>OX031014.1:7720231-8920231 GCA_943736025.1 Tenthredo mesomela
TTCATTTGTTTGTCTTTTTTTTGTTTTTGTTTTTTTTTTTGTTTTTTGTTGTTTCTTCATTTTAGAAAAACATAATAAATATAATTTACATGCGAAATTTTTCCTATAATAACGCGACGTACGGAAAATAAAAAATGTCTTTTATGATTCTATATATTATAGATACGATGATGATGATATATTATAATATGTAATCGTTCGCGTTATTTATTTGATTTTTTGATTTTTTAATTTCAAAAAATTTTTTTCAAATTTTTCTTTTATCTTCTATTTTAATTAGTGAAAATTTTTGTCAATGATGAATTTTTTTTTTTTTTTTCTTTCTTTTTTTTTTTTTTTTTTTTTTTTTTTTTCTTCCTTAAACATTTAATATTGCACTTTGCCAAGTTTACACGAACACGAATCCATTGTCCAGCCCGCGTTTTTTTTTTGTTTTTTTTTTTTTTTTTTTACCTATCTATATATCATTATTATTATTATTATATGTCGAACTGTGCTACTTACAAAATTCTGAATAAGAGACAAAATCGTTAATATAGTAATATGAATATTTACAGTTCAAAATATTACTTTAAAGAGTTAAAAATATAGTCTGTAATTTGCGCGCGTGATGCGGGGACCCTACTACACTTTATTAAGCCCGTAATATAATAATTACGTTTATAACTTTTTATATGTATTTTGTATTAGATTTGTGAGACTTTGTTGAATTTGAGCATATTAATTTCTTCTCCTTTCTCTCTTTTTTTTTTTTTTCCCTTCATCTCCTTATAATTTTTTTTTTTTTTTGTTTTTTTTTTTGTATTTTTTTTCGTTTTTTTTTTTTTTTTTGTATTTTTTATTTTTTTTGTTACCTTTCTTGTAATTGAAATTTCTTTTTTTTTTTTTAGGCCTAAGACAAAATAACTGTATGTATCCCTAATTCAATTTACTTAACTATAAATATTTATATATATATTTATAGATATATATAGATTTATTTATTTATTTCTTTATTTATTTATTCATTTATTTATTTATTTATTTATTTATTCATTCATTTATTCATTCATTTCTTGTTTTAACACATATTGTATATCATCGTAATACCTGTGTAGTACTGGCTTTTTTCCTTAATTAATTACCAGCGAATTCGTATAACCATTTTTTGTTTTTTGTTTTTCGTTTTCTTTTTCGTCTCCTTTTTTTTTTTTTTTTTTTTTTTTTGTATGTGCATTTCAATTATTATGAAATTATTATAGCAAGAATCATTAATGTTTAAGCGAGGGGTGGTGAAAAAAAAAAAAAAATATATATATGTATATATATTCGAGTTTTTCGTTACTTAATTCTTTTCTATTCTGCTCTTCTCTTCTCTTCTCTAATATCTTATATCCAACAAATTAAATGTTATGTTATTTTCGTAAAATAAAGGATCTGGTCTTTTCTAAGTATTTTTTGCTGTCGCTACGCGTCATTTATTTATTTATTTATTTATTTATTACGCGTTTATTATTATTTTTAAAATTATAATTTATCATTTGTATAATATAAAATTAATGCCAAATCCAAAATTAATAAGGATTTCAAATTATCTTCGTTCTATTTTTTCTTATCTTTCTTCTCCTTCTATTTCTTTTTCTTCTTCTTCTTCTTCTTCGTCTTCTTCTTCTTCTTTCTCTACTACTTCTTTTTACTCTGTATACTTTGTTTTCCTATTCTCTCGCACACTGCAAGAGGCCTTCTATATATTAATCTTTGATTTTCTATACACAACTGTAACAGACCTCAATAACATATTAGTGATCTTTAAACTATTGTTTCATATCTTTCAGATCTGTTATTAAAACAGCGATTCCGTTCTCTTATTATTATTATCATCATCTTCTATATTTGTTTTTTTCTTCTATCTTTATTTGTATTAATTTTTTTCCCTTTTTTTTCCCTATCTGTCTCTCTCTCTCTTTCTGGCACGTTTACTAATTATTGTTATAAGATAATTTTTGTAATTCACATTTATTAAACTGTTTCTAAATTAAATCTGGAAGGAAAAACATTATTTTTATCCTCCATTATTACCTTGTTCTTTTTTTTTCTCTCTCTTTTCTTTTCTTTTCTTATCTTATCTTAACTTTTCATTTCGTTTCGTTCCTTTTTTTGTTTCAATTTAATTTAACAGTATATATGGTAGTATACATAATATGGAATGTTTCCAATCAATTGGCTTTTTGCAGTTATTTGTTTGTTTGTTTTGTTTTTTTTTTTTTTTTTTTGTATTTTTTGTATTTTTGTATTTTTTTTTTTTTTTTTTTGTTTTTTTTTTTTTGTTTTTTTTGTTTTTAAACTTAAAATAAATTTGATATAATTTCTCAGTCGATCTTTCCCTCTTCTTTGGATTATACGCAGTCTTGACGAAAAAGAACAATAAAAGGGTTCAAAGTTTATAAATCATCTCATAGCTCGACGTAGAAATTTTCTTATCCTCAAATAATGAGCAAAAAAAATTATTATTTTTTTTTTCTTTCTTTTAAATAAAACTAAAAATAGTTACTAAAAAACGGTCATAAATATGAATTTTGTTGATATGTGATTCAATTCTTTTCTATTAGGTTTAGAATAAAAAAAAAACGAATTCCCTCATTTATTTTAGTCATATTATCATTCTAAACGAATGAATGAATGATGAAGCTGCAACAGCTTCTCTCGTTGAGCTAAAGGACAAAATTCCTTATCACCCTTTCAAGTAGTAACGAATTTAAAAACCAATAATTACTTCTGATATGCAGTTAAGCTTGGTGAATTATCACCCGTAGCTCTCTCATAATTTCCTGGTAAATGGTCAAAGGTGAGGAAATTATGATGGTACCACCATTTTCATTGCGGCTGTTGCGGTATCTGGGGGTGTTGCGCAAGGACATTTTTTATCGCTGATGTTTTAAGCAATCTTTTCAGCATACCGCTAGAACCACGATGCTGAAGGCTTTTATGAGTGGTCAATGAGTTCTTGGTGCGGTAACGCCTGTTGCAAAATTCACATACGTAGAGTGTGTCCGACTGTTCATGCTTGTCCTGGAAGTGACGTTTCAGCGAATAGTAGCAGGAGAATGTACGACGGCAGTATGGACATTCTTGGGGTTCATTTATACCACCGGCAGTAGGTGGTGGCATACGGTACACGGCAGAGGGAAGCGTTGTTGGTGTTTGCATCCCGTTGCCCGTACCTGAAATTCAATTAATCCTTCATTTCAGACCTTGGAGTTTCTTAAATGAATATAAATTTCTTTTATCTTTACAATAATTATTCAGATATTTACAAGTTTCAATTCTGCATCAAAAAGGTCAAAAAATATTTATATAATTTTTTTTTTTTTTTTTTTCATCAAATTTTAGAATTTTCATTTATAGTTATTTCTAAGATATATAATTATGATTCTGATTGCATAATATGTAGTATATTATGATTAGAATATCTCTCATTTGAAATTATCAATATCTAATCTTGATCATTGCAGAATTGTAAACTCTACTATTTTGTTTTTTTCTGTTTTCTTTCAGGTAATAGGTATTATTGATTAACGTTATGATAGAAATATATAATATATTATATATATAGTTAAATAATGTATGTGTGTGTGTGTGTGTCTGTGTGTGAGATTATGAGTTAATGATTCGAGTGCCTTATAATATATCATTTACTTTTTTGACTGTGAAAATTTGTCGCATGTATTATACAGCATGCATGAAGCATTAATTTTTTTTTTTTTTTTTTTTTGTTTCTTTTATTTTCATACTATTATATTGTAAAATATATTATTTTCAAAATTGGTAAATCTATAATATAAATATAGAACCCCCGATTTTTGTTAGTCAATACAACCGATACACCAAAATATGTTTATTTTTGTTTTAGTGACATTGCCGTAACTCCTGCGATAAATAATTGATATAATAAATTCAATAAGGTTTCTTTTTTTTTTTTTTTTGTTGCTTTTTTTCAATCTCATGCTGGGTATGTAATAGTATGTGAAATACGTATTTATATATTATATCAAAATACCAGAAGCCCATTATAGAACGATCAATAAATTGATTATTATAGTTAAATAAGAAAATGAAAATTGATCGTTTTATAAATAAATATACTATTCGATGTATAGATTTGATGAAAATTTGAAGAAAAATTTTCGTATAGGAAAAAAGAATAAACAAGAAAAATTATGAGAAGAAAAGAGAAGAAAATGAAGAAAAAAAAAAAAAAAAAACAAGAAAAGAAAAACTATAAAAAGACGTACAATCAAAAAAAAAAAAAAAAAAAAAAAAAAAAAAGATTTGAATATGGAAGCAAATTATAATAGTATATATTATAGGTATATATATATATATATACATATATAATAACGTTATTGCATGCATGCATACAGTAAATTTAGCTATATAAATACGATAAATATAAATAATAAACGAAGCGTGTAAACACTGTGTAAATAATTATATGAAATGAACAAAAACAAAAAAAAAAAAAAGAAATAAAATAAATAAAATTGGAAATTGGAAATTGGAAAACGAAAATTAAGATAATATCACCGCATGCATTCCGATATACGATAATGCTCGTTAACACGCTGATAAACAAGCATTTATTTATATATATATATATATATATTATATAATAATATATAAAGTGATTATTTCTGTGAAATATATATATTATGCTTTTGAACCGTGAACGAAACATTATATTCAATATATTATGTATAATAATATATATATATAATCGAAAAAAAAAAAAAAAAAATCAAAAAAAAAAAAAAAAAATCGATGTACATATTATATTGTATTGTATTATAATATAATATTATATCCATATCTTTGACATTATAACAATATATTAATTTTCTATATATATATATATATATATATATATAATTATAATATGTATATAGAGCTGAAATAAAAACTATTGAATATAAGCAACATCGATCATGCACACAACATCGAACATTGAAAGCCAACAAAACAAAACAAAACAAAACAAAACAAAACAAAACAAAACAAAACAAAACAAAAAACAGAACAGAACAGAACAAAATGATAAAGAATCAAAAAATAAAGAAAATTAATAATTAATATTAAACAAACAGAAAAAAGAAAACAAAAACAAAACAACAAATAGACAAAAATACAGGAAAACGCATAAACTTAGGCATGGGGTGTCTTTTTTTTTTTTTTTTTTTTTTCTAGGGCGGGTTAGTGGGGACCTGAAGCATAATAATATGTGACTGGTAAAGAACCCTAGTTTCCTACTAGCTTATATAATTATAATATGTGCTTTATAGAGTGAACAAAAATAGGTAGTTTTCGATAACAGACATGTGGTTTGCCTTTTATTTTATTTTTCAATTTTTATTTTTCATTTTTCATTTTTTTTTTTTTTTTTTTTTACCAAAAGAAAGTATCTCTCTTTGAATGAATCACAACTCCTCTTTTTTTTTTTTCCTCGTTCTTTCATTATCTCATTTTCTCTCTCTTTCTCTCTCTCTCTCTCTCTCTCTCTCTTTCTTGTCATTTTCAAATTCAAAAAATTTTCATTTTTATTATCATTTACTCTCTCGCTATTACCATTCTCTCTCTCTACCTTTTTACACCTCTCTTAACTAATTAATTTTCCAACAAAAAGAAAACAAAAAAAAAAAAAACAAAAAAAAAAAACAGATACAATTTTCATCCTCTTATTATTTTCTAATAATACAAATTTCAATCTCTTTTTTTTTTTTTTTTTTTTTTTTTCTTTTTCTCATCAACGAAAATCAATTTTCTTGTCAAACTATATGTTTCAGAAATTTCTTTCTTTCTTTCTTTATATTGCAATGATCTAATGAAACGATCGTTGATTAATTAATTAATTAATTAATTAATTAACGAAGCGAGATTTTTAATCGAATCTATATATTCAGAGATAATCTTTCTTTCCATTTGGTATAATAATATAATAACAATAATATAATAATAATAATAATATTATAAACGACAAACGACGCGTCTGTAGGGCCCAAAATTCATAGTAGAATATAATAAAAATAGAAAAAATTTCCAAAAAAAAAAAAAAAAAAAATGAAAAATAAAATAAAAAATAAAAAAAGGAATCGAAATTTTTTTGTTTATAAAAAAAAAAAAATTTTCTTTGTAATTTAATAAGGCCCTACCTTATCTAAACCTTCAATAGAACTTAATGTCAATGTCGCCGGGTCTGCTCTTATGATAGGTATAGATATGTGTCATCAAGGAGTTACGCGAGCAGTAGACCCGCTCGCAGATGACACATCGGTACTCCTCCTGACGTTCGGCGTGCTTGTCAGCCACGTGACGTTTCAACGATGCTTTGCTGCATAGTACCTTACTACACAGCTGGCAGGTGAACAGCTTCTTAGCGGATGGTGCAATCGGCGAATTCACCAAGGTCAGTCCAGGCATCGAGGCGAGCACTGAAACACAACAACGCACCTCATGCAGCTCCCCACACTTACCCCTACACCAGATCTCAGACTCTCAAACGTATATTTCTGCCTAATATATATATTCATTTTTTTTTTTTTTTTTTTATTTTTATTTTTTTGTACTTTTTAGTAGTACTCAGAATTCGGGGAAATGTATATATAGGTATATAGGTGTAATAGGGTTCGTGTAAAAAATGCTGACAGTATGGTTCGCACAGGATTTTACAATGCAACGCAATTGAAACGAGAACAAAGACAAAAAAAAAAAAAACAAAAAAAAAAACACAATTTCCTATATAAAAATAATTATACGAAATAAATTTTCAATCATTCGCCAGGTTATAGAAAGAAAGAGAAAGAGAGAGAGAGAGAGAGAGAGAGAGAGAGAGAGAGAGATAGAGAGAGAGATAGAGAAGAAAAAAATTTAATTCAATCAATAGTCGCAATATATTTTTATATTTTGAAAATATAAATTTGCAAATCTAAACGAGTCAATTTTTTTTTATAACGAATGATTTTTTTATTATAACAATAATAATAATAATAATAATAATAATAATAATAATAATAATAATAATTGGAGGCAAAAATTTTCATTTATCGATAAGCGAACAGATTAAAATATTTAGCCGGATTAGAATTATATTCAAATTTCTGAACCATACTGTCAAACAAAATGATATTGATATTATTGTATAATATTTAGGAAATAGTAAAAATCTTTTCATCCCCTCGGCAAAGGTTTATAGTTAGTTATGAAAACTAACAACGAGGCACACCATCAAAGCCTGAGCAATAATTTTTATTCATTCACCGTATATAATGAATAAATATTTATTTTATTTATTTATTTATTTATTTATTTGAAAAAAACAAAAAAAAAAAAAAACAAAAAAAAAAAAAACTAATATATAATATATCAATCTAGATCAGAAAATACTATTTAATTTAATTTAATTGCGTTGTATAGATCCACTCAGTACTCATATATACAGAGTGAGTCTTTCCTGGTATCGAATGAGGGAAAGGCTCATCAGCACAAACGCTCCGCCCCTTTCTATTCATACTCGTTAAAATTATCAGTTTTGACGGTGCGTAAAAATGAAATGGGGATTTCTCGATACATATACGACGATGATAAGTATGAATAGAAAGGGGCGGAGCGTTGGCGCTGATAAGCCCATCCCTCATTCGATACCAGGGAAGACTCAGGCTGTATATTATATAGCATGCTTCACTCTATATATAATGTAAGAATATAATTTATAACTCTAGAAAAATTTGTGTACCTATACCTATATATATATATATATTAGGGTGTGCCAAAAAAAAAAAAAATTCAATGCACACGCAGAATCCGGTAGAGCATTTTAAATGAAATATCTCATCCAAATGTGAGCTCTTAATATTGATATTTAGAACTGCCTAAATCAGTTTTCCCATTTTTAATTTGAATAACACGTGAAAAAAAAAAAAAAAATCGGAAAATTTTCGAATTGTTTTTTCTCGTAACCGGCTTGATTTAGAAACTATCTGAATACAGATTCTTATAGGAAATTTCACGCTCTACAAAAAAGTACTGAGATAGAATTTTCCTAACTCTCACCGATTAGGAGATATTCGCCTATAAACATTGAGTCATAGCGTCATAAAGTCAGATGACTCGACGAAAAACAATTTATTTTGCAACCGCACATCAAAATTTCGGTAGAGCATCTCAAATAGAACATCCCAGCCAAAGATGAGCTCTTAATATTGATATTTAGAACTGCCTATTTTAGTAACTAAAATTAGTAACTAAAATTAGTAACTAAAATTAGTAACTAAAATTAGTAACTAAAATTAGTAACTAAAATTAGTAACTAAAATTAGTAACTAAAATTAGTAACTAAAATTAGTAACTAAAATTAGTAACTAAAATTAGTAACTAAAATTAGTAACTAAAATTAGTAACTAAAATTAGTAACTAAAATTAGTAACTAAAATTAGTAACTAAAATTAGTAACTAAATTAGGCAGTTCCAAATATCATTATTAAGAGCTCATATTTGGCTGAGATATTCTATTTGAGATGCTCTACCGGAATGTTGATGTGCGTTAGAATTTTTTTTTTTTGGCACACCCTAATATATATATATATTATGAGTGTGAAAATATTCCTAATCTATATAATTTTCCTATTTAATATATTATTATATATAAAAAACGAAAAGAAAAAAAAAAAAAAAAAAAAAAACAGACAGACTAGTTTCAATTTATTCACGAAAAAAATGCTCAGGATGAGGTATATTTATCATAACTATATAACAATTATTATTATATATATATCCGCAATATATTATCGTCTGCAAATATGTATTAATACACTCTTATACCGTATATTCAAAGCAACACTCTTATCACTCTTTCCGAAGCTCATTGATAATTGTCGGTTAATCACTGTGAATCGAGGGGGGGGGGGGGGGGGGGGGGGGGGGGGGGGGGCAGGGCAGGGGGGTAAGGAATAAGACAAAAAAAATTAAAAAAAAAAAAAAAAAAAAAAAAACAATAAACCACCACCCGACAATCTAACATTAACAGGTAAAGCAGTTCAAAGCAATTTCGAATTGTTCATAAACATGATTAATATTAAGCTACACAATTTTTTTTTGATCAGGTATAATTGATATATATATATAGGTATATCATACGCGTAGTATACGTATAAAGCTTTTTTTATTTTTTAATTTTTTTTTTTTTTTTTTTCACTTTTAATTGACTTTCAAAGTAATGATTCAATCAATATATTTAAAACACGCTTTGGCAATAATTATAATTATAGGTATATAGTATAATTACCTTATTATTATATACCATTGGTGAAAATTTTGTAATCCAAAGAATTTCAACGATTTTTTTATTTTTTTTTTTTTGTTTTTTTTTTTTTTTTAAGGGGAATTGTAACGTTTCATAGTTTTTACGCATTAGAAGTAAAGAAAAAAAAAAAAAAAAAAAGGAGAACACAAAAAACTACAATTTCTACGAATGAAAAATGATATAGGAAAAGTGAACAATTTTTCTATAATGAATCGTTTAGAAATTTGTCGCATTATTTTTACCAGGAATATAGATAAGTGCGTTAAAAAAAAAAAAAAATCTAATTTTTGTTTTTGCCTTTCGTTTACCTACTCAAATCATATTATGGTTTGTATTATATCGGATACTTTCCGTAAAAATATGAAGGGACCGGTTCATAATTCCGAAATTTCAAAGCTCCGAACGGTCAAATTTCCGAATTTGTTCTAAACGATTTCAAATTTTCAGAAAGACTAAAGTTTAGAAAATTAAAATTCCGAATGGTCGAAATGTAGATATCTCAAGGCTCCGACAGTCCGATGTTCCGAAAGTCCAAAATTCCGAAAGATCAAACGTGTTCTTAACGTGTCGACTAAACATTTTTGGCTTTTCGGATCATTGAGCTTTCGGAGTCTTGACCTTTCGGGTCTAGCTTTCGGAATTTTTTAAATCGGTTACATAGACTTTCGGTGAAATACCCTTTCTGAACCCTGTGAGTTCGTTGCACTAAAATTCGGAAATTTGGCCATTCAGAGCTTTGAAAATTTGGAACTTCGAACCGGCCCCCTAAAAATCACAAATCTAGTGATTTCTAGTGATTTTACTAGAAACATTTAGTGAGTTACTAAACTGCTGCTAACGAGTTTTGGGTTGGTATCCCTGCTGGGCCGCATCCACAGAAAGTCACGGTACGAAAATAATTTTTATTTTTATTTTTTTTGTCAACTGAAGATTCGAGTGTGAGTTTATAAAAATGAAAACAATATTATATTATATTATACATCTATATGATACGGTGATAAATAATTGTTTTTAGTGATAAAACACCTCATCCTGCGAAGTGAAAAGATATATATTATAGGGGAGAGTTGCCACTGTTGGACCGCCACCTAAATTGGACCGTTTCAATTTGGTAATTTTTTGTAACAGTATCTCTTCGATTTTGAGAATTGTAAAAATAGGAATGTTTAGAGAATTTCTAGTACTGATGGTACCCATTTTTACAATTCTCAAAATTGAGAAGATACAGTTGCAAAAAATTACCAAATTGAAACGGTCCAATTTAGGTGGCGGTCCAATAGTGGCAACTCTCCCCTATATATATATTCTATGTAGGTATACTATAATATGTATTATATCCGATTCTTTAAGTTATATATAATGTTAAGAGAAAATCTACATGATGTAAAATTGTATTTTTGTATTTTAATGAAGGGGGTTGTTCGGGGTGGGGGTGTGTGGGGTTGGGGGGGGGGGGGGGGGCTTAAGAAGGGTGGTGGAAAGAGTGGTAGCTTTTGAAAAAAAAAAAAAAAAAACTACGTGGTAATGAATTAAACGTCAATAATAATAAGGGGACGGCTCTATTTATCCACACGTTTCTCATTAATTAAAATAAGGGAGGAAAGCATTTCGAATTCCGTTCGCTGTATATAGCTATGATAATTATCTTCATTTTTATTTCTTTAGTTTTTTCTCTTCTTTTCTTTTCTTTTCTTTTCTTTTCTCTCTTTTTCTTTTATCTCGTTATCTTTTATATATATGTACACTGACTGGGCAGGGCAAAACGAGTCATGGCAGTACGGACCTATTCATTTCCTTTTCAAAATTGCTCTTTATCCAATTTCTCGAGTCGTGTCTCATTAAACTTCAGGCAAAAGAAAACTGTTGCAGTAGAGGGGGCGGCGGACGGGGGTTTCGGGCTTTCGTGGGGTTGTAACTAAAGAATATATATATATATTTATATAATATATGTATATAATTATATATATTTATATAAAAATAATAAACTGAGGGTATAAGTATGAAAAAAAATTGCGTTGCGCCTATATAGTTTTGTTGGGGGAAATATATATACTTTTCAATATAAATATATGAGATCCAACATAAGACGATGAAGGAAACACTGAGCATTCTGGGATACACTTAAAGCATGCAATTTTTATAATCATATATATATATATATATATATATAATTATATATAAATATGGTATATATAATATATATATATATATATATATATATATAAAAAATTGGCAAGTGGCGCAACATTTAAATAAAATTATTACTCGAAACTTGAAATATTAACGACGTGTAACTAAACTATAGTATAATTATTATGTTTAGACCGTTTAGATTAGTTCAACGAACTTCTTTTTCTTTTTCTTATTTATTTATATATATTTTTTTTTTTTTTTTTTTTTTTTCTTTTTTTCGTCACTGTAGTATATAGTAGGTGTAATTATAATTATACCTGACTAATATAGTTAATCATGACCAACGTGGATCAACATTTTCAATTTTTGAAGCACAACAAATTTGAATTTTTTTTTTTTTTCCTATTTCTCTCTCTCTCTCTCTCTCTTTCTATTCATATCTCAGAAGAACAGAATTTTTAATGTTCATCCCTTAGACATGATTGAGAAAAAAAAAAAAATAAATAAAAATTTTTTCTACCGATTTTACATATATTTTATTACAGAATGATATATATATATAATATAGATTAATTAATTATTCGAAAAAGTTGTATAGGCTGATTTAACGACGAAGTATAATAAGAGAGAAGGAAAAAAGAAAGAAAGAAAGAAAGAAGGAAAAAAAAAAAAAAAAAGGTAAAAAATAATTATAAAAAAATTTACGTGATACGAAAATTGAAATGCCCAACTACGCCGGACATGACTGTTAGGATTTTATGGCTGACGTCACAATATAAACAACGCATCAACAATTAACTTATTATACACAATAATTAGCATAACTTACCTTAATGCTGAAATAAAGCAGATTTAAATAATATCTAAATTATATATATATATATATATATATATATATATATATATATATACTTGTATATACATATATATATACTATATTATATATAGGTGTATTGTATATATATAATATACCTGTATATTATATTACGAATATAATAATTGATCGATTATACCATTATTATACATTACGTTATAAATGCGGTAATTATAATCGATGATTTTGTGTATATATATATATTTTTTTTTTTTTTTGTTTTTTTTTTTTTTTTTTACTTAGTTTTTCGAGGATGTGATAGGTATCTAAGAAACAAATGAAACACAACGGAATTATTGAACCAAATAGTACATTTTTCGTATATAATATAAAAATGAAAATATATTAAAATGCATTTGATATAGCCTTAAATAAGGATAATAATAATAATCAATAAATATATACTATTACCAGAACACCTTGGCAGATAACAAATAATAAGTAAGCAAGATAACGTAACTTTGTATTTTTTTTTATTTTTTTTTTTTATTTTTTTTTATTTTTTTTTTTTTATTTTTTACTTTTATTTTATTTTTATTTTTTTATGTTTTTTTTTTTTAGTTTTTTTAGTTTTTTTTCTTTTTCTTTCTTTCTTTCTTTTCTTATAGACGGTTTTTTTTTTTTTTTTTTTTTTTTTTATTTTGTAGAAAAATTTATGCGCGATCAATATATATATATTCATATAAATATTAATAAATATATATATATATATATATATATATCGGTATCAAAGTTGGAGAGAGAAAAAAAAAAAAAAAAAAAAAATTCTTTTTTTTTTTTCTCAACTTCAAAAAATATAATTTCCTAATCTAATCCGTTATAATATATAATATATATATGTCAGTCGGTTTTTTTTTTTTTTTTTCTTTAATATAAATTTAATTAAAATCGTTTTTTTTTTTTTTTTGTTTCGAATTATTTCCGCTGCAGGTACAAACTATTCTATTCTATATTATGTACTATATTATATTTCTGTTCGTTCGTTCGTTCGGTTTTTATTTATTTTATTTTATTTTATTTTTTTTTTTTTTTTTTTGTTTTTATATCGCTCTAAATAAATTCTTTTTTTTTTTTTTTTTTCCTATCTCTGAAAGCTTTTTTTTTTTTTTTTTTCTATTATAAGATATATCTATATGTATTTATGTATGTATGTATATTATGTACCCTATACTATACCTATAATCTATATATTAATATATACGAGATACGAGATTGAAAAAAAGTGCACGTAACTTATTTTAAACATTGACACGGTTTTTTTTTTTTTTTTTTTTTTTTTTTTTTTTTGTGGCAGTATATTAACATTTATCAGTACGTGTAAACATAATAATATATAGTTATCTATATATTTTATGTTGTTTCTATTACATAATCTATTTATTTAAATGTGAAAATATTATAAGCTGTCTGGTGGTGCGCGCATGTGTCGTGTATTAGTAATGTGTATGTAAACCCTCGACCATTTTTTTTTTTCGCGTGCTTAAAATATTGTGGAATCGGAGTAAAATATATAAAAATTGAGAAAAAAAAAAAAGTTAAAAAATACGGAATTCCCTCCCCCTTCCGCCCTTATAATATCTATATATATTATATTATTGAATAAAATCAAAAAAAAAAAAAAAAAAAAAAATTATTCAGTTGAATTATTTTTGTTTTCCTTTCTTCTTCTTCTTATTATTATTATTATTATTATTTTTTTTTTTTTTTTTTTTTTAAATTTGTTTTTAAGGATACAACGCTCGTCTTTTGAAATTTCAATTATTACTTCCCACTCTGCATACGTTTAATTATTGCGAGTATGTAGGAGTAATTAAGGAATTATAATGTATACCTACTGCTGTTTTGTTAAACATTTCTTTTAACTTAATCATTAGATAATTATTATTTTTTTTTTCTTTTTTTCTTTTTTAATTAACAGTTTTGGTAACATCAGTCAAATAGTAATTATTTATTCAGTCCAATAATAGTCGACTAATTTAAGTAATGAGACATAATTCAGTCTAATTCAGTCTGATACATTGGGTTGCGGTCGAATAAAGCTTCGGAAAACATTGCAGTCTATACGTAGTATGTATATATGTAACCCTATATTACAAAAAATAATTAGTTTTCATAATAATTAAACGACTATATTCAAAAAAAATCAATAATTCTTTTTATACTACCTATATTCCGTCGTATTATTATAATTTATCAAATTCCTAATTCCTATTCTAATATAATCGAGTTTCTTTTACATTTTATTTTTATTTTTTGTCTTTCTTTCTTTTTTTTTTTTTTTTTTTTTTTTTTTTTTTTTTTTATCGGTGGTTCGTATCGGTAGGTATATTTTTAATTTATTAAACGATTATAAAAATTTTCTATATATATATTTACCAATAAGGCATAATATATATATATATATATATAATATATTTTACCAGTCTTCAATTTCAATTTCTGACAAGCGCATTTATTATATTTTCTTTGATTCTTTTCATTAATTTATTAATTTTTTTTTTTTTTTTTTTTCTTTTCCTTTATTTTTTACCTAACAAACCGACAAATGAATGCCATCGTGTTTAATATTTCGACCGCAACTGATGCGATTCTCATTTCAGTCTTTTTTTTTTTTTTTTTTTTTTTTTATATTATTTTTTTTATCTCTCTTCTTTTTTTTTTTTTCCCAATCAGAAGATAAAGTGCAACGAAATTCTGTCGTATCACAGGCCAATTAATTAATCAATATCTAAGGCTTTTTCTCCTCCTTTTTTTTTTTTTTTTTTTTTTTGTTTTTATTTTTTTTTTTTTAATTTTAATTTTTTTTTTTTTTTTTTTCCTCTTCTGCTTTGTCTTCACGTTTATTTTTTACGTTACGAATTTAAGAAAAAAAAAAAAAAGAAAAAAAAGATACACAAAAGATACAAATTTTTTTTTTTTTTTTTTTTTTTTTTTTTTCTCAAATAAATAATAATAAAAATGAAATTAGAAAAGAAAAAAAAAAAAAACAAAAAAAAAAAAAACAAAAAATAACAACAACTTGACAATAAAATGATATTGTTATCTAAATGCGTTATTAATAATAAATTGTTAAAGAATATTATATATATAATAATAATATATAATATATAGAATATAATAGAATAAAAATCAAATAAAATCTACTACTATATCATTTGTAATTAAATATTCATCAATTTATATTAATTTTTATTAATAATTTATTATTTCCATAATATAACCATGCCCCGGGTTACCCACGATTCGGGCGGGCATCATATTTGCGTATATTTGGCCATTTTTACAGTAGTCATTAGTCAATTTCTTGAGTAGTCTACATTTAAATATTATCAATATCAGTTCTTTCGTGTGACTACCATAAAATTGTATTATTTATTTTCATAAATTTAAAGCTTCATTCTTCATCATTATATAATATATCCAAATGTCCTTCTAAAGATTTTTCATTTATTTTTTATTTTTTTTCCTTTTTTCCTTTTTTCTTCTTTTTCGTTTCTCTCACTCTCTCACTCTCTCTCTCTCACTCTCTCTCTCTCTCTCTCTCTTCAATTCTTTCTCTCTTTCTTTTAATTATTATTCTTCTTATTCACCCTTCGTTAATCAATTTATATACTTTTACTCTGCGAGAGTGACATATTTCTAATGATCACGCGTAGGCCATTATGTATACTAAGTATACTACATATATATAAATTGGCGCGAGACTCTACCTACACAGAAAGAAAGGGTAACTTGATTCAAGAAAATTTTGCGGTCCAAAAATGGAGACCGAAATTTTCTCGGATCAAATCAAAAATTTTTCTCGAACCAAGAAAATTGGCACAATTTTCTTGGTTCGAGAAAAATTTTTGATTTGATCCGAGAAAATTTCGGTCTCCATTTTTGGACCGCAAAATTTTCTTGAATCAAGTTACCCTTTCTTTCTGTGTATAGTCTCTTGTATTATTAATTTCTAATTAATGAGAGCAAAATAAAAAATAAAAAATCAAAAATAATAATAATAATAATAAATAAACCCTCAGGTCTTATGATTATTCAATATAATAAATATATATATAATATATATAATATAATATTATTTTATTTTTTTATTTCTTAGGCCACTGTTATATATGAAAGTCGCAATAATTAATAAAGGAAAACGAAAATTTCATCCTCAAAAATATATCAGAGTCTCTCGCAGAGAAATTAATTAAATATTACCTACATTACTCTATATCATAGCCTAGCTATTATGTGTATGTGTATTTATAGAGGTTTTTTTTTTTTTTTTTTGTGTGTTTTACTGTAAAATATAATATATATCATGTGTATGTGTAAGTATGTGTGTATGTGTGTGTGTGTCTTTTTTTTTTTTTTTTTTTTGCTTTCTTTTTTCATGTGTTTACTTGTGTATGAATTTTTGTATTTTGAGCTGTTAACTTCAGCGACTACACATTATTTCATATAGAATTAGTTGTTGAATTTTTTCTTTTTTATATTGTTTTTCTTTCTTTTTTTTTTTTTTTTTTTTTTGTTTTTTTTTTTTTTTGTTTTTTGTTTTTCTTGTTTCTTCTTCCTATGGATTCTAGCTACCTATTATACGTACGCTTTTTGCGGGTTGAAAAAAAAAAGAAAAAAAAAAAAAAAAAAAAAAAAAAAAAATTAAAACCTTCTTGATACTTGCATTATACTCTACTGTACGCTTGTGCAAAGAATATTAGCGCACATTAATGAAAATATAAATTAAATTATTTTTATACGACATATGAAAACGATAAATTTTGACAAACTAGAAAAAAAAAAAAAATAATAATAATAATAATAATAATAAATAAATAAATAAATAAAGTTTAAATCTTTTGATTAACGAAAAAAAAAAAGAAGTTTGACATGAAATTATTTTTATTATTATTATTATTATTATTATTAATATTATTATTAATCGTTTCTATTTTTTTATTCATATACTAAATAAGTAGGTATACAATATATATTTTATATAAAATGTTCGAGAGATATCGCGAAATTTGCGTGCGTGCGCGATTACACGAATACTATATAATAATGGAAATAGTTATGTGAAAGTTCCGCGATTTTGTAATAACTCTGTATTGTGGTTTTACTCGTTTCATTTGCATTTGCATTTGCATTTGCATTTCATTTTTCATTTTATTTTAATTACCATTTTAATTACCATTTTAATTTTCATTATATACAAGATTCAAGAAGATTTTCTTTTTTCTTTTTTCTTTTTTTTTTTTTTCTTTTTTTTCTTTTTTCTTTTTCTTTAATATGGCTTATCAAAGTTCTACTAAAATATATTTATATATTTATACCTATATATAAATATATATATCTAGTCGGCTATATATATGTATATATATGTATATGCGGCTATTATTATTCAGTACACAATTATTATTTTGTTTTAACGTTTGTGGACCGTATGATTATTATTATTATTATTATTATTATTATTATTAATTTTTTTTTTTTTTTTTTTTTTTTTTTTTTTTTTTCTTTTTCTATTTTCTATCGTTGAACTGGTATGAATTTATACAATTTTTTTTTTCTTCTTTTCTTCTCTTATATAATATTATCTTTTTTCTTAATTTTGCTAATTTCTTTCTTGCAGTTTTTTTTTTTTTTTTTTTTTTTTTCCCTTCCTAGCAATATTATATTACATATATATATACTTAATTTCCGCAGACACGTATTTTAAATTGCGGTATATTATATTATAATTTTGATCGCAATATAATATTCTATATTATACCATTTGTTTTAAATATGATCACGAAATTTCCAGTCTAATAATCGTAAGTATAAGAGAAAAAAAAAAAAAAAAAAAAAAAGATAAATATGAAGGGGCACGGCGGGTAGGTCTGTGTCATATTTAGGGTGAGACGAAAAAAAGTATTATTACCAATGATTATTCAAACATTCCCGCTATGTGTGAGAAAAGAAGATTTGTTTCTTCGTCTAAAAAAAAAAAAAAGAAGTATTTAATTTCATTTTTTAATCAACATTTGAAAAAAAAAAAAAAAAAAAAAAAAAAAAATCGATTAAAATTTAAAAAAAAAATTACGTATCGAATTTAAAGAGGTTTCGATTAACGATATAGATAGGTATAAATAAATATCAAATAATTTTGAATCATGTCTATATATAAAAATGTATAAAAAAAAAAAAATTGACAAAATGTCAAGATATTAGCACTGAATTTGTATAATAATTTTAACACGTATTGTTCCTAGACCGAAGAAACCATGAAAATGATTTGAATTTTTTTTTTTTTTTTTCAATTTTTATTAATCAATGAATTAATTTTCTTATCCATTCATTTATTTATTTATTTCTTTATTTATTTCATCAATTTTTCGTTGCACCCTAGTGTGTGTATGTATAAGCATGCTATATATAGGACGTAAAATATGTTACGTTTATTATTTCAGTATTATAAATCAGACTTAATTATATGCGCAAAAATTAATTGCCCGGTTATAAAAATGTGACTTGCAATGTAGCAGTACTAGTATTAGTAGTAGTAGTAATAGTAGTAGTAGTAGTAGTAGTAGTAGTATGTATTTATTTATTTATATGTATCATGTGTTTATGTATTTATTTATGTATTTATTTATTTATTTATTTATTTATTTATTTATTTATTTATTTATTTGTTTATTTATTAATGTGAATAAAAAATAAGGTACTTTATGTAAAGTCCGGTATAATATAAACGATTAAAATAAAATGAACGCGCGTCTCTATGCATAAGGTACCCCGTAAAGCATTTAATATGGAATGAATATATTAAGATAAAATATATTATATAATTGCATCTTCGGCGCTGCAATATCTCCCCCCCCAAGGTAACGCATAATAACAAAAACAGAAAAATTAAAAAAAATTAAAAAAAAAAATTCGTATAAAAAAGTCAATCGCATTTATTTCCTCATTCTCTTTCTTTCTTTCTTTCTCTCTCTCTCTCTCTCTCTCTCTCTCTCACTTACACACTCAAGTGCTCATGTATTGTATTGTATTTTTTTTTTTTTTTTTTTTTTTTTTTTTTACTTTTTCATAATCACAGAGTAATTATATATTTGTAATGCTCTGTGATGTGATTCTGTATTGTCTAATATCGTTATAGACATAAATAAAATATCTATCTATCTATCTATCTCTTCCTCTATCTCTATATTTAATTGTCAATAATTGTGAATAATTTTAGTAATAATAATAATAATAATAATAATAATAATAATATTAATAATAATAATAATATTAATTATCGTTACCCGGTGAGACGACGTAGCGCGTATAATATAGTATATAATTATTATTATAATTGTAAGTTTGTGTGTTTGTTTGTTTGTTTGTTTGTTTGTTTGTTTGTTTCGAAGAAATAATAATCTGAGTCTTTTAGTTTAAATATATAATGTTCGTACAGTCTTGTAACATTAAATGTTTTTTCTTCTTCTTCTTCTTCATCTTTTTTTTTTTTTTTTTTTGTTTTTTTTTTGTTTTTTTTTGTTTACACACTTTTTCTTTTTTTTCTTTTTTTTTTTTTTTTATTCCTCCTAAAATTAGTTGGACGATGGCGTCTTACGCCTGGAAGTGTTCTAGTAGCCTGCGACTATAATAGTTCATATTTTCATACGCTAGTTCCCATTTTATTAATCAAATTTTTGTCGCCGAAAAGTCCGACTTTTGTTTAATCACACCATACGTCTATTATATTACATATAGTTACGTAATTCGCGATTTTTTTTTTTTTTTTTATATCATTTTCTCGTGATCCTTCTCTCTCTCTCTCTCTCTCTCTCTCTCTCTCTCACACACACACACACTCATTCTCTCTTTCTCCTTATATTTTACTACTGCAATTGCATTTTATTTACTCATTTTACATATATTTTGGCATACCGTTCGAACAAAACCAAAAGTCGGACCTATATTATATTATATATATTATATAAAAGTCAATTTCTGTAAAATGGTGAACTAGATCAAGACTTGACTCGATGTATATAACTATATTATAATGCCGTAGCTCTTTCTCTCTCTCTCTCTCGCAATTCTTATAAATTTTTTTTTTTTTTCTTTCTTTCGTTTTTTTATAATTCTTTTTCTTCTTCCACTCGTTTTTTTTTTTTTTTTTTTTATTTCATTTCTTTCTATGTTTTACTTATTTCACCCCCTGTACTCGCGCGCGATTTTCTCCACTTCGGAACAATATTCTATAATATCTCAAATATTCTTATATATTTTTCATTCTTTCGTTTTTTTTTTTTTTTTTTTCCTTTTTTTCTTTTTTTTTTTTTTTTTTCTTTTCCTCCCTTCTCAATTCAAATAGTCATAACAACCGATAAAATTTTATTACAATTCTATTGCCCAAACTGTCCACCGCAGTCTATAACCTTCTCGCAACTTAAATATTATACACGTGTTGGGAATTTTTTTTTTTTTTTTTTTTTTCGTTTTTTTTTTTTTTTTTTTCCATTTCTTTCGTCTTCTTCTTCTTCTATTTGATACCAAATTTTGATCTTTATAATTGAATCACTATAATATCGTGCCACTATATTAACTGAAATTATGCGCTTTTGAATTTTTGAACAAGTTCCGAAAACACAACTGGTATTTTTTTTTTTTTTTTTTCTTCTTTTTCTTTTTCTCTCTACTACGTTCGCAGTATCTTTTCTCTCCCCCACATTACGATTGTTGATATAGAAAATTTGAAAAAAAATTTGTTTATTGTATCAAAATTTTGTCTTTGCTAGTAAAAAAAAAAAAAAAAAAATTTTTTTTTTTTTCTACTCCCTCTTTGTAGTAGAGAAAAACCAGAAGAAGAAGAAAAAGAAGAAAAAAAAAAAAAAAAGTAAAAAAATTTAACCCCGAGCTAAACTAATACGAGAACGGAATAGCCTGAAGAAATAACGCGTCACTAATGTCATAAGGTCGTAAGTGCCAAAAAATTATTTTTTTTGCGGATATGCCCTAACGATGTTATATCGCATGAAAAAGATTTTGCCACCAAAAAGACAAAAATTTTTTTTTTGGCGGTTACGACCTTATGGCATTAGTGACGCGATATCTTTATATGTATATAATAATAATAATAATAATAATAATAATATATAATTATATTATTAATAATATATGTTTAAATATATATATAAATAATTTATTTCTGTCGACGGTGGTAAATGCTTTTATGATTGTTTAGACTGTTTAGCGTTCTGAACACTTTGTGACATAAGGCGCAAACCGCGCTGTTCAATGGCTGAAAATGTTGTTGTTCCTTGTGCCTTTTAAGGGTTAATTTTGTCGATAATGTTTTACCGCATACATCACACGTGTAACAAACACCCGGTGGTAAAAGACTACCGTGTAACGGGTGAGACAATCTCATAGCAAGTATGGCTGATGGCGGGCCTTTTGGTTTAGTATAACGCGCGGAAATTTCATTATTATTATTATATATTTATATAATTATTTTATTTATTTATTTATTTTTTTTATCATTTATTAATATCATTTATTTTATTTTATTTTTAATTTAATTCATTTTATTTATCAATAATCGTAATGAATTGATAATAGTAGAAAAAAAAAAAAAAAAAATTAAAAAAAAATACAAAAAAAAAAAAAATAGAAAAAAAAAAAAAAAAAACATAAAAACATCCGTTACGAACCAATGGAAGTGCAGACAGAGACCCACGTGCGGACGGATCCCCAGCAAGTCCGTGAGTGAAGTTGGGTACACACAGAGAACAATGACGAACCAGAGCACATAGCCGAGCGGGACCGGGAACAAAGAAGAACAGAGATACGGCTGCCATTAATATTGTATTGTGGACACATTAGTACGATACTAGTAATTCTATACAGGGGGGTTTTTGTTGGTCGGTCGTTTAATGTTATAATTTTTCCTGATATATTTTCGATATTATTTGAAAAAATTTAAGAAAAGAATTGGCTCGGGGCTCTGGTTTGTCATTGATTATGGTAATTTGATATATAACTGTAGCGATAACCAATCGCAACTCTTATTTTTCTTATATAGGTGCATTAAAAATGGTATATATATTTATATTTATATTTATATATATATACATATATATATATATAGGTATATTATAATAATTCATAATTCATTATTATTATTATTATTATATATCTATACATATTATATATGTATATATTTCCAATTAATTAAATTCATATATACATATAGTATAATATATTGTATACCAATGTTATTTACTACATATCAATACGTATTCTGAACTTATATATATACATATATATATATATATATATAATATAGAAACGTGTAATATATGGTTTAAAAGAAAAAAAAAAAAAAAAAAAAAAAAAATTAGTTCAGAATACAAAAAGATATCGTATATAAATATATATGTATGTATATATTTATATATATATATATATATATATATGATTGCAAGACAACAAACGTACTTTATATACATACTATATATATTATATATAATATACAAAAAGGTAGTGAAAAGAAAAAAAAAAAAAAAAAAAAAAAAAAAAAAAGAAACTTTACTTAAAATTGTATTAACATACCATTTTCAATGCTTCCCCGGGCGTGGATGAGCCTAATGGGGGAAAATGTCTTATCGTGAAAAAAAAAAAAAAAAAAAAAAAAAAAAAAAAATTCAAAGGCGAATAAATGAAAAATTTCGAAAATTAAGTAGTTAGAAGAAAAAATAAATAATAATAACATATTATATGTATGTAGCATATAATTAGATTACGTATATCGTTGGTTAGTTTGAATCGACGTAGTTAGAACAATAAAGGAAAATCAGAAGTAGAAAAAAAAAAAAAAATTATAATAAACTGCCGATAATCTTAGATTATAATACATAATATGTATATTATTTATACTCGCTTCTTCTCGTTGTTTATTTATTTATTTATTTATTTGCTTATTTGTTCATTTATTTATTCATCTGTATATTTATTTATTTATTTATTTACTCACTTATTAATACTATAATAATTAAGGGATGAAATGTGATATCTTCAATTTTCTCAAACATACCTAATATATTATTAAATAATATACTCGTCTGCCGATCTCCGATCATTTTCGCGAATATTTTTGTCCATATAGACAAAATGAGAGAGACATATTATTATATATATACGTAGTAGGTATATACAGAAATTTTATATAATATATATATATATATATATATATATATATATTAGGGTGGTCGTTAAAAATTAAATTTCATCAGACGCCCCCTGAAAAAGTTTCCTTTTCGTCTAAAAACATGCGTACAATTTTTTTTTTTTTTTTTTTTTTTAATGAACCAACATTTTGTTTTTCAACCTGCAGTTTTTTTAGAAATGTCTTACATAATGTGCAGATGTGACGAATAATCCATCGAAAAAAGATAAAAATTTGAAATTTTGAAATTTCGATGGGTCATTCGTTAAATATGCACATTATGTAAGACATTTCTAAAAAACTGCAGGTTGAAAAAAAAAAAAAAAAAAATGTTTGATCGTCTTGCGTGCGGCACGTGTTCTTTTCATTTAAAAAATAATAAAAAAAAAAAAAAAATTGCACGCATGTTTTTAGACGAAAAGGAAAATTTTCAGAGGGCGTCTGATGAAATTTAATTTTCAACGACCACCTTAATATATATATATATATAATATGAGGTATTCCAATACCAACTCGACCAATAATTTTCCCTCACCATTCTTGATTCGATTCATAATTTTTTTTTTTTTTTTTTTTTTTTTCTATACGGTTACCCCAACTCTAACACCTACTCATGAATTTTTTTCAGATTTTTCTTCGCTAATACCGTTATTTTATTCATGAATTTTCGAAACTTCAATACAGCGAGGTAAACTTTTTATTTTTATTTTTTTTTTTTAATTTTTTTCAAATCTCAAAAATTCTGTTTCCGAAGACAATCGAAATTTTGACCTCCTCTCCATTCGAAAGTGGAAACTATTTTCTTTATATTTATTTTGCTGATTTGAGAAAAAAAATTATTCCGTAAATTTGGATAATGGTTCCCAGAATTTTTTCAATGCAAATTGAACTGTATTTTTAGGAGAGGATTTTGGTTGTAATAATCAGAAATACAATCGATTTTACAACCAAAAATTTCATTGATTCAAAATTTTTTTTTTTTTTTTTCATCATTCTTTTTATTTATTTGGGCACATGCCCGGCTTTCGGCACGTATCCGGTTTGGGGCACGTGTCCAGTTTGGGGCACGTGCCCAGTTTAGGGCAAAAAAAAAAAAAAAAATTAAATTAGAGCAAAACAAATTTGAATAAAAAATAAAAATGAAATTCACAATTTATAAAACTTTCGGTTTCGAAATCGATTGTATTTCTGATTGTTACGACCACCTCTCCTAAAAATACAATTCATCTGCATTGAAAAAATTCTGGGAGCCATTATATCTACCACGTTTACGGAATAATTTTTTTCTTAACCCTTTGTGTCACACATTTTTTTTTTTTTTTTTTTTTTTTTTTTTTTAAATACCAAAAAAAGGTTGAAAATTCGGTCGAAATTGCTCAGAAAATGCTGGAAACAGGTGACACTCCCAGAGTGCCACCATGGCACAAAGGGTTAAATCAGCAAAATGAATATAATGAAAATAATTTCCACTTTCAAATAGGGGGTCAAAATAATCGTCTTTGGACACAGAATTTTCGAGATTTAAAAAAAAAAAAAAAAATCAAAAGTGTCTTTCTGTTTGAAGTTTCCAAAATTTATGAATAAAAATAAAAGTTTGGAAAAAAAAATCTGAAAAAATTCATAAGTGGGTATTAGAGTTGGGGGTTACCGTATGAAAAATTATCGAATCGAATAAAAAATGGCGAAGGAAAATTATTGGTCGAGTTAATACCTCATATATATTTAATATATATAAATATTAAAATTTCAAAATATGTGCCCATATACGTATACGTATATAGTGAATTAGTATTATTTTAGTGTGTGTGTCCGGGGGGGGGGGGGGGGGGGGGTGGTGGTGGTGGTGTAAGGTAGGTGCATAAAAAAAACAAAATATATATAGAAAAATGAATAATCAAAATATTTCTCAATTATTTTCAATCTGTGTAGACTCTTGGCGCTAATAAAAGGTATATTTATATAATATTAATTGTACAGGGAATGTGTTTTTTTTTTTTTTTTTTCTTTCTTTCTTTTTTCCAAATTATTCTTATTTATTATTATATCGTGTATATATATATATAATATTATGTACCTAAAAATGCAAAATAAAATTCTATAGAATAAATCCGTAAATTGTAAATATAAAAAATGTTTATTCATAAATAATGAGAACAATGCGTGTGAGTACAATGGAAATGTGTTACCCTGACCCTCAAAACGAAATATCATTATATTCATATAATATATATATATATATTTATATATTTATACTATATATATAGTAATAATAAAAATATATTATATTATAAACTCAGGTATAAAAATTGTATATTTACAGTAATATCGTGTGTATATTTATATATATATATATATATGTATACATGGAGAGAGAAGGTAATTGTATTTTTTTTTTCTAATATATTATCGCGTCACTAATGCCATAAGGTCGTAAGCGCCAAAAAATTATTTTTTTTGCGGATATGCCCAAACGATGTTATATCGCACGAAAAAGATTTTGCCACCAAAAAGACAAAAATTTTTTTTTTTGCGGTTACGACCTTATGGCATTAGTGACGCGATATGTGTATATATATTAGGGTGGACGTTAAATTCCATCTTGAGGAGTGAAGCCCTACAGTTTGAAGGAAAAATAAAAATAAAAATTTTGGTCCCAAAATGAAGTTTCTAAAATGACGTTAACACGTGCCGGTAAGGGCTCAAAGTTTCCCATTTAAAACACATGCGTTTTTACGGATCTCAATTCAAAAATGCACTGTGAGGCTAATTTTATTTCGAAAAATCTTAAACTATGGCAAGGTATCAGGTATGTGTACTATTACATGAGGAAGAATGGAGGAAATCGTACACGGAGAAAATTTTATAGGAGAGATTCCCATACTACGTATAGTTGCGGTGGGACATACTTGTAATATGGCGATGGTTCCGATACTTGTACTCAATTTTCCATGAAAATAAGAAAGACATTCCTATATTCGTGGTGACGTTTGGTATACAGTATAGGGACGATCGCCATATTGCAAGTATATCCCACCGCAACTATACGTAGTATGGGAATCTCTCCTATAAAATTTTCTCCGTGTACCGATCAATCTGATAATGATTCCACGCCAAACTAAAATTCTAATTTTCAGTAAATATTCTGCGGATGAAAATTCGATTATGATTTGAATATCATTTCTAAAGTAAAATTTCTCGACGAATTCAGGGGAATCAATAAAAAGATTCTACTCTCAATATTTTCTGAGATATATCGATTTTTATGAAGAAAAAACTGGTGAAAATTGAATTTTCTCGATGTATTTCTTACTCATGAATGTTTATTGTAAAAAAAAAACAGTGATTTTATACACGATTGAATAAAATCACTGTTTTTTTTTTTACAATAAACATTCATGAGTGAGAAATACATCGAAAAATTTAATTTTCACCGGTTTTTTTTTTTTTTTTTTTTTTTCATAAAAATCGATATATCTCAGAAAATATTGAGGGTAGAATCTTTTTATCGATTCCCCTGAATTCCTCGAGAAATTTTACTTTAGAAATGATATTCAAATCATCATCGAATTTTCATCCGCAGTATATTTACTGAAAATTAGAATTTTAGGTCGTAAAATCGATAAAGAGAATTTTAGTTTGGCTTGGAATCATGATCAGATTGATCGGTATGATTTCCTCCATTCTTCCTCATGTAGTAGTACACATACCTGATACCTTGCCATAGTTTAAGATTTTTCGAAATAAAATTAGCCTCACAGTGCATTTTTGAATTGAGTTCCGTAAAAACGCATGTGTTTTAAATGGGAAACTTTGAGCCCTTACCGGCATGTGTTAACGTCATTTTAGAAACTTCATTTTGGGACCAAAATTTTTCTTTTTTTTTTTTCCTTCAAACTGTGGGGCTTCACTCCTCAAAATGGAATTTAACGTCCACCCTAATATATATATATATATACATATACATATACATATCTATATATATACGGAAAGATTATTTACAGCATGTTAATATTATATAATTAAAATTTTATAAAATTGAACGCGTTTATAGTGTAATAATAATGATAATAATATATAATGATGATAATAATAATAATAATAATAATAATAATAATAATAATAATAATAATAATAATAATAATAATAATAATAATAATAATAATAATAATAATAATAATAATAATAATAATAATAATAATAATAATAATAATAATAATAATAATAATAATAATAATAATAATAATAATAATAATAATAATAATAATAATAATAATAATAATAATAATAATAATAATAATAATAATAATAATAATAATAATAAAAGACCTCAACAACTGTTATACCCAAGGCATGTATATTATCTATTGATTTGAAATGTTTAAATTATATATATATATATAGCTTTATCTAAGAATTAAAGAATTTCGATCACGAAATACTTGAACTTTTTTTTTTTTTTTTTTTTTTCTTCAATTTTTATTTTTCTTTTCTCATCAATTTCAAAAATATCACAAAATTTTTACTTCTTTTTTTTTTTTTTTTTTTTTTGTTTGTTTCTCTCAATTTCATCACAGAATTTTTTTCAATATATTTATATATATATATATTGTGTATATAATATCAAATAATATTAGAATAAATTAAATCCGAAAATAATTATAATTACCTATATAATTATACTTGTCGCTTTATAAAACATATTATATTATATAAATAAGTATAATAATATACTATAGTGCAGTGGAGAGAAAAAAAGAAAGAAAAAAAATAGAAAAAAAACGAGCAATTTATATAAAAAATAAAAAAAAAAAAAAAAAAAAAAAAAAAATATTATCCTAACTTTAAAAGTAAAATTTAATTTAAATCAATAGTAAATCTGATTAAATATTATAATAAATTTACAGAAATTAAATATCCGATCGTCAATAAATATATAATGTGTAATATCATTGATATTATGTCATTTTATAGATCTATATGTTATAGAACGTACGCGTTTATCCCGTCAATTTGAATAATTATTCTTTAGAGAAGAGAAAAAAAAGAACAAAAAAATATGTAGGTGTGAGGTATGATAATAATTTCACTTATTAGCTAGTACTGAAACGTTCGATGATGAGAAAATCCGAACAAGGAATTGAATTTTAATGTATATATAAAGTGAAAAAATAAAAAAATAAAAAATAAATCTCCCAATATATATATATATAAAATGATCCAATAAATCGAATAGGTTTGAGTAGAAAAGTATCTCAACAATGAGCCGAGAATTCATAATTTGAATGAACGAAAAAAAAAAAAAAAAAAAAACAAAAAAAAAACGTAGTATAGAAGAAAAATTAATAAATTAATTTATGAGGAAAAAAAAAAAAAAAAAAAAAAAAAAAATCCTATCACAACCTAATATGAAAATATAATCGTGCATCGATATCATTTTACATGTCAAATTTTTGCAACGATGATAAGAAAAAAAAAAAAAAAAAAAGTTCTGAGCTACCGAAATTCGACGACAAATCAAATGTTATGAAAAAAAAAAAAAAAAAACTCTAAATTTCAACAAAACTTTCGCGTTTTCAACGTCTTGGAAATATTCAGTCTTACGAAGTAAGTATTAACAGCCATGCGATTATAATATAGTTTCGAATTTCAATCAATCTCCAATCAATTTCTTTCGTATTAATTTAATTTAATGTCTTTTTTTTTTTTTTTTTAAACTTTCTTTCTTTCTTTCTTTCTTTCTTTTTTCTCTTATACTTATATAGCGCCATAAATTTTTCGTACAACTACGACGAATTAAACCTATATTATATATCTTTATAGATATACATATTATATCGTATTAAAACTAAAAAAAAAAAGAATTAAAAAAGATCTAGAAAAAAAAAATCTAAAAAAAAAAAAAAAAAAGCTTACAAAATAATTATAGTAAAATCGTAAAGTTAGACTATAAATTATTTTGTATTCAGTTCAGTCGTTTGTACTAGTTTCCTTATATATCGTAGCATCGATCCGCTTCACATGGTCACGTCGTTCTTTTATACTATATGTAATTGATGCATAAATATATATATATATTTTTACTATTTAATTATTACACGTAGTACACGTCGAATGCCCGTCGATATCCAAATCCTTTTTACACATATTTACGGTTATTTATATGAAAAAAAATTTGTGACAAAATTTTATCCAAAAATCGCAAAACAAATATTTTACAAAAAGTTGAAATGAAAAAAAAAAAAAAAAAAATCAAAAAATAATCGAGAAATTAATCTTTCTTCTATAGTAATTCAGATTGAAGGTTCGTGAAAAATAGTAAAAAAAATAAAAATAAAAAAAATAAAAAAAAAAAAAAAATGGCACTCGACCGATGCCATCGTCAAAACTTGCTGCGTTTGCAGCGCTGCGCCGCGCGTGTTTCACAAAACTGAATGAATATCTTATTAGGTAAATTGTACAACTATATTAAATTTATATATATAATTTATATAAAATAATAAAATTCTTATTCAAATAATTTTCATCGATCTGTTAAGAAGAAAATGAATAAAAAAAAAAAAAAAAAATTGAATGAAAAAAAGAAAAAAAAAAAAATCAAGACACTCTGGTTGTTCATTTTCTCATATTTATTTTAACCTTTACGTTATATTAATCTCTCCTCTTGCTATATATATGATTCTCATAGTTATTCATTAGCTATTTAGTCCTAATTCTTCTCGCGCGTTGACGGGTTGGAAAAAAAAAAAAAAAAAAAAAATTAATCTAAAAAAAAAAAAAAAAAAAAACGAAAATTTCATCTCCAACAATTTCTTCGTTTCTCCCGAAATTTTGTATAAGCTGGTAGGAATTTCTTCTTATTATTTCCTTCTTTTCATTTTCCAACGAGTTTTTTTTTCTTTTTTTTTTCTTTTTTCTTTTTTTTTTTTTTTTCCAACATCGTAGGTAGGTTTTCGATCGAAAATCTTAATTTTTTTTTTCTTCTTTTTCTTCTTGTTTTTTTTTTTTTCGAATTTCGTTCAGCATTTCGTTTGAATCTATTCTTTTTTCTATTTTCTATTTTCTTTTGTGTTTTTATATATGTACATCAATTTTTTTTTTTTTTTTTTTTTCGCTCTCTTCTCTCTCTCTACTCTTTACAGAATGTTGTCCTCTTCATTTTTTTTTTTTTTTTTTTTTCTTCAACCGCTATTATGAAAATATGTACGTTCCAACTGATCCCTATGTTCCAATTCACGTTCACGTTCACGTTCACGTTCACGTTCCCTTTCCCTCTGTTCCTCCTCTTTACGTTGTTGTTCATTCTTGCTGTGCTGTCTATGATAGATGCTCTTGTGATTACGAAGACTATTCAGGCTCGAATAAACTCTCTTACAGATGTTGCAGATCGGCTCCTTACTCGGTCGCGTGTGTACGTTCTGAATGTGCCGCTTCAACCGTGTTAGCGATGTCAGATTTTTGTTGCAAGGCTCGCATCGAAATTCATCGGTCACGCTGCTGCCGGCCAACAGACCTGGCGGCAGAACCAGACACAGGGTTACTTTCTTTTTTTTTTTTTTTTTTTTTTTTTGATTTTTTTTTTCAATTCATTTCATTCCGCATCATTTAAGTGCACACAGAACATTTTAGATCGCTCTTATAACACCACTTTTCTACCACCTCCGTGCTTTTTTTTTGTTTTTTTTAATATCGCAAACCGTGTGCAGCCTTTTTTTTTATTATTATTTTCCTTTTTTTTTTTTTGCCACCATCACCTGACAAGCCGTGCCCACGAATCCTTTTTTTTTTTTTTTTTTTTGTTATAATTATTGAATATACTATATAGCTTTAGATATTTATATCTTTGCTTATATATATGTATATATTTTGAAGCGCGATAGCATAGTACATAGGGTATATATATATATATATATATATAATTGATACGCTGCTTTGCAACGCGATGTTTTCTATATTATTATATATATAACATATACATATATATATTTATGTTATATATTATATATTATACAATATAATATATATATATATATATATATTGTATGTTGACGAATTGAATGTCAATTTTTAATTTCGAATGAAAAAAAGAAAAAAAAAAAGAAAAAAAAAATCCCAAAAATTTCATAAATTTTCTAGTAATTTGAAATGATTAGAAAACTGTATGCATACACACACACACACATGTAATAAAAAAAAAAAAAAAAAAAAGAGATTTCGTTCTAAAAATCGAATGAAAAATATGAATTTGAATATTAAAAGGTGTTCGTTAAGTTGGGATAAAAAAAAAATAAATTATCCGGGCAGCCCCCCCCCCAAAATCGACTTCAAATAAATCAAAATTAATCCTGTAATTTTTACAGATTTTTATTTTAATGCTTGACCCTTAACCACAGAGGATGAACTTTTCAATTCAATTAAATACACGGGGTTTCGAGATTTTTGTATTTTTTATTTTATTGTAGGACTAATTATATATAGGTCAAGGGTCAAGCGTTAAAATAAAAAATTAAAAAAAAAAAAATCATAGGTTATTATTGATTTATTTGGAATTGATTTGGGGATTGGCCCAGAATTATTATTATAATTTTTTTTTTTTTTTTGCTTTTTTTTTCAACGTCTACCCTAATTAATTAACCGAAACATTCTTTTCGTCATTTCAATATATACATATATGAGTTTTCATACATAATATATAGTATATAAAAAATCTGTAATATATGTATTTGTATATATATATATAATCATAGGTAATAAATTTAAAGATATATATATATATATATATGTAGATTTAAAATTGATATTGTCGCATATAGTAGCGGATATAATATATATATATATATATATTGTATATTATATATTATATATTATAGTATATAGATATATAGTAGAATGTGAAAGCGATCCAAGAGTCCAACGATTGATTCTGAGCGATGAGCGAGTAGTTAGTGTTTGTTCATATCACCAGAGATGGGTCTTTATATGTTGATGCGTAATATATATAGTATATATATAGGGTGCAGTGTATTATTTACAGCAGGTAGTAGTGGAGTAAGATATATATATACATATATATATATGTATATATATATTTACAGATGATATTGTCATAATGATTTGATGCGATGATGTATATAGGTATCGATGTATTAGTCCAGGAATTTTAGCACCGAAAATGGGTTCGCTCCGCAAAAAATCCTGATAATTGATTTTTCGTTTGGATTATGTCAGAGCGTGTCCCCTAAGTGTAAAACCAAGTTTGTGTCGTCCGAAACCGCGAGCGTTAGCCGCCATCTTGAAAAACGCTTTTTTGCAAATATCTCGGAAACGGTGAGTTTTACGTTAAAAATTGTAAGGACCTTTTTTGTAGAAGATAAAATTTCCCATCTTTTTTATTTGAAACTTTTTTCTCTATTGTTAATATTTGCCGAGATATAGTCGATTAAAGAAACCAAATTTTTGTTTTTAGAAAATATCTCGATAATTTGTGGAAATACGAAGAAAAATGTAAAAATTGGTTTTTTCGATCGACTATATCTCGGCAAATATTAACAATAGAGAAAATAGTTTCAAATACAAATTATAGGGAATTTTATGCTCTACAAAAAAGGTTCTGACAATTTTTATCGTAAAACTCACCGTTTCTGAGATATTTGCAAAAAGGCGTTTTTCAAGATAGCGGATAACGCTCGCGGTTTCGGACGACACAAACTTGCTTTTATACTTAGGGGACACTCTCTGACATAATCCAATCGAAAAATCAATTATCAGGATTTTTTGTGGAGCGAATGTCTAAAAATCCTAGACTATATATAGTACACAGATATCAGGTTTGTTTTTTTTTTTTTTTTTTTTTTTTAATCACACATTACTACATTTCGTTGTATGTATATTGTAATAGTGATCACACACTGATATGAACGGGAGAAAATAAAAATAAAAATAAAAATAAAAAATTCTAATAATAATAATCAACCCTCCCTTTCCTTTTTCCCACCCTACGAGAACCATTTATTATATACGGAGATATCGGAGAAAAACGAGAAAGAGAAACAAAATAAAAAAAAACCAAAAACGAAAACGAACTTCTATTTTGGAAACGGTTTTTTTTTTTTTTTGTAATTTGTAACATATAGGTATATATATATAATTATATATATTGTATTATTATACGCTCATTCGAATGAATAAAACTTTATAAAATTTATTAATTATTATTTTTTTTTTTTAATAATCTTTATTTCTTTCGTAAATAATTATTGACGCATTCAATTAACATTTCTTCTTCTTCCTTTTTTTTTTTTTTTTTTTCAACGGGTACGGGTATAATAATAATTATAGTTGGTATAAGTTACAATCGGTATAATATACTGTATAGGCATGTATCTATCTATCTATCTATCTATTTGACATATTAACGTAATACATTTAAATTTCGTTCGATAGGTATAATATAGGACTCTATTATATATTCATTTATACATATCCTAGTATATAGGCGCGTATGTGTGGGTTTTAGGATGGTCAGAAAAATGTTTCAAATATAATATAGTATAACGTATATATATATATATAATTATGAAAATGTACATATGATTGGGATTCTGCATTTTTGAAACGTGAGACAAGTTAAAAAAAAAAAAAAAAAAAAAAAACAGAAAATGTCAAAAATTAATTAATTAATTTAATCCTCTCCCAAATCTCAATCTTAGAACTCATTTTTCCCCCAATATTATCATAAACTGCATTATGATTAGTTTGAAATATTACGATGTGAAATCATTTCCACAACTTCGACTCTCGCGATTTTGAAAAAAGAATTATGTTCTTGAAATTTTTTTTTTTTTTTTTTTTTTTACCAAATCGGTATTCAAAATTGTTATTATTAAAATAACTTAATGATTACGAATTCCGATTCAAGTATAATGCAACGAAATTTTAATCGAATATCAATATTCGTCTAATAAAAAATTTAAACTTCGAAAAAGATTAAAAAAAGAAAGAAAGAAAAAAAAAAAACCCTTATAATTTCAGGCCTTCTTTCAGAACATCCTACTACCTTTTATAGCATACGCGTTATTTGTACAATGTGAAAACTGAAATCGGAGGATATCGAGATAGTAATACGTATGTTACTACCTATAAACGAGTCTGATATTAGGTATACGATTATAATATTTATTGTATAATTTCAGCGAAGCGTAAAGTACGAGTATATACTATATTTAAGTATAGCATAGGTGGTACATCTAAATATTATTACAGCAGGGGCCGGGTCTGAATTCTGAATTTCAAAAATTTCGAACGGTATAAATTCCGAATTCTTAAAAAAAAAAAAAAAAAAACGATCTCGAATTTTTAGAAATACCGAAAGGTTGGAATGCAGATAGCTCAAGACACCAAAAATCCGAAAATTTCGGTCTATATTCTGATCGAGACCCTGTGCACTCAGAAAAAGGTCTTGTTGACACAACCAAAATTTGGCTTATAAAAGGCACAATCACATTTTTTGTTCAGTCAATCAAATTTTTTTGTTCAGTCAACAAAAAATTTCGTTCGGATAGCCAAAATTTTGTTGGGGACAACCAAAATTTTTGGTTGACTGAACAAAAAATGTGATTGTGCCTTTTATAGGGGAGAGTTGCCACTATTGGACCGCCACCTAAATTGGACCGTTTCAATTTGGTAATTTTTTGCAACTTTATCTTCTCAATTTTGAGAATTGTAAAAATGGATACCATCAGTACTAGAAATTCTCTAAACATTCCTATTTTTACAATTCTCAAAATCGAAGAGATACTGTTGCAAAAAATTACTAAATTGAAACGGTCCAATTTAGGTGGCGGTCCAACAGTGGCAACTCTCCCCTATAACCCAAATTTTGGTTGTTTCAAAAAAACCATTTTCTGAGTGTGTCTACAGAAACCCATTTTGTGGATACTCCAATCGATGACTTCATGCAGATGTCATAAATAATTGATAGAATTTTGGAAATTTTTGACCGTTTGGAATTTTTGAAATTCGAAACAAAATCTAGTGTAAAACGGAAAACCGTTAATCAATAAATAAAAACGAGTTATTAATTCCCTCAACGCACTAAAAATCGACTCTCTGTCTCTGCTGCACGTGTAGCAAATCCATCATTTTACCGTTCTGCTGATTTTGCTGCTGATCCTGCTGCTGCTGCTTTAGCAACAGTCTCTTACCTCCGTGATAATTACACGTATGAACAACGAGGCTATTTTTTGTACGATATATTTTGTCGCATATATTACATCTGAATTCTTCGCTTTGAGGGCAATGCAAATCCTGTATATGTCTTTTGAGGGTGATTTTATTCCTAAGCCATTTACCGCATTGGGTACAAGGCAATCCTTGCATAGATTCGGTATTAGCGTTTCGAAATTCTGGTGGAATATTAGCGAACCAATCTGACGGCGCTGTTTCGGGTAATAAATAAAAATCAAATGGTAATTGCGAGGGGTCATACGAGGCTGATGAAACATTAGTAGTAAACGAATGATTGACATCATTATCTCCGTTAATATCTGTAGTCCCAATAATTTTCCTCGATTCGCAATTATCGAGTTCTAAAAATTGTTGGTTATTCAAAACCGAGTTCGTATCAAGTCCTGAAAAAACTTCACTGTCAGAAATATTTCCCGGTGAATTCATCGTGTCAACTGCATCAACGTTACTCCGGATTCCAACGATGGGTAAAATTTCCAATTTTGGTTTAACTGCGGGTTCAGGTTTCAGATGAGAAACTGGCCCTGTTCATATTCCCATCATTATCATCATCATCATCATCATCATCACCACCACCACCACCCAGAACAGAGAAAATAAATGCCTTAGTTAGTGCATTGAAAAGAAAAATGCAACTATTCAAAAATAATATATTCATTGCATTTATTTATACATTTATTTTCTCTAGATTCTGTATGACGTTTTTGGTCATTCCGATCCATCGGATGAAGGCAGGTAATGGCACCGATCGAATTCTAATACCACGAGAAGTGTTTTAAATTTCTTCTTCAATCAAGTATCAAATTGTTTTTTTTTTTTTTTTTATTGAAATGATTTTTAACAGAGATGCTAATTCCTCGACATTTCATTACCGTTTCCGTACGAGTAAAAAAGAATTTCGAAATCGTACGTGGGAGTGATATAGCAGTTTGAAATTAAATCGCGGACACTATTGGAAAAAATATGTTCCAGTAGGTCGACTACAATTTTTATGTTGATTTCAACACTTTTTTCAGTTAAAACAACAGAAAAATCTTTGGTTTAAGTGAAATTAATGTTGTTTTAACTAAAAAAAAAAGTGTTGAAATTGACATAAAAATGATAGTGGACCTACTGGAACATATTTTTTCCAACAGTGGAATAATACCGATTTAAACAAAATTTAAATTACCATTGATTGCAAAATTTTGTCCCCGCTGTCTGTCTTATTGGTGCCACGTTTGTTATAATCATTTGAAAACCTATCTACAGAGTTACCTAACTCGTATAAAATTTAAGAAAAATTTAGAAAAGAAAATTATTTTTCTGCGAATGAGACATTAAGGATTCCGAGATTGGTCAATTCGTTGATAAAAATGTCGAAATCGTCCCCTTACCCCTTGCCCGAAATTCCATTCCTCTTCATTCCACAAGTGAGTGTAGTAGTAGGTAGTATAACACGTGTTAGCGAACGAGTGGAAAATGTGTCTGGTTATATCAATGAAACCAGGTGGGTCAATGAACGGCCTTGTATAACTTGCGGCATGAGAGATCGAGGTAAAAGCTGAACTGAACAGGGTCGATAATAGGAGCTAATTGTGGAAAGATAACGCGAAATAACACGAGCATATAATATAATATAATATAATATAATATAATATATTTATTTAAACGGAGTTTAATTAACCGTTAAATTCGTTAAATTATTGCGCGGTTTCCAGAGATCCGTATAACATAACTATATACCGAGAATTGAAGGTTGAATTGGCGTAATACGTATAATTCTAAGAATTTTTATCCTCTACTATTATATATAGATATATTATAGTAATTTTCCGCTTTATTATTTTTATCGCTATTACAAAATCTATTTTAATAATATTATATGATAAGACATTGAAAAACCATGAGATCTGCGGCAATAAAGAATATGTATATATGTATAATATATAATATATTATACTTAAGGAAATTTTCTCGACTATTTATAACCCGATATTATAATCGTATGCTGAGTCTTTGAGGTCGAATAAATCGATAGAATCTCTCGTATATATAAGTATATTATTTATAGTGATATAGGATTTCATTTTTTCCTTTTTTTTTTTTTTTTTCATTCATTATTTTCTCTACCCTAAATATAGGAAATTCGAAAGCGTTACGAAGAAGACGACGACGACAACTATACGGAAAGAGACTTCCGGTTGAGGGACAAGAAAAAAAAAAAAAAAAAAAAAAAAAAAAAGAAAACCCAGTTTTTAGATCGGAAATTACATGTATCACAAAGTGAGAAAGCTTTCGCCTTATAGTTACGATTTTTACTCATTTTTCTTTTTTTCTTTTTTTCTTATTATTATTCTCTTTACCTTTTATTCTTCTTATCAAAGACGAAAGGTTTTTTTTTTTTTTTTTTTTTTCCCCCCAAAAAGAAATCTATCGACGCGTTTATATAATAATATAGTCTTAGCACAAAAGCTAACGATCATTTTTTTTTTTTTTTTTTTTTTTTTTTAATATCAGTGTGGTAGTGGTAGTAGTAGTAATACATAATCATATGAAATTCAACACTTTTTCACATTGTCAGATTAAAATCCTTTATTTTTATTTATTTCTTTATTTATTTATTTATTTATTCATTATTTTATACGATTTTCTACAGCAGATAATAACTCGTGATATATATATATATATATTCATTCAATTGCGCACAGATTCGTTTTTCGAAAAAAAAAGAAAAAAAAAAAAAAAAAAAAAAAAATGACAGAGACAAAGAAATCGAAGATCGCAATGAATTCGTTCTAGCAAATTGAAAAAAAAAAAAAAAAAAATTAATATTCTCATAAGGATCGATGGCAGACTAATGCAGAAATATAGATTTTATAAAATCGTATGGGGTCAGTATGATATTTCGCAATGTGCTTCGAGATCCTTGCGTTCTCTTTTTGCATGATACTGACTTTTGTGGCTGACCAAACTGTTCCTAGATTTATAACTCCTGCCGCATTGATCGCACGACAATGATTGCGGAACGTAGAAATGAGTGTCTGCCAAATGCCTCTGAAGCGACCATGCTCGTGAAAATGTTTTCTGACAAAAACTGCAGTATGTACCTGCGCCTCCTGACCGATTATGGGCACTATCGTTATCAGAAATTGGCCTTCGCCTAATTTCGTGTAAACTAGGTAAAACTTGAATGGCATCAGTCTGAGCTAAAGATCGCAATTCATTGAATGGCTGCACTATCTGCTGTTGAATTTTATCCTGAGAATTGGCACTCGAATTTTTAACTTTGTCATTACCCGTGTAGAAATCATAGGACGGCAGCCACTCTTACAAATCGGGCCAGCGTTAGGCCAATATTGGCAATATGATACAACGGTCTTGCATTGGTAGTTTGGTCCGGCCCTGCTCTGGTCCAATATCGAAACTTGATAGAATGGTGAAGCAGCGGTAAGCTATGCCTGTCCGATATTGGCTTAAGGATGGCAGCCATTGGATGGTCAGACATCAGAAAACTATGTCTGTCCAAACATTGGTTTCAGAACGGCAACCATCCAATGGTCCAGCTTCGGTAAGCAATGTTTGTCCACCATTGGTTTCAGGACGGCAACCACTGCGATAGTCAGACATCGGTAAGCTATGTCTGTCCGATATTGGCTTCAGAATGGCAGCCATCGTGATGGTCAGACACCACAACCGATTTCAGGTCGGCCACCGATACACCGGTCGATCCTCGACGCGCGTTACCTGTCCAATATCGGTTTTAGACCGAGCACCAATGCAACGGTGAAACCTCGGTGCCCACTATCCGTACAATATTGGTGTCAGATTGGCGACCGATGGAACGGTTGAACCCCGGTACGCAATATCCATCTGATATATAGGTTTCGATGCGACGGTCATACTAAGGTCCATAATCCTGGTCCAAGATCGAACTTGAACCAGCAGCTGATGTATGGGTCAAACCGGAGCGCAGTATCCCGGCCCAAGATCGGGCCCAAATAACTCATTGTATGTGCGCGCTATGTATACAAGTAACAAAAAGTAGTATCGATAGTCATGCAACGAATTGGCGTGGTGGCTAGAGCGAGCGATTCGTAATATGGGAGACCGAGCGTTCCGGGTTCAAATCCCCTCGTAGTTAGAAAAAAAAAAAAAATATGCGGTTAGTTGATAATCAGGTAGGGGTACATAAGTTGATCATATAATCTAATGCGTGACGAACAAAGTCAGTTAACACAGCCTTCGTATACAATACCGCGCGAATTGAGATTGAGGTTTTCGAAATTAACATTTTTTTTGCTATATAAATGAGCTTGGTCCAATGTTGCCTTGCCAACGGAACAGAATATTGGCCCAGAAACGGCAGCCAAGTACGGCGCGTTTTAGGTTGGCCAATGTTGGTAGAACCTGGCACGGCGTTACATTACAATGATGGGCCAGGGTTATTTGCCAAGCTTGGACCGCTCGATTAATGGCGGAGACCAACATCGGCCCAACCAGCTGCCGTTCACTAATTTCTGCACGGGTATCGATGTTCAAATTTCTATCCTTATTATTATCGATAAGACATGATTCTAATTCTTCAACGGTATCAATTTTCGGTGACATTGGTTCGGTTTTAAATACAATTTGCATTTGTTCGTTAATATCGTCCATTAAATCAATAATAGGAAAATTTTCGTTACAATTATTATCTACTAATGTATTATTGACGTAATTGCAATGTAGATTAGTGGCATGATTTCGTGTTGTAGATGAACCGGACGATGAACCATGATTCATTGTCCTCGAAGTTTCATCTGATCTGTTCTTTCCCGTTCTTCTATCGGACTGCCAACCCCCGTCCTCCTCAGCGACCTCCCGGTCTGCAACCAAAGAGGAGGGGGCTGAGTCCAACTATTTCCGAACACAGAAAACAAACAAAAAGAAACAACAACAACAACAACAACAACAAAAAAGAAAAATAAAAAATTGTAAAATTAATAAAATAAAATTGGGGGTCTTCGCATGATCATGCGAAATCAACAAGAACCGGAAATATATCTCACATCCCACGATTTCACGGATCGCAAGAGTGTGCTTTGAACTTTCATATATATTCCAGGGCAAGGGGTTCGCCTTCAAAGATACAGTAGTATAGTCCTCGAAAACGGGAGTCTTGGAGTTGAATATACGCGTATATAGCCGAAGGCAGGAAGAGAAACAGCAAACTGAAGTTTTGGGGGTTTGTGGGCGCGATGGGTTTGTGCTGTGCGAAGAGAGAGAGAGAGAGAGAGAGAGAGCTGTATAAGGCGTCTATACTACACACTCATAAAATGTTGTATAACGCGTTGTGAGATGGGATGTCAATACAGTAGGAACAGGAGCAGGAGCAGGAGCAGGAAAATGGGGGGGGGTTGGGGATCGTCCTCTTCGTTCTTTGCGGGATTTTACCGGGTCGGTTACCTAGGCAACGGCATAACGCGCCCCCTCCTCCCCCCCCACGGTTGCAGAAAAGCGTTGGATATAACGTCGAGGGGATGTGAAAGGTAGAAAAGGACGAAAATAGGTCTTCAGGGGATGAAAGTTGAAGTAAGAGGGGTGAGGGCGAGGGATGGGGTTGGGGGGGGGGTGAGGGTAGCCTAGGATGCGTATTATTCTTAATAACCCGACGATGGCGAAGAAGCGCGCGCTGTTATGACTGATGTCGACTCTAAGCGCACGACTACGTCGAAGAAGGTCCTCGCGGTATGCGGCACCGCGTATTCTCAGATCGATAGTAGCTAGAGACGCGACGCCAACCGTCGTGCGGAAAAATACGAGTGGCTTTCCCGGATTGGTTACGACGGTATTAAAATCTTCCCCAGTCGCGCAAGAAGAGTAAGGAGGAAGAGGAAGAAGAAGAGGAAGTGAAAGAGGAAGAGGAAGAGGGAGAGTAAGGCCACCCTCTTCCACCCTCTTTGATAGGATAGTTATATCTTTTACTGTATAGAAGATGTTAATAAAGTTCCTCCAGGGTTATTTTACGCCTAAGATTAGACCCGTTTTAAGGGTAAAAGTTTAGGTTTAGGGTATATATATATATATAACCGATAGCGCGTGGAGATTTAACGTCGGATTTTTACTCGCTGCAGTTTAGGACGAGAGTATAGTATAAAGAGAAGATGATAAAAATCCGCCATTCCATCATTCTAATTCATATATATATATTTTTTCTTTCTTTCTTTCTTTCTTTCTTTCTTTCTTATATTAAATAAAGATTGACGAAGGATCAGCCATAAGCGTAATAAACAAACCCTTCGAACTCTGGGTCACTACCGATCACAGTGGGGAAGGTCCTGTACACGGACAGCGTGGTTTTACCACGTCTGACCAACCCCTCTCTTATACTATATACTATATAGCATATCTATAGTACCTACATATATATATAACCCCACGCGCGTCGTCCGACATCGGACTATATATATATATATATATATATACGTTATCCCGCAATCCTTTACGCCAAAGGATTAACCACGGCGTTTCGCACCCTCCTGACATACCTATACTACATCGAAAGGAGAGTTGATCTTTGCTAAGGGTTCCGCGTGTGATGGCTTGCGAGAGAAATGGATTATTTTTTTTTCTTCAAAAGTTGGGGGTCAGTTTAGAGTTCCGAATTTTCAAATCACCGAACGGTCAAATTTCTGAATTTATTCTAAACGATGTCGAAATTTTCAGAAATATACTAAAGTTTAGAAAATTAAAATTTCGAATTGTCGAAATGTAGATAATTCAAATCTCCGACAGTCCGATGTTCCGAAAGTCCAAAATTCCGAACGATCGAACGTGTTTTTAACGTGTCGACTAAACGACGTGCGATGGCTTGATGTTCAAGTTTCGGATTTTTGGCCTTTCGGGTCTTTAGCTTTCGAAATTTTTTAAATCGGTTACATAGACTTTCGGTGAAATACACTTTCTGAACCCTGTGAATTCGTTGCACTAAAATTCGGAACTTCGAACCGGTCTTAAAAGTTGGAAAGGAGAAAGAGAGAGAGAGAGAGAGAGAGAGAGAAAAAAATACCATTTAAGAAATTATTGTTAATAAAAATTGAATACGATTATATATTATAGTAGGTAGAAGTATAACTCGTAAAAATTCTAATGTGCGCGGGATATTGGAAGAGTTTTATTGCATCCGCGATGTCATGAAAATTTGTCTTTTTTATTTTGCTTCTTTTTCATAATCTTTATTTTTTTTTTCTTTTTTTTCTTTCTTTCTTTCTTTTTTCTTTCTTTTTTCTTTAAGGGATTTCAGAGTGTAGTATACCTATAGGTATAAGGAAAGTTTTGATATTCGTTGATATACTAAAACGGGGCAATTACTTTGCAACTGTTTCGATTTTACGCTGCTACATAAGGATTCGGGGACTATACGAGGGATATAGGCTTTGATATCGGTATACCAGCGAACGGTTGATAGGCTATATAACGGTATAAGGCTGCGGAGGCTATAAGGCTTTAACAATATAGCCGAGCGTGAGATCCGATTAACGGGGCGTAAAAGGGAATAACAACTTTCACATTTTATACTCCCATGCAACAAAAAAAAAAAAAAAAAAAAAAAAAAAATTCTAATATTTTCTCCAGCTTCGAAAAATTAATTCCTATTCATTATTCATTTCTTTTTTTTTTTTTTTCTTCATATTTAATATACGGTTGATTTCGATTGATATCATAAATTTGTAATAATCGCGCAGTTTCTATAAGATTGTATATAGAATTGCACGGTGTCGCCGTCTATAGAGGTGGGGAATATAGATTGTATTATTTCTTACCGAGGTAACATAATACTAAAAACATATACTAGCCAAGAAATAGCCAACTTTAGTCAAGAAAATTATTCTTGATACAAGATAATTTTGGCGGTCCAAAAATGAAGACCGAAATTTTCTCGGATAAAATCAAAATTTTTCTTGAACCAAGAAAATTTGAAAAATTTTCTTGGTTCAAGAAAAATTTTTATTTTATCCGAGAAAATTTCGGTCTTCATTTTTGGACCGCCAAAATTATCTTGAATCAAGTCAACCTTTCTTTCTGTATAAGATTATTAAATGAGCCGAAAAGTTTAAGTTTTGATTAAAGTTAGAATAATCGCAAAATTCGTTTAAGTATACAATATTTAACGTATGTATGTATGTATGTATGTATGTATGTAGATAACAACAGCTGTTGCAATTTAGTATTAACTTTATAGTTAACAGTATTTATATATTACCTATATATAACAGAGTTAAAGAAAAGGATGAGAAGAGAAGATAGAAGATAGCTAAGAGAGAGAGAGAGAGAGAGAGAGAGAGGGAATTTACTTGAGTGAGATATCACGCGAAAGTGCACACATACCTCTCTGATCAAATATTCTGCGCAGTTTTCGAGGTCGGCTGAAGTTCATTATCGATAATAATATTATAGCGGTATAAGGTGAAAAAAACAACTAACTAGACTAACGTGTGACACGACAGTCATGACATTATTATACACTACGATATATATTTATATATATATATATATAACTAAGTACTATACCTACTTGTACAAATTAGAGATAAAAGAAAAAAGAAAAAAAAAAAAGAAAGAGTAATAAAACATATTATTCTTTAATTTTATGATAATATATATCGATAATAATTAATTTTCATAATAAATATCGATTAGTATTATTAATTTTTGTTTTTCAAATAAATGAATTTATTTATTTATTTATCTACTTTTTTTCTTCCCTCGAGTATCGTTCGCGTATATTACGTGATAATCACTAATTCTGAATACCCTGCAACCCTACTATTCATTCCGCGGATTGCGATTAACGAGTATATATTATTAGGGTGGTTAAAAAAAGACCTAATTTCTCAGATGTTGCTGCTCATTCATGGATATGTTGTTTGTGATTTTTCAAAAAATATTCCATTTCTTTGAGCTCTATAGCACAATATTTACTACTGCGTCATTGAAGTTGAAATTTCGAAATTTTGCCATTTTTGGCAATTTCAAATTACTCAGATCAAAGTGCTCATCCGACTACCTCTAGACTTCAATGAGCATTTTGGTTCAAGATGAGACTCGTACCATAATATTCAGTACTGCCTCGGAGTCATTCGAGTTTTTTTTTTCAATATTTAGTGTTTTTTTCCGAGATTCAATCGCCAGGTGTTGCTCATGAGACAGTTTTCTCTTACCTTTATAAGGAAGAAATACAAGCAGTTTGCAGTCTGTGGGACCATTTTTACTACTGCCTCATTTTGCTAATTTCACTTGAAGAAAAGTTACCCTCAACGAGGAAGTAGTAAAAATGGTCCCGCGGACTGCAAACTGCTTGTATTTCTTCCTTATGATGGTAAGAAAAAACTGTCTCATGAGCAACACCTGGCAATCGAATCTCTGAAAAAACACTAAAAATATTATTTTACGAGTCTCATCTTGAACCAAAATGCTCATTGAATGAGAGTCTAGAAGTAGCCGGATGCGCACTTTGATCTGAGTAATTTGAAATTGCCAAAAATGGCAAAATTTCGAAATTTCAACTTCACTGAGGCAGTAGTAAATATTGTCCAATAGAGCTAAAAAAAAAATGGAATAATTTTTAAAAATCACAAACAACATATCCACGGATGAGCAGCAACATCTGAGAAATTAGGTCTTTTTTGAACCACCCTAGTATATTATATTACGTATGTATGCACAGGCTTGAGAAAATTTTTGATTTGATCCGAGAAAATTTCGATCTTCATTTTTGTACCGCAAAATTATCTGTGAATCAAGAATAATTTTCTTGGCTCAAGTTAACCTTTTTTTTTCTGTGTGGGGAATTCCAGGTGATTTCGACCTGGCTTTGACCCTTGACTTCTCGGATTCGGCTCGCGATTTTTTATACGATTGTTCTCACCGTAAAAAAAAAAAAAAAAAAAAAAACTCGTTATTTATTTTGATTTTATTTCGCCACGGTTTAAATTTGCTACAATTTTTTAAAAGGAACATTATATTGATCGACACAATTTAAAAATCTGAATAAAAATTCTGAAAAATCCTGGAGCAGATATCAACATTTTTAAGCTTAGAGTCGGAGTGGGGAGACTCTTCCTTCTTACTGTTCTTAAGCTCAAGGGTGGTCGATAATTTTATCATTTTTGAATTTCAACGTTCTGGCTCATGGGAGTATGTTGAAATTTGAATATGACCGAACGAATTAGGACAACCCTCTAATTATAAAAGAAAAACAAAATTTACACTCATTTTTTAATCTAAATTCTGTTCCTTTCGTTTATATTATTGTTCATTGTATGTAAGTTTAATTATCGAAAGAAAATATTGTCTTCTTTTTTTTTTCTTCCGTGAAAAGATATATATAACAGTTTGAGTTACGTGATGATTTTCCTCCAGTTCTGAGGATCGCGATTTTTCAACGCGCGAATTAAATAGTGTATTCGTGGTATTTTCTACAGTTCATATAGTTTACAACAAGTTATATATGTATACTATAAACCGTATATGTAATTACGTATGTATGTATGTATATGTACGGATATGTGTGGAAATAGTTCGGTCCAAAGAGGAAAGAAAATAAGAAAAAAAAACGTAAGATAAAAAGAATAAGAAAAAAAAAAGGAAAAAATAGTCTACACAAGATAAAAAGAAAGTGAAATCATCTCGGGAGAGAAAAACCGCACAATCATATACATACCTATATATGTTATACACATTTCATGTATACATATTCTAACTTCGATATAAGTATACTATGTCTAGTTATAATTATAATACGTATGCGATTTCTTTTTTTTTTTTTTTTTGATTCCTCATATAATTTCATTCGTGTGCCCATGAAAAACAAGAAAAAATGAACCACCCTAATTTATATATAGTTGAATTTAAATATCACCAATATTAGGTATATACATATTTATATATACGTTTGTAATTATAACAGCTGATTATAATTATTCGGTTATAGTTCGTTAAATCCGCGATTCGCATCATTTATTTCCCCCACTATGTATAACTTCTTAAATTTCAACTAATCCACGCAGTCAATTATTAATCACGTACATATATATTTATATAGGGGGGGGGGGGGGGGGGGGGGGGGGGGGGGGTGTCAATCGCTCGGGTTTGCGGGATACGATCGAATGATGAAAATAAAAAAAGAAAGAAAAATAAAAAAAAAAGAGAAAGTGTATATAATTTTTTTTCTCTCTCTCTCTTTCTCTTTTTCATTTCTTCATCTCTCTTTTTTCTTTCACGCAAAATCGTGAATACATATCAGTTCATATATTAGTCGGATGGTCAGTTTATATATTTATATATTATATATATATATATATAAATTTAATACACCGAATTCACCTATATTCAAGCAAGGTGAGCGAATATATAATATAGGTATACTATATATCGAGCGGAAGGAGAAAAACGAATCATATTCATATAAGTAGTGGGTATACTTATTATTGTTATTATTTTTTTTTTTTTTTTTTTTTTTTTATCGATAACTAGGTGCCGTCTTCACTCGCACGTATAGTACTATATATGAATTTCTTGTTAATTGCTTCGCATATGTATAATATGCTATAATACGTACACAGAAAGAAAGTTTAATTTGATTCAAGACAATTTTGCGGTCCAAAAATGAAGACCGAAATTTTCTCGGATCAAATCAAAAATTTTTTCTCGAACCAAGAAAATTGGGACAATTTTCTTGGTTCGAGCAAAAATTTTTGATTTGATCCGAGAAAATTTCGGTCTTCATTTTTGGATCGCAAAATTGTCTTGAATCAAGTTAACCTTTCTTTCTGTGTATATATATAATATATGTATTTCAATAACCGTGATATTTCAATACATATACTTATTGCATATTATTACATTTAATAATCGGGTTCCTTTTTTTTTTTTTTTTTTTTTTTTAGTATATTAAGTTATACAACATTCACACACGTATGTATTACGTTATTACGTGTTGGCATTTGTAAGTTGTATGTATCATCATTTTTAGTATATATATATATATATATAATATGTATAATATATAATTAAGTATTTGCTAATTAGGAGAGACGAATAGCAGAAGTTTTTTTTTTTTTTATATATATATATAAAAAAAAAATATATATATATTAGGGTGGGCCAAAAAAAACTTTTAATTTTTTTTTCTTTAGTTACCATGAAAATATTGCTCAAGATGATGAAAAAAAAGTCCTCTGAAAATTTGAGCTCTTAATATCAATATTAAGAGGTGCCTAATCGCGATTTTTGATTTCCCATTTAAATAACACAGGAATTTTTTTTTTTTTTATTTGGAATTTTATTCCGTTCCAACGAATCATCGTGTTATAAAAATCAATACATATTCTTGTAGGAAATTAAACGATCTCCAAAAAAGGTCTGATGTGATTTTTCGCTAAGTTCACTCGTTTCAAAGTTATTCAAGGTTAAAGTTCAACCTCAAACGGTATATGACGACTTTTTTTTCGACTTAGCGAAAAATCACATCAGACCTTTTTTGGAGATCGTTTAATTTCCTACAAGAATATGTATTGATTTTTATAACACGATGATTCGTTGGAACGGAATAAAATTCCAAATAAAAAAAAAAAAATTTCCTGTGTTATTTAAATGGGAAATCAAAAATCGCGATTAGGCACCTCTTAATATTGATATTAAGAGCTCAAATTTTCAGAGGACTTTTTTTTCATCATCTTGAGCAATATTTTCATGGTAACTAAAGAAAAAAAAATTAAAAGTTTTTTTTGGCCCACCCTAATATATATATATATATAAGCTTTTGAAAAATGAGATTGTCATAGCAAATAATAATGAAATATCTAATAAATTCGCGCACAGTTGCATACAGCAGTATAAAAAGAGGAATGTGAGTGTCAAGACAAGGTCACAGTATTTTTAGTTTTGGCCAATGTTTGGTTGGCGACATTCAAGCCAAGATAGCCTTGAAATAAAAAAAGGATAACATCTGTGGGGCTTATCTGTCGGACTCTGATAAACTTTTTTACCGTACTAACCTAGCATAAGGCTTGGTACATTAATATTATTACATATACTTAATGCAATGCCATTTATATATCCCACCTCGCTCGCAGCATATATATATAGAATTTTTTTTTTTTTTTTTTTTTTTTTTTTTTTTTTTTCATTAATAATAATAATTAAAAAAATGTCATACCCTCCCATATCGAAGAATAATTTCATTATTAGTTATACTATACGTTGTGAAAATAGATCGGATATTATAATTATTATTCGTTATTTATATGTGTAGTCGAAATTTTATACTTTAAAATAATTATAATTATGATTGATTAGTTTTTTTTTTTTTTTTTTTTTTAATGAGTTAGAATTTAGAAAAATTACGGTTTATTTTTTATTTTTATATGTATAGAGATTTTTGTATCGTGAGATCGTATTCGGATCATGTTATCATCTCTGGCGGATCGAGTGAATATAATGATTAAAATTTAAATTAAAATGATAATAATTTCCTTCTTTCTTTCTTTCGTTTTTATCGTCGAAATTTTTAAATTAAATTCAATAATTTAATTTATTGTGTATTGAACAAAAAAAAAAAAAAAAATAATAAAAGAAATCATTATACATTATATATGAGCAGATATATATATATAATTATATTGTTATTTATATGGGGGAATAAAACGTTATAGAAGGTATATATTATATAATATATACAATGATAATATCCCCTATCACATCCTCTTTTATATAATATAATAAGTATATCTATATTTGAAACAAATATTATATATGTTCCGAAAATTTGATATACATAATATTATAGTATATAATAAATAAATAAACGATCAAACTTATATATGTATTGTAATAGATCGAAGAATAAGAAACTATCATGTAATGATATATATATATATATTGTAGTATTATATATCATAGAATACATGAATAGTTAATAAACCACGTAATGATATATACCTAATATATGTACCTATATATATATTAGGGTGGTTCAAAAAAGACCTAAGTTCTCAGATGTTGTTGCTCATTCATGGATATGTTGTTTGTGATTTTTCAAAAAATATTCCATTTCTTTGAGCTCTATAGCACAATATTTACTACTGCGTCATTGAAGTTGAAATTTCGAAATTTTGCCATTTTTGACAATTTCAAATTACTCAGATCAAAGTGCTCATCCGACTACCTCTAGACTTCAATGAGCATTTTGGTTCAAGATGAGACTCGTACCATAATATTCAGTACTGCCTCGGAGTCATTCGAGTTTTTTTTTCAATATTTAGTGTTTTTTTCCGAGATTCGATCGCCAGGTGTTGCTCATGAGACAGTTTTCTCTTACCTTTATAAGGAAGAAATACAAGCAGTTTGCAGTCTGTGGGACCATTTTTACTACTGCCTCATTTTGCTAATTTCACTTGAAGAAAAGTTACCCTCAACGAGGAAGTAGTAAAAATGGTCCCGCGGACTGCAAACTGCTTGTATTTCTTCCTTATGATGGTAAGAAAAAACTGTCTCATGAGCAACACCTGGCAATCGAATCTCTGAAAAAACACTAAAAATATTATTTTACGAGTCTCATCTTGAACCAAAATGCTCATTGAATGAGAGTCTAGAAGTAGCCGGATGCGCACTTTGATCTGAGTAATTTGAAATTGCCAAAAATGGCAAAATTTCGAAATTTCAACTTCAATGAGGCAGTAGTAAATATTGTCCAATAGAGCTAAAAAAAAATGGAATAATTTAAAAAAATCACAAACAACATATTCACGGATGAGCAGCAACATTTGAGAATTTAGGTCTTTTTTCAACTACACTAATATATAGTATATATTCGCTATATAGAAAAGGTATATACCTGTAATAGTATATAGATATTGGTATGTGTTATATTCATGTAACTATTAGCCATAAATTCCTAACGTAAATTTTTCCTATTATATTTATATAATATGTAATCTAATAGGGTATAGATATAACAAGATATGGTATACTATACTATATCATTGATATAATAATAGTTATAGAAAAAAGATTTTTCATTGTTTTTTCTTCTTTTTTTTTTTTTTTTTTTTTTTTTTGTCAAATTAATGTGAAAGAAGAAAAAAAATTAAAAAAAAATAAAAATAAAAGATAAAATATATATAGGTATACACACATAGACAGAAAATTGTGTAATATATATATATATTCATTAAATAATTCACAAATCAACAGGACAACAACAACACTCATTATACAAAAACTGACAAATTTGGACGTTATACGAGCACGGCATGATAAATAATTAATAAATTTGGAAACAAAAAATGAAAAAAAATTACAAAAAAAAAAAAAAAATCTATAATATATATATATAGTAAGATGTATATATATATATATACGAACGATTATAATAGAAGAAGTAAAAGAAAAAAAAATCAATAATAATTTTCTTTCATATATCTATCGATAGAAATAATAATATTATGCTGATCGGAATGTAAAAGAAAAAAATATTTTTCTTCACAAGGGTCTCTCTATTCTTTCGCGGCTAATTTATAATAGGCGAGCGGTTTTCCACCATTGAAGTTTTGGAATTGGGAAAGAATTAAATAAACGTAAAAAAAAAAAAATAAAATAAATAAAAATAAATTAAATTAAATAAATAAATTAACAAAAATATCTGATATATAATCGTGAAATAGGTAAGTATAATATAATTATATAGCGAACTAACGACACTCGTCCCGAATAATATGAATAATAATAATAATAAATAATTGTACAGTAATGCCAAACTTATTTGAATAATAGTACTATACTATATCTTTAATATGATCATTCGAATAGTAGTAATCGTGGTATAAAAATTGGTTCAATGATGATAATAATAATAATAATAATTATTATTATTATTTTCTCTTTTGGTTCTCATAGTTTTTTTATTTTTTTTTTTTTTTTTTAATAATATATAATAGAGATATGAATTCATGATATATGTGTGTAGTAAGCGAATTGAATTATGATTTTGAAAAATAGTATATTATATATATATAAATAAATGATGAGATTTTAATGATTTGGAAACACATGCCAATTAGAATAGAAGTTAAGTAATAATAATATACAAATATAAATATATATATATATATATATATATATGTGAAAAAATCTACATATATATATATATATATATAAAACATATATTTTATATTATATATTTTTTTAATTTGAAAATTTGAAAATTTGAAAATTTCAAATTTTTTTTTTTTTTTTTTTTTTCTAAGCAGATATAAATAGGTATAGTGCTCTTTCACCGCAACCAATAAATTCTTATTTGTGGCTGGTTAGTTTGATATAACTGCACAAAATTTCATATATACATATATATATATATATATATATTTATATATACATATATATACTTGATATATATACATGTATAAATATATAAAAAATATACATGTACATATTCTATATATACACATATACACATATATTATATATATATATAGGTATATAAATTGATTATATACGGAGCTTTTGCATTAATTAATAATCCACCGGAGAAATTAATGTATCGGCCTGTTAATTAATGCAGAAAAATGACAATAATAATAATAATAATAATAATAATAATAATGGTACAGCAAAGAACGCCCGTACAAGGAGGGCAGGAAATGAGAAAAAAAAATCAAAAGAAATTTCGACCGATCTGTCTTATTTTTTTTTTTTTTTTTTTGTAATTTTTGTCCACGATCTATAATAATTCTTCTGATTTAATCGATCTATCTATTTTCAGTAATTATTTTTTTATTATATTATTATTTTATTATAGTATATAGAAGAAAAAAACTGGGAAAAGAAAATAAGAGAAAAAAAAAAATAAATAAAAATAAAATAAAATAAAATAAATCTATATATCTAACGATAATCGTCGATAATTCTTTTCATTTTAATGGGGCAGCAGATATATATTATATCTAGTCTATATTTATGTGATATTTATAATATATAGGAATATTTCTTACCTTGTGAAGTTCCGGCCAGGTCTGGTGTTTGAAGCCCGTGTCCCAAGCCTGGAAATTTGACTATTGTTAAGCGTAATAAAACCGTGTTCTTAATATTTAATGAAATTAATAATGGCCTGTACGCAATATTTCAATTATAAATTTTGATTTTTGTCATATATATATGTATAATATCATCATATTATATATTTATTATTCCTATCCTATTCTATACTTCAATAATATAGATCTGAATTTTTTATAAATAAATTCGTTTCGCAAATTTCTATCATCGAATAATGCTTGTTTTAAGATAACTTTATACATGACCTTCACAGAATTGCTGAATAATAAATTCAAACTCCGTTATACATGTAAAATAAATTTTAGTGCTTGCGTATGTATCATAGCGTCAAAATAATCTGTAGATAACAATAATCAGTATTATTAATACTATAGTTATACTGTCATTAGAGTTAAGGATTCTATGCTTACAATCATCTGTATGACCCGACAACCGCATACATATATATATATATATGTATTAAATATAAATCAAATTTCATTTTTATCTTTTAACACACAAAAATCACAAAGTCTTGAAATTTTTAAATAACGTTGCTTATTTAATTGTTCTCTCATCTTTCTTTGTACAAATAAATTGCTATACTAATTGTTTATCCGTCAAAGGTCTAGTTTTTTTTTTTTTTTTTTAATTTTTTTTTGAAATTTTTGTTTGAAATTTTTGATAATTACGAAGAGAAAGAAGAAATAAGAAATTGTTCTGTGCGTACAGGCCCTATAAATGAATGTTCACTCTTTTCTCACCTGACAATGATGAGTGATCTGTGGTTAGCGCAGCCATGCTGAAATTGTACGCAGGTGTTGACGTGAACAGTTTACTTTCTGGCGTTAGGAAGCTTGGAGTTTGCGGATGGTCAGGTTCTGGGTCGTGTTCATTGCTGCTAGCTGACGCCGGAGGTCGATCTGATGCGGCAGCCCCAGAGTCTGATGAGTCGTCGTGATTACCTCCAGCGCCACCGTTTCCCCCCGTTAATTCGAGGGGTTCACATTTGATGTTGTCTTCTATGTGACTGCTGTCTTCGTTCAGTCCGTTCCCCTCGATTTTATTTGATAAATGGTTGCTCTTTATCATCGAGAAGTCTGTAGGTGTTGCGTCGTTGTTATTTAGAGGCGGTGACGCGGGTCTAGGTCTTTTAACTTTCTCATTATGCGGGTCGTATGGATGCAGTACGTCGCTCTTACGGATCTGAGATCTATGAAATATTTGTTGCATTGTTGGGGGGATCGGCGTAGCCGCTGTTGACGGAGGCGAATTACCACCCCGCGGAAAACCTTCGTCCGGCAATTTTTCGTGGGAGGAAAGATGGTTGCCCGCCGCAAGCGCTCTGACGTGTGATAGCTAAAGATTAAAACGAGAAAAATTCCTTAGTGATATTCAAAGAGATTCAAACAACAAAATTAATTAATCTCTACCTAAACTCAGAAGATCGCACTGATCATAAATATTGGGTGTCTATCGCCACATACATTCCATTCGCACCAGCAATCAAACTAGAATACTTTTTAAGAGCAATTTCCATCATGAATAAGATGCTTTCAGTATACGAGCAATTCATAATATCACTCGAGCAATGTTAATCTTCTACCAAAAGTGAAAAAGTGAAGATTGATTTTACTCTTCTATTAATTCTACAGAATCTTCTGCCTCGATCACCCTATTATATACATTATAGACGTGGCGAATAGGATAGCAAGAAAATTGAATATATTAGAGTAATTGAACCTTAGCACACAGTTGAATTATGAATAGTAATAACATTCACGGATCCCAAATTTTTATTTGCATAAGATATATAATACTAGTATGAATTTAATCAGCTGATCATACAGAAGATTCTACACATTCGTAGCAATTCGGATAGCTTTATTTTATTTCAGTAAGTGAATCGACTCGGATAATAACTCCTTAGTTTCCTGTAGTAAGACTAAAATTTTACCAGCTATAATACCGACGAAATAAAATTCTACTTAAGTATGATAAAGAAATAATAGTAATCGCCGATTCATAGATTAGATAAACGTTGGCAATAGTTTGTAAAAATTTTACCGAAACACCTTCCTAGTAAATAATTAAACGCCATTATTTGCTCGGCTAAAGATTAGCCGCGTGCATTATTTATCATTGTTTGCTTGACCTATGACAATGACGAAAAATAATCGAGATAGTAGAGACCTGGTGCACTGTATCAAGATAAGAATAAAACAATTTAGTTAAGCTGTGCCAAGATAATATTTTGATAGCTTAAATCATAAAGTTGGAAATATATTTTTTCTACCGAGCCAGCTAGCAGCTAGCAGCTAGCTAGCTTGCTAGAAAAATGTTGCGGGTGATAATAATTCATCGCAAAAATCACCTGATATATTATTTTTTGGGCAACGCCCACCAGATAAAACTATTCACCTGTTTAAATCTCGCACACATATACCCGCGTATAAACTCAACTTGCTAAATAATTATCTGAACGTCTGCTAGCTAAAATAGGCGTAACGTTACTGCTGCTGTTGCATAACGCACTAATACTTAAACAAATATAAATTATCATCGTATCGGCGTCGCAGCCTTTTTTTTTTTACAATCCTCGTTGAATATTGGATGCAAAATACATTGGAATTTTTTTCTCATTCTTATAATAAATATATACATATATTGTACGATGTAATATCATTTAATAAAAGACGTTGATATGATCGACAAAACTCACCTCATCCCTATCCGTCTGATCAGCTTGCTGCGTAAGACCTGATACCCTGAGAACCTCCGCAGTCTTAAGAAAGCTGCTGAGCGAACGCTGATGCACGTTGACTTCGCCGTGATAGATGAACTCCACGAGGGCGTGGAGGTCGCTGAATGCGACATCCTGAAGCACTATCACCGGGTGCTTGCATGGCGTGCTCTGAAATGAATAGTAAAAATTGGTAAAGAAATTGGGAATATTTAAAAGATAAATTATGCCATTAGCTAGAACGTAGGGTAAAAAAATGTTAAGTTTTCTCATATCAACTGACCTTGAGCAACTCTCTGAAGTATGGACTGCAGGCTGAGAGTACAACCCTGTGGGCCTTGAGACTCTTCCCATCGCACGCCAATGTGACGTCCACAAAGTCTTCATCATCTCGCAAATTTTCAAAGGCTGAAGTTATGCTGCTCTGGTAGTTGTTCCATCGCAGGCAAAAGTGTTGCGTATCTACCATCGTTCTGACTGTTCACCTATAAACATAAGCAACATATCTCAAAACTCTTTGCACGTATTCTACCATTGTTATACATATGTAATATGAAGAATTAAAAAATGGACTGATTACATTCTTATTATTGCGCACAATGTACCAAGTGTTTAAATCCTAGTTACAGTGTAACTGGATGCGTGAGAATTTCACTTGTACTACTTATTCCCATAAAGAGAAACCGAACAATTCATTCAATCCATGAACTTGAATCATAACGAAAGGGACTTTATATAAGAAGTGCTCACCTTGGAAGCTAACTAAAGATAACATAATCGCAAAAAGTAAACTGGATATAGACTAAACGGGGCAAATTATTACGTTTCTTCAGACTGATCGGTGTTAGAATTTTTTTGAACATTGAACAGCGCTCTGCCATCCTCACATTATTCATAATTCTTAATAATATTCATTGTTGATTCTTTATTTCTGCTAGATATGCGGTGGTGTATTTTGTGTGATATTATAATTATAATTAAGTATATTATGATTCAGATTTTAGACCATAAGATATACATATAACAGCGGTGAAAATCATTAATAGTCTTTATGTGTATTGCACAGAATAAAACTCATTAAACATTGGCGCAATTTCTCCGACCGTCTGACAAATCCTGATAAGCCGGTAAAGGTGCTGATAAATTAAGATAACATTGATTTTGAATAAACTGCTTGTAAGATTGCAACTGCTTCTTTGAGTAGAACTATATCCAATATTGAGCGGGTTCTGATAATGAAAAATAATCAGCTAGCCACTGCGGGCTTCAGAAGTAAAGAATAATTCAAGCCGAATAAAAAGAAGTGGAAAGTTTAAATCTGACTAAACTAACTTAAAATTGATTTAACTGTATAAAAATCTTTGCATTATTGCGTTACAAAATAGTAAAAACGAAAATTAATGTTACAAGGATTGAAAAAGGACATGAAAACTATGTGGAAAAGTTTTTCTGGTCCAGAATTTGAATGATAATTTTTAAGTAGACAGAACATAATTATAGTTTCATTAATCGATGATTATAATCGACTATTCGCACTATCAGCTTACATGTCTTTTAATTTAATTAGTTGATAAAAGATTTAGAATTGAAATTGTATGTAGGGGATAAGATAAAAAAAAAAAAAAAAAAAAATGATGGGCAAGATTGACTGTTAAAAGTTGGTTTTTGTTAAAAAAGAAAAAAAAAATCCATAAAATTGACTTCATTTATTAATACATAAATACATGGTACATACAAGCGTATGTATGAATGGTGTCATTACATCAGGGTTACGCTAATAAAAAAGAAGAATCTTGTTGCTAAAAACTGCATCTGGATTGGCATGAGGAGAAGGATGGAAGAGGAAGAGGCAAAGAGGAGGATGAGAAGGAGGATGCAGAGAAATAGGGGGAACAGGGGGAGGGGGATGGGGAGGGTGAGTAGAAGAAAAAGAAGAAGAAGAAGAAGAAGAAGCAGAAGAAGAATGCCTCCTTTTTATTTTACGTTGAATAAAATTAGGTCGTCACATTGGAGCCAAGCCAGAGAGAGACTCCAGAGAGCATAAGATTAAATAATTCTCCATTACTAATATACACATGAATATGCTACATAGATTATATGTATACATAGACACTATATGTGTATAAAAGTGCAAGCATTAAAATACTGATAGTGCTATCTCAGAGTGACGATAAAAAGAATTCTTAGAATAAAAATTCGCAAGCCTTTATTTCATTATAACTATATAGTTCCTCTAATCTTTTATCACAGAGCCTAGGACCCATTAGGAAAGCACTCGTTTAGTGTCATTATTATTATTATTATTATTATTATTATTATTACACAAAGGAAAACTAATATAAATAAAGAGGTAAAGACAAAAAAACAAAAAGAAAAGAAAGAAAGAAAGAAGAAGCACAACATCTATGATTACAAAAAAAAAAAAAAAAAAAAAAAACGAACCAAGAGATTCGTTCGTTATTTTTTGTTGTTTTTTTTTTTTTGTTATTCATTCAAAAAATAATGTCATTTGCAGGTTTTCATTTGTTTGTTTGTTTTTTTTATTTTTGTTTTCAAAAAAATTGACAATATTCATTGTATCGTGTGCATCATCGGCGGTAGGTAAACCCGTTAGTTCTCTTATCTATGTCCTATATGTAGCCTAAAATAACCTCAAATATTTGTTCCCTTTGAATTTCCTCATTCGTACTTAGTTTTACAGATGTATAATAAATTCGGTATATATTGTTGAAAGTCGGGGGGGATTTTTTTTTTTCGACTTTTTACAAAAAAAAAAAAAAAAAAAAAAAATTTAGTGTAACTACAAACACACATTGAATGATGGTATTTTTTTGACGGTAAGGTTGGTACGCCGTTAAGCTGTTGGATCAGTAGCAGTAGTAGCAGTAGTAGTAGCAGCAGCAACAACAGTAGTATAGCAGAGCGAGGAGTTAATTGCAGTGGTATAATAAATAAAATAAAATAGAGAAAAAAAAAAAAAAAAAACGAAATACGAAAAATCGTATCCAAACGTCAGTCGGTTTTCTCGCGGCGCAGTAAAGTCGCGCGTTTCCCGCGAATCCTTATGCACCGAAATAAATCTCATCGGGTTACTCTACCAGTACTCGCGTCAGGGACATATATTCGAGGGAAATAAATAAAATTTACTTAACAAAATTTCACTCTTTTATTTTTCTAGCCTCGACGTATTTTTATATCTTAAAATGGCGACGGTGAAATAAAAATTTATTATATTATTATTTCTTACAGCTATTTATCCCTGTTTCTGTTTCTCTCTATCTATTTCTACTTCTCACTCACTCTGTCTCCTTCTATCTATCTATCTATCTATCTCTCTCTCTCCTTGTCTTTGTCTTTCTCTTTCTCTTTCTACCGCCTGTCACTTTTGCACCTCTCAACATGCTTGCCGAAACTAACCCCCAAATAACGCGTACATACCGAATGAAACACTAACTATTATCGTCTCTTGCGATACACAAAGCAAAGTGTATTAAACCCGTATTTCAGTCAATATTTAAAGGCAGTTTTCAAAAATTGTTTCTTTGTAAAAAAAAAAAAAAAAAAAAAAAAAAAAGAAGCAAAACAGAACAAAACGATAATCAAAAGAAGAAATTTATGATTGAAGATGAAAATGAAAAATTGGCAAAATATATTTAGCGTGTTTGATCGAAATTGAGTTTCGCAACAAAAACGCATGGTGTGTGTGTGTGTGTCTTTTTGTTTTTATCATTTCTGATAAAATCTTCTCTTTATTTTATCAATATAATATATTATTTACCTTATTAAACCTGCCGAACTCGCTCATGTGATCAGATTGTTGTTAAAACACCATTATTCAATAATTATAACGCTGCACTTCGTCCGGCGATCAGCTAGCGCGTACATTGCAGCAGCTCGTCGTGTCTGTGCGAGTTGCCGAAAAACCGAACGAAGTCAGACAACGACAACGGCGTCGGGCGGAGGAGTGTAGAGTAGAGTTAGAGTTAGAGTAGCGTATAAGCGGCGTAGTCTGGCGCGCCGCGAAATACAAAATTGGGCACTCGTGGCCGAGAGATGAGAGCCGATTATTATTATATAGAAGTGATAATAAAATATTATCAATTTCAATTATAAGAAATAAAAAGGGGTTTGAAAAAATTATATTTTATATAAGATACGTAACTATATAATATAACGTAAGTTACAAGTTACAACTAAAAAGAAAATTGGCTTATTTATAAAATAGCCAATATAATATATACATATATATATATTATATATGTATATATGTAATAATATAATATTTATTATAGAAACCCCGTGTTTGCGCGTGTTTTAAAAAACTTTTTTTATTATTATTATTATTATTATTTTTTATTATTATATTATATTATATTATATTATATTATATTATATTGTAGGTGTTATTTATTTTATTTTATTTTATTTTATTTTTTTGTCTTCTTATGATGATTTTAAATCGCAGTAAGTACGACTCGCGAAAAAATGTATAACAGCACTGACTGTGCACACCGCGAGTTAGGACTACGGGCCTACGGTTATTCTTTATCGGCACATGAGACATCTGTCGTAATAAGTGCGGACTAAAAAATAGTGCGTACGCAGAGGAGCCAGTGTGCGGAGGTGGTGGGGGCGGTGCCTCCGGACGCTGCCGGGTGCCGAAGCACCCGCCGGGCCCCCCTTTCGAGATGAAAATGCGCAAAGCTAACGAGTTCCAATTAAAAATAGAGTTCCGTTTTAAAAAAAACCCCCACCCCCACCCCCCATCAACGTTTCCGATCGATCCCCCGTTCTTCTCTCGCACGCACTTTCCATTTTTTTTTTTCGCACAACTCGCGTTTCTCCATTTCTTTTTCCTATATATTCATTTTTTCTTCTTTTCTAATTTCTTTTATACTTTTTCACATTTTTGTTCTAATCTTTTCTGTTTTGCGATTCTCGCACTACTGTATACGTTCCTCTTCCACCCCTCCCTCCCTCCCTCCCTCTTTTCTCTTTTCTCTTTTCTCTCCCGCCGTTCTTTCTTTCTCTCTTTCTCTCTTTCTCCGCGCGCGCGATAGAAAATAGCATATCCCGTAGGCTAATGAGAGCGATCTGCCTGCCTGCCTGCCTGCCTGCTTGCCTGTCCCCTTCCCCCCACCCCCACAGTCCCCCTTTCGGCCCCCTTCCCCAGGCAACGTTCGCGGTATACCCCCACCAACGACGCCACTCGATTCGCCCCTCAAAAAATCATTACGCCCTTCTGCGGGCTGCGCATGAACGGGATTTTAATTCGCTACTAGAAAAGCAATATATAAATAGCATAGACATCGCAACCCGCGAAAGAGAGTGAGAAAGATATAAAGAGAGAGTGAGAGATGGAGAGATATAGAGAGTAAAAGAGAGAGAGAGAGAGAGAGAGAGAGAGAGAGTAAGAGAGGGAAAGAAAGAGAAAGAGAGAAAGTGAGTTGGGTTCGCGAGACGCAGGACCATTCCTCCGCGGCTTGCCAAGTCCCGTATTCCTCAACCCTCCTCCTCCTCCTCCTATTTCCTTCCTTCTTCCTCCTTCTTCCTCCTTCTATACCTCCTCCCACACCATCTCCTAGCGGGGTTCCTTTGTAATATTTATTGATTGGATTCGCTCGAATGATATCGGCGACTCCTCTTTCGGACGGGGACCAACTACGCGGCAATATTAACCGAATTCTATTTATTTATTATCGTCTGAGCAACGGTTGCAGCTGCGAATATATAATATAATATATATATATATATATATATATATATTTTTTTTTTTTTTTTTTTCATTTCTTAAGATATATCTTTCGATATTTCATATAGTAAGTATATAGTATTATATATATATATATATCATCATTTATAATATACCTATATATACGATATTTAATTATTTATATATTATATGTAAATACGAATGCCTATGTAATTAATTAAAACCTTGACAATAAAAAAACGTTCGATAAAAATTGCTTTCTTTCTTTATTATAATGATTGTAACAACTATCTATAAACAAAGATAATTTTGCGATCTAAAAATGAAGACCGAAATTTTCTCGGATAAAATCAAAAAAAATTTTTGTTCGAAACAAGAAAATTTGAAAAATTTTCTTGGTTCGAACAAAAATTTTTTTTGATTTTATCCGAGAAAATTTCGGTCTTCATTTTTAGATCGCAAAATTATCTTTAATCAAGTCAACCTTTCTTTCTGTCTACACCTATTAATATATATGAAATTATTCTATTAATGCCTGTTAAGGATAATTTCATTGTCTTGTTTTTTTTTTTTTTTTTTATCTTTGCGTATTTATACCGATAATTTCGAAAACCGAGAATAACGATTATTATCGACGACCGTGCGAAAACAGAAAAAAAAAAAAAAAAAAAAAAAAAAAAAGAGTAGTAGTGATTGTCCTTCATATAATATATTTGAGCGGAGAATGAACCGCGTAGTATTATATAGATGCATCATTGTACTATATAGATATACATACGAATTGGTGTAAGCAGGGATAAGAAATATATATATATAACATATATAATACGGTTGAATTTTTAGACGCACTTCTTTTGATCAAAACAATCTTTTAGTCGACACAATATGCAATTAGGATGTTTTTCTATATATATGGTATGTATATAGATATATAGCTATATACTGGCTCAAAATATCCTATGTATATGAGTATATATAATAATATATGTATTGTGCTGTGATTCAAACGTCCTTGGTATATAATGTATATAGAAATACATAAAAACATAAAATATAGGTGTATATATATATATATATATGCATCCGTAAAATATATAGCTTATACCATATTATATCCTGTATTGGACATGTTTTTCGCCTATATAGGTACCTAACTCGTATAAATACATATATGTATATGTACATGTATATAGGTGCAGGGTAAAATACATATAAGAGTATATATTATCTACATTATAATTTATAACGACGAAGACGCGTCGAACCGGTAAATCGGCGAGAACTCGATATATATATATATATGCACACACATGTGTTCGACTCTTTCTCTTATATAGTTACTTATAGGTATATCTTTTATATACTTATATACTTATATAATTATATTATATACAAGAGTAAAAAATGATTCTGAAAAAGATCGCATATGCGGATTTGTTGATTATTATATAAATATAATTATACAGTTTTCATAATGAGAGAAGAGAAACTCTACATTATATAATATAAATGAAAAATGAAAAATGAAAAATGAAAATTGAAAAATGAAAAATAATAATTTATAAATAATAAGGAAATGCAAAGAGAAGAAGAAAAAAAAAGATGGTGTATACCTGTAACCTCGCGGTTTGGCGGGCATCACTCCTGGGTTCAAGGCTACCCTTCGCGGAACACCCGGCTGTACGAATTCCCCCCCCCCCCCCCCCTACTATGAACGCCTTTCCGGCTATATACCTATACACCCCACCGTTCTGGGTTACGCACGTAGGTAGGTAGGTAGGTACGCATCCCTACTACTCCTGAAAACTCGTCTCTTTTCCACCCCTGGTACCTGCTCTCTTCTTCCCCTACTTATATACTCATCCCTCATATCCCTCATCCCTTTTCCCTCTTTGCCCTCTTTTTATCACTCTCTCTCTCTCTCTCTTTCTCTCTTTCTCTTTCGGTTTCTATTTCGCTCTTTTGCTACTGGCGAAAATATTCTCCCTTATTTCTCCCGTATATACCGAGACAGGGGGCATGCTGTTCCGTAACCAACCCCTTCTTAAAACCAACCCCAACCCCCCCCCCCCCCCCCCCCCCCCTACCTCCATACGGAACATCGTCCTGACCCCCCTGCGGCGAGACCGCAATACCCAGTAGGTAGGTATACCCCTACTTCTCTATATACACGCCAACCAGTAGCCCGCACGTGTTTATCATATTCGCGTTTGCATTAAAAGGAAACTCGACGCGGTATAACATGAGTTGTCTTCGTTCGTATATATATATATATATATACATCTATAAAATACTGAATCGATAACAAACTTTTATTACACTTTTAATTCTTATTTCGGATACCCTTATCTATATATATATATATTACTAGTATAATATTATTATATCGTCTTCGTATATATAGATATTTAATTATTATTGTGTAATTCGATACACATGCAATACCTATATAAAGAAAATATATTTTCCCTTTCTTTCTTTCTTTCTTTCTCTTTTTTTTTTTTTTTTATTTATTTTTTTTTTTTCATCAATATTCTTACAACCCGCGTTTTCGCGTTTTATATCGCGTCATTAATGTCATAAGGTCGTAAGCGCCAAAAAAAAAAAAAAAATGTCGTGTTTTTGGTGGCAAAATCTTTTTCGTGCCATATAACATCGTTTGAGCATATCCGCAAAAAAAAAAAAAAAAAAAAAAAAATTTTTTGGCACTTACGACCTTATGGCATTAGTGACGCGATATAAATAGTATACCTAGGTATAGCTTTGTCGAACAGAATACTCTCTTATATTATAATAGCGTGCGCACAAACGGCGGTAATATATATATATACATATATATATACTATATAGGTATATATGTGTGTACATACATTATACTGGATTCGTAATTAACACCCGCGTTAGTTTCACACAACTTTTCATTGTACATATATATATATATATATATATATATATATATATATATATATATATATATACACCTACATGAGGTACAAACAACAAGAAATCGTATTTTCTCACGTGACTTATAAATGGTCTAAAATAGGGTGTATGAAGATCTTGTTAAATACGTTAAATTTATGCAGTTCAGAAATAAACGAATATTTAGATTTGGAAAAAAATTTTTAAGAATAATTTTTAGATTTTTAACAAAAGAAATTTTTTTTTTTTTTTTTTTTTTAAATTTCTGTAACGTTCATTAATTTATATATATATATATATATAAATAAATATATAAATAAATAAATATCCTGTATATATATATATATACATTATGTGTATGTATAATATATAATTTACCTAGATGTATATAAATATATACGCAGAACAATAATTTAAGTAACGCGTAATGTTGTTCTACCTTCTAAAAATCCCCCCCCCCCCCTGTGCGTCCGGCATATATAATGCAATGAACTCGATATTTTCGGTGCTATGTACCAACGTCCTTCCTAGTAGGTCGTATGCAGGTGCCGCAAGTGCAGCTACGCAGTATAGTTCGAAATGAATTGAAAAAAAGCAAAATATAAACAAGAAACTGTAATGTATAAGAATTAAAAATATTAAGAATGAAAATAAAATAAATGAAAAATGAATTAATGTTATATAACATTATAGTTTGTACCTAATAAACCCTATTTTAGAATTATTTATATTATAATAATAGTAGAAGAGAAATAAAATAAAAAAAAAAAAAAAAAACACAGAACGTAACATATATATATGCGTGATAATAATATATTATAATCGCATTATCATAACGACACACATTTTTTTATCATATCTGCAACAAAGATATAGACAGATATATGTATATTGCACGAATTTTATTCCTTTAGATTTTCAGCTCGTTTATTATAGTAACCTACTATATTATTATTATTATTATTACAACCTTTGAAGAAAATGGAAAACGAAAAAAAAAAAAAATATATATATTTTCGTGAAAAATCGCATGTGATGTAATATAGAATATAGATATTCGTTTTAATTATTATTATTATTAATATTATTATTATTGTTATTATTATGAGGTATTATTATGCTATATTATCATATTAGCGAACAAATATTGGTATCTGTAGCACAGATTGCATCGTGTATAATCGACCGCAATAAAGTAAATTTGAATATTCGAAAATGGTGTGAAATCGACGAGTATAATAAAGCTATAATAATATATAATTCATTAAAAATCATTAATTTATATTATCATTGTAACTAAATAACGAAATAAAAAAAAAATAAATAAAAATAAACTGAATAATATATTATTCGAAGTATTAAACATATATATATATATATATATATATATATATATATTCTGCAGAACCGGATGTGTGTCAAATTTATCAAGAAAAATGCATTTTTTTTTTTTTTTCAAATCGAATTTTTTAATATAATGTATATATATATTATGTATGTATATAATATGAGATATTATTGTCACATATTATATATATATATATATACTTATACCTAAATAATATACATATAGTTCTATAATAATACGAACGTGAGCGCGAAGGTCAGGGCTATACCTATATACCAAAACTGTACGCGTTTGCCTATAACATTGGCGGCATGTGATATCTACACACGAGCTTTTGATAAAGGATATCGTTCTTACAAAAGGACGAACCCCACATTACGCGACTAACGCCTACGAACCACGATATACATAGATACAAAGAGTTTATACGTATCTCTATATATATATACATATACCTCGCTCATTACAAGATAATTATAATACACTAACTTTGAAATCAAATTTTTTTTTTTTAAATTTTTTTCTTCATTTTTTAAATACGTCGAGCGATCAATATTATTTATCATTATAATAACTATAACGAATAATAATAATAATAATAATAATAATAATAATAATAATATAATTGTCAATTGAAAAAAAAAAAAAAAAAAAAAGAAAAAGTAAAAGAAAAGGAAAAAAAAAAATTGTGTGAAAAGTTCGTGATTTTGCGAAAACGTTGATTGCACAGACATATAAATTAGGTACGTAGTAGTAGGTACATTATACATCATTTTAAGAATATATTTAACATGTCTTTTCTTTTCTTTTCTTTTTTTTTTTTTTTTTTTTTGATTTTCGGTTTTTTTTCTCCACGAACCACCTTGTATGTAAGTATCCTAAATGTGTTCTAGACACGAAAGCATATTCGCGGTAGAAAGGATGAGGGGGGGGGGAATGGGGTGTCGGCTACTCAGCTACTGCATCGCGTCGTCTCCCCTCCCCCCCTCCCACTACCCCCCTCACGACCCCATTCCCCTTACCGCCCCACGTCGCATGCATTCGCAAACATTCGGTGGCCGTTGACCTCATGGGCCAACCCGCCAACTGCCAAACAACCAACTCTGGCTATTCTTCTCGACAACGTCGTAAACGGTTAGGTAGGTACATATATATATATATATTTATATTTATATATGTATTTACTCCGATACGACCCGTATACGATATAATATATACTAATACGACGATGAATCGAAGATTTATTCATTCATATATATATATATATATGGTTTTTTAAACTTACCTCCTCTCTATGTATTAGAGAAATCTTAAAGACGTATGTAATTATTATTATTATTATTATTATTATTATTATTGTTTATCATATTTAGATAGTATTTTTTTTTTTTTTTTTTTATACACCTATATAATCATAATATTGAGAATTTATGTTTACATTTTATTCGATTACGAATCAAGAAAATTGGAACAATCAAGAAAATTTGGAAAATTTTCTTGTTTCGAGAAAAATTTTTGATTTTATCCGAGAAAATTTCGGTCTTCATTTTTGTATCGCAAAATTATCTGTGAATGAAGAATAATTTTCTTGGCTCAAATTAACCTTTTTTTTTTTTTTTTTTTCTGTCTAGGTAATGGGTATATATATACCTATAGTATGTATAAAAAAAAGAATTTATGTACTTTCTTTTTAAATAATAAAAAAAAAACGGCTGATATATAGGTCAATTTTGAATAACAATTAATTATGAATGTATATTTTAACATGTGTGCGAATATGTGTAGAATAATAATATGGAATTCTATATTTTTTTTTTATATACCAAAACTAATACACTTATATTTATATGTATATAAAAAGAAATATTCGGTAATAAATATACTCTCTGCCTATATCAACCTACATATTATATCCAATGCAGTATGGGTTCTACAGCTGCAGTAGCCCGAGAAAAAGTATTGCTTATACATAGCTGCAGGAGAGCTAGAAATATTCTGAGAAGCTTGAAATACATTTCTTTTCGTGTAACTAGCTATGGTAGGTACCTATAAGACTGCAGAAAAATTCTACACCAGAGGCAACGTGCGGTACAAATTTATTGAGGAAACATACTACTTGCGCTCTATATACTACTTATATATATATATATATACATACACCAGGGGGGCAGATTTTCAAGTAATCGTATATAATTCATAATTTATTGCACTGAGAATGAAAATTGCCTTATTATTTTCTTTGCAATAATATTTGCGAACTTATTTGTTTTTTTTTCACTATTCTATAACAGTAGTGTATACGCAAAATTTTATTCTGTTTTATAAAAATAACTGCTGCAATTCACACACTACACAGAAAGAAAGGTTAACTTGATTCAAGACAATTTTGCGGTCCAAAAATGAAGACCGAAATTTTTGATTTGATCCGAGAAAATTTCGGTCTTCATTTTTGGACCGCAAAATTGTCTTGAATCAAGTTAACCTTTCTTAAAATTGTCCCAATTTTCTTGGTTCGAGAAAAATTTTTGATTTGATCCGAGAAAATTTCGGTCTTCATTTTTGGACCGCAAAATTGTCTTGAATCAAGTTAACCTTTCTTAAAATTGTCCCAATTTTCTTGGTTCGAGAAAAATTTTTGATTTGATCCGAGAAAATTTCGGTCTTCATTTTTGGACCGCAAAATTGTCTTGAATCAAGTTAACCTTTCTTAAAATTGTCCCAATTTTCTTGGTTCGAGAAAAATTTTTGATTTGATCCGAGAAAATTTCGGTCTTCATTTTTGGACCGCAAAATTGTCTTGAATCAAGTTAACCTTTCTTAAAATTGTCCCAATTTTCTTGGTTCGAGAAAAATTTTTGATTTGATCCGAGAAAATTTCGGTCTTCATTTTTGGACCGCAAAATTGTCTTGAATCAAGTTAACCTTTCTTAAAATTGTCCCAATTTTCTTGGTTCGAGAAAAATTTTTGATTTGATCCGAGAAAATTTCGGTCTTCATTTTTGGACCGCAAAATTGTCTTGAATCAAGTTAACCTTTCTTAAAATTGTCCCAATTTTCTTGGTTCGAGAAAAATTTTTGATTTGATCCGAGAAAATTTCGGTCTTCATTTTTGGACCGCAAAATTGTCTTGAATCAAGTTAACCTTTCTTAAAATTGTCCCAATTTTCTTGGTTCGAGAAAAATTTTTGATTTGATCCGAGAAAATTTCGGTCTTCATTTTTGGACCGCAAAATTGTCTTGAATCAAGTTAACCTTTCTTAAAATTGTCCCAATTTTCTTGGTTCGAGAAAAATTTTTGATTTGATCCGAGAAAATTTCGGTCTTCATTTTTGGACCGCAAAATTGTCTTGAATCAAGTTAACCTTTCTTAAAATTGTCCCAATTTTCTTGGTTCGAGAAAAATTTTTGATTTGATCCGAGAAAATTTCGGTCTTCATTTTTGGACCGCAAAATTGTCTTGAATCAAGTTAACCTTTCTTAAAATTGTCCCAATTTTCTTGGTTCGAGAAAAATTTTTGATTTGATCCGAGAAAATTTCGGTCTTCATTTTTGGACCGCAAAATTGTCTTGAATCAAGTTAACCTTTCTTAAAATTGTCCCAATTTTCTTGGTTCGAGAAAAATTTTTGATTTGATCCGAGAAAATTTCGGTCTTCATTTTTGGACCGCAAAATTGTCTTGAATCAAGTTAACCTTTCTTAAAATTGTCCCAATTTTCTTGGTTCGAGAAAAATTTTTGATTTGATCCGAGAAAATTTCGGTCTTCATTTTTGGACCGCAAAATTGTCTTGAATCAAGTTAACCTTTCTTAAAATTGTCCCAATTTTCTTGGTTCGAGAAAAATTTTTGATTTGATCCGAGAAAATTTCGGTCTTTATTTTTGGATCGCAAAATTGTCTTGAATCAAGTTAACCTTTCTTTCTGTGTATATATATTCGGGTGCTTTTTTTGAAACGACTATTTTTTTTTTTTTTTTGCAACTCCACATTGAAAAACTTGTTGTAGACATCGAAAGGGGAATCCTGTCCAATTTTTAGTTCTTAATTCCGATTCTAGTACTCGCGTTCTTCTTTTTAAGTTTTTGCATGCTAAAAACATGTGAACATTACTTTTTCTTTAGTCGCGCACAACTCAGCTGCATTCCGATGGATTGTTCTCATCCAAGATTCATTTTACAGAGAATTTAGTGTTCTTCAAAAGTGTTTCAGGTAGTTTGGCTGTGGTTTTAACCGCCACACTTGTGTGAGCCTCCAAAGTAGATTTTATGCATAATTCTTCTTTCTCGCTGTAGGCGAATAAACAGTTGGACTTGGAGAAAAAAACTTCTTAACAATTTTGTAGGAAATTTATTTTTCTACAAAAAAGTCCAATACATAAAGTCTCTCAAACCAGTATTTCAAAAGATATAAGGACTTTAATCTTTTTAAATATAAAATTACAACAAAATGTCAAGTTCAATATTTTCAAGTCAGTCAAACTATCTTGGGCACTTTTGAAGAAAACTAAATTCTCTGTCAAATGAGTCTTTGATGAGATCAATCCATTGAAATGCGGCTGAGTTGTGCGTGACTAAAGAAAAAGTCGTAATGTTCACATGCTTTTAGCATGGAAAAACTTAAAACGAAAAGCGCGAGTACTAGAATCGGAATTAAGAGCTAAAAATTGTACAGGATTTCCTTTTCGACGTCTACAACAAGATTTTCAATGGGGAGTTGCAAAAAAAAAAAAAATATTCGTTTCAAAAAAAGCACCCTAATGTATATGTAAATGTAAACTATGCGCTTCCTCGACTCGCTTCAGTGATTATTTATCGTTAAATGTTTTTGAATCGATGTATATAAGAATAAGACTCTGCGAAGTATAGAAAATTGAGAACGAAAGAAGAAAAAAAAAAAAAAAAAGAAAAAAAATTACAACAATTTGGGATTTATCATCGAGAAACTATAACGCGACTTATATGCCTATGCATATAGTATAGGGAGAGCCAAAGTACTACTTATTCTACCGTTATAGCGCCGTGTCTGACCAGTGCGGGGACAAACTACTAACCGAATGGTTAAGCGCTAGGCATAAAGCACCTCGCCTATTTCTACTGCGTATAGTAGGCCTACGGTCAGACCTGAGTTTTGCTGCTATGCGCAACACTGAAACTATTACTTGATATAACGATTCAAAAATATGACCAGATTTGAGTCTGATTAGATTCTATCGATCGGGACGAAAATAATAAAAATCAGATGATCAATTCTCGCGATATATTACGAATAGATGTTTTTTTTTTTTTTTGTACTTATGTTTTTTGAATAACTCGAAAACTACTCCACCACTAAAATTCTAATTCTGATCAGTTCTAAGTTGGAAAAAACCCCGAGCTAGTATATGCAATCCGTTGATTCGTTCTCGAGATATCGTATAGTGCAAAAAAAAAATCACTAATTCACGCAAAAACACACCTAAATGTTAAGAGGTGGTTCTACAGACCTCGAAAACGTGTAAATCTGGTGAAAACTCAGCCTTTCATCTCTGGGTTTAATGTAATAACTTTCATTTGCTTAAACGAAAAGTTGTAATTCACCTACAGTAGTCCGAATTTAGGTGAATAATTTTAGAATTCTATATACATAACAGTATAATAACTATAGGAGAATAATAACTTTTACGACCGTGTGATCATTGTAGGTATACCTACATATATATACGATTCACGATATATATATATATATATATATATATATATATATAACAGTAATAATTAATTATAGTATCGTGAAATAAAATTATTATGTCGTTCCTATACGTGTGTATGATGTTATAGTTATAACCGGCGGATGAAATCGAATCCCGGAAATTTAATAGCTTGAACAAAAAAAAAAAAAAAAAAGAAAAAGGTGAATCTGAAATAGCTTTATTGCATGGTATTTGCCAGAAACCAATTTGAAATAAATCGTTGATTTTTTTTTTTTTTTTTTTTTTTTTTATAACGCATCCTTCGATATCAGCGTCATTTGACATTAAATTTCTAGCGTTCTCTAACATTTTCGTCGTCGATATTGCAAAAACCGGGTCTAGCTTTATAATCTCTAAAAGGAATTGAAAATAATATTCAATAAAATTGTTTCAGACCATCGCAGTGTCTTACTTGTTTTTTTTTTTTTTTATATAATTATAAAAATGTAAAAAGGATCGTAATTGTTTTAATGTAGATATATTAGGGTGTGCCAAAAAAAAAAAATTCACACGCACATCAACATTCCGGTAGAGCATCTCAAATAGAATATATCAGCCAAATATGAGCTCTTAATATTGATATTTAGAACTGCCTAACTCGTAACCGGCTTGATTTAGAAACTATCTGAATACAGATTCTTATAGGAAATTTCACGCTCTACAAAAAAGTACTGATATAGAATTTTCCTAACTCTCACCGATTAAGAGATATTCGCCTATAAACATTGAGCTATAGCGTCATAGAGTCATACGAATCTGGGAAAAAGAATTTATTTTTCAACCGCGCATCAAAATTTCGGTAGAGCATCTCAAATAGAACATCTCAGCCAAATATGAGCTCTTAATATTGATATTTATAACTGCCTATTTTAGTAACTAAAATTAGTAACTAAAATTAGTAACTAAAATTAGTAACGAAATTAGGCAGTTCTAAATATCAATATTAAGAGGTCATATTTGGCTGAGATATTCTGTTTGAGATGATCTACCGGAATGTTGATGTGCGTTTGAATTTTTTTTTTTTTTTTTTGACACACTCTAAGGCATACCCCGGCACACTCATTAGTCGAAAGAGTCTAAGCTGTAAATCCACTTAACCCGTTCACCGGCAGTAATCCTTTTAACGCGATTTCTTGGATTTTGGTAGGTATGAGTGGGGATATGCAAGTATGAAAAGACCTGGACGGTCTTACGCAGTTGTTGCCGTCTCAAATAGACCGCACACCCCTTAGTTCCTTTTATTTCTCCTGAACGCTGCCTCTACCATAGCACTTCCAGGTAAGGACGGGTGACCGTTTTCAGGTAAACCGAGGGGATTTCGGGTCGCACTAATTGTCACTTAGAGCTGGGCCTGCTCCGAAGAGCACAGTGAGGCCGGGGTATGCTCTAAGGTATATATTATATAATTTCGGTAACTATTATTGATAGAGAGAATTAGTACGTACATGAATAAAATATTGGAAGAAAAAATCTAAAGGATATTAAAAAAAAAAAAACCGTTGTATTTAAGTACAGCTGTAAATAATTCTCATAAAATATCTATAATGTGCATGTAGGTATAATGTATATACGTATAAAAATATAGTGTTATTGAAATCGGACAGCAAAAATAAAACCCCAACTGAATTATGGGTATATTAATGACGATAACAAAGACGTGAGTTGAAAATGGGTCATTGGCATATGATTTTATAATTACGCTTCAGACAACGAATAGTATAGACAGACGACTGACTGACTGACTGACTGACTAACTGACTGACTGACTGACTGCATGCATGCATGCAGTGAAGAGTCCAGCATATGATGCTGCTGCTGTTGCACAGTTGCGTAGTCGTCGTATGGCATGACATGGCATGGGCATGGGCATCGCATCGCATCGCATCGCATCGCATCGCATCGCATCGGTTCGCATCACATAGCATCGAATCCGTTGGGCATAGCATCGCGGTGAATTGCGTCACATTAACAAGTTGCCATTTGGTACGTGTGTATATTTTACCTCTTAGATATAGGTGTGAGGATCACGCACACAATAAAATATACAAATGCGAGTGAGCGATACATAGAGGAAACCAGTCGACAAAGGATCAACGAAAACCTCACGCCTCAATGCATAAACATAGACATGGTCTCACCGTCGTAACTAACTAACTATCAGCTCTGCAAATATAATATTTCTCAGAAAGTATACACGATGTGAAGAAAAAGAGAAAGAAGACGAAGAAGGAGGAAAAAAAAAATATATATATATACATATATAATATATAAACGAAAATTGATAATATAGAAATAAAGATTGAAAAAAAAAAAAAAAAAAACAATCCTTCCTGTTTATTCAATATCGATTTCTTTTCAACATCATGTATGATATTATAATATATAGATCCTACTGCAGATTAGATTTTTTTTTCATATGAATTTTATTTACATGTTTTTTTTTTTTTTTCATTCTTTCTTTTCATTCATACTGTGCGCGCAACGTCGACGGTCGTATTAGGTATAGAAATACATTAATATTCTAAGAATGAATCATTCGGAGCCACCGTGCGATGCAGCCGCCTATAATACATACTATACGATGTAACACGTATATGTATATCGGTACATATATGTGTTATTCGACGAATTTCTGTGCTCAACCTCAGCTCAACCATTCGACAAATAATTTCTTTCGTTTGTACGTTTTTTTTTTTTTTTTTTTAAATTTATTTAAGGCCCATCTCTAGTCGCCCATCTCCTTTTGGTCGAAATGTGTCACATTTCGAGTTGTCAAAAACGCAAAAAAGGCCAACTTAGCGCAAATTCTATTTCAATTCCGAACACATAGGTCCAAAAAAATGTTCGTTTCGTGCGAAAATAGAGTCTGCACATGGTTTTTACATTGTTACAAAATTATTCGAATTCGATTTCCTCGGCGAACAATGTAAAAACTATCTGTAGACTCTATTTTCGCACGAAACGAACATTTTTTTCGACCTATGTGTTCGGAATTGAAATAGAATTTGCGCTAAGTTGGCCTTTTTTGCATTTTTGACGACTGGGCTCGGATAATAATTAAAACGTGACACATTTCGACCATAAGGAGGTGGGCGACTAGGGATGTGCCTTAAGGGGGTTTCCCAGTCTGGAGCTCCAGAAAGCGTGTGTGTTTTTTGAAGCTTTGTGCTGTTAAGGGTTGTAGAAGGAGAATAAATGAAAAAATATGTTTTGAAAGTGCTCAACTTAAGCTTCAATTTGAAAAAAAAAAGTTGACAATATCATCAAAATTACGACCTCTATGGCCGTTGAAGTCATGGTCTGCAAAAAGCAGCGTCGAAAACGGTAAACAACATTGTAACCGAACGGAGCATCTGAAACCCAAAAACAAGGAGTCATTTGATTGGTCAAGGCACCATTTAAGCTTCTATGGAACGGATTTGTCGTCCGTCTTTTGGTTTATTAATAACTTGCAAAAACAGTTGTCAAAATCGAAGAAATATAAGTTTTTTGATTAAAAAATTCGCAACTCACCCAAATTTAGGTTTATCAAAAATCGGTTCCATAGAAGCTTAGATGGTACTTTGACCATCAAAATGACTCCTTGTTCTTAGGTTTCAGATACTCCGTTCGGTTACAATCTTGTTTACCGTTTTCGGCGCTGCTTTTTGCAGACCATGACTTCAACGGCCATAGAGGTCGTAATTTTGATGATATTGTCAACTTTTTTTTTTTCAAATTGAAACTTAAGTTTCGCTCTTTCAAAACATATTCCTTCATTTTTTTTCCTTCTACAACTCTCAACGGCACAACGCTTTGAAAAACATGCACGCCTTCTGGAGCTCCAGACTGGGAAACCCCCTTAATGAGTATTATGTATGAGGAAAGGTTTTGAATTAATCAACCTACACTGAGAGAAAAGTTTAGTAGAGGCTACTGCAGATTGACGAGTATGTAGCTCTGACTATCGCTTAGTAGGGCTATTCGATGACGCAAGTTGTGGCTACCGAAGTTTTGGTAGAGACAACTGAGGTCTGCACCTACAGTTCAGCCTAGTGCGTTTCGCAAAGTAGCAGCTACTTTGGTCTCCAAATACGCGCAACTTAACCTATGCCTACCGGGGTTCTCAAATAGACAGTACTTGAGTTTTAGGTTATGGCTACTAAACTTTTCTCTCAGTGTATAGAGTTGAGTCAATGGAAAGAGTGTTTTCCACTGATATTACTCTAATATAGATTGATTAATACTTTTATACTAATTATGTAGTTTAGATTTTATACAAGGAATTATTATGTCAATATTATAATAAAAATACAATCAACTAACGCCACACGTTGATGGTTCTTAAAATCTAACCGAATACATGCGTAACTTGTATGTATATTATAATTGGCGATATTTCCGGTTAGTCTTGATTAAAGATAATTTTGCGATCCAAAAATGAAGACCGAAATTTTCTCGGATCAAATAAAAAATTTTTCCTCGAACCAAGAAAATTTGAAAAATTTTCTTGGTTCGAGGAAAAATTTTTTATTTGATCCGAGAAAATTTCGGTCTTCATTTTTGGACCGCAAAATTGTCTTCAATCAAGTTAACCTTTCTTTCTGTGTACCTAATTAAATAGTATAAGAAAATTAATGTACTGACGAACTTTTCTCTATCGTAAAGCGTAAAGTAGTAAAACAAATATTGAATAATTACAATTATATGTATCTAATATATACCGCGAAGTTCTCTGTATGCGGAACGCTAGGGGTACCAACCCGAAATTTTTGCTATTTCCATAGGCGTAGGTGATACAGTAAACTGCAGCAGCAGTTTGGTAACTTACTAGATGTTTTTAGTAAGATCACTAGAAATCACTGGAAATCTAGTCACTAGATTTCTAGTCCAGAAAGCTAGTGACCAATGATCACTAGATTTCTAGTGATCTCTAGTGATTTTACTAGAAACATCTAGTAAGTTACCAAACTGCTGCTGCAGTTTACTGTATGACCTACGCCTATGGAAATAGCAAAAATTTCGGGTTGGTACCCCTAGCGTTCCGCATACAGAGAACTTCGCGGTATATATGAGAGAATTATCGTTGATTTTTTTTTTTTTTTTTTTAAATTTTCTGAATTTATTTCATTGCAAGAACGATATTTATATACATATATAGCGGAGAAAGAAAAAAAAAATAAAAATAAATAATTAGAGCGAAAAAAAAATTCTACTACTATAGGCTAATTATTTTATATACATTACTGCTAGCATAATTATTTCTTACAAATGTTATCACTAAAGTATGGTTTTGCATACATATATATTTTCTTTCTTTCCTGTTTAGTGGTCCCCAAGGAAAAAAAAAAAAAAAAAAAAATAATAATAATAATCTCGAGTAATTTTGTTATTTTTTTTTCTTCTTCCATCGTTTTATTATATTAGAAATTTTTTTTTTTTTTTTTCATTTCTCCAAATTTTGAACGTTCAAAATATCGGCATGAATTGAATTTAGCTCTGTACTACAACTCGCAACGTATAATAATGTAATATATGACATATATTACTTTTAATGATAATATCGTGTTAAAATTTTTATCTAATTGCTATATAAGACGGACGGGTGGGTACGTCCCATACCCGGGTATATATGTATGTAAATTTCGAGTTCTAAATAGCTCGAGGCTAGAAAGTTAATCTAATAGTGATTTGACGCGATATTATACACGATCCAAGCGTGTGAATATACAACGATAACAGAGTATGTAATCTAGTTACTATGCGTCTAATCTAATCTCAACTAATTTCAATGATATATATATATACACATTTTTTTTTTTTTTTTTTTTTTTTCTTTTTTCTTTCTTTTTTCATATTTTTGGCACAAGAGCTAGAGAGTCTCTAATATATATATATATATAAAAACAATATTCGCCAATTATATTATACGAATTGAACTCCTATATTCCGTAACCTAGATTTCGAAATATTACAACAAAATATGATGAAAAATCAACGTCACAATATCATCGGTATTTATATATCCGTCGTATACTATATTATATACTATTGGCATTATAATATATAGTCAAATTATTCGGCAAAAATATATATAAATATATCGCGTCACTAATGCCATAAGGTCGTAACCGCAAAAAAAAAAAATTTTTGTCTTTTTGGTGGCAAAATCTTTTTCGTGCGATATAACATCGTTTGGGCATATCCGCAAAAAAAATAATTTTTTGGCGCTTACGACCTTATGGCATTAGTGACGCGATATATATATATATATATATTCAACCAGTTAGTACATTATTTTATATATACAAGCTATACTTATATTTCACGTTGTGTAACTTCAACATTCTGATGCAAGGTTAAAATAATTATAAGCGAAAATAACGAAATGCATATTATTGGATTGCGATTGAAAACGTGTTAGTCTATATCTCGGTGACGATCAGAGATTAGTGTGTCGTTTTCTATTTTTTTTTTTTTTTTTTTTTTTGTGAAAATATAAAATTTATCGTAAAAAAAAATTCTGACTTTTCGATCAGGGAATGTCTTTTTTTTTTTTATTATATCTGAACTATAAGAAGCCATAAGGTCGTAAGCGCCAAAAAAAAAAAAGTTTTGTGTTTTTAGTGGCAAAATCTTTTTCGTGTCATATAACATAATTTGGGCATATCTGAAAAAAAAAAAAAATTTTTTTTGGCACTTACGACCTTATGGCATTAGTGACTTATAGGTTCAAAATATAAGAATAATGAAACGATCTCTGTCGTGTTTACAGTTACATAAATAATCTGCGAGGCGAAGCTAAAGGAGGCGTGACGAGTGAATTGATGTGATGTTGTAGTGAAGGTAGGTAAGTAAAGTAAAGTATAAGTAAGTAAGTAAGTAAGGCAGGAGAGCGCGAGCATCTGACTCGACATTCACATCGTCTAGTGATCGTCTAGCCTGTAACAATCTAATACTACTTATACTAGCGGTAAGCCGCGCGTCGCGTTTCCCGCCTCGCCTCGCCTCACCGCACCTCACCTCGCCACATCGAATCGACGCACATGATACAGTGGGTGCAGCACACGCGCGCGGACGTACGAGCCGTCGGTTTATACGCTGGCTTTGGATCTGTCCGACTAACTAATTAACTAACTTTAAGTTAAACTGCGCTGGGTAAACGGTGCAGTATATAATAATAAACACGTGTGGTTTAAAAAACCGGGTGAATATTTATATATTATATACGTATAGACGAAGTTAAACTATAGAAAAAGTAGAAGAAGAAGAAGAAGAAAAAGAAAAAAAAAAAAATACCTCCCACCTATTATACGCATACATTGAAATAGTATATCGCGTCACTAATGCCATAAGGTTGTAAGCGCAAAAAAAAAAAAAAAAAAAAAAAAAAAATTTCGTATTTTTAGTGGCAAAATCTTTTTCGTGCCATATAACATCGTTTAGGCATATTCGCAAAAAAAATAATTTTTTGGCGCTTACGACCTTATGGCATTAGTGACGCGATATCGCCTCACTAATGCCATAAGGTCGTAAGCGCCAAAAAATTATTTTTTTTGCGAATATGCCTAAACGATGTTATATGGCACGAAAAAGATTTTGCCACCAAACACACGAAATTTTTTTTTTGGCGCTTACGACCTTATGACATTAGTGACGCGATATGTCTACTACTGCAATATTTGTGCATGACGAGGTGTCTTCTCTCTTTCTCTCCCATTCTACTACTACTATATAACTCTATACTATACACTCTTAAAAACTCGAAGGCCAAATCGACACAGAAGAGTCACACATAAGAGACGTACCTTCCTTGTTGGTCTCGTCACTGAAAAACCCGGCAAATGCTGTGCTCCTGCAACGTCCTTGCGCGGTGCCAGGCAGACAGACAGAGAGACAGCAGGCTGGCAGTCAGTCAGTCAGTTAGTCAAGTAGACAGGCTGCTCAGGCAGGCAGGCAGGCAGGCAGGCGTTTTGTAGTAAGTCCTCTGTTGTTTCTCTAGACACCGTCGTCGCAGTAATATGAGTTGTGATCCGTAGCTCCTGATCGTAGTTCTCGTTCGTTTCCTACTAGGCGTTATTGTGCAGCGTATGCGGAGGTCTAACCACTCGGGATTCCAGTTTAGAGCCCATGGCCAAATATTATTCAAAAACTTGATTTTTTTTTTTTTTTTTTTCTCCTTCTTTTTATTTATTTATTTATTTAGTTTTTTTTTTTTGTCTTTCGTTTGTTGTTTAAGATTTTTTTAAATTTATGACGATTTTTTTTTTTCTTCTTTTTTTTAATGCTTTTCCGATTTCGTTAGAACAGTTCTCTATTTATATTGTTATCATATCATATAACATCAATATACAATACGCACTATTACACAATAATTAGTATATATATATATATTTTCCTCGTTGAATATATATATATATATCCCTTCACAGAATTTGGCCGTTTCCTCACGTTATCTTTATTCTCCTTTTTATTTTTTCTTCTTCTCTTTCGTTTCCTTCGCGTAAGAAAATCCAAGTATTATTATTATTATTATTATTATTATTATTATTATTATTATTATATTACGTATATCTTTATAAAATATAGTATTAGTATTAGTAGTAGTAGTAGTATTAGAACCGTAAAAAGTTGTATGATAAAATCGCGTATATATGTATATATATATATATATATATATATGTGTGTCAATTAAAAACGCACAAAAAATCGCGATAAATGATAATAATAATAATAATAATATTTTAAAACTTTATAACGAGTTAAAGAAATTAGACAGAAAAAAAAATTAAAAAAATTTTAAATTAAAAAAAAAAAAAATAACAACCGAACTGTGTATGTCATATATATATATATATGTTTGTGTATCTGCGTGTGTGTGTTTTGTAGTATGTTACGTTATGTGTACCGAACTTTGAAATAAAAATCTTCAATTATAATATTATATATATATATTTGTGTATATTTATTTATTTGAAAAAAAAAAAAAAAAAAAAATACCGCGATTTTTATTATATACATATATACTATATACATATATACTTTTATATATTTATTTCTTTTTTATTTTGACGAGTATGTGATATTCGTTTTTAGGAAGAAAACTTTTTAAATAATATATATACATATATATATATATATATACACGTATCTATATATATATATATAGATATACATATATATGTATATGTATATATATATATATATATATGTATATCTATGTATATTATGTATTATATATATATATGTATATGTTATAAATAATATAGAATAATGAACTGTTTAAGCTTAGTCGTTCTCGCTGATGACACCAGCCAACCTTGTGGCTGAGCTTGGACACGGGACTACCTAGTCGTAGAATGATTGGGAACGCAACTGGGCAAATCGCTGCGTCCGCGCGCGGGTTGGCCGGCCAAGCGCCTCTCCCATGCAGTTTTTCGGCGAATGTATGTGTCGGTGTGAGAGAGCACAAAGTATAGTTACCGAAATGGTAACCCTGTGGAACCACTTTTTATTGAGTGTCGCAAAATTCATAGGGAACCTCTAAAGAGTGAGAGAGAGGAGGAGGGGGGTTTTTAGCGGGACGGCTCGAGCGCGGGGGTTAGATGAGGAACGTAGGGGAATGAGGGGAATTCGTATACCCCCCTTTCCTACTCCCTAAATCCTCCCCCTTCCCATTCCCCACCCTAGAGTTTTGGTACCTCGTCCCCCCCCCCTGCCCCCCACCCCCCGCCCCAGCACCTTACCCCTTACCCCTTCCCCACCCCATCGCTACGGTCCTCGCCAATTCTTCCCCTCCTCCCTCCTCCCTCCTTATGGCATATACTACTACTACTACTACCGCGAACCTCTTCCCTCCCCCCCTGCCCCCCTCTGACCCCCCCTCGTCGCCCCCTTTTCCTCATTCCCACCCTCCTCCCTGCACCGGGGCCCACCCGCCTGACTCTTTCTGCCCCCTCCCCCCCTCCCCCCCCCCTGTACGGCATTTAGCCTGTGCATAGCCAAACTTACGTACAGTTAGCTGCGCATCAAATAGTACCGCCGATTTTTCTCCCGGCAGCCTATACGGTCTTTGAAGCCTGGAGAAGCCAAACGGACAAGCGCTTGAACGCAGGCGAGAGGGCAGAACTTTGCCTGCGTTAAATTCCGAGAGTTCGCGGCTATATCGCAATATACAGGGAAGAAACCTTGATACTGCACAGTCGATGCGCCTAACTGCGCATGTGCCAAATAATTCAATTTTATTGGTCGGTGAGATGGTCTAGCGATAATATTATGACGTATGCGGCAGGGGTGCTAACTTGCGAGAAATAAAGCAAGAGCTGTCAAACTTTCGCGCGTAGATTAGTCAGTTGAGGTTATGTTGTTGTTCATTTTTATTTAACGTCATTATCAAAATAAAAGTGTCATTTGAAATTATAACCTCAAAAATTCGTATCAATTACATCGCCGCCAAATACAAAGTTTGACAGCTAAAACTCGGGATGGCTAACCTGCATCAGCGGACGACGAAACTCGCGCATGCGCAGTCAGGCACTTTGACTGTGCAGTATCAAGATTTCTTCCCTGTATATATATATATTATACGCATGTATGTACTATGATGATGGTATATAATGTGGAGCAAGAATCTGTTGATTTATGGATTGGAATGGTTATATATATATGTATATATGTATGTATGTATGCTTGTGTGTACTTTGAGGTAAGCGGAAGATGATCATTGTTGGGATGTGCATCTTGGATCTTATGGATCAAAGTTTTGTGTGTAAGGTATATATATATATCAACATGTGGGTATATAATAGGTGCGTAGTAGGTAGGTAGGTATATACAACTAAATAGGTATACATATCCAATGCGATGTGGTGTGTTAAAAATTTAAGAAATGTTTAACATACATTATATAATATATTATATTAATATTATATGCGCATACATACAACAGCTGTGAAATTTTCTAATGCATGGGAATTATATATCATATAAGTATATATATATGCGATATACTATACGTTGAGGTCTGAATCTAACTGTGTAATTGGGTCGTTTGAGAATAAAAATTAAAATCAATAAAAAAAAAATAAAAAAAAAAAAAAATTAAAAGTCCGTGCTGTTTTTTTTTTTTTGCTTTTTTCTCTCTCCTTCTTTCTTTAATTGAAAAATAAATGGACTGCACGAATCGCTATAACCTATTCGATGATCTTGCTGATTTTTTTTTGTTTTTTTTTGTTTTTTTGTTTGTTGTTTTGAAAGTTGAAAGAAGAAAAAGAATGAACAAAAAAAAAAATAAAATAAAAAAAAAAATAAAAATAAAAAGAAATCATTAATATTATTATTATCATAATTTCGTTTTACTTCTCGTTGAATTCTGTCCGAAAAGATAAGGTATATATAAATTATAATATGAATATAAATATTATAATACAATATATAAGCTTATGTGAAAAAAAAAAAAATTTAATCACAGAAATCGACTTGCATCAAATTATTTTACGTTGTAGTTTTTTCTGTTTTTGTTTTTACTTTATCTCGTTATAATTTCCGTTTTATAAATGTTGTTATAACTCTGATATATTGTTACAACGATTGTTATTAATGAACAAAAATATCGTTGTTGTGATAAAAGAAAAAGAAAAAAAAAAAGAAAAAGAAAAAGAAAAAAGAAAAAAAAAAAAAAAAAACAAATTTCCCGGACCAACCGCGACGTATCGCCCCGGTCAAGAAGTTCTTTCTTAAGTCTCGGCCTTCACCTCCGACAGCAGTCGCATCGCGCTATTACGGTTACGTAGGCGTACGTGAAACTGACTCATTCGCGAGCTGCTTCTACTGGTGCTGGTCCTGCTGGTGGTGGTGCTGCTGCTGCTGGCTGTATCCCTATCGCGCGTCAACATCCTAACGTACTTCCATGTAGCGGAGGGACTCGCGCAAATAGAATCAAGGCCACCTGCTGCAGCAACAGGCGAGAATCTAAGAAAACAAAAGCAAAAAAGAAAAAAAAAAAAAAAAGAAAAAAGAAACCAAAAGGACAAAAATCCATTCCTTTCCATCTCCGTATGAAATTAATCCTCTTTCTCGTTCGATTTCATTTTTTTTTTTTTTTTTTTTTTTTACAATTTCTATAATCATTTTTTCACAATTTTTTTTCGAAGACGTGTAATTAGGCTGAGGATAGATGATAAAAAAAAAAAAAAAAAGAAAAAATCGAAAATTTAACAGCGCAGAATCACGAATTCGAACTGTTAGACATCCTTCTTATGTAATTAATTTAAAAAATAAATACGATTCATATGTAGTTGAATTGAAACCTGTATTTTGTATTTTATGAGAATAGAGTAATTCTATCATCCGCCCTGTTTTTTTTTTTTTTTTTCCCGCTATTTATTCATTTAGTATATTATGTATAACTGCGTATACTATAAGTTGAAATGTGATGAAACACACATAAACCTATATAATATATACGTATAGCTAAAATATCGTCCGACAAATTCTCTCCGCGCACAAAGCTAATTAATATCTTACAGGTCATTAGCGTAGCGAGCACGCGCCCTATGCCACCCCTAATTGACCATAGCGGTCCAAAGTCGTTCGCAAGATCGCCCGTCAACCCCGAAACCACTAATTTCTCAAATTTTAGCCCCACTTTGGGAACAGGACATTCTACCTAATCCTAATCGATTATAAAGAAATCAAGATTATTAATTTTTTATGCATGTTCAATGTTCATGTAGTAAATATCATTTCTTCGATAATTAGAATAAAAAAAAAAAAAATAAAAAAATAAAAAAATAGAATCGGTATATAATATAATTATAATATAAGATATAAGATATGCAGCAAAAATTTTCCACTTAGGTATATATATATTTTTTTTATACTTCAGTTATGTACAATTTTCTCAGTAAAATTTCTTCCGTGTGCTGATTAGTCACACGCCGCATATATATTTATATTTATACACACAGAAAGAAAGATTAACTTGATTCAAGACAATTTTGCGGTCCAAAAATGAAGACCGAAATTTTCTCGGATCAAATCAAAAATTTTTCTCGAACCAAGAAAATTGGGACAATTTTAAGAAAGGTTAACTTGATTCAAGACAATTTTGCGGTTCAAAAATGAAGACCGAAATTTTCTCGGATCAAATCAAAAATTTTCTCGAACCAAGAAAATTGGGACAATTTTAAGAAAGGTTAACTTGATTCAAGACAATTTTGCGGTTCAAAAATGAAGACCGAAATTTTCTCGGATCAAATCAAAAAATTTTCTCGAACCAAGAAAATTGGGACAATTTTAAGAAAGGTTAACTTGATTCAAGACAATTTTGCGGTCCAAAAATGAAGACCGAAATTTTCTCGGATCAAATCAAAATTTTTCTCGAACCAAGAAAATTGTCCCAATTTTCTTGGTTCGAGAAAATTTTTGATTTGATCCGAGAAAATTTCGGTCTTCATTTTTGAACCGCAAAATTGTCTTGAATCAAGTTAACCTTTCTTTCTGTGCACCTATGTATATAATATATAGTATAATGCAAGATTTATATCTGCAGAAATGCTGCAGCAGGAATATTGTTTCGGAAAAAACAAGTTGCATAAAAGTTCGCTGAAATGTAAAAAATTGATGTGATAAAAAAGATAATGGTTGTACATATTGCGATATATTTGAATGTGAGTTCGATTGTTTATTGCAATGTGAAATAATATTGTAAAAATTATGCGTAAAGATAATATTAAGGTGTGAAATGTGAAGATAAAATAATCGCATTATTTTTTTTTTTTTTTTTTATCCCAGAATGATAATGAGAGAAAATTGTAAATACCAGTCAGTCTCATTTGGCTCAAATATATACCCATTCGTAATATTATTTGTATACGATAAATGAACTTCTATCAAGTTCAAGGATGCTGGTGCGGTCAACTGGTCGCGGCTGTGTACAGGAGAATAACGGGCGGATAATAATAGAATGAGGAAATTTCAATTTTCTTTCAAGGGAGGAAATCCGGAGTCGACTAACCGCTATAACCATACGTACCTACCTACTACGTAATACTTAAGAATAACATTCGGATAGTTTACACGTATTTGGATAACAAATAAATTTAAAAAAAATAAATAAATAACGACAGACCAGTCCTGGAGATGAATTGAAAAACCCTCCTATCCCTATTTATTGTTCAGGAAATTTTTAAGGCCCATCCCTAGTCGCCCACCTCCTTTTGGTCGAAATGTGTCATATTTCGATTATTATCTGAGCCCAGGCGTCAAAAATCCAAAAAAAAAAGGCCAACTTAGAGCAAATTCTATTTCAATTCCGAACACATGCGTCCAAAAAAATGTTCGTTTCGTGCGAAAATAGAGTCTACAGATGGTTTTTCTACATTGTTCGCCGAGGAAATCGAATTCGAATAATTTTGTAACAATGTAAAAACCATGTGCAGACTCTATTTTCGCACGAAACGAACATTTTTTTGGACCTATGCTCAGAAAAAAGCCTTCTTGACACAGCCAAAATTTGGTTATTATACGGTCAAAGAAATTTTTTTGTTCAGTTAACCAAAATTTTGTTGGGCCAACCGAAATTTTTGTTGATACTACTAAATTTCTTGTTGGCACAACAAAATTTTGGTTGACTGAACAAAAAAATTTCTTTGACCGTATAATAACCAAATTTTGGTTTTTTCAACAAGACCTTTTTCTCAGTGTGTGTTCGGAATTGAAATAGAATTTGCGCTAAGTTGGCCTTTTTTGCGTTTTGGACGCCTGGGCTCAGATAATAATCGAAATGTGACACATTTCGACCAAAAGGAGGTGGGCCTTAAATTTCAAAAAATTCCTGCGTACACTTTCGTCATCTTCAATTGCAGTCGATTAAAATTCGTAAACTCTGCTCATTAGACATGAAGAATTGACTGAAAATTAATATCGAAATCATTAAATTTTTTGTCTGGTAATAATGATGGTATATAAATTTCTGGTTTAACGAGGATAGAAAAAAATAAAAAAATAATAATAGGGTGGGGGTCAGAAGTAGGAGATGTACGTCACGTTTAAAACTTGTCCGAAAGTTTCAACGGTCAAATTCGCGCCATAAGTATAAACGAGCGAATGTATATATTATATATATATACAAACGTGGGTTTAGCCGGGTCTATCTGGGCGCGGAGAGGAGCAGCTATTCTGATTCTCTAAAAATAAATTCTAAGGACAACGGGATAATAGAATAGCTATGTCCTGCCAAGACAGGAGCTGAGCTGCTCTGGTCTCATGCTGGCGTTGCGACGTTCGAAACTGGTTCCTGGGCTTCGCAATTCTTATACCAGCGAATATCCGTTCATCCCGTAACTACCTACCTAACTAACCACGGTCTTGACCATCGGGAGCAATTCGCGACCGTTTTGCACTACGAGTAAAAAAAAAAAAAAGAAAAAAAAATTAAAAAAAATGTCACAATCGTTGAACGCAATCTTTTGCTTCACGTCTTCTTCGCATTTTTTAAAAACCACGAAGAATAGGAGAAAGCCGAAGATGAGGACATGTGGTAGGTATATCAAAAAAAAATTCTAAGGCTGAAAGCAAATCAGAAATTGATTTTTCTATTTCAAAGACAGCCATTTATAAAAAAAAAAGTGTTATGCGTTTCGGAGCTACAAGCAAAAAAAAGTGCTGTCGAATTTACTCTGTGAGCAGTAAATATATGGACAGCACTTTTTTGCAGTAGAAATTATCACAATTGTGGTAACATTCACTCGTATAGACATTGAATGCCACACCGTTAGAAATAAAATGTTCCAGGAGGTCCACTATAATTTTTATGTTGATTTCAACACTATTTTCCGTTGAAACAACAGAAAAATTTGTCGTTTAAGTGAAACTGATGTTGTTTTAACTGAAAAAGTGTTGAAATTGACATAAAATGATAGTGGACCTCCTGGGACATTATTTTTTCTTCAATTTTTCCAACAGTGCACTTGCTCCAATGTACCCAATACTAGAATTGTGATAATTTCTACTGCAAAAAAAGTGCTGTCCATATATTCACTGCTCATAGAGTAAATTCGACAGCACTGTTTTTTGCGTGACATGTGCGCACAGTTGCAGTTGGAAAGTGGCCTAAAGATTAAAAGAACATTTTTTTTACTGCAGTAGAGAAAAAAGCTTTGAGAATCTTTAGACTCCGCGATTTTTGTTAATCTGATGAATAATTCTTCGATGTTCGTAACTCCTCTAACGAAAATGAATTGAATTTAGATATTTTTTCTAAATTTGATTAATTTTTTTCGTGAATTTTAGCTAAAATGATCGATAAGAAAAATCGTAGGACGATGTAATGCGTCCGATATATTTGCGGCCCTGCGTGAGGCTCTTGGACTCTTGACTAGCAGATTCGAGGATCCAGGATGGGTCCGTGGGCTAGCCGTCGGAGGGCCATGAACCCCGAAACAGGTTGCCCCCTTGGACGTTCACCTCCACGTGGGCAACTGCGCTCCCTTCTGCCTCCGCGTTGCGTTGCATCTCTTTGCCCCCTGCCCCCCCCCCCCCCCCCCCCCCCCCCTCTTAGTTACCACGAAGGGTATTCGTCTCTCTTTCTCTACCTCTTTATAATTCCCAAAAGTTAGGGGATCTCTCGGAACCACGAGCGTGCAGATTTTTCTCCATATGCATGCGCTACGAGACGAAACGATTTTCAACCGACACCCGAGAAGAAGAATAAGAAGAAGAAGAAGAAGAAGAAGGGGTATTAGATAATCTCTCTTGCATGGCGTTAAAAATCCAAATGCCTTTGAGCCATCCGCGAATTCCTTCGATATTAACTCCCGGACTCCGAGTTCCTCCACTCATATATTATCACTTGCCGAAGAATTGCACCTCCGGATATCTAGACCGTGTTTTTACCTTTTCTAGATCTGATTTGCACCAAATTTTGGCGAATAAATCAAATCCATGAACTTGGGTCTTTTTCTAACAAGTAATTAATGATGGAATAATAATTTCTTTGTTAGGGAATAAAAAAAGGCAAAATTTGAAATTATGGCAGTTCGTACATTTAATTCGAGTACCTACATCGCTCATATCATATAATTACTATATCGCTGTTATAATATGCTGCATTAAAATGACGAAATTATTTTCAAACTAAATATATAAGACATCCATATGCATATATAATGATGCTAAAAACGCAATGCACAGCAAAATAAATTCGAGCAAATTATACCTACTCGAAGTAGTAGTAAGCGAATGCGAATTATAATGAAAAATATCTGTGTCACGTCGGTAGATAATATGTGTGCATATGTATCTATGCGCATATATAAATACCTATATGCGTTATACGTGCGGTATTAAATTTGTCTAGCAATTCTAAACGTTCATAGAATTTTAACATTGTCAGCATTTTTGCACAAACACGTACCTAGGTATGTCTATATTTCCTACTAAACTCAACTATATAGCGAGACAATTATTTCATACTAAATTTCTTAAAAAATATTCACGAGCTATTTGAACACTTGCGATGATGATGATATTATTACTGATTTTCTATCATTATAAAAATTCTCAAAGTATATCTCACCGATACTCGCATTACTCTGTACAAATTTCGAGAATACTTTAGGTATAGTTTCAAAAAATAATAATCGTAGTTCGCATGAGTCTTTTTTTATTTTCTTTATAAATTTTCAAAAATCTATAATCAGAATTATATTCTGCACACGATTTCCATACTGAATTCATGAAGTTAGAATTAATAAAATAGAGCGGAGCATCTAATGAAATCTACAATATCCATTCGATGTAGTTTTAGGATTCTTATATGCGGTTTTGCGTTATTTTATATTAGTTTTTATTTTTTTTTCAAAATTTTTGTTAGAAATATTAAAAAGAACGGAAACCGAGTTGCGGTCCGAAGAATTAGTTCGTATACTGAAAAGTATCGGGTTAAAGAAGAAATAAACGGGACTCAGTCAGAAAAGAAGGAAGCCCAAAGAGCTGTTGCACTGACGTAATGACAGAGCGGAAATGCACCTTCTTTTATACGCTGCTCTCTGCAGGGCAGCTTTCACAAGCCACTACAAGCACGCGATATTATACCATTATAATATTATATACGTATATACATATATATACTATATATATAAATATATTGTATCCCGTATTACTTATACGCGTATATGTAGGTATGTATATACAATCCTCGAAATAAATAACAAATTTAATAACCAAACGACCCGAGATTACAGTTCATTATTCAACACATATATATATATATATATGTATGTATGAGTAATGGTACTTTTCACTAGTACTGTATTTAAATATGTGTAACATATTTTAATATCTACACGCAGCATATATATATATATATATATATATATCGACTAAAATTTAATAATCGTGAAAAATATTCTTTAGTAATATAGTACCTATATCCGCAGGTGAAGGTATAGCTTTTGTCGTTCGACACGTATAGTAGGTATATTGGAGTAATAATAGCTGTACCATCCCCTGATTCTTTGGCGGATATACACAGAAAGAAAGGGTAACTTGATTCAAGAAAATTTTGCGGTCCAAAAATGGAGACCGAAATTTTCTCGGATCAAATCAAAAATTTTCTCGAACCAAGAAAATTGGCACAATTTTCTTGGTTCGAGAAAATTTTTGATTTGATCCGAGAAAATTTCGGTCTCCATTTTTGGACCGCAAAATTTTCTTGAATCAAGTTACCCTTTCTTTCTGTGTATATAACCCTGGGAAAAAAGAAGGAATTTTACACTATCACAAATTTATACGAATTTTCAAATATTTCATATTATAGTTTTCCATCAAAATCAAAGAGTTTCGCGTAGTATGATTTTTTTTTTTTTACTTTACTTTTTATTTCAGCGTCAATTATTGAACTTTTAAACAACTACAATTTTCTGGTGAAAAAAAAATCAAATAAGAATAATTCGAATTTAAATAAAAATTGTTACAAATTTATAGAATTATTTTCAAACGGGGGATATTGGTATTGGTTATTAGAAAATACAATTTATACAGTTCTCGTTACTAAAAAATTTTTTTTTTCTATATATATATATATATATATATATATTTTATACATACATATATGTAGGTATGTAGAATTTAGCAGAAAGCATAAGTCAAAAATCGCTTACGTACAGTAAAAAAAAAAAAAAAAAGCTATACCTATGTGTATATATATACATATGCGGCCTCGTTTTCCATTCGCGGTTTCATAATCAAAACTACATATTTTTAAATTGCGTAACATAATATCGCACAGTTGTTATACTTATTCAATAAAAATTTGATGTTGAAATTTTCCTATGTGTCAGTAGAACGTATAATACAGAATTGTTCCTAATATGTCCTAATTCAATGAATAATTAGATAAATTTAAAGTTTTTCATCAAAAATTGTACATGGTAGTATTTTTTAGTTTTTTATTAAAAAAAAAAGAAAAAAAAAAAAAAAAAAAAACGCTATGAATTTTTATTGTACGCGAAAACTAGCGCGAGAGTCTATAATTTTCTTTTTGTTAATAATTAAAAATTCGTAGGGGTAGAAATTTCAGTGAAAAAAAAAAAAAAAAAAAAAAAAAAAAAAATGTAGATATCAATTTTTCTTCATTTTTTTTTTTTTTTTTTTCTTTTTTCACACACGAGAAAGCGATAATATGGATCGCCCTTGGTTGTACATCTATTTATGCGTGGAAATGAGGGCGGCTGACAGTGGTGCAGTAATGTGTGGCGAGTTGTGTTAATATAATATGAAAGGGGGTGAAAAAAAAAAAAAAAAAAACCGTCTTGTGCGAATTATATAGTGCATGAGATTGACTGGCGGATACATTTTGGCATAATAATACGGGTTTTTAGATTGAAGATAGTTATAATTAGACGTGCATTCAGTCTAGCAATAAGCAGTCTACCCATGTGAATATCCTTTCAAGTTTTTGATGAACGTTAAAGGCGCGGTTATGACTGGGTAAAATAATTACTTTTATTCACTTCACATAATAATATAAACACGCGAAATTTACTTTACCATTCAGTTTTCACCTACCTGTAGAAGTTATGGTCATTTATTACGCTCGCATCCGGTCCTTAGGGAACAAAAATAAAAAGATACTTTTCTTCAAAATTGGGTAGAAAAAAAAAAAAAAAAGTCGTCTTTACTGCATTATGCACTTTTGGTAGGTACAAGGCAGAACGTCGTTCCGGGTACATGCTGCAGGTACGAAATTGTAGCGAAATGGGATATCCGTCTCGATCAGTTCCTTATCGTGTGAAATAATCCCACCAATTTCTATACGATGTACGATAAAGAGATTTGAACTTTTTGTATACCTTTTCAAAATTCATAATGAATTTTTAATCTTTTTTCTAATCAGATCGATGGAGGCTGCAGCAAGACTTCAAAAGCCTACAATCGTTTGATTGAAAGAATTATAGAATAGAGAAGAAGAAAAACTATCGTAAAATGAAAAATCTAAAATTTTCTATGGTAAAACTATGAAATGTTGTAATTTGCATGAAAATTGGTAGAAATTTCAATACCAGGGAGTAAATGCATCGTGTATGTATAGAATGGAACTGATTTAATTGAATTCTGTAGTTTGAGCTTGAATATACACACGTGTTGGGTAAATAGGGCGTTGTTATTTATGTATTTTGTTTATGGAAAATTAAACATCGGTGATATTCGATTATATGACGTTTTGGTTAGACGTATAGTTTTGTTGTATTATAGTGTGTTTTGTCGAACGAGGACGAGTTTCGAAACGCTAAATTGCACTGCACTGCACTGTACTGCACTGGATTGAAATGTTATTAGTATATTAACGAACGGTAGCTAGCTGCAAACAAAAATAATTAATATTTATTGTTTAACATTTCCGTACCTATCCTCGATACCCAATACACGCGTACACTTTCATTACGTATGCACATGCACGTCGATTTCGACTCATCATATATTCTATATATTAAGAGCTCAGCTATATCGACACTGGATTATAAAATATACATTATACATTATACAATATGTGTACGTTTAATGTACACTAGGGTGGTTTAAAAAAGATCTAAGTTCTCAGATGTTGCTCTCAGATTTAAAAAAAATATTTCATTTTTCTGAGCTCTATAGGACAATATTTACTACTGCCTCAGTGAAGTTGAAATTTCGAAATTTTGCCATTTTTGACAATTTCAAAGTTCTCAGATCAAAGTGCTCATCCGACTACCTCTAGACTCTCATTCAATGAGCATTTTGGTTCAAGATGAGACTCGAACGATAATATTTAGTACTGCCTCAGAGACATTGGAGTTTTTTTTTCAATATTTAGTGTTTTTTCAGAGATTCGATCGCCAGGTGTTGCTCATGAGACAGTTTTCTCTTACCTTTATAAGGAAGAAATACAAGCAGTTTGCAGTCTGTGGGACCATTTTTACTACTGCCTCATTTTGCTAATTTCACTTGAAGAAAAGTTACCCTCAACGAGGAAGTAGTAAAAATGGTCCCGCGGACTGCAAACTGCTTGTATTTTTTCCTTATGATGGTAAGAAAAAACTGTCTCATGAGCAACACCTGGCAATCGAATCTCTGAAAAAACACAAAAAATATCATTTTACGAGTCTCATCTTGAACCAAAATGCTCATTGAATGAGAGTCTAGAAGTAGCCGGATGCGCACTTTGATCTGAGTAATTTGAAATTGCCAAAAATGGCAAAATTTCGAAATTTCAACTTCAATGAGGCAGTAGTAAATATTGTCCAATAGAGCTAAAAAAAAAAATGGAATAATTTAAAAAAATCACAAACAACATATTCACGGATGAGCAGCAACATCTGAGAACTTGGGTCTTTTTTGAACCACCCTAATGTACACGCATGAAACAATTTAATGACAAGAAGTGAAAAACATATTTCAGAAAAAATCCTAGTGAAAAAAAAAAAAAAAAAAAAACTGCAAGAATATTCGTAATTATCAAAGTTTTTAGATTCATCCCATTTTTCGGTGTTCTTCGCCTCAAAGTTTTTGAAATCTGCTATATATAGACTTTCTACGAGGAAAAATACTATCGCAAGAAAAACTATGAGTGAAAATAATAGAATGTCACGAGTGAATCGCTTATTAAATTTTCGTATAATTATACCTCATACAGGTATGTGTGTATACATATATATATGCCGTATGCGTACGTAAAACAAGTAAAAACGGACACAGCTATACCTGAAATATGAAAAGGCTTGTATCTACAATGTACGTAGTACGTACATACATTTAAAGTGCGATATATCGTGTTGAATGACTGTCCTCATCTCATTGTAATTCCGTCTACATCGTACGCGTTCCAAGTCTTCGCCAACAGTTAAACGTTGAAGTGTTGAATCGCCCTCACGGTTTGTCTCTCATGTTGTAAAACAACCATTGTAATAGCTGGTAAAAATCCGTCCTTCTATATAGGTTCTGAATCAGTCGAGAATCCGTGAAAAATATTTAAACCTTTTTACATAAAAAAAGAAAAACTTTATCAGGCAAAGCTAAATTCTTCTCTATATTACTTAATAATTATTATTGACCGATTAATTTTGGATTGAAATAAAATTTCGGTAATTAACATAAATTTTTAATTAACTGTCATTATAAATAAATGAAATAAATGAAATAAATGAAATAAATGAAATACTGAACGAAGAAAAGAATAATTTATTATTGTCAGCCTCTGGTGGTAGTGATTCTGTATCGTTTCATCCTGTTGATCCTCGCTGTTAATACCTGTAGCCTCCAACTCTCTCCCACACACATATCGTTGTACCTTTACAATTCGCGATTATATATATGAATCTATAGCGTATATACTACAGTTTCGGTGATTCTTATCTGACCGGAGAGCGCTGCCTACTAGAGAGAGAGTTGCACATCGATATGGACATCGTTCGGATGATCTTTCTCATCTTACTTCTCGGCCTCGGTCGTAGCAATAACTTTTCTTACCTACTTATCATGAATTCTCTTTGGTTTTGGTAAGCGTTTGAAATATTTTTATCAATGATTTATAAGAAGAGAAGAGAAGAAAAGAAAAGAGAGAAGAGGAGGTGATAAAAACGTACAGAGAGGTTCGATGAAGATACCCGGGTGGCGCGAGAAATTGCAGTCAAGAACCTCCTAAATTTTGGCCGAGTTTATACGAGCGAAAACTTTTTCTCTTTCTTTTTCGTTGATTTTCTCATTTCAGAAAGGAGTCACGGCTATTTCTTTCTGAAATCAAACGTATGTAACTATACACATATATATACACATGTACATGCATCCACGCGTTCTAGAAATAAAGTTTGGGCAATGTTACACTGCAGGGCATAGAGCCACTGACACCCCTCTTTCCTCTTCCTCTTCTTCCACCTCCACCTCCACCTCGACCTCCACCTCCACCGCCTCCTTTTCGACGCACACGATCGTGCAATTCCCTCCTACAGTATATACAAACAAGGGGAGTTTGGCCCTCCAGATTAAGGCCGTTGCACCGGGCCCTCCGGTCTCTTCTTGCTACGGTCCCCACTACCTCATTGCATGCACGCTGCATCAACACACAGCTAAAAATTCTCGACTATAGCATAGACCGCAAACAGCCAAACTCAACCATGTCGGTTGGCTAGCATACGAGGTGGGGATCCAAAGAAGACTTTAGGACATATGGCCTCTGACGCAGAGCTAAACTGCGTTTCTTAAAACCTAATCTGACCATCCCAGTTCCGCACCGTTTATTTAGGATGTAGAATTTTCCATCAAGAAATAATAAACATAACTCGATAAGGAAACTTCAGTTTGACTTTGAATTCGCTATTCATTTGCATCTTTCTTGTTTTTCAAACAACTTTTCGAGAAACTCGTAAAAATTCTTCTCGACATCCTCGACCGACGCCCGTTGAAAAACAATGTCATTTTCCTTATTATAACCAGCCTAGTTTTACAACAGGATATAATTATCAGCTTGTTCAAGGAATACGTTCCTAAATCATGCATCTTAAGATGGATAAGCGGTATATACCAGAAATCGTAAAAAGGACAAATTTCCTTTGCCATATCACCTTTTGGTTCTTCATCAGATGCGCATCTTACTACAAATTCCTAGATATTATTCTCGTGCTTGTACACCAGTGCTGTGCTAAAATGCATCCTAAGTCACAAGGGCAATGTACCTTCGGAGGGCCCAGAGGATGGGGAAGGGGTAAGGGATTCGTTGGCAGGTGGGCCTTCGCAGGCTCAAAGAACTTTTTCAGGGCGTTGATCTTTGCGCGATTCACAGCTAATACTCTTTGGGTTCGATCCTTGAACTATCCGAATACGAAGTTGATATTAATCGGCTGAATCAGGCCCCAGCTAAAACCACGAAATTAGATGTAAAGAGAAGAGTCAATGATCGTGGAAATAATTCAAATGCGCGTTGCACTTGGAGAATAGTTGGCCCTGAGATAAAGCGTAGCGTAGAGTTGTTGACTCGGTGGGTTGGGTTTTTCCAGTTTTATTGACTGATTGTTTTATTCTTGGTCAAAAATGGCGGCCGTGATGTCATGGAATGAGTGATATTTAGAATAACACTATAATCTACGACTTGGAACGAGCTGAAAACACTTGTCAAGGTCTCCGAATTGAGGAGAGGAATTGAGGAGAGTAAAGCGGCTATGCATATGGGGAGCATATTATGGACAATAGGACCTCCTCTTAAACTATTAACCCCATCCTGGACACGTATATGTCTACTGTCTAGACTTTACCTAGCCGATTGAAACACCGAGGCTGGATCATTGTTCGCGGTATTAAATGACCGGGGCCTTATTTGCACGCCCGGTTTTTGGTCACCTATAGCAATCGGTAAGGAACGCGCAAGTAGGGCTTCGGGACTGCAGCCGCCGAGAACGTCTCAAGTTCCATCGCCACGGCGTGTCGGTCCTAGGCACCGGTAAGCGGAGACGAATGATGTAGAAGAGTGAGTTGAAATAGGGAGTAAATGATGGAAAGGGATGAGGAGGGATCGAGAAACAGTAGAAAAAGAAATCGGAACAAAAAGGAAGTAATAGAAGTGAATAAAAGGATAAAAAAAAAAAAAAAACGATAAACGCATCGCGCAATAAGAAGGATAAAAACGCGTTTCGTGTCCCAGGGACGAAAACTGCGCCTAGCGATTGCATTATAAGTAGAAGAGACCATGATGGTTGCAGGCTGCAAAGGCCTGGCAGGGTTTCGCGGTGCGGGAAGGAAAGGAAAGGAAAGGAAAGGAAAGGAAAGGAAAGGAAAGGGGAGGAGGGAAACGGGAGACGGGCCTAGAAATTAGGTTGTTGCACCGGTCCCCCTGGGTGGGGGCGTCCAAGGCCCCTGCAACTTCTCCTCCGTAAATTTAGGCCGTTGCACTTTCGGCTCTTTATGGTGGGGGGCCCAAATAGGAGGAATAGCCAGAGGGACGGTGAAGAGGGATGAAAGGAGGTGGAGAGCTCATGCATTTAGGCGGAGGAGTTTCGCGGGAGGGCCGCATGCACGGATGAAGTTTCGACTGCGAGACGAGGAAAGGAAGGGGTTCTAGCAATGAGGCAGGGCCGGCATAAAACCGCATCGTAACATTACTTCGGCTTCGGTGCATCAAGTTTTATACTAAAAAAAAAAATAGAAATATATAAAAAGAATTTACATTACATTAAATATACTACGACGGCTTCGGTGCAGATGGTCAAATTTATTTTCCTTTCCTTACCGCCACGTAAGCCCATTATTAAACTTAGGTATATACATGACCAAAAATAGAGTAGAGATAAGAAAAGATTAGTATAATATCAAAAAATTGGCAAAAATTTGAAAAAAATGAAATAAAAATCATCAAAAAATGACTAAAACAGATCAGCTGTGATATGAAAGGTTGAATACCTAATCGATTGAAATTTTGTTTAATAAAATGAACTGTACGTATAGTTGTCTAGCGAAAAGCATATTATATGTAATCGCACGGAAAAAAATGAGCACAACACTTTTTTGCAGTAGAAATGACAACATCTATTGTGGTAACATTATTCATTATTCATTAGGAAATTGAAATTTACTTGCTCCTATGTACCAAATACTAGAATTGTGGTAATTTCTACTACAAAAAAGTGTTGTCCTATATGTAGTTGTTAAACATAGTAAATTCAGCAACAATTTTTTTTCCGTGTGGCAGCGTCTTATCTAATCAAAAGCGACTTATGGCGAACGCGATATGTTTGCGGGAATAAAATATCACTCTAAAGTGTGTGGAGACGAGGAAGAAATATTTGTACACGTTGAGGACTGATTTTTTGAATTCCATTTCAATTAATTTTGATCATAAATTGATGTGCATACTGTTATGTAGGTATGTATGTATGTGTGTGTGTATAATTTTAGAGAAATCGTTGTTTGTTAATTATAAAGCCTGTTATATACCTACACGGTGGTTATTGGACGAGTAACTTTATGTAAGATGGTGAACATAAAGTGGCTGAGGTCTGAATCGTTTTTTGAAGAACGTTTCGTTGCGTTGATGGTATTTGTGCAGCAGCAGCAGCAGCAGCACCAGCAGCTAAGCTAGGAAAAAAGAAACGGTAGAGGCGAAACCAAGATGGGGGAATAAATTGCATTTAGGCCGTTGCACCGATGGTGGGGTACTGGATATAAGGCCCACCAGTTCCACCACTATCTATATATGTCTATTCCCGAAAAAAGGGGGCAAATGCACCTAGCAACTAGAGGGTGGGGCGAGGAGGGGGCCAAGTGAGAGCCAGAGGTATAAAGCTCAATACCGTAACTAAAACTCAAAGGGCCCATCAAGAGGCTATGGTACGCTCTGCTCACCTCGAAAACGCGTTTTGTAATTTCTCCTCTACCACACAACCGATCGAAATAAAACTTTGGGTATTACTACTTCGTGTCGGCAAAAAGTGGCTAAGTATTACGTGTTTCCGAAATTTTCAAATTTTTTTTACAGATTCAGTTATCGCTAGAGACGTCGTTGAAAGTATTCAACCATTCACAGATGTACTTTTGATATAATTAGCCACTTCACGGTGGCAAATCACACATTTTTAGCACTGTCTCATCTAATTTAATAAAGAAATGAGCGAGAATCTACGATCTTGCATCTTATATAAAAAAAAAAAAAAAAAATTCGACATCTTACCGAAGATATTCGCGTTCCCACGCGACTACCAAAGCCCCTTAAAGCAAACACTAAATAATACTTTTTAGCTTACGGACATAATTCTCTGAGACTAAAAATCACTGACGATTTTTGTTCAGACAAAACTTGAGGGGTAGAGAGAATTTCGTTTCATTAAAAATGATTTCACATTCTTCGCTCTTCGCCTTGCATAGATTGATCGCATCGATGAAAAAGTGGTTTCCGTGTTGCGTACAGGTGGCAGAAATTTTATCGAAACTTCTTCCAATTCATAGGGAATATTCCATTTTTATATCAGAAATTTCTCGAGTTTGAGACTTTTTTTTTTTAACCCTTGATGAAATTCTAAAATGTTGAAATAAAGTTTCTACGAACTATACGACCTGTAGTTTCTTCTTAATTTCTTGAGAGCGTGTCAGAGATTTGAAGACCCAGATCCAAGTTTTAGATGAATTTCTGTATTTCCAAAATTTGCTACCTGTAAAGGGATTTTTGAAAATCCAAAGTTACGCCGCTGGGTAAATGGCGAGAGGGAGAGAGGGCGGCGGAAGAGAGGGCCGAGGATTGTGCCATTGGCAAGATGCGGGACGTAAGGGGTGACTGAGGGGTACGATGCATTTTGGGACTAGTTGTTCACTGGTAGTGACGTGGCTGATGGTGGGGGCAGAGTGACGGGGCAACGAAACGGGGGCCCTAGCAACGAGAAGAAGACGCCTAGCAACGCGTGGCCCCTGGCAAGGGGAGTTGGAGGGGGTGCAAGGGGGGACCTAGCATGCATTTAGGTGCATACAGGTTGAGAAGCGGGCCCCGTACGAAAAGAGACGATTGAGTGGGGGGTAAGTAGGGTTCACGGGAGGTTTTCGACTCCTTCGTCCGCCAGCCCCGCTCGTCGCAACTAGTTTCAGTGGTTCGCAAATTTCAAATTGCAGGCTTTAAACTTCCGCGAATAGAATATTTTTGAATTAGATATGAGGGATGGATTTAGAAGAAGAGATTAGAGGGTAGATGTGGGTACATACCAACGGTGATTCTTGTTGAGGGTAAATTTCATTTCGCAAATATGTTATTGCCGGAGTTTAGAGGAGAAAAGGGATTGCGAATGGGGCGAATTCGGCTTTATAGTATTACCAAAGGATCGAGATGGTTGAGTGATGCTGGAGATGATGTTACGCCAGCAGCACCAGCACCAGCACCAGCACCAGTATCGAAGAATACGTTATTTTCTCTTTAGGTATAGGTACTCGGAGTCTGCCAGTGGCTCCAAATTCTGTCAGGGACTTTGCATGGGAAAGTTGTCCAGCGGTTGGAGCAGACGCGTCTAACGTCAATAAATCTTTTCTGTATAATCACGATGTCGTTATACCTACAGCGCAGAAAATCAGAATATGGAAAGAAAAGCATTTCCAAATTCTTAATCAGAATGAAAAATGCTTATTCCCATATGTCTACATAGATATTGGATAAAGGGTGCAGATATGGAGTTAAAATGATAAAAAAATCTTCCAGACTTCCAGAGCTCCGTAAGCCGAAATCGATCTATGATAGTTTTTCGTACCGATACTCCGTTTCAGAAAGAAAGAAAAGGGATAGAGGTGCAGAAGGTCAATTTTTCAAATCTCCAACGGTGAAAATTCCGAATTCATTTGAGACGTTTTCTAATTTTTAGAAACGGTGAAGTTTGGAACATCGAAATTACGAAAAGTCAGAATGCAGACAGATCAAAACTCCGAAATTCCAGACCCCCAAAAGTCCAAGGATCCCAAAATTTCAGTCTAGACACTTTTTACGGAAACCCATTTCATCCACTTCAATCTATAACTTCACGACGTCATAAATAATCGATAGGATTTCGAAACTTTTCTTTCCAAAAAGCAAATCTCCCAAATTATTAAACACTGAATGAATACATGCGTGAATTTCAAAATTCGGAGGTTTGGCCTTTCGGGTTTTCACTTTTCGGAATTTCGAACCTCCGGTGTTCTTCGCGAATTTACTCGAAATTCAAAACCTTGTCAAATAGAGAAAATGTTGTACACCTAACTTTAATTCTTTATTTTTATTTCCGGTTCGTTTTCCAGGTTTTGTGGGATACATACACCTACCAAATGTAGTTATAACGTGTAAAATTTCGAAATTTTTCATCGACTATATATTTTAAGAAATCGTGGTACTGTCGTCGTTCAACTTTCGGAACTGGTCCATCTTCGTCGACTTTACCCTACATACATACATATGATGAATTCCACGCGGAGCGGACCAAAAAAGACCTAGATGTCACGGATTTTTCTCATTTTTGAATGACCCTTAGTACCCTCAGAATTAGCATTTTTTATGTATGTACGACATATGTAGCTTTTGTTACTTATGGTGTACGAGCTGTTTCAGTTTTTCATTTCTTACGCTCTTGATGTCTTTGGAGGCAAATATCTTAGAAACGGTATGTCATATGAAAAAAGTAATGGGGTGGTGATTTGTAGTATTCTTCACTCTTTTTCACCTCAGCCCATGATCTTGCCCGTGACTATCGGAAAACATGTCGAAAAATCATTTTCCAATCCAAAACTCCATTTTTATCCACTTATGTCATTTTTAGGATTTTTCTCGTATTTTTTTTTTCGAAAAGCTCGGAAAATTTCCCATCGAATCACGTTTGTTTCGGAATGGGACACGGCTGCATTGATGCTGCGTTGATTTTTCGAAATGTCGAAAAAACGTTTTCCAACACAAAACTCTATTTTTATCCACTCATGTCATTTTTAAGATCTTTCTCGTATTTTTTTTCGAAAAGCTCGGAAAATTTCCTATCGAATCACGTTTGTTTTGGAATGGGACATTGAGGTCTTTTTGTGGTCCGCTCCGCGTGGAATCCATCATATATAGGTAGAGTAAACGATTCAAACGAACCACTATGTTCATTGAATTCATTTTCGACCTTTTATCCATTTTCTATCCATCGGATCAATCCAACAGATTTAGGATTATATTAGATAAAAATCATTCCTCATTTAAATATTCGGTCAAGTCACGTTCGTTCAGGTGTTAGTGTTTTTTTTTTTTTTTTTTCTTTCTCTTTTCTCTTTCTTTTTCTCATATATCTCATATTATACTATATAAATCAACTACAGTTTCCTGATTCAACCACCACTTTGCGAATCAGTTATTCGATTCTTTTGGATGCTTGAAGCACCAATTTCGCTGTACTTGTATGATCTGTAGAATAAAATACCTTTGCTTTAACTGATCCGTTTCTTTTTCTCTGTCTCCCTGAATTTTTCCCAATTAAATTTGTGGTACATTGAAGTACGAATTCAATCTTCATTTGATCCTTGAGGGTTTTTATTTATTTATTTATTTATTTTTTATTTTCTTCTCAAAATTTCAATTGAATCTCGATATCGTGTCTGTGTTTTACTGTATATTACACCAGTCCGATGCTGAAATACCTCGAAGATATAGTCAGGGGTGAAAGTGAAACGTATAGCATGACATGTTCCCAGGATCGTTTTAATAAACTGTGAGATCGTAGAAGCCCGAGGCATTTTCACAACCTGAAGGCTTCTTCGGGATCCGTTAGAACGAGCATCGTATGCGGTTAGTAAAAATGATGTATCGATTACGAGGAAAGTGCGAGGCAGTATCTATGGAAAAATTTCGCAATATGACTAACAATCCTGATGCATACATATGCATCACGCATGTATACATGGGGAATTCCACGCCAACTTGACCAATAAATTTCCCTCACCATTTTCGATCTGCTTCAAAATATTTTCCACAATTGTCCGAACTCCAAAACGGTTTGCTGAATTTTTTTCCAATTTTTGGATTGACCCGTTATTTTTTTTTATGAATTTTCAAACTACCAAATATTTTCACCTTTTTCAAAATTTTCAAAAAATTCTAAAAAATCTTTATGATTCACCACGAACATTACGCTATACTAGTGCCACGACGGTGCGATTTTTTTTCTTTTATTTTCACCGTTCTTAAAATTTTTATCAAATTTTTTTATCAAGCTTTATATTGAAAACGTTGGAAAAAAAAAAAAAATAGAAGAAAAATTTCGATCGATTTTAGAAAATTATCGATCTATTTGTTGGATTAAAAATTCATAAAAAAAAAAAACAAAAAAAAAAAAACGGGGCGATGAAAAAATTTGAAAAAATTCAGGGGGTCGTTTTAGCACTTGGAGAATTGTAGAAATGTTTTTGAAGCAAATCGAAAATGGTGAGGGAAATTCATTGGTCAAATTGGCGTAGAATTCTCCATATATATATGTATGAGTTTATGGTATATGTACATTGACTTAGCCACCGGAAGGACGTGTCTAGGTGAAGCAAACGGTCGTTGCTTGTGGTATAACTGCGTTGTGGTTCGCTCCAGGAGTATAAGTCTGCGATAAAAAGTGCATTGTTCCGAACGACAGCGGTGCAATGACGGTGTTATCTGTGATTCACACTAGGATAAATCGCGATAAGTCCTCAACCGTATAGCAAGTTAATAAGTAAATAAAAATAATAAATTTAAACTATATATAGTATAAGTACATATTTGCGAGGCAGTCAAAACATCGACGTCACGTCATCGCGATTTCGTAAACAATTTCACCGGTCAAGATTATAGAACTATTATCTTCCGTCTATAATTAATTGAACACATCCGTTTCGTGGTAAATTTTTGATAAAGTTAACTTTTTTTTTCTGACACAAACATATATACCTATCGTTGTTGCTGCTTTTTCTCTCTTTATTTAGTTTCGTTTTTTCCTCATTTTTTCCACAATTTTTGCCACGTAATTTTTTTTTTTTTTTTTTTTTCATCTTAGATTAGAAAAATTCAGACTAACCTTTTTCACGTGCACGTGACAAGCGGTCAAGGAATGACTGAACACGCGAGTAACCAACCGAGCGAGAATACCGATTCACCGATGAAATTCACATCGCGTGGGTTTGCGGTTATCACAATTTATATTATTTCGTCTATTCGCTTATTCTTTTAGTTTTTGACAATTTTTTGTATTTTTTGTATTTTTTTTTTCCCAACAATTTCAAATTCCAATTAGATAAATGAAATAAAATTTTCGATACCGAAAATCAGAGTAGCATTTCGCGTGTCTGATAGCGTAAGGTCGTAAGCATCATAAAAACGATTTCAGTGAGACAAGGTCGTGTGATTTTTTTTACCTCGTAATTTGATATAAAAATGATGAATACGCATAAATAATTCGGAATTAAGAATTCGAAAACCTGAAAGCAAAAGGTCGTACGTGGGTGGATACGACCTTCTGCTTCTAGATTCTTACAAAATTAAGAAAGCAATGCTGAACATACAACCTTCTGCTTTTAAGTTTTCCGTGTTTTTAATTTTTAAATTTTCAATTTCAAAATTCTTGAACATGTTTTCAGATTTTTCGCCTGAATGCTTGGGAAAAAAAAAAAAAAAAAAAAAAAAAAAAAAATGATACATACGACCTTTGCGATTTGAAAAATGCGAAACGTTCGTATAATCGAGGTAACGATCTTGTGACATCAGACACGCGACTTCTTTTAAAGTTATTCCGGAAACAGGAACATCTCGTATCTAAATATCTTACATAGTATCTATACGACAAACGTAAATTAATACGATCGTAATACCTATAGAACTAACAATGGTTCGAAGCACTGGGCGTCCACCTCTACATCGCGCTCCTTCGGACGTGCGTGCAAGGCACCGTGTCAGATTATCATCAAGTGGCACTTGTCACTGTGTTTACGCGCGAACGAGTGCGAGTACGCGAGGGGCGCACAAAGGGGCGCAGATTTTTATCGAGGGTCTTGCCTCCAGCCCCTCATCGTTCAAGCTTTGAAAAACTGATCCAAACATCGATATGTCCAAGGGAGAGGCTTCACCCTGTATGAATTATTGTGAAAAAAAAACAAATAATCATAGTCATGATCATTTTTTTCTTCTCTACCTAGCAGATATCTATACAGTCGTAATATATAGGAATATGACATAAATATATGCACAGAAGAATCGCGAAGATTACGTCAACGTAGAATTAAGTTGATTTTTTCAACCTAATTCTAGATATTTTTTGGGGGTGAAATTTGGTGAAAGAAATCAATGTTCATTTATTTTCTGTGACAACGTGGTTGTTATGCTAATTTTGAAAATGCAATTAGATTCTGGGATGAAACGATCAATGCTTGTTGAAAATAAATTGTAAATAAAATTGGTGCTCAAAACTGAATGTATAATCGTCGCTCTTGTCGAAGTGCAGGAAGATCAAGAAGAAGGTCTCGATCTACAAGGGGTTGAGTCAACTGTGATGAGAAAGGCACGCGACCAAGGGGCGAGTTACGGGAGTCGTTGTCGTATCAGAGAAGGCAAACAACTCGGGGTTGTCACCTTGGCTGGGCTACTATAGAGTCTGATCGAAGCCTTATCAGAAGAAAAGCTGAACTTGAGCGTCAACGACGTTCAAGAAGGTTGGCTCAAGTTTTCAAGAGTTCCGCCTCTTCCTTTACTCACTGAAATGCGTTATGACGCCTACGAGCTTGATCAGACAAGACGATTTATGTAAACGTTTGCCGTTTACGTGGCCACGTGATTGCCAAACATATCCTACCGCACGTTGGATCTCGTCAGATACACGTGAAAATTGAACAATCGTTTCGTTTAGAAATTACGAAACGATCTTTTGTCGAAACGATAATTATACCCCCTTATCGTAGAAACTGTTCGTTCACCAGACGCTTACGTCAAAGTAGCTCCATCCCGGAACAATTGTGGTTATGCCTAGCTGAAACAGACCGTTTTACCAGGCTATAAATTCTCACATTTCAAACGAAAGGGCAGTTATATGATTTGCGGAAACAGACTTTGTTTTTTTCTACGTTGGATCATTCTCGCTGCAAAGAATTATTCAAACACTTTTCAGCGACCGAAATCTGACGTTTATTCATGTCTGAATGATCGTATCTTCGAATGCTTAGGTAGTGGATTCTTTCGGACTGCAGATTCGTGTTCAGCAACATGAAATCCATCGAAATCGGATACCCACATGTGAGATAAAAAAAAAGCTGAAATATTGTATTTTGAAAGTTAGAACGTAATCAAAATCAACATTTTCTTCAATTTTCGTCATCCGGCATGAGGGTATTCGATTTCTACATATTTTCAGTCGGCGAACACGAATATTGCTTCCGAAAACCCCCCCGATCAACCGTTACGAAGTTATACAGTTGGCAATGATAAATATTGATTAATAAAATATTTGATCTCGTGTAACCTTGATTTCTGAGATAGGCTCGATCATCGTGGTCATGTAATTAAACTTCCTGCGTCATACCGAGCCAGAGTTGATCTCAGACTTAAAACGGCATCTCGGCATTGTTATTGTTCACATATATATATGTGAGTATGCCGACTACCAAGACAGGCAGGTGAGTAAGGTAACCAAGTCACGTTTTCTGACCCGTGCCACCAGGAAGAATGAAATTGAAGTGTAATGCGATAAGATAGCACGACGGGCAGGTACGACGATTGACAACGATCTGTAGAGGAAATAGTATCTCGCTGTTTTTAGGTACAGATTTAAGAAATCTGAATACGGTCTCTACACACGTGGTACATACCACTGTATATAACCAGTGGGAGAAAGGTCGTGGATTTAGCTGTAGGTATAAGATAGATATAGACCTCAAGAAAATTCCAACCTCCGGGGAAGTTGATGTCTCACACTTGTTGAGCACGAGTTTGGTAGTCCGTGCCGTGCAAGCGTATCGAAGGAAGGAATAAATTGTTACGTAAACACGGTAGGTATATAGCTGGGAACGAAATTACAGTTAGTCGGGGACTGATCGATCGATCAAGACGTCGCTTTTACACTTTGGCCAAATTTCCTCGATCCTTGTTTCTTCGGCCTATACGTAGCTATACCCTACCTCAACAAACCGCGTACTCGTACTCTTGACTAAATTGTTTGAAGGAAACCCTTCCACCACTTCTTCCACGAATTGGTTCCTTCACCCCGAAATTCCACATCTCACTTGGTATTTTGCAATTCTTCAAAATCATATTCATGAAAAATTATGGGTGTGTTGAATTTGGCAAAAAAAAGCTCGTTGCTTTCGGTTAATCAAAATCGAAGAAATTTTATCGAAATCGTACAAAGGGTTGCCGAGGTATTATCACTTGTTCGAAAACACGCTTTTCTCACCCCTAATAAACCCCTCGACAGATTGATTCAAATTTTGTTAAAATCAGTCGACTAATTGAAGTGGACTCAGTGATATATTCGAAAGTAAAAATAATGACGGAATGATGCTGCGTCTGAGTTTCCCCCTTACGACTTCAGGACCAGAAATATACTGAATAGTAAAAATTTCTGCGAAAAATATTGAATAATTAATTTATTAATTCTTATTTTCTAGCCGCAGGGTTTTGGATATTATAAGATGTTTGAGAGATGGGAATAAGGTGGGTATAGATCCTTGGCGTGACTCCCACCCTTTTTCTCTCTCTTTCCTTGAACGACACCCTCTTCAACCCCCATGCCTTCAACCCTCAACCCTCAACCCTCAACCCTCAGCCCCCAGGCTCGTCGCCCCCTACAGAATCGGTCTCTTTCCTAAGGAGGCCATATTTCATAAGACTGGTGGTTGCGTTGTTCGCCATATTCCTGCAGCGGCTCGTTTCGTTCCTTTCCGAGTCTAGCCTTAACGCGTGCGCTCTCTCGCTTCTTGCCATCTCGTCTCAGTACAATATTTCATGGGTTTCTCCTCCTCTGCGCCGCACTACACACTGCGGGACCACGACCGATGTAATGTTTCTTTTATTGATTTTTTGTGCGAGAAAACATACCGCGGAAATTACTACTACGGTCTCAAATATGCACGCGTTTTCTAGCCCGACCCATAATACCGGAAATAACTACTTGCGAGGAAATGTATGCGTCGCTTTATACTCTATAGCCGATCAATCAATTCAACCCTTATGGAACTTTTTTCAGACTCAAACCCCGATCTTATGCTTCCTTTGATTAGCTCAGGGGTCAAAATTCGACCGGAAGTCTATCCGCGTTATTTGACATCGATAGGTAATCGAGCATTCGTAAAATCTGCATGCATACGGATTTTTGAGGGGTAGGAAAAAATTGTCACAAAAACTTGAAACTACTGACCGTCAAATTTTAGTGGTACAATTTTCGTAGTGTTTTTTATGTTTTTATTTTGAACGGATCAAACAGTTATAGTACACATTTCATTAAAAACGAAGAACGTTACTATTTCGTTACTACGTTTTACTATGACCCTGGTGAAAATACATTACTGGTTATTCTGTGAAAAATGTACAAAATTTTTCTTCTTTTTTTTTTTCTTTGTTTTGCTAATGTTAAGTGTTCCAATATCGAGAATATTTTTCGGTATCTATAGATTTTGAGTTAATGGGATTTTCTAGCGACTTTTTTTTCGAATGTTTATCGTGTTTCATTCAAATGTGAAACCACGAAGGCTTTTGAAGCGGTACTTAAAATTAAGACAAGAACCTGAGGTCTTGGCTACATTTTTTTTTTTTTTTTTTTTTTGTGTATATTTGGAGACGTTCTGGCTTATGGTAGCATTGAAATTCGAATATGACCGAATTATGTACCATACCCTGATGTATGAAGGTAAACGTATGATCCTCATAGATCTTAACCTGCCCGTATTTTAAGGGAGTAAAATCGAGGCTGGTTTTGAGATAAGAAGTTGAAGAGGATGGTAGGTCGACGAGACGAGGTCGTCGGCGTTATAACCCGATGGGAAAAGCGTGGAGGGATACTTCCGGCGCCCGGCACCCGGCGTCGAGCGTCGGCGTCGTCAATAGGTCAAGGACGGAAGAAGGCACGATTCTTTGAGAGGGTTGCGGCGAGTGTGCGTTGACAAATCACCCTTTACCGAGTGAAAGCAGCTCGTATCTATATAATAAAGAAAGGCAGAAAGAAAGGAAAAAGGAAGGAAGGAAGGAAGGAAGAGAAGACGAAAAAAAGTGAAAAAAGGTGAAAAAAACTACATTGTTCTTATCGTCTGCAGCGGGGTGGTAAATTCAAATGTGTATGACAAAAAAAAAAAAAGAAAAAAAAGGGTGGAAAAAAAAAGAACGATTTTTTATTTATTTTTTTTTTTTTTTATTTTTTTTCAGAACATACAAATTTGTTTTCATCGTCGTCGTTCGTGCTCATGCAACTCTCTCGGTGTCACGGTTTCGTTATACGTGGGTGTAGTAATTTAAGCGTTTGGATCGCACGTGACTTGAGCGAGCGATTTGTATTTTTTTTGTTCCCCTCAACTATATAGAGCGATGCGGGAATGTTATAAGTAAAGTAAAAATAAAAACTGAAAGTAAGAAAACCCGTATATAAGTAAATTTCATTCAAATCGCCCGAGGTTCACCCGGTTTTTATTATTCTATTCTATTCTATTCTATACCCTCACCTTCGCTATACGATATTATATAGGTATATCCACGTACCTATGTTACGGTTATTTGTACCCACGAGGTGGTATAGCTATAGATCTCTCACCTACACCCAACCCTTTCCAACAAATCGATTAGCCACTTCCGTTACGATTAAAATTGGCTCTAATTGGTGGCTAACTTACTCGGAACTGTGTGTTTACTTGGTGATAAAATCTATACCGATTATCATTATCGCTGCCCACAGCTACCCTAGTTATTCATCTAATAGCCTATACACATAATATATATATATATATATATGTATATATATATATGGAATTGAATCTTTTGAAATTATAGTGTAGTTCTATAATTGGAGAAATAATTATTCTTCCAAGTTGATTGAATTATGAGTTGTGCATTAATCTTCGTTTTCTTTTTTTTTTCTAGTTCATTAATACATTTCACACTGTAATTAATAATTATAACGAGTACGAAGCCTCAATATAACGTATGTGAAGAATTAACGTTTAAAAAAAGGCTCGTCCTCGATTTTACTTTTTTTTTGTTAATATTTTTGAATACCAATATAATTGTGATTCGCGGTTGAAAGTATAAAAGGGAAAAGAAAAAAATTAAAAAATAATTAAAAATTTCCGAAAATAAATTTCAATATCCGTATTTTTGAATTTGATTTTCATAAAAAAAAAAAAAAAAAGTAGAAAAAAATATATACACATATTTTTTATAAATTTTCATCGAATCATTCACCCCTACGATTCGGAAAAGTTTTCTTCTTGGCCACGCGACCGCGAGATCCACGCTTTAGCTGAGGGAAGAGTGGGGTGGTAGGTAGGTAGTGTGTGGCGTCGTTCCGGTACAAAACGTGACTCTCGCTTTTCCCGGGTTGTATATAGAAAGGGAAATCTCTCTCTACCTACATTCCACCCATTCACACGAGGCAGCGTAGCTAAAGGTGAAAAAAAAGCTGTAAAAAAAAAAAAGACAGAAAAAAACCGAAGAGAAAAAGGAACAAAAAAAAAAGAAAGCTCGTAAAAAAACGAGTACCTACGAAAAAAGAAAAAACCAAAAAATAAAACCAAAAAAGTGAAAAAAAATTGGAAAAGGGAAAAAAAATAAGAGAACTCTATACACCCGCACCACGGTAAACGCGGGGGTGGAAATGCGGTAAAACTGCCGGGATAGACAGAGAAAGAAAAAGAGACGCGGCTATGAGAGGGATGAGAAAGAGAGAACGAGAGGAGTCAGAGAGAAAGAGAAATATAGGGGGCGTAGGCGGCAGGCAGCAGCCAGCAGCCAGCAAACGGTAGGGGGGCTGAAGGGAACGGGGGTTTGGGGGTTGGGGCTTGGGGGCTTGGGGGCTTGGGGGTGGCAGAATACCGCGGGGTAAAAAGAGACGGGGTGAGTGGTTGCCAGGGATGAAGTGCGTAGGTATTGATCTATTTAAAGCCTAGAGTACGAAACGAGGCCCTTATTAAAAAGCGGAATGAAGCCAGGCGTACGGGGAGGAACGGCGGGGCTCGCGGCGAGGGGTACGGAGTTAGGGGCAGGGATGACGGCAACCCCTGCGAACGAGGGAGATGTTGTGTACCTACCTACCTCGCGCGACCCACCCTCAACGTCCCCCTGACTCTCGAGTGGTCCTGCCGTCAGTCAGGGCCGTCGCGACGATTCGATGGTCCGAGGATCAGGGTCGAGAATTAGGATCAGAACCAGGATCAGGATCAGGAACAGGATCAGGATCAGGATCAGGATCAGGATTGGGATCAGGATCAGTATCGGAAGTAAGAAGGCAAAGGGATGTGTGGGTCTCCGGTGAAGAACGGGGTAAACTTCAGGATCAAGAGACTCTAGACGGTAGACTGGTTTATGTTGCTAATAACCGTAATAACGTCATAACTATTATACCAACTAATAATTGATCACGATTAGTGAAGTAAAAGTTCAAAATTTCAAATAAATTTTCCTGATTCACTCAAAACGGCGAACAATCATCTTTTTTTTTATTGCTTATTCGGATTTTTGAATCAACTGGAAATAAAAAAAAAAAAAAAAACATGATCGGGAAAATGAAAGTCAGGCATTATTGCCGATGGAAATGAATGAATTAATTTACAATAAGGGATGAAATCTATAGTAGAATTGTAGAACGAATCATAGAGCTTGAAATTTCATAAGATGATTTTCAACCCTCTCTGCAAAGTGATAGCTGAGAACTGCAGTTCCGCCTTTTCGAACAAGACATCGAATTCTCGGACATTTACTTCTCGCCTCTTTCCTCTTAGCTTCAGCTTCTTCCCTCTCAGTTTGATTATCGCTCGCAGCTGAGTCAGGAAGAGCTTACATTGGTACAAGATTGTCTGGCGCAGTTCTGTATACGATCTTTTTTTTTACAGATTGTTTTCGTGCAGTTTTTCATCCCCTGCGTCGATGTGAAACAGTTATTACATATTCAAGCTCGAAAGCGCGGAGGTCTTGACCATTCGCTAAACTCTGACCCCGGAAAATGGTCAGAAGAAGAAGAAGAAGAGAGAAAAAAAAAGGGGGACGAATCGTCTAAATGACCGAACATAGTCATTCACGCTTCTCGGTATATAGATCCGGAAAAAATCCGAGGTAGGGTTCCGGCCCTTGGTCTGACGGCCCTTTTCACCCCTGGCAGAGTGCTAGCTAGGCAGGCCACCCCCGTTAGATATAAAATCCACGATTTTAAAGCATTTTGGTATCGATCCCGGTTTTTAGCACTAGATGCGTGGCTCGTGGTGGGGAGACGAGCTTGCGGAGCTTTAGCGGAGGGGATGTGCAGGGTGGAATGGTGGTGGTGGGGTTACGCATAGTTATACGAAATGTGTAAGTGCGTAAATGCATAATAAAGTTATAGTAAGAAAGAATCATACGGACTCAAGTATATTTTTTTTTTTTTTTTACTCTGCAGCAAGTTGCGCCTTGCGAAATGGGGACCAAAGGGTCGGGGGTCGGGGGGTCGGGGTTGGGGTTGGGGGGACGCGACAGTGCGCGAATCAATATAATTTTCTTTCGTCTCTGCTTTCTAGTATACATACGTATCTATATATATATATAAAGCCTCGTCTCGGCTTCGTTTCAACCTTTTTGCCTTTTTCCTTTCTTCCTTTATTCCTCATTTCAACCCCTCGCTCCTGATCCTCGCGATTCGACGAAGAGAGGGACCCTTGAATGTTCAGGCAGGAAATTCGGGGGTGTAATTAGGTGCCTATTCTAGAAACGAGCCTGTCGCTCTGTGTATTTTCCAACGCGTTTTACCTGACGGTGCTTATTTTCCTTCCTTGAACTTCCTTTTTTTTTTCCTCTCTTGCCTTTTTCTCGCTTTCTCGCAGCGATATACAGAACTCACCTACCTACAAACTTTTTACCTTCAAATTTAATCAAAGTCAAGCCGCCGAAAAGTGACCCGAATTACCTAAATGAGTTAAAGAGAGAAAAACTGGCTTTTCTTCAGTTTTCTATTCAAGTTCCATAATAATTATAGTTGCGATTAAAGAAAATGAACCAAATTTTTTTTTCACCCTGCAATGTCTCAAGGCTAAAAATCGTATACGTAGTAGGTATAAATCGGACTTGGCGCCTTCTACCTCGGAGATAAATCTGCTTTGAATATCCGCGTTGCGTGGGGGTATAGCGCGGGTGCGTGTGTCCCGTCGAACGAGAAGTACTGGCAATAACGAGCTTTTCTAACAAATTATTTTTAACTAAAGAAAGAAAATTTGATGGGGAAATTTGAGCCCTGATTTTTTTCACATTTAATCAGATTTAATATCATGACCTAAAAATGACCGAGGGGCTATACTTTCGTTGGGTAATTAGAAAGGAAATGGGAAATTAGCGGACAAGATTTTTCCGTGATTCTTTGCACGCCGGGATACGCGAACGGCGAACCCTGCAGTCCTCTTCCTCTTCCTCTTTCTCTTTCTCTTTCTATTTCTCTTCCTACCCCTCAAACTTCTCTTCTTCAACCCTCTTCTCTTCTCTATGTATGTATGTATATGGGGGTTGTGTGGGGTTGTTGATATGTGTACGAGATACCCAGCTCCAACCTCGCCCAACCAGTACCACTCTACGAACACTACCCTTACGCTATAACCTCCCAGCACCCTTGCCGTACGCACTGTTGACTGTCGAGCGCTACATCCCTCGTGTACCTCTTTCTATTAATAGCAGAAAGTAATTCCGCCTATCATCGTTTCTATGCAGATTATAAAAAGCAGTAAAAAAATAAAGCATATAGAAAAGAAGAAAAAAAAAAAAAAAAAAAAAAACAGGGTTTGGGAAATTTAGAAAAAATCCATCTTCGACTTTCCCCCATTTTCGTATATTTTTTTTTTACTATTTTTAAACTTATAGTTTACCAAAAAATACGATTTTCCAATTGCGGTGAACTTCACATCTCGAAAACCACCCCACGGATTCAAGTTTTTTTTTTTTTTTTTTTTTTTTTTTTTTTCAAAGTATATGTAGAAATCCAATAGCTAACAGGTGATAGAGCCGACTTTCGATTGATCAAGAATTTTGTTAGGCAGATATCACCGATTATATTGCAAAAAAAGAAAAACAGAAAAAACAGGGACAAAGCGTGTTTTTTTTTTTTTTCGATTTTTTTGCGGTAAAATCTACAATTATATTTTTTTTTTATAATAATTTTCAGAAAAGTGCAAATAACGTGATGCACTGAACAGAAATTTCATATGACTTTTTATTTTCAGTTCTTCGTCTTTTATTTTCGTGATAAGTGATGACGAACCTCTATATGAAAATGATGGAATTTTTATACTGGAATAATTATTGGATAATTATTTTTATACTGGAATTGCAGCGGGCCTCGTAACCGAAATTTCAATTTTATCAGATTTCTCTTTATTCTACTTTGAAAAATGAAAACTGTATTAATCCACCATTCGAAGTCTCGCGAAAGTTTCGGACCCTTTTACCCCGAATAAGAAATGTAATTTTTTGAAACAAGGGTTGAAATAAAAAAAAAAAAAAAAAAAAAAAATCTGTGATTATCGTACTTCAAAAAAAATTGCGAAACAAATTTACCCTTTTTCTTCTATATAATATTAAAAAAAAAAAAAAAAAAATCTGTTTATCGTATTGTACAGATTTGTTTTCTGAACAGTCGCGTAAACACTGAAAGATGTAAAATGAAATTCGAAATTGATATTTCATTTTATTGAAAAACGGTGATAATTAGTGTAAGTATTGATTTTTTTTCTTCTTTCTTCATTATTATATGCATATTTAAAAATCCGACGCGGTGTGAAACTCCCGTCGATCTTCTCCCCCCGTTCGTAGGACTATTATACTACCGGTAACCCTGACATCGATCATTTCCCTAATTTCTCTATAATAAAAACGTGGTTTATCAAAACGTTGTAGAAAAACATTTAAATCGAATTCCGTATATGTGCCGCACAAACACAATATCGATGATTGCGATTTAGAAGAAGAAAAAAAAAAGAAAAAAAAAAAAAGAAAAAAACAAACCGTGCGTGAATAAATGACTGAAAAATATGACCATATTATATTTAATAGGTACAAATTCGCGGAAGTGAATATATATACATGGATACAAGGATACAAGAAAAATACGTATTCGTGGAAAAAAAAAATTTCCTCGTACAGATTTCAAACCACAATATTTAGCCTCGAATAAAAAACAACCCCTGCAGCGTTGAAAAAAAGAACACACACATGGATACTGCATACATACCTGACACACATGGGTGCATGGTACGGATGAAAGTGAGAAATTTTAACGTAATAAAAAAAAAAAAAAAAAAAAAAAGGAAACTGAAACTGAAACGCAAACTGCTCTTGCTAAAATCGAAATGAAAAGTAATAATAATAATAATAATGATAATAATAATTTCTCATCCTGTATGAAAATACAAGGTTTTATACAGCGTTTGGCAAATCCTACGCAGTAATATCCAGGCCTAACTTAGAGGCAGGTACCTACCCCCGTACCTTGGCAAGGGCTCGCGGGCGGGGATAAGGACCATAGAAAAATCCATACAGTTATAAAATGTGCAGAGTGCGTAATAGTACGCACCGCGCAGATTAGTTATGAAAATATAAAAGAGCTCAGGGGTAGGGATAGGTCACGGGATGGGGGCGCGGAGGAGGATTAGGGTGGTCGAGAGGGCTAAGGGCCGAGGGGATCCCCTTTCCCAGAATTTTCCCCTCCGACGCTGCCATCCGTCGCTTCCCGTGCCCGCTGTGACTACTAATGGCAAGATATAGTTATTATTATTTCCCTTTTTTTTTTTTTCCTTTTTTTTTTTTTTCCACCTTATACTTTCTTCCTTTTATTAAAAATTTTCTTTGCCAATTTCTTCTCTGCAACGGGTTTGTATATTATATATACATATATATATATGTATATACATTGAGGGTAGGTTCAGGGTTTCTTAACCGATTTAACGAGCTGCCTAATATTATACATATTAATTTATACATCCGGGTTTCGAATCAAAATCAATAAAAAAATTTCGAAAAAATTTTCACTTTTCGCATAAATGAAAAAAGTTCAAAATTTATATCGCGTCACTAATGCCGTAAGGTCGTAAGCGCCAAGCAAAAAAAAAAAATTCGTGTTTTTGGTGGCAAAATCTTTTTCGTGCCATATAACATTGTTTGGGCACATCCGCAAAAAAAAATAATTTTTTGGCGCTTACGACCTTATGGCATTAGTGACGCGATATAATATATACAAAATCCCTTTAAAAAAAAAAAAAAAAAAAAAAAAAAAAAAAATGTATAAAATAATTTTTTGAGACGCAGTCATCATGGGTATACGTATAAAAGGAAAGCTTATTACGAGCACACAACTCGTACAAAATTCATTATTTGCAGTAACCCTGTGTCAATGAATATTTCACTGAGCGGCAACGGTTTCAATTAGGCAGAGAAACAAAGTTGAAATTATTATCACCAGTACAAACAATCGTGCACAGCACCAAGAGATCTTCTCAACGATCTTAACGGTCTAAAAGCCCCGCGTAGCCGGAAACCGTTCTCGCGCTCTTCAAAACCGCACTTGACGAGCATAAATTTGTTCAAATTTACTATAGAATACGAAATACGGTTTTATAATTTTATGAATCGGTGTATGACAATGATAATGACAATTGTGATATTAATTAACAATCAATGACGTATGGGAAATAAAAAATGATACAAATGAATGAAGAAGGAGATAAAAAGAAAAGGAGAAGAAAGAAAGAAGACCGGAAATGGTACAAAAAATAAATTTATCAAATATTCAATCAAGACCCTCTGAATTCCCTCACGCGTCATTATTTTCTTCTTTAAGGAAAAAAGAAATTCCATCCTCTCTGCATTTTCCGATTTTTTTTTTTTTTTTTTACTCTGCATGAAGAAATAAGAGAGCTTGAGAGAGAGAGAGAGAGAGAGAGAAACGGAGAGAGTTTATGAAGAAATAAAAATTGAAAAAAAAAACCATAAAAAAAGAAAAGAAAAAAAAAAAAAAACTAAAGCGAATTCCAGAGAGCGTTGGCAGGGGATGCGTTACAGAGAGAGAGAGAGAGAGAGAAGAGAGAAATAAGAGAAAAAAAAAAAAACGATAGCCACTTTATTACGCAAAACCAAATGAATAATAGAATAGAATAGAGAAAAAAAAAAAACGAAAGTGAAATTGAAAAAAAAAAAAAAAAAAAAAAAAATCAGAAAAAATGGCTTCATCGAGCAAACAAGTGAATCATTATCGCGCACATAAAGACGTTGTTGGTCTGTTTCCCCGTCGGTGGTCTGCCCATCCCTTACTTCCTTCTTCGCAATCCCCTCTACGCCACCCGCCCACCTTGTTTATGCGTGCTGGAGGCAGCACCAGCAGCTATCAACCCTGTGGACGTCTTACCCCTCGACTTCTGCCCGTTTACCCCATCTGACAAGGTCTTACGACGCCTGGTGCAACGTTTTTTTTTTTTTTTTTTTTTATTTCTTTTTTGTCTCTTTGTGCTTCAGGTACACGTAAATACCTGGGTGTATGTACATATTATACCCATATATATGTAATTTCTTCGAATATACGTTATTGAAGTTAAGAAGCTATAAGTAGCATACACATATAATTTTGAGGGTAGATTCCCCGTGATAATCTAAGACTAAATTTCCTTTACCAAAAATTCGAGAGACTGATAGTTTCCGAGTTACAAAAGATCTCAGTTAACCAATCGCAGAGCTTATAGGTAGGTCACTATAGATGGAGCACCGCGCAAATTCCGCTCATGCATAGTCAGACCCCTATGTGTCATCACTATGAGTTCTGTATGATTGGTCGCAACTATGATCTTCGGTATCTCGGAAACCGTTCGAGTCTCGAATTTCTGGTAAAACAAATTTAGTCTTAAAATTTGACAAGGAATCTACCCTGAAAATATGGCATGTATAAAAAAAAAAAAAATATCATCAATGACTGTGATCTTTTTATTTTCCTGGTTAATTTTTTTTTTCTTTTTTTTCTTTTTCTTTTTCTTTCATTTGAGCCAATTACTTTAATTAGCTTATTAGCTACGGCGAGGGGTAGGTATATATATATATATATATATATATATAGGTACAGACGTCGTTGAACCGCAGAATCTTTAGATTTTTTTATTCAGAAATAAGAATTTTGTGCAGGTTTGTAACCGATACCAAAGAATACCATAAGATACTTGAAGTAAACAGAAATCGAAGTAAAAAAAAAAAACAAAAAAAAAAAAAAAAATGGAAACGAAAAGAAGAATAAGAGGAAGGAGAAGAAGAGGAGAGGAGAGATAAAGAGAGAAAGAGAGAAAAATGAAATTTATATTCTTTTGATGAAAAGAAAACGTGTATTAATCATTTCCAAGTGCAGATATATACTTTTGATCTTCGGTTAAAGGAGAAAAAAGGAAGTGGGCTTCGTCCTTCCGCTCTCTCAAACGATGGACCCATATACTATTGATCTCGAGTACCTTGATCTCTGATCCTCAAATAATTATGAAAAAAACGAAAACGAAAACGAAAACGAAAAAAAAAAAAAGAAACAGAATTTGGTATTATTTTTATTTTCGTTACGTTTTTTTTTTTTTTTTTTTTTTTTTGCCAAAACAAGAATCACAGCGTACCTACCTGTATGTTTGAATTATAAATTCTTTATACGCTGAAAATCTCCGCAGCATACCCGAGTCTCGGAAGAGAGGGGTAAAAAAAAAAATAAAATAATAATAATTAAATAAATAAATAAAAAACAGAAATGAATAAATGAAAAAGGAAAAAACGAGAAACGAAATAAAGAAAATGAAAACAAAGAAGAGAGAGAGAGAGAAAAAAAAAAAAGAAAAAGAAATAACCACCCCGTCGTGGTCTGGACATTGTCAGAAAAAGATTCGGACTATCTGGCAAGAACGATCTTGTCTGATTGACCGTGAGGAATAATCGAAGGGATGAAGTCGCGTTCGAAAAGCTAAAACAGTCTGTGTCCTAGGTAGTTGTATTAGTATAAGAAGGTAGTCAGGGTAGGTAGGTAGGGTAGGTACAACTTCAGCAGCAACACTGGTGTTCTCATGCATAATTCAATCAGAGTTAGACTAGAAACGTCAATACAGCTCGCAGATTATTTCTTTTCCCGGGCTGCTTTTCTCTCTCCCCCTATCTTTCTCTCTTTCTCCCTTTCCTCTTTCCTCTTTCCTCTTTTCCTCTTTTCCTCTTTTCCTCTTTTCCTCTTTTCTCTTTTCCTCTTTTCCTCTTTTCTCTCTCTCTATCTTCGTCTCTACAGTCGCGATGCGGGGGGTTGTGAAACTGAGGACCAGCAGCAGCTCCTGCAGGGTAGCGAGGGTGTGTGTATAAGCGAGAGAGTAAGAGTGAGAGTAAAAGAGTGAGAGAGAGAGAGAGAGAGAGAGAGAAAGAGAGTGAGAGAGGACGGGGCGGTTGAACCACCTTCTAGCTCTGGTACCAAACACCCCGCGCTCGCCTATCCATCCATCCCCACCATCTAGCCGGCTTCTTTTATATTTTAATCAACTAATTCTGCGCAATGCGTACGTTTTATTACTCCCCTTCGGCCATTCCGGGTTTTAATTGCTAGCTGCCTCATCTCGCAGCTGATTCGATGGGATTTTTTCGGTGTTGGCCAATGAGAGTAATGACGAGGACCGAATGAGTTTTGGCCGCATAAATTTTTCAACGACCCTTTTTTTTTTTTTTTTTTTTTTTTTTCATTTTCTACTTTCCCCTTTTTTTTTCTTTTTTTTTTACGTTCTCTTTTTTATTTTATTTTATTTCTCTTTTTTTTTTTTTGCTCGTTTTTTTCTTTTTTTTTTTTCGTTTTATTTCTCTCTTTTTCATTTTTTCTTTTTTTTTTTTTTTTCATTTTATTTTTTCAACCATCCAAACGCGAACAAACCCCAGGCCAACGAAAATTCAACCTATACTTACCTACGTTGATGTATAATATATATATATATATGTAGGTACGTGTTGAATCTACTCCTTTAGCGCCAAAAAGTATATAGATATTATATACACATATGTATATAATAAATAAATATATCTATATACTTATATTAGTATGTTATATACCAAACAATTCGTATGTAATTTATTTATTCAAGAATTTTCATTTTTTTTATTTTTTTTTTATTTTCTCTTTCTTCATATATATATTATATATAAATTACGTGTATGTTATGTAAGGTACACAGTAATTTTATGTAAGAAAAAAAAAAAAAAAAAAAAAAAAAAAAAAAAATGAAAAGTAAAGAATTTTGATTCGCGAAATTTTACTCGACTGCACTTTGCGTTATGGTATATATATATATGGAAAGAGGGCGAAGACCAGGGTCACTGTCGCGTGACGGGGTGTGAGAGTGACCCTTTTTACCGCACCGCACCGCACCGCGCCGCACGGTGTTAGTCGTATATACGGGGGCGAGAGCTCTTATATAATATAATATATATATATATAACAGTTGGGGAAAAGTATAGTACAGATTTCCTAATTGAGTCGATAACCCGTTAGAAATTTGCAGGAGAGATACGCGTGTACCTATCTACTACCTACCCTTATACACGTTACGTTCTGCGATGTTGGTGCATGTCTCTTGCGGAGGAAAGGAATTTGCACAAACCTTTTCACCCGTCATCACCGTAGCCCTCTCTAACAGGGTAGGTATATAGGTATATGGTATATATATAGTTCGAAAATCGTATAAGAATCGAATAGATTTGAATATTTACCCTATACATATATATTATAATAATATATACCACGATCTACGGTCTCAACCTCATAGCTGGGTAGTAAGGAACAAAAAAAAAAAAAAAAACAACAAAAAAAAAGAAAAAACGCCTGTTGATTTCTTTCCGAGAGAAAATGAAAGAAAAAGGAAAAAGTCAACACATATGGGTTTCGCAGTGTGTTCGTAGGGGTGTCTTTTTTCTTCTTCTTTTTTTCTTTCTTTCTTTCTTTCTTTCTTTCTTTCTCTCTCTCTCTTTATTTGACGAATCGATGAAATGACCTTGTTAATTTTTTTGTTTTTTTTTTTTTTCATTTTCTTTTCTTCATTGAAGAAATCTAGAAAAATCACTTATAAATTTATGTAATTTTTAAATATATTATTATATTGCATGAAAACATAAATGTGTAATATGCGTGCAGGAGGCGTATAATAGGTGCGTAGGTATAATATCTGAAAGAATACGGACGGGCTTTTGCGACAATGCGAATTATCGCGGGACACAGAAAAGAGAAAAATACTAGGGTGGCGTAGGGACGACAAGGGCGAAACGTGAGGTGAGTTGAGGGCTGGAAAGGTAGCGGGAGGAGGAGGGGGTGGGTTAGGGGGGGGGGGGGGGGGGTAGGAAGGCAAAGGATGAAAGAGGTGGAGGATGAGGATGAGGATGAGGAGGAGGCGGTAGCGAGGCCCGGTTTTTAATGCGAACTCCGCGCACCGCGAGCTCTGTGTTTTACATAGTCGAGGGTTTGTTCCCCTCTTTTTCACAATCCCCTCGCTCACCCCTCGCACCCTCATTCCCTCATTCCCTCTTTCCTTTTTACCTCTGTAAAACCCCGCTTCACCACCGCCCTCGTCAAGCCGCGCAGCAGACCTTCGAGCAAAGAGGGAAATGAAAGCGAAACTGTTCAGCAGAACTCTCCCTCCCAACCCCCCCCAAACCCCCCAACCACCACCCACCTCTGCGTCGCCCTTCTAATTTTTCCACCCTTTCACTAAAATTAAAATCAATAGTAGCACCACGTGCCTGGCGACCCCACCAGAAACACCACCCTCATCAGCCGAACCGCTCTCTTTCTCTCTCTCTCTCTCTCTCTCTCTCTCTCTCTATCTTTCTCTCTATCTCTTTCCGTTCCTCTCTCTTCATCCCCTAGTTCTATATTTCTCGCTTTTTTATCTCTATCTCACTTCTTCCTGCACCCCGGTGCCACGGAACTGTTTTTAAATACATACCTACTATCGGCACCCCTCAGATAGGACACATTCGAAAATTCGATATTTCTGTTACATATACATAGTATATCCTCAGGTGGTACGAATCGGTGAACAATATCGAACAAGCTATACTATATATAATCATGCTTTCCTTTTTCCATTTTTCTTTCATCAATTAATTACGACAGCTCGTTATATCTGGAATTCTATCTGCGACGAACCCCGCGAAAGATAACTGGAAATATCAAAATACTTGATATTCCGCATGATGAATTTTGAAATGCAATGATTGAAAAAAATACATCCTGCTTTCCTTCTTATTTTTGTTTTTTTACAAAAATTATATTACCCGTTATTTTTTCTTTTTTTTTACGGTGGTTTTCAGCTACCATAGCGATTTAACGAAAGAAACGTGCTTTATAACGACAATGGTTGGGTTATGGGTATAGGGTACAATTTTGTATGTATATAGTATATACATATATACATATATATATATACTACATCCGTTAAGAAAATGAAATATAAACAGTTTTACACGATCGCCAGAGGCGTACTCGAGACCTTTTGATCCGTAAAAAAGATGGAAGGTTTTCTACTGTGTAGAGGGGTAGAGAAAACCCAGCCACAAAGCACGACCCGGAAGTTTTTAAGCTTTATATTCGGGTCCATTCGAGGGACGGGACAGGTTCGCAGGTATCCTTATTGCGCTGTATTATCTTCCGGGACGGTGGAAATATCCCGCTAATTTACGGAAGTATATATACAGGTAGGATATATATATATATATATATATATATATATACGTATATAATGTATGTATAAATATATATCTGACTCAGAGGTGTAGGTATCTCGTTCTATACGTGAATTCCTGCACGCCCGCCTCATCCGAGGGTTGAAAATTCGAGCAGGACACTGCCGCATTGTCATAACGACCGACCAATCCATCCCTCCATCGAAAAGACGCATATATAGGTATTATAGTATATCCGTATCCGCATAGCCACTTTATTACGCAAAACCAAATGAATAATAGAATTTGCAAAATATTAGAAAAAAAAACGAAGAAAATTACAAAAAAAAAAAAAAAAAAAAATTACAAAAGTTTATATAGTAGTGCACACACTCAGAAAAAGGTGACACAACCAAAATTTTGTTATTATATGCACAATCAAATTTTTTGTTCAGTCAACCAAAAATTTCGTTCGGATAACCAAAATTTTGTTGGGAAAAATCAAATTTTGTTGGAACAACCAAAATTTTGGCTATACGAACAAAATTTTTGGTTGACAACAAAAAAAAATGTGATTGTGCATATAATAACCCAAATTTTGGTTGTGTCAACAAGACTTTTTTCTGAGTGTACCTACTACACACAGATTCGTAACTTTTTTTACTTTATTATTATTCACGATTAATTAATGATTGAATCGAATAAGTTTTCTATTTTATTATTACTAATATAGCGTTTTCGATTTTCTGTGTTGTTGCGCTCTCTGCAATTGCTCTTGCGATAGATTCTTCGGTTTATCTGTTCGATTGTATAGCAATATGAAAAAAAAATAAAATAAAAATTTGAGAGCATCCTCGGTGCAACTACAGAGCAGAAAATCGAAAACGCTGTATAAAACCGAAGTGGAAAATTCTTTTTTTGACTTTTTTTGTCTTTTTTTCTTTTTCCAAACTTTATACGGGATTCGCATACCGTTAGGTATATGTACTACATATATACGGGTTCAGAGACCAGATGTTACCGAAAACATCGTAGTTTTATTGAGGGCTGTAACTTTTCGCCGCGTCATTCGCTACGGCTCATATAACTTATATCTATATATTATATATATAAATCTATATATATATAGTAATGTATCTCGATTCGTCCATATACATACGTTTCTATAACTTTTGATTCGCGGTAGGTATTTTTACGTAACAGATTGTACGTATACTATACTAGTCCGTCACCTGTTGCCATAGTAACTACAGAGCTGAGCTTGGAGTTGCGGGGATCTGAAAGCTTTAAGCTCCCGCGTAGGTAGGTAGGTAGGTACTACGCCGTTATATACTTATAAATACATATATATATATTATTATATCAACGATGGAATCGCAAAATACGAGAAGATATATATATATATATATATATATATAAAAGACATGGTTTCGTTATCAGCCTAGAATTTCCTGAACTATGTGAATACGGATATCAATGTTGAGTAGTATATACTTTCATTTCGTAAAAGAGAATTAAGAAAAATTCTAATTTTACACTTGAAAGTGATATGGTTTTGTTAATTTTGATAAATTTCAGTCAGAAGCTATAGAGGTTTGAAAATTAATATCGTAGGTACTTTTATAGATCCTGAAATTCGGAAATATTGTCGAATGAATTCCAAGTCGATAATAAAATCGATCTTCTTAGTTGATGCATCGCTTTTACTTATTTTAGATCCTAATTAGAATTTTCGAATTTTTAGTCATAAACTAGAAACTAGAATTTTTAAACTATATATTTAGAAAGATAATTGATTTTTTTTTTTTTTTATTAATTAACGATGAAACGATGAGCTTTATAGTAATTCATCGATTAATTATATTAAAACGATAAAATATCTCTATAAAAAAAAAAAAAAAAAAAAAAAGCCATGAAAAAATGTTAATTTCGATATTACTACGTACTTTTTGACTTCCGATTTTCATAAATGAGTTCGACAGAAGGTTACGATGTCAAGGAAAAAAAAGTCGGCGGGTAAGGGTAAGGGTAAGGGTAAGGGGGGTTTGAAGTTAATTACATAGGAAATTGGCGAAAGCTTTTTGCATATATATATATATATACGGAAAGGGAAATCGGATCGATCATATTACGTGTAATATCGCGATGCATTAACTCGTTGTAGTCGTACATATTTATATTAAATATGTACTACACGGATATAATACATATACCGATAATTAAACCTACATATGTCGTTATATAGGTCATATTATATTCTTATCACACGGTGTGAATGCACCGCGAGATACAGACATAAACGTTTCGCGCGGTATTACAAACTCGATTATATAGTCAAGTACATTGATTCATCATTCAAAAAAAAAAAAAAAAAAAAAAAAAACTGGCCATTCCTCCTTTCTTTTGGATTTACAATGCACCACGATAACGATTCGTTAACAAAAAAAAAAAAAAATAATAATTGAATATAATGAAACGAGTGTTTTAAACAATAATTGCGAAAAGAAAATGTAGACATATGGATCAATTTGTTCCATCGTTATTATTTGTTAATAAATAACAAAGTGTTTTGAATATAATTAATGGTGTAAAGCGTGAAGAAATAAATATGAAATCCACTTGAAGAATCGGATGAATTTTTTTTTTTTTTTTTTTTTGCACTGGTTTGATGAATAATTTACTAATAAATCGAAAATCCAAGTCTATTTGCATCAGGTAACGACCTTCGAATATATATCAGATATAAAATCTGCGAAGGTATATTAAGTAATCGTTGAAATAAAGAAAAAAAGAAAAAAATTGATGTGCATAATCGTTGTAGTATCTGTATACCCGCAGATTTGTCCTAAAAGTGTTGCGGAAGGATTTTGGTTCTGGCGTTGGGTATAAACTCCGCGTGGTTCTGTACTAATTAGATGACCCGACTCGTTAACCGGAACCGGAAGTTCTCCGTCAATCTTCCCATCCTCTTTCTCCTCGTTCATTCTCGGCGTAGTAATATAGCTCGCCGTTGTGTAACAGGTAAGGTACGGTCGGACGTTGAAGCATACAGGTGGCCGTCGTCGACCGACGCCGCCACAGCCACAGCCACCACCGCCGCCTCCAAACGCCACCTCCTCAACCTCCGACGGCGTCGTCGCGCGGCACGACGACGGGTCGACGTCGGGGTCTACGGGTCTGCGGGTTGCGGGTTGCGGGCATATGTTTACAAACACGAAGGCAAGGCAAGGCAAGGCAAGGCAACGCAAGGTATGGCAAGGAAAGCGAAGGAAAGGAAAGAGGAAAGAGGAAAGGAAAGGAAAGGGGCTGCTGGTGCGAGGGCATTATCGGTTAAGATGGCGGGCGAGGGAGACAGCGAGGGTGAGAGCGTGCCGCGACGGCACGTATCGGAAAACCAGAGAGAGAGAGAAAGAGAGAGAGAGAGAGAGAAAGAGATAGGCAGAGTCAGAATGAGAAAGAGAAAGAGAAAGAGAAAGAGAAAGAGAGTGAGGGAGGTCGGAGCGTGCCAAAGGCGACTTCGTCGAGGGGTGGAGGTGGGGGTGGAATGCGAGAGAGAGCAAAGGGAGAAGACGTCAGGAATCGGAAGTGGTCCTTGTCTCCCCTTCCCCCAAAAGTTCCTCCCGCTTCCTCTTCCTCTTCCTCTTCCACTTCCTTTTCCTCTTCCTCTTCCTCTTTCGACCTCTTGGCTGCTATATCGGTTCCTCAACTTGACGATGTAAACAAGCTTGTTGTTGCCGGATGACGGGTCAGAGAAGGAATCTCGCTAATAATTTCCTACTTATTTCTTTTGATTAGTCCAATTTTATGTTACCACGCAGTTATATACCGCAGCATCGCCATATTATATAAAACATCGAAAGAGGTTCAAATAACCGCACGAAGATTTTAGCTCAGAATTTTATCACTTTGAATAATAAATACGAATCAATATCGTCAAAAGACGTGATAAAAGGAGAAGAGTGAACTATAAGTATTTTTTTTTTTTTTGTATTTTTTGTATTTTTTGTTTTTTTTGAAACAAGAAAAACAAAAAAACGAAAAATCGTACGCGGTAACATTATCTCATTTTTGTTACCGGAAGAAGATATAGATTAGGGATGGGGGGAAAAAAAAAAGAATGAAACAAGAGGTAGAAGGAAATTGAAAAGGTCGCGGAAGAAGAAGAGGAAAAAAAAAAAAAAAGTGAGGTATAAATAAAGCCCCAAGGATTTCTGTTTTATTATTGAAAATAATAATAATAATGATAATATAATGTGTGTGTGTGTGTGTAAATATATTTTCCGGATGTAAACAAGGTTTTTACTGTATTGTAGAATTGAGAGAGAAATAAGAATCTAACTTCCTCATTATTGTTATTATTATTGTTTTCCTTCTTCTTTTCACGGTTTTGAGAGAAATCGGACGGGGGATGATGACGACGACGACGATGATGATGATGATGATAATGATGATGATGTTATGGATGTAAAAGGTATACAGTCGTTTATATTTACGATGTAGGAAAGTCGAGAAATATAAAAAGGAAAAGGAGACGAAGAATAAAAATAAGCATCGAGCCATTAGCGAGGCCAGATAGGGGATGGGGTGGTTTTAGATTGACGTATGTATGTATGTACCTGTATACCATATATAAACGTACGTACATATACATATATATATATGTATATAAATCCTTTCGAAATATACTTATTGTCAAAATTTGATAAGAATAAAAGAAGAGAGGAGAGGCAAAGAATGAAAAAAATGAAAAGTAAAAAAAGAAAAAAGATGTTAACGAAGCATATTTTGTATACGTATACCTTTATACCTTTGTCCTAATTGCACCCTTCAGATATAACGAACTTCGTTTAAAAATACATATATCCGAAGCTCAAAGCGTCGCGAAATAACGCCAAGTAAAATGCAAACCTGCCCCCTAAAGGAGAGACAAAAAGAATATGAGAAAAGTAAAAAAGAAATGAAAAAAAAAAAAAAAAATATGTGAAAAAGGATCGGAAACAAAATGAGGACCTTGAATGGACAAAGGCCTATGCCGCACTTACCAGAGGCAAGTACGGGACCCGGTCCTGACTTTTACGAAATGCGGAAAATTGTGGAGACAAAACCCTGCCCCGCCAGCTTACAAAGACCGAAATTATTTTTTTTTCCAATTTTTATTTTTTTTATTTTTTCTTTCCACGATAAGGGAGGGGGAATCTTTTTCGAAATACAAAATCGACATGACAATAAGGAGCTATAATAATTCAAGAATATCTGCATCTTTTACCGTATTTATAATATTTTCTTCATCCCTTAAAATGCTTGAGCCAGCGATTTTTGAAAAATTTAATTTTTCACAAGTGATGAGAGTTTCTTACAATTTTTTTTTTTTTTTTTTTTTTCTCTCTCTCTTCCCTATCCTTCCGCTTGATTAAGAGTCCGAACTTTAGGTATTGTACAGCTTTTTTTTTTTACGCATTGCGAAATAAAGTTGAAAGCCATTAATTGATACGTACCTTATACTATATACTATAAGGAAATGATCTTTGCGGATCGTAAAGAGGGTTTTACTCTTAACGGAATATATGGGTGAGGGTATGTTATAATATAGTATACACCCTTGCATATCGCAATATATATATATATATATACTTATATATGTCGTAAAAATGAGACGTTAAAATGTCGATAGGGGTTTAATATTTGATAATGAAAGATGGCGCCGACAATAAAAGCCTTACGGAATTTAGGCATTCGTTAATGTTATGAAATGTAACCACCCCCGTTACAACCCTCCTTCATATCCATCCCCTCGTAATTCCACCCCCCCTTCCCCCCCCCCCCCCCCTTCCACCACCCTCTCGTACTTCTCTTCACCTCCGCGATTTTCCTGGCTCAGGCCACAGCCAACGCTCCAGCTAGCTCTGCGAGGCGAGTTATTCCATTCTGGGGTGCCTCCACCCCCCCACCACTATCCACAATGCGATGGGAAAGGTATTGATTTAAAAGTACATTCGTGTTTTCATAATGTTGTATCTGTACCTTTGCCGACAACCCCTCGGCCGCCCCTAGGCCCCCCCCCCCCCCCCCCCCCCCATCCCTTGTCCACCAATAACCATCCGCAATTCAAACCCCGAAATATACCCATCTACCCGCTATGATCGTCTCTCGCGGATGGAGAATGGAAATGCACCCAAAAATTTATGGATTTCAGGGTAATTGTTTCATTCGTGTCAGTGACAAACTTTGATTCAATAGTTAAGATCTGAAAAAAAACTTCGTTCATTTCATTTTTGGGGTACATATTATGTATTCGGGATCTAGAAATTGTGGCGACTGAAGTGAATAATACACAGACATTCTGTTTTTTAGATCCTAATTCTATACGTGATCTACGATGTCAAAAACTTTCGCATCCCTAATCATGTGGCCAACATCACAGATTGAAATTAGCTTTGTAAAAATTACAAGGATTAACTCTTAACTTGATAACTAACGAACCATTATACCGATCGATCTATAATTTTTTGTACATACAGTCTATACAGGTAGTTGTGATATTAGTCAGAAATTTCGAAAAAGCATTTGTTCGTTTGGCTTGTAAAAATTGGAGAAAACTTAAACTTTAGTATATTTTGTCGGTGTGCAGTTTTAAAAAATTCAAAAATGTATTTACGATAAAATATTTTTCGATAATCCTAATCCACGCTAGAATTACATTAGTATTCAGTAAGTTAGCAAAGCTAGATTGAGCTTGGACTAAAATTGATCTTTAAATTGAGTCAATGATTAGACTATGAAATTTTAAGAAAGCTCACATTGTGTGAGATACGAGGTTTTCAAAAATCGAGAATTTTTGGTAGGAAATTGGTAATGGAATAAAGTATATACTGGATCAGGAAATCTGTGTATTATTTATCTCAGTCACGAGAATCCCTGAAAGTGTGTATAATTTTTTATATACTCAAGCGAGATGTACGTCCCGAATGAAATGAAAGAGGATTTGTCTCATCAACAAAATGTTGAACTGGTTATGAAGCTGACTTATAATTCCTTCATGGGCAAAATGTGCGAATTCGTATTTCGAGCGTGTAGAAATAGAGAAATAAAAATAAAAATGGATAATTATATATATACCGAAGAAGTTTTGCGAACTGTTGTACACCGAGTGATTTATATCATGTTACAAATTTACCTGATACTAGGAAACTAATGACACGATATTGTTGATCAAGTATATCAATGCAGAAATACGAGCGTGTGTGAAGTTTCGGATTTCTTATTCTTATTCTATATTAACTACAGATCGATACTTATGCGTGCGATCGACGATAACAATGGAGTAGAAAAAGAAAAAGATATTATTTCTACTTACAATTTTTAATATACCTATAACGAAAAATGAGGTATCACTTTGCTCTTTTTTCTGGACAAGGTAATTTTCCTTTAGTTCAAGTTGATATGACCGTGACGAAGCATCGGGTTTCTTATTCCCTTGAAAAAAAGAAGGAGGAGGCAAAAAAAAAAAAAAAAAAAAATAAGAAATAAATAAAGAAAGAGAGAAAATGATGTTTTGTGTTGGTTTGAGCCTCCAGGTTGATATAAATATCCCTTTCCCAGAACGCGAATAAAATTCGAGATGTATTTATATCTTTGGATATGAGTAGGTATAACGTGGTATTGCCCCTGGTTCCGGAAGAGTCCTTATACCTCCAGGAGCCTGCAGCCCCTCCCTTTCTGTATCCGCAATGTAAAAGTGGATGGCAGGACCTCGAGGCGGTTTTTACTATTGATTACCGAATTAAAAACGCGCATGCATAATTCAGTGATATTTCGGAACCCGACCCGGTACTCACCAGGGGTCGGTAGTCACGAGGGAGGCAAGTTTTATACTACAGGGTTCAAAAAGTACACCGTCAGATGTCTCGGGAATACCTTTTCGTTTATTCCCTCTATATTCCGGGATTATAAATTAGCCCAAAAAAAAAAAAAAAAAAAAATTTCTCAACTTTTCTTCAAAAATTCATCACCTAGCTATCAACCCCATTGGTAGGTTGATCCGCGGACTAGTTTTAGACAACTACACCGTTCACGAGGACGTTCGATCCTGCTAATAAAAATTGAGAACATACATAGAGTTAAAAAACAAAAAAATAAAAATAAAATAAACAAAAATTGGAAATTAGTACCCATTGAAAAAGATTTTTTGCCATTTAACACCGGCCAGTAACAGTTTATCGAGTTCTGCAGAAATTTGGCGGTTACCAAGGTGGGGATAATCGATGAATATCTAAGGGTTGATGCGCAAGAGTTTGCACATCCACCCTGCAGATGTCAGACGCGTTTAGAATCCACCTTTGCCGACCCTTAAACGGGGGATATAGTGTTTGCAATTATTCCACCGAAGGGCGCAATATCCGTGAAAACGATTTCTGCAAAGTTACTAGTTGTAGGTACTTTTTCGCGTGCCTTTTCATCGCCAATATATAGAAAGTAGATCGGAGGTAAAAACTAATACAGTAGAAAAAAAAAAAAAAAAAAAATATAGTAACTACCGAAATTTTGCCAATAAAATTCGAATTTTTTTATTCATTGATGATTGACCCTCGGAAATTTGTTCTAAAGAATTCGCTCACAGCTCTCAAGGCTGACAATAAATTGGATCTCGAATTGTGATTATCTTGTCAAAATTGAGCCACGAGTCGTTTAGGGGGTTTCAACCCCATTGTCAGTCATTTTTGTTACAATCTAAGAAACCTTGTAAGCCTCTGTTTCTTTTGTGTTAAGAATTATTGCAATTGATTGATTCGTTCAGGACTCAAATTGTCAGACTATTTTCATCCCTTGAATGGAAAATGTTTAGCATTTTTTTTTTTTTTTTTTTTACGATCTAAGAAACCTTGTAACCCTTTGTTCCTTTTGTGTTAAGTATTATTGCAATTGATTGATTCGTTCAGGACTCGAATTGTCAGACTATTTTCATCCCTTGAATAGAAAATATTTATCTGTCAGTTGAGGGTCGATCAGTCGACGTAGATATAAACTCTTTCTGTTGTACTCGTACCTACTATTCAATAATTTTATTTGCAATAAACTTTCCGTCAATGATAATCACACATTGTGTGTTTATCAAACGTCCTTCGATCAGTAGTAATATCAATTGAGTTTTACAGTTTTACAGAAATAATTGACTCGCTATCTATATCGTGAATTTTACTTACATTTGAGTGGATTTGCAGAATTCAAAAAACGTTTGCTTCATGATTTCAAATTTTGTCTAGTTTTACTCTTGGGGTGAAATCCTCGAGCTTTTATATATATATATATAGTTGAGGGTGTCGCGAGGACCCGAAATATCCAATGAAGAAAAAGTTAAGGCCCATCCCTAGTCGTCCACCTCCTTTTGGTCGAAATGTGTCACATTTCGATTGTTATCTGAGCCCAGGCGTCAAAAATGCAAAAAAGGCCAACTTAGCGCAAATTCTATTTCAATTCCGAACACATAGGTCCAAAAAAATGTTCGTTTCGTGCGAAAATAGAGTCTACAGATGTTTTTTTACATTGTTCGCCGAGGAAATCGAATTCGAATAATTTTTTAACAATGTAAATACCATCTGTAGACTCTATTTTCGCACGAAACGAACATTTTTTTGGACGTATGTGTTCGGAATTGAAATAGAATTTGCGCTAAGTTGGCCTTTTTTGCGTTTTGGACGCCTGGGCTCGGATAATAATCGAAATGTGACACATTTCGACCACTAGGTGGTGGGCGACTAGGGATGGGCCTTAATGATGTAAAATTAAAAATAATAACGTAATAGCGATATTCTTACCTCGTTTTCGCGCGTGCAGCACACGTCTGATGCGTATAGGAGTGATGAATTTTGGGGGTGAGGGTGATTGATATATAAATATTGGTATTGATATTTAGTCATTTATTTTGCAAAATAAATTGACATGTATAACATCGTACCTTTGCAAATAGCAGAAATGAATATTTGCTTTTGTCCCTACTTATTAATAATAGCACGACAACAATGTTACTTTCGATTTTCGATCCATCTTTTACCTGCCTAAGAAATATAAACTAAAACCAAAATCTTAAAAAAAAAAAAAAAAAAATCACAAAAATGAAAATAAATAGAAAATGAATAACGTTTCATATAAATGTTTCAAGAAAAATTTGAAACTTGAGCTAATAAAAGCTTCAGAGTTTATCAATAAAGGTTGACGACATTTTTGGGAATATCCTGTATACGCGTGTGGCTCATGTTGCAGTTGGAAGAAATTTTTCATCCGGTTAAGCGTACGTCCCAACTTTGATCCCAAAAATATCGAAAACTCGATTAGTTATCTTACCACCTAATTATTTATAGTTTACACGGGCGCGTCTCTCTCGACCCTTTTACTACATTGATTTTTTGTAGTTTTTCTACTATCATCCTAACCGTAAGTCGCATAAAGACTCAAGTATAGCACAGACCTTCCAAGTCGGAATAAAAATTCTAGTTTCATTTTTTTAGTTCAATTATATGTCCTGCCCGAGGATTCAGAGGTGTGATTCAGAATCAACTTGAAACTCTGATCAACGCAACTTTTCTACGGTCTACATCATATGAAAAGTTTTCAGATTCTAATCACGACAAAAAATTGCGAAAAATCAACTCAATGATCGATTTTATGAATTCATTCGTCAATCGGTTTGCAAAACGTTTGATTAAAGATCGATGAGCCGTAGGTCAGAACCAGAATCACGACGAAGCTCTTTGAATTATTCTAGGATCCAGAGGTCCGAACTAGGATTTGAAAAATCTACTTTACTCCTAAAATTTCACTAAACGGATCCAACTCTCACTTTTTTATCCAAATCATGATTCCATTGAAAACTTGTAGAATGAAACTAGAATTTCTACACTTTATCGCATATATGTATCATCATGGTGGTCCTTATTTAGGTCACGGACAAATTTTTAACAGGTGACCCCCAAATCGGATCAAAAATTATTAAAAACCAATTCCCTAATTATTTCAGATTTTTATCTCAACTCTAACCCCTCCTACCAAGAGGGTGGATTTCCCTATTAAAAAAATTGTTTTTGAATTATTTGCAGCCGATTTCGGGGGTGCCTGTTAAAAAATTTGTCCAAGCCCTGAACAAGGAATACCCTAATGTATTATGCATATGATGCGGTCGTAGTACACCGTGATTAACACACATTCTAAACGTACTAAGATTATAATTAATTGATCATATGGAACGGTTGAGTGATAGAGCGTTTAAGCTCTGTTGCTTAATATTTAATTAAATTTTACCGATTTAAATAATAAAATTTATACTCCTACATCTATTATATTATATTACGTATACTGTTAGCCTAGATGCCATTTATTGTTGAGGCTAACGCTTATAAATAAATAATGACATCATTTACGTACTGGTATTTTTAAAAATGTTACAACACTCATTAGGGTAATTTACAGGTCGAATACCAAATCGTCAATTTAAATTTACCTGTGGATTAATAGTTCCATGAATTAAATTCAATTATATTCCACTCAGCATATGACCCTCTCGCTATTATACTTACGATATAAATTTATCTATTTATTCTATGTGTTACAATATTTGACACAGGAGAGAAAGAAAAAAAAAAAAAAAAAAAAAAAAAAAAAAAAAACAATTTAATCATCGTCAATGTGATAAAAAAATAAAAATAAAAACGTAAAAAAAGTTTTTCTATAGTTAATTTATAAACCAGGTAAAAAGTAAGTCTGTGCCCCCTATTTTTTTTTTTTTTTTTTTTTTTTTTTTTTTTTTTCTTTTTTTTAATACTTAAACATAGAGCAATATAAAACTTTTATATATAGAAAATAAAATGAAAACGTGTTTTTAATCTAAATTTATTATTATTATTATTATTATTATTATTATTGTTATTTTAATTTAAATTATTTATTTGTTTGAGTTAATTTTCTTTTTTTTTTTTTCCAACTTTTTTTGTCACAAGGTATCATTTACAATATTGGGGTTGAAAAATTAACTGAACCAAATATATTATATATGGGACGTGTATGGATACATATACAATATAGAAGAATATTTACACACATTGGCGTACGGCATAATATATTATATATTATGTAATATACCTACTATCGGGCCGTAAAATCGAGACACGTGGGTTTGACGCACTACATCTAAGTGAACAAAAATCGGACAGCCTTTGGATCCGAATCATTTTGAAGCTTGTTCTATTCCCCGTTAGATCAGCCAAAGATCATTGTTGTATGAAAATCAAGAGGGAAGTTATCGTTCAATGTATGCAAAAAAAAAAAAAAAAAACGTAGTTTTTACATATTCTCTTTCGTAGTTTCACTTCAACTTATCGCCATTCTTCCAAAATAGCCGGGAAAAAATATTTAAAAAAATCATGCTTAATCTTTGAAGTTTTCTAAGTGTAATTCTTTTTGAATTTTGGAGAAATTCCCAAAATTATGGTCACGGCAGTGGAAAATAGCCCAAGTGGTGACCTCGGAGACGAGTAGCAATAGAAGGTTCATTAATGGCTGAAAATTTAGGGAAAAATTATAGTAAGCAATCGCCATTGTGATTTAATATGTTCGATGTGTTGTTTAACAGTTATTGCAAAGTATTCCGCGTTGAGTTTTCGGGGCAGTATCTCGCGCACGGCGCCTATGGCTGCAGGAGCCATAACTGTTGAACACAATACATCAAAAATATTAAATCGCAATGGCAATTGCTTACCATAATTTTTCTCTAAATTTTCAGCCATTGATGAACCTTCTATTGTTACTCGACTCCGAGATCACCACTGGGGTTATTTTCCACTGCCGTGACCATAAATGTGTGAATTTCTCCAAAATTCAAAAAGCATTGCACTTAGAAAGCTTCAAAGATTGAGCTTGATTTTTTAAATATTTATTAAGATTTCAAGTTTCATATAAAACCTACGTATTGTATGTATATTATATATGAGGCTTTCCACGTGAACCGGGCCACTTTTTCAGTTGCATTTTTTTAATCGTACGCTAATTTTTTGGTGTCTTCAAGGGGGTCCCAAAAAACATGTTTGGAGCACTTGTCAAAGACAAAAGTAAAAATGTCATAAAGCTACGTATTATCTTAGAAATGACTGATTTTCGCCGATTTGTGTTTTCGAATAATTCTGTCGCACTAGAACGGAAAAAATTAAATTATTTGACACATGTTTTCGAAAGGATTTTTCCCGCTCTTTCACGTAAAAAAATCCATTTCGTTCTGAGCAGAGCCAATGACCGCGAAAATACGTTTTCAAAATTTCAATGCCATTTTCCTCAAATTTGGGCAAAAAAAAAATTTCGCAAAGCAATATTGACCGAGATGAATGACATTTGATGAAGGAATTTATTTTTCCAGATCCCAGATGATAGAATAAAAATCAGGGGACATTTTTCTAACATTCGTCGAGATAAAAAGGAGATTTCAACATAGAGCCCATCGCTATCCCATAATTTGCTTGTATGGGGGTTGAAGATGAAAGATCAAGCTAATTTTTAAGAATTTTTCAAAATTTTTAAACCCGGCCCAAATTTGAGAAAAATGGCATTGAAATTTTGAAAACGTATTTTCGCGGTCATTGGCTCTGCTCCGAACAAAATGGATATTTTTACGTGAAAGAGCGGGAAAAATCCTTTCGAAAAAATGTGTCAAATAATTTAATTTCTTCCGTTCTAGTGCGACAGAATTATTCGAAAACACAAATCGGTGAAAATTAATCATTTCTAAGATAATACGTAGCTTTATGACAATTTTACTTTGGTCTTTGACAAGTGCTCCAATCATGTTTTTTGGGACCCCTGAAGACACCTAAAAATTAGCGTACGATTAAAAAAATGCAACTGGAAAAGTGGCCCGGTTCACGTGGAAAGCCTCATATATATAATATGGGTATTAGGGTGTGCCAAAAAAAAAAAAAAAAAAAAAATTCAAACGCACATCAACATTCCGGTAGAGCATCTCAAATAGAATATCTCAGCCAAATATGAGCTCATAATATTGATATTTAGAACTGCCTAATTTCGTTACTAATTTTAGTTAATAATTTTGGTTACTGAAATAGGCAGTTCTAAATATCAATATTAAGAGCTCACATTTGGCTGAGATGTTCTATTTGAGATGCTCTACCGAAATTTTGATGCGCGGTTGAAAAATAAATTCTTTTTCCCAGAGTCGTATGACTCTATGACGCTATGACTCAATGTTTATAGTCGAATATCTCTTAATCGGTGAGAGTTAGGAAAATTCTATCTCAGTACTTTTTTGTAGAGCGTGAAATTTCCTATAAGAATCTGTATTCAGATAGTTTCTAAATCAAGCCGGTCACGAGGAAAAGCAATTCGAAAATTTTCCGATTTTTTTTTTCACGTGTTATTTAAATCAAAAATGGGAAAACTGAGTTAGGCAGTTCTAAATATCAATATTAAGAGCTCATATTTAGCTGAGACATTCTATTTGAGATGCTCTACCGGAATGTTGATGTGTGTTTGAATTTTTTTTAGGGAAATTTTTCTTTATCATGATATCTATTATCTAAATGTAATGATATTTGACCAGTATAGTACATTAATTAATATATACACACACACACACACACGCACACCCACGCACACAGATATTAGACAGAAATTTCTTCAAGTTTTATAGTAGCTACAATAGAAGTTGATGAATATATATATACTATATGTATAATGTGATTATTTAACGACATATGTTAATTATATAAGGATAAGTGAGAAAGTGAATATGAATTTAATTAATTTTTTTTTTTTTTTTTATAGTATACGAATTATCGCAGTTTATAGTTTATTCCCAAATTTTTAACTGTTAACAGTTTGATAAGCGTTTTCATATAGTCAAATATATTTCCAACTTTTATATATAAATTGTGATCTTTATAATTTGCAATGAGCGATTTATTGAGCGGTTTTTATTTTTTCTGTTTTTTTTTTCTTTATTTTATACCTATATAAAAACGTAAATTTGAATTACTATGTCTAATTAATTAATTAATTAATTAATGAATATTGTTAATATTATAGTAATTATATCGATTGAAATAATCATCTAGATGCAGTAATAATATAACTATAATAATTTATGATATTAATATAATAATAATAATAATAATAATAATAATAATAATAATAATAATAATAATAATAATAATAATAATAATAATAATCTTTTACGCAACAATTAATTATTGGTTAATATAATATTATAATAACAGCGATAATATTAATAATCTTTTTAACGTAAGTGTATAATATATAAAATCTGAAAGTTTGATAACGTATTTAGGTATATTATTAATACTTAGAACACATATATAATATTATAATATATATATATATATATATAATAATAAATGTTATTTTATTAAAAACTCTTAAGGAACTATTTTGGCACTAGAATCCACGTAATGTGTGCGCGCGACCTCCTTATAGCCTGAATAAATTACGAATTTGTTCATATTCATATATGTATTGATAATAATAATAATAATATTAATAATAATAATAATAATAATAATAATAATAATAATATTACTATAACATTAATAATAATAATAATAATAATTATAACAATCATTCTTAATGCAATATTAATTTTAATTAATACTGATTATAGTTATACGTTTTATTAAACTCTTATAACGACTATAGAGTAGATAATACTGTTAGTTAGTTTAGTCTAGTTTCACTGTTTACATAAATATGTATACATATATATATTTATATTGATATATATTTATATATATATAAATATCCTGACGTTATCTCAATATCGTTCCTAATAATTTCACCAGTTCGTGATCGTGCTATAAAATTTATTTTTTATAACATTATATTAGTGCATATACTCTATACCTATATAAATATATAATATATGACTCGTCGGTGATAATGCAATACCGCGTAACTAACATTTGCAATACCGCGTAAGTACAAAAAAAAAAAACATGAGATTGTGTGCATTCGATGTATTTTTTATTTCTACATCGAATGCACACCAAATCTCGTTTTTTTTTTTTTTTTTTTTTTTTTTTTTTTTGTACTTACGCGGTATTGCAAATGTTAGTTACGCGGTATTGCATTATCGCCGACGATGTGTAATATATATATATATATATATATATATATATATATTTATTTATATATATCTCACCATTAGTTTTTATTATAAAATTTAATCGAAAAACAAAACAAATTTATTATATATATATATATATATATATATACCAGACGAAAAATTATTCTCAAATTATATACCTACAATCATTATTATTATTATATGTGTATTGAAATTTGTTTTTTTTATTTGTTTGCTTTTTTTTTTTCACGCTTTTCTATCAATTTTTTTTTTTTGTTTCTTTTTATTGTAATTTTTTTTTTTTTAATTTTATTTATTTTTATTTTTTTTTAATCGTTATCAGTTCTCACAATAATCATATAGTTAAGCGAGTTAATGTTCCGCATTTATATTTACAATACACACGAGCACATATAATATGGTATAATATGCCTCTATTCGACGGTTTAATTTTACATACACTGTTCGAGAAAAAAAAAAAAAAAAAAAAAAAAAGGAAAAACTAAAAAGAATTATTTTTTTATTAACGGAATAAAACAACGATTCGCAACGTTGATGAGATTCAAATTTTCAATTTTAGACTAACATACACAGAAAAAAAGGTTAACTTAAGCCAAGAAAATTATTCTTGATTCAAGATAATTTTGCTGTCCAAAAATGAAGACCGAAATTTTCTCGGATCAAATCAAAAATTTTCTCGAACCAAGAAAATTTGGAAAATTTTCTTGGTTCGAGAAAATTTTTGATTTGATCCGAGAAAATTTCGGTCTTCATTTTTGGACCGCAAAATTATCTTGAATCAAGTCAACCTTTCTTTCTGTGTATAAGTATAGCGGAATATTTGTATTTTTGTTCGCTAAAGAAGAAGAAGAAAAAAAAAAAAAAATGGATATTTCTTTTTTTTTTTTTGTTTTTCTTTTGTATAACGTAAACAACAGTTTACAGGGTTTCGCAGCTGTCGTTCGATAAAACTTCATAAAAAAAAATATACGTATGCGTTTAGTCGAAGTTTATTTTTTACCTCGGTATAGAAGTAAAAAAGAAAGAATTAAAGAAAGAAAGAAAAAAAAAAAAAACACACACACATACAAAGGAAAGAAAAAAAAGGAAAAACATTCGCCCAGACCTATTTTTGATCAACTAACAATCCATTCTCGTACGTCGCTCCTTTGTATACTCACAAGCTACGAAATTATGCATACTGCGTCGTAGTTGCGAAAGTACTTCGGAAAAGAAAAGAAAAGAAAAGAAAAGAAAAGAAAAGAAAAGGAACGAAAAAAAAAAAAAAAAAAAATTAAGGGAATACAAGAATCGATATTTTATTCAATTTGGAGAAAAAAAAAAAAACGATTTTTTCGAGTTGTACGTTATTGGTCTTGCCTGTTCCTGCGAAAACCCGGAATAAATTTTGTATGCATTTTTCCTTCCGCTTATATATAAGTATATAGGAAATCCATGAAAGAGATGTAAATAAGAGGTAAAGCTTGGTTTACCTACTCTGGTACCCAGCTATATAATATAAAGAGAATGAAACCTGGCGAAATCGTAATTACATATACACGATGGAAGTTCGTTAGCAGACAATTGTTCTACGCGGTTTTCGAGTCATACTTCTACCACCCACAGCTATAAAGTCGAAGGCTACAACCAACTTGAACCTCTCGCATGCTCCGCACCTTCTGTAGAGTCATTAGGTTGCATTGTCGGATACCAGGGTTAAAGCTTTGTGCTTTTAACGCTAGCTGTGAATGCATTTTCACAAGATTTGACTAATCTAGATTCAAGACCATGCCACTATCCAACGACCGTCCAGGTCATGCTATAACCACAACAACCGCGGTTCACAGAGTTAAACGAAAAGCCGGTAATCCCTAAGAGAGCTTTTTCAAAAGGCTCTTAAAGTTCGTCGGTATAATTTTTTTTCTTTTTTTCTCTTCCTTTTGGATCCGTTCTTTTTCTTACTTACTTACTTCCATCGGATAACCCAACGGCACACTTTTTAATCTTTAAGCTTGCAAGCTCTGCAAGGGTATAGGGTTCCCTAATCTATTCCATAGTACCGCGTTTTGATGCTATTAAATCTGCAACACCGTCACTAAAAGCACAATCACGAACACATCCACCGTTGTATTAACTTTCTCGTTTCTCCTCGATGGGACTTACCTCGTTCTTCAATATTTCAAACTTTGGACTTAGACCAGGTAGAATATTCTTAGTTGTTGTTTTTATCTGGCTGTATATATCGAGCGATTTCTTTCTCTCCAATTCGAGATTTTCCTCGATCAATCGCGGTGGTATACTACCCGAACGCCTGTGACAGGGTACGAAAGTAGCAGCACTTTCTGCCTTTTGTTCTTTTGCTATTTCTTCCTTGTGTTCAGGTGTCAGGGTCCCGTTACCAAGCTTTCTTTGCTGTTCCTGGAAAGTATCCTCCTGAGCTAAGCTATCCTCCTTTAGAATAGCCCCGGTTATAACAGGCTTAGTTATTTCAGATTTACAAAACTCATTGGATAGTGCTTTCTGCTCCATTATCTCAAGCTTGTTCGGTGTTGAACCGTTCACCTGTAAATTTGGATTTGACTTCACTGTGTCCGTCGAGTTACTCGCGTCGGTTGAATCCTGGTGTTCTATTGATGAGCTTGTAGACCCTGCCGAGTACTCGACGCGGCTTTGTTTCTCTAAGATATCGACCTGGAACGAGAAAATTTTAAGAGAGAAGTCTCGTCGCAGATAATTCAAATACCTGAAAACGTATTATTGTGATTTGTCGATCAAAAAGTGTACAGAGCATCATTTTAATTATTTTTTTTTTAAATTTAATACGATTTTACTCACACGTTGTTCGTCCAATTCGCCGTTCTTATCGAAGCTTGAAGACTTGGGTTCGTCCATCAAAGTCTTGTCCGCGTCTGGGGATTTGTCAAACTCTACCCACTTCGAGCCACCCTCTAACTCAGGCTTGTTGGAAGGATCATCTGTCTCGTAACCCGCGTAAACTGGGTATCCAAAATGACCTGCTTGATACTCTAGCTGGTTACCGTAGCAGTAACTTGGGTTCGCTGATCCTGGACTAGAAACTGACAGATCTGACTGAGACAAGCCGGTGTTTGTACTTCCGAAAATTTTCGTGTTCTCAAACCCTGTGAAGGAGATAAATTGAAAGCTTTTAAATGCTAGTCTAGTATCTTTAAAAAATTGCTTTTAACTTTAACATTTAACTTCTTTTCTTTTTTCTCTCATATCGACGCTCGATACGAATAACAGCACATTTCAGATTCCGGGTGAAAAAGAGCACGTTTCAGATTCCGAGTGAAAAAGAGCATGTTTCAGATTCCGGATGGAAAAGAACACGTTTCAGATTGAGAATGAAAAATAGTACGTTTCAGATTCACTCGAAAACTAGCACAATTCAGGCGAAGCGAATATTACTCATTAGTAAGTGTCAGGTAGGTTTATTATGAAATTGGAAATGCACAATTATGCACAAAAACTCGATTCAATTTTATCATTGAATGATTAATTCAATCTTACAATAAACCTACCTGACGTTTGCTAATAAGTAATATTTGGTTCAACCTGAATTGTGCTAGTTTTCGAGTGAATCTGAAACGTGCTATTCTTCATTCTCAATCTGAAACGTGTTCTTTTCCATCCGGAATCTGAAACATGCTCCTTTTTACTCGGAATCTGAAACGTGCTGTTATTCGTATAGATCGTCGATATATAATATGCATTACGAGAAGATCTAACCATTAGTATGATCATCAGGGACTTCTTCTCGATGAACGAGAGCTTGCTGATCTGTGACAGTTGGTCTAACGTCATCCGTCGACCCTCTGTTCGCATCAGCATCATCACTTTGATATTCGGGTTGTACTTCGACGACGAAAGAGCATCCGCCATCATCGTACTTGCGGTTATTGGTATCCTCCATTGTGACCTATGACAGAAAGAAAGAAAACAAAAAAAGTAAAGAAAAATGTAGGTCAATTTTTTTTAGCACATTTTTGGTTCATCTAACTTGGTAAGAAGACCCTTTGTACAGAAACGAGGAAGGGAATCCAGGTTATCTTGAAGTCGTTAGAAGGTCGTAAGCGATAATGATACGTCCTGACGACTTTTCTTATCGCTTAGTATGTCGGAAAAATGAAAATTCACCCCGTTATGCTCGGTAGTAATAACATATAACATATGCTCGATGGGACATTATAGAGATGGGGTCTAAAGTATAGGTTGATACTTTTTTTCCACATTTTATATACTGATATCTAAACTGCACGGATATCTTTGAATTACTAAGACTTGAATGACTATTAATCATGGTATCGCTTCAGGGATAAGTTTGATGAACAATTGTGAGATTCTTGATAGGTTTCATCAAACATCAAGTCACTAATGAGTATAATTCAATTCGCATTGCTGAACTGAACTATTCAGGTTTATCATTATAGCTACTCCAGCTACAATACGAAATTTAATGTCAATCATAATCTCGGCTACATCGATTACTATGTCTTTCATGATTAAATGATCGACTGTCATGTGTTCCCGTCCGTAATTAGATTGATATGATCAAACTCATTGATGACATCATCGCGTGATCTCGGAATATCGAGGATAGATGAATTTTATGAAGGAGTAAAACGATTTTCTATAACTGCACCAGTCATCGAAGAATATCTGGATCTAGACTTTGTCTAGTTACTGCTGTCCCGAAGATACCCAATCTGTGAAGTGATTGCGTATTACTCGGTAGGGGAAATTGTTATGTAAATCTTACGAAACTAGGGAAAGGTGGAGCAGCACTCCAGAGTCCAAAGGAAAACGGCGGTTGACTGCACGACCTGTTCCGTACCGTAACGGGTTTCATTAGTGCAACATCCCACGGAACATTGAACTAACATTGCCACAGCTTTCTCGTAGCTAAAGCGAGAGAGAGATATTTCAAGGCAAAAGCTGCACGGGGTATACGATGATATCAGAGTATAACAATTTTGGCCAAGTAACGACAACGTTTCTTTACGAGTAATGAAAACGGGTTGACGATTCATATTATGTTCATAAATGTGTGTTGGAATTTCAAATTCAACATCCCAATATCAAGCAATAAACAAAATTCGGTATAATATCTCTTATCAAACAATTCCATTTGTAAAATACGTTACGAGCCAAGGTCAGGTGAAATGCTTTGGCAGTTTGCCACGTAATACATGAAAGGGATTTTCAGCACTTAACTTCCCGTTCCCCCGTTCCCCATTCTCGCGGGCTTTCTACTCTTCGTGAAAAACGACCCTCGTTTTGGGACCATTTCTTAGATAAGGACAAGCCAAACGACGGTATATCCTCGGAGTAAAGCTTTTCTTTTCATTCACGTTTTCAAAATTGATAATCTGATACCAGGATTGCGAGAATTAGTGTAATTCTCATCGCGGTTTATCTCCGGATATATACGGTTAACAAACCAAAACAAAACCGGTGCCAGTATGTATATTAGGGTGTGCCAAAAAAAAAAAAAAAAAAAAATTCAAACGCACATCAACATTCCGATAGAGCATCTCAAATAGAATATCTCAGCCAAATATGAGCTCTTAATATTGATATTTAGAACTGCCTAACTCAGTTTTCCCATTTTTGATTTGAATAACACGTGAAAAAAAAATCGGAAAATTTTCGAATTGTATTTTCTCGTAACCGGCTTGATTTAGAAACTATCTGAATACAGATTCTTATAGGAAATTTCACGCTCTACAAAAAAGTACTGAGATAGAATTTCCCTAACTCTCACCGATTGAGAGATATTCGCCTATAAACATTGAGTCATAGCGTCATAGAGTCATACGACTCTGGGAAAAACAATTTATTTTTCAACCGCGCATCAAAATTTCGGTAGAGAATCTCAAATAGAACATCTCAGCCAAATATGAGCTCCTAATATTGATATTTAGAACTGCCTATTTTAGTAACTAAAATTAGTAACTAAAATTAGTAACTAAAATTAGTAACTAAAATTAGTAACGAAATTAGGCAGTTCTAAATATCAATATTAAGAACTCATATTTGGCTGAGATATTCTATTTGAGATGCTCTACCGGAATGTTGATGTGCGTTTGAATTTTTTTTTTTTTTTGGCACACCCTAATGTATATACTTTTGGCATTTGGTGGCAAATACTAGAAATTTTAAAGCCAAATACGAGAATCCGTTTCTTCACACTCTGGTTACTTTCGAGTCTGATACAAACCGTTTGGACGTTTGATTGTTTCGTATTATTAAATGTCCCTTAAACGGGAAAGGGTCGGTTTATAGGGAATGAGTTTTCCATCGCGGGTTGATACTGATAACCCATAGCCTGTTCTCTAACAGGGAGGTTGGCTTTCGAAATTGGACGGTAACCTTCGCCCTTTCTCGCTTGAATAGAGTTCAATAAGTGCGAGCTTGTCCGACCGATGTCAAAGGTGAATTGACACGCGTGATATTAGATTAAATTAGGTCATATATCAGGTATATATATATATGGGGTCTAGGTAAACCTAACACTTATACGATTTTTATTTATCATTCATTTTATAGTCAAAAAATAAATGGAACAACTAAAATATTGTCAAATCACAAAATGGCAAAATAAAATTCTCCTTAATTATAGAAGTTCAAAATTATCCTACATAGTTTTAACTTTAATTACAAATTTTTCGTGGCTCGTTATTGACCGACATTAAACCGCTGGAGGAACGTTTCAACGTGAATAATTTCTACTAAACTATTAATTAATTAGTTTCAGTTTGAAACGATATAGCTTGAACCGGGAATATTATTTGTGAGGTTTGAAACCGACGGAGAAACAGTCGATCGATATCACCTCGCGGTAATTAAGCGCGAATTCGCATACGAAATCTACGGCTACACGGTTTGCATTTTGCAGAGTAGATTGCGCCGGGACATAGGCTAAGCTGGGTGCAAAGTAGGGTAAAGTGGGAAAAAAATTTACGCACGATATATATGGTACTTTTCGATACTAGTGTCGAAAGTGTTGATTCTCGGACGAGGATGAAGTTTTTCGCCCTCGTGAAGCTTGGGTGACGATCACGCACGAGTCGAGGATCATCTTTCGGACTTTGTTTTTTAACACAACGCACGATAAGTTGAATTTTCTGCACGCGATGCGTGCGCAAAATCGAACTTTACGCACAGCGTGTTGAAATAGTATATTATGCAACTAGTGCGTAAAGTGAGTTTTTCCTCTCGAAGCCGGTGACGAGTTTTGCGAGATCGCACGAGTGAAAAAAAAAAAACTCACTTTACGCACTAGTTGTATAATATACTATTTCAACACGCTGTGCGTAAAGTGCGCGTGTAAAGTTAAATTTTCTATACATGGAGTGTATTTTTCTTAACGCATCGAAAATTTAACTTTACACACACACTTTACGCACAGTCGTGCATAAAATTATATTATAGAAATTTTTTTGACGTGTGATTAGAAAACTGAGTCGATATAGAATGTATCGAAATCAATCTGACGTCAGTGTAAAATTCGCTTACCCCTCTTTCTTCCGTCTCAACTATAAGATGGTTGTTCTTTAGGGTAAGAGTGATGATGTTTCCGTTGGAATTTTTGCTAGTATGATTCCCAGGGGATGTGTACTCAGCGCTTCCACTAAGAGCGACTTCTTCCATGACTTCTGTTTCGCAGATGTATCTAGTTCCGTCGATACCGTTGACCAGCTGAAAGAATAAAAATAAAATTCTTTCTTTATATACTGTGATAAATTTTATCGCAAAATTGTCGTTAATATAATTTATTAGACAAACAGTAGAAACGGCTATAGTTTTAAGGGAGGGTGAATCTTTCCCGATCATTAAACACTGCAGCAGCGGCAGTAGCAGCAAAAATATGGAAAGAATAAAGGATGGGGAAGAAAACAAACGTAGGAAGGTACCGAAATAGCCCCCATACACATCCTAAGTTAACAAACTTCGGGATTATTTGTTCAGAAAATTATTGGCCTCGCTATATATATGCGGCTGGCTGTATAGCCGGTTTTTTTGGCAAAGCTAAAGCTGAAGCTAAAGCTCGGGCCAAATCCATACGAGATATTGCCACGGGTTAAAAGGCGAGTTTTGGATAAAGAGGGTAAATTATTTTAGGGTATATCTACTATTATCTGATTTAACGAATAAATGGAGAAAAGTTTCTCTCTCTTTTTTTTTTTTTTTGCTTTTTTTCTTTCCTCTTTTCTTCAAGATAAAAGAAAAGTTTTCATCGATATACGCAGGTAGGTACGTCTCGATACTCGAGGGTAAATTAAGTGAAAAATACCCCAAAACCTCAATAAGAAGATCCGGAACTTTTCAACTCCCTTAATGACTAGCCAAATGGAATTTTATGACTCCTTTGGCTAGAGAGGTTTTCTTTCATTTTCTTTACTTTTCTTTCCTTTTTTTTTCTTCTTTTTTCTTCTTTTTCTTCTTCTTTTTTCATCAAGGAGCCATAGTTCAGCTACAGAATGGAATAAATCAAAAACGACTTTCCCCCGTATTACCCAGCCCCTGCACATGGAGCAGGCTGTAAAAAGGAACATCGGAAATGCAGAATACATAAAAGGTAAGTCGCAAGTTTTTTCCCCCGACTGTCACATCCGCGCCTCGCAATTTCACCTCTTCTTTAGAATATTTTCAGCCACTGGTTCAAGCGCAGTCTAGCGTAACTCCCACTATAGTCCAAAAAAGAAAAAAGACCCGGGAATGGCTAAGAGGGTTCGAAAAAAAATGTCACAAAACTCATTTTCTCGTATACTTGTTGAAAATAAAGTACAAAAAAAGAAAAACTTTCATTCAAATATCGCAAATATATTCGTTTTATTTGTTTTTTTATTCGATTTTTTTTTTATTTTTATCAAACTGTAGCAAAACGGTTATTCCAATATTCCTCGAGCGTATTGCGTATTCTAGCTGTTAAATTTTGACAAAATAGTTGTACATTGAGAAAAAGGTCTTGTTGAAACAACCACAATTTGGTTATTAGGGGAGAGTTGCCACTGTTGGACCGCCACCTAAATTGGACCGTTTCAATTTGGTAATTTTTTGCAACAGTATCTCTTCGATTTTGAGAATTGTAAAAATAGGAATGTTTAGAGAATTTCTAGTACTGATGGTATCCATTTTTACAATTCTCAAAATTGAGAAGATACAGTTGCAAAAAATTACCAAATTGAAACGGTCCAATTTAGGTGGCGGTCCAACAGTGGCAACTCTCCCCTATACGGTCAAAGAAATTTTTTCGTTGGGCCAACCAAAATTTTGTTGTGCCAACAAGAAATTTAGTAGTATCAACAAAAATTTTGGTTGGCCCAACAAAATTTTGGTTGGCCCAGTAAAAAAATTTCTTTGACCGTATAGAATAACCAAATTTTGGTTGTGTCAACAAGACCTTTTTCTAAGTGTAGGTACCTACTTGGCTGAGGAATTGAAGGACATTTTTCGGGTCCCACGTCATATAACCATATATCCCAACTTCATTGCGCGTAATAAATAAAATTCTAAAATTCGGGGTGCAGTGCAGCAGTGGGAAAAATTTAACGAAATAAAAATCTGTGTCCGTGTCTACAAGGGGAATAGTTTTTAACGAGTATTCCAAATTTCATAGGGTAGCATGCACACCTATATCTACTAGTGATCGGAGCTGGTAGATAACGGAAGGAAAGAAATTGGCAATTTAAAGGAAAAGTTTACTCGATATGTACTACCTTGCGTTCGGGCTTGAGAAACGTCTGTAGCTAATGTCCTCGGGATAGTTCTATACTTTCTTACTTTCAATTCTATTTTCTGTCTCCCGTATCGAATCGTAATCGAATATATATATACAACTGCCATATAGAACGATTCTATATGTGGTTTACGGAGTTTCAAGACACTCCTGCATGCGGGACGAGGCCGCGGTAGCGCGGATATTTCGATCCTTAAAGTTCCTACCGCGTCGTACCTTCAATCGAGATTTTTATCGCCACATAATTCACATTTTTTTATTTATTAACTTTCAGTTTAAAAATAAGGAAAGTTATTACAATCACCCTGAAAATGAAAAATTGAGCCTTTGCCAGACCTCCGCGTTTTTAGATGCATGTGTGTGTGTGTGTGAGCAATTTTTCGGACGAAGATATCTCGATAACGGATGCACGGATTTCATCCTTTCTTGTATCAGTCGATGCAGTTTTTTTCATCCTAATATTGACCAGAATTTGGATCTGATCTGTAGTGTAGTTTTTGAGTTATTCAAAGAACAGTATTTTGAAGAAAAGAAAATAATTCAATCGATGATATTTCGAGAACCGGTTAACCGATTTGTACGATTTTGGTCCTAATCGATAGTATTTGTTTCAAGTTGTGTCTGGTCAAATTTTGGAATAAATAAATCCAGTAGTTTTTGTGTTGTAATAAAAAAAGTAAATAAAAAAAAAAAAAAAAGTACAATTCTCTCGCAATGCACGAATTTTTTTTTTTTTTTTTTTGTCAAGCTTTTTACTCATAGTCGAAATTTTTTTTTTCGAGCTTAAAAAAAAATCCGGCCAAAATGTTTCAGAGCCGGGCTTAATCGCGGTCAGCCCGGTTTGTTCCGATAAATTTGTTCCGCGTCCTCGAATCCGTCGAGTATAAAAATTCCTCGATGTTTTATCAGCCTCATCCTTTCGTTTAAAAAGTAGGCGTATTTAGTCTTTAAACTTGCGTCGATACCGAGCGCGAATCGCGCGACGATGATGTAATCTAAGCTGCGGATGGTTGGCCGTAGGTCAATGACTGCAACAGTCTGGCATCTAAGACCTAGACGATCACATACACAACTCAATGGTTGAGCGTTGAGTGAACATAAGATAATATAATATAGTACATATCGGCTTTGAAACTCGGTGCTTGAGTTTCTTTGTGAAAGATCGGTTTCTGTAGCTACGAGATTGAACAGATTTTTTGTGAACCTTAACACTCAATTTATTTGCATTCAGTCGAATTCATTGAAAAATGATTTTAGAATGATAGTATAAATTTTGTCTCGGTTGGATAAAAGATGATTTATTCTTGATCAACTTTTTATTACTTTTATTAACTATTTACTGTTTTTTTTTCTTCATTTTTTTTTTTTTTTTTCGTGTTATAATTTACAGATCGGTTCATCGAACGTTGCAACAATCACGCGTATTTAATTGAATTTGTTACGCGGTTAAACCAGCGTTAAATATGATACGAAGTAATTTACAGTTTCATTAACTGCTAATGTATGCGATAATACTCACGGCTATCTTTCTGCACTTATAGTATATTACATATTAGGGTATGTTCCTTGATTCAGTTATATTTAAATTTCGATGCTCTCATGAGCGAGAGCGTTTCAAAATAAAAAAAAAAAAAAAAAAAAAAAAATGTCGTTAAAACCACAGGATCCGATCTCAATTCTAAGTACTTGCTCCCAAGCCTTTGAACTTTCTTATTTGAATAACACACGATTTTTAGTACTTCGGATTTATTTTTTAATTCCTACCGCATTATTGCTTCTCTGAATCTGAAACTCCGCACAAAAATTTGTTACCTATAGTAGTAGGTATACGTGACAAAAATTTACAGTTTTTTTTTTTAACGACAAAATTTTATTCGTCACACACTCAGAAAAAGTTCTTGTTTACACAACCAAAATTTGGTTATTATATGCACAATCAAATTTTTTTGTTCAGTCAACCAAAAATTTCGTTCGTATGACCAAAATTTTGTTGGGAGAACCAAAATTTTGGCTATTCCAACAAAATTTTTGGTTGACTGAACAAAAAATTTGATTGTGCATATAATAACCCAAATTTTGGTTGTGTCAATAAGATCTTTTTCTGAGTGCAATTTGGAGATGAGAAATTTTTTTTTTTTTTTTTTTTTTCGGTACTTAGAATTGAGATAGGAACTTGAGGTTTTGGCAAGATTTTATTTTATACATTTGGAGACCTCCTGGTACATGGGAGCATTTAAATTCGAAATGATGAAATTAAGGACGACCCTAATGTATATATGTATATATACGTCCGTAGATTGGGGCAATTTTTTTGCGAAACGACCTCCGTATAGTTGATTGAAACGAAACAGTAGCATACCTATTATTAATCAGAAAGCGAGAATGAGAGAAAAAGGTAAACAATTATACTTTTTCAACAAAGAGTTTCAAAAGGTAGGATATATAATATAAAAATATATAATGTAAACGTTCCTACGCCTAGGAAATATTCTCATTGAAAGTTCATTCGTTCATTCTACCTAATGTATATCCGAAGTTGTCTAGACGGTTGAATGTCAATGAGATTCGTGTGTTTTTATTTTATTTTATGTTTATTTTATTTCATTTCTGTTTTTTTATTTATTTATTTTTTTCTTTCTTTCTTTCTTTTTTCTTTGCTAGTCGAAACTATCATTGCAATAAAAGGAAACAAAGAAAACAGGAGAGAAAAACAAAAAAACATTATAAGATAAAGAAAGAAAAATGGAAACAAGATAATAATATAAAAAATAAAAAATAAAAATAAAAATAACCGCACTTAATATGTACATCATATTCGTTTGGCACAGAGCACCGGAATGAATGTCAAATAGTATAATATCGTTGAATCGTAGAGCAACAACAGCAACGTAGCTGCACGCAAATTTCGTTTCTGCTTCTTGTACTTTTTTTTTTTTTTTTTTTTTCCTCCTTTTTTTAAATATCCTTTTTATTTTGCGTTGGCGTCGTGACCGCACCGCAAAATCCGCGCCAAGTTGTCTTAATGGATTTTTGATATTCTTATTCATTTATATGCTATAATCATTTATATGCCATTTACTCAAGGGGTTAACATGACTAATATATCTACTTGACCGAATAATGAATTGAGAAAAGACAACCAATAATAGTCATATTATATACCGTGACAATCTATGGATGCGGAACGCCAGGGATACCAACCGAAAACTCGTTTGCAGCAGTTTAGTAACTCACTAGATGTTTCTAATAAAATAATTATAGAAATGACTAGATTTTTACTGGACGTCATTAGATTTTCAGTAATTTTACTTAGGAAAATCAAGTAAAGTTACTAAACTGCTACCGCTAACGAATTTTTAGTTGGTATCCGTAGCGTTACGCATCCACATGATTGTCACGGTACTATAATATATTAAAATTGAAATTCTTTTACACCTTATAGGCAAAAATCTCTCCGAAATATGCATCGTTTAAAGATGTATCTGTGCCAAATCGGAAACCGCGACGTAGACGTTATTGAATAAACGTTTAAAAATAGGATTTTTGTATTTCTCTATTTTTTATTATACCTCCTCTTCTTCGCTTTACGCACAGATAATAATTTTTGACAATTATTCAGTACTGTGTGATAAAAATCGTAATTAAGGTACATAATAATTGTAAGCCGTGACGTAAAAAAATCAATTTCTGATTTTTTTTTCTTTCATCTATAATAAAATATAAAACATGTAGGTAAAATAATTATAGGTAGTCGATTTTCGCTCCTTTCAAAATTCCACTGAGAAAAAGGTATTGTTGACACAACCAAAATTTCGTTATTATATGGACAATCACATATTTCTTGTTCGGTAAATCAAATTTTTTGTTCAGTCAATCAAAAATTTCGTTCGGATAACCAAAATTTTGGTTATTTCAACAAAATTTTTGGTTGACTGAACAAAAAAATTTGATTGCCCATATAATGACCCAAATTTTGGTTGTGGCAACAAGATCATTTTTCTGAGTGTGGCGACAAAAATGTTGAAAAAATTGATATGTCTCTAAATTTGTTACTCTTATTGTTTTTAATAATAAGGAGAAAAAAAAAAGGAAAAAAAAAAAATTAAAATATAAATATATTGTATAAATAATACGTAATGGTATAAATCCGTCTAATTTATATTATTCTACATCGCAGCTAGATTCTAAACAGTAGACCTTGACCGGCTTGTATAAGTTCATTTCAATGGCGTTTGCAAAGTTCCTTTCACTATGTGACTGGCAAAACCGGTATCCGTGAAATAACTAGCGCCAGACAGTCGCTAGACAGATGCTAGACGCTAATTAGACGCGCTGCACTGTAGATACGTTATACGCGATAGGAACTCGCGTTATTCAAGGCCAAGGTTATTCAAATGAAGTTCAAGCCAAGCTAACACTATAACGGAAATTGAAAATATAAACAATTTATTTCTTTTAGTATCTTTTTTCTTTTTTCTTTTTTCTTTTTTCTTACATCACACTAACACGCGATTAGGTATACATTATATATATATATATTTATATCCTCGTCAAATCCTATTAGAATAATTAACAAGTTTATTTATCATTTCTATTTCTATGCCCGCTGTGTGTTTCATACCATATCGATGGACTAATTCCATAGGGGCGTAAGCGACAAAAAAATTTTTTTTTTTGCGGATATGCCCAAAAGATTCTTCCTTGCATGAAAAAGATTTTACCACTATAAAAACGGATTTTTTTTTTTTTTTGCCGCTTACGCCCGTTTGACATTAGGCCATCGATATATTTTTTATTATATCGTAACGATTTTGATATCATATAACTATATATTCGAAACGAATATAATTATTTGCTTTTCTGTTTTTTTTTTTTATTTTGTTTACAATAAAAAAAACTTTGTTTCAAAAAAAAAACAAAAAAAAAAAAAAAACGTGAACATAAATAAATAAAAATTAAAATAAATAATAATAAGAAAAAAAAAAAAGGCCAGGTAGGCGATAGATCTTGAATTTTTGTTTTTTTGTTCTTTATTTTTATTTATTTTTTATTTTTTCTTGTTCTTCTGAGCGACGATCCGCAAGAACGCCACATCCTTTTGTACCCGTATGACACGCAAACGGAATATCTTTTTTGACCTGGGCCACGTATAGAGAGCTACGTCGAAATATATAAACTTCTTGGCTGTGGATGGCAGAGGCTGATGACCCTGACCGTACGAAGTACGTTGCTCCTGTCCAGAGCTGTTAGATCCTCGAGCGAGGAGTTGAGCCAGTCACTTCATAGTTGTGTACAAAGAAAGAAAATAAGAAGAAATAAAATAAAATAAAATAAAATAAAAATAGAAATAAAAAAACGAATTTGAAAAAAAAAAAAAAAAAAAAAAAAAATTCTGCCAACTCGAATAACCGGCGCCGGTATTCGGTATATCCATCGCCATCGTTTAATAGTGATATTAGACGTTCCGTATATATGCGATAGCGTTTAAAGAACAGTTATCCTTATTATTATTCCCCGGAATACATTTTGGACAAGAAAAACGAAGAAGATTTAACGTCGCGAAGTGTTGAAACTTTTTTTTTTTACTTCTTTTTTTCTTTTCTTTTTTGCACAGTGTCCACTCGCCGCGGTTTATACCGGTCAATTTTTGATAATATTATATCCGTATTTTGTTGTTGTTGTTGTTTGTTTTTTTTTTTTTTTTCAAATTTTTATTCACGTTATTTATTAGCTAAAAATATCGGGCGTCGATCGATGCCCACATTCGAAGATAATTCCATAGTATTACTTCGTTTTGCGTTTAGTATAACACTTTCTTTTTTTTTTTTTGTCTTTCTTCTAATTTACTTTATTTCGTTTGACATCATACATCGCGAATAATTGCCACATGGTGGTAATCAGCGTCCCCGTAAGGTATATGCGATAGAAATCGATGGATTTTTTTTTTATCTCGCGGTATCTGTTTTTTTTTTTTTTCTTTTTTTTTTTTTGCAACGAGAAATCAATCGATTAAATCGAACCCATTTTCACCTCGTCGAATATAATACGTCTTATCTTAAGATGCATGTATGACAAATATTTTGGTTTACAGTTAAGAAGGAGCAGCTTAAAATTTGCAAATCCATTTTGTTTTTATTTTTATTTTTTTTTAATTTTTTATACATAAAATCATAGATAAAATCAAAACGATAAATAGCATTGCTATTATTTAGCATATTATCAGTCATTCGAAACTGGCGCAGCTTAAAGCTGATATCCGTTAAGAAGAAGAAGAAGAAGAAGAAGAAGCGCCGTGGACCAGGTCGATCCTTAGCTACCCACAAAGAAATCGCACGCGAGTATCTCGTGCTAGTTGTTGCGAGTGTGTCCCATATTCCGCGCAGGCCTTTCACCTTGCAATATAATCGAAGATCGTCGAGGGCCGGTGCGGTTCACTTTTCTCGACTATATAAGAAGAACCTATGATAAGATTATCGAGTTTCGATTACCGGTCGTTGGAATTGGAAGAGGTTGGTTGGGTCTCGAGATTCCTCATTCATGTCATTATTTCACTCTATTCGCATCAATCATCGATTTAATAATATCAAATTCGCGAAAGATAAACGTATAACTACGTATATAGGATAAAGATGACGTGGATTCTAATTCCATCATAAATGCAGGTTCTCCGTAGTATATATCCACACGATTTTTATATTTACTTTAAAATCGTCATTCTGAGGTTGCAGACGGTCAAACTTTGCTAGAGCAAATACCGATACTCTAAACCTCGGTTGAGACCCTTTTGCGTCCACGCAATGTCCACAGCAAACTCCAAGCTAAGCCCGTGGATTTCAGACCGCAATAACCACCTCAAACAATTCAGAGTTTGAAAAAAAAAAAAGAAAGAAAGAAAGAAAAAAAAAAAGATCACTCCGAAATGGAATAACGACGGAAAGTTTGTTTTCTAGATAAAATTTCCATACATTCAGATGGAATGATTGATATTCAAGTCGATTCTTAAGTCACTAATTTAGTCCGCGAATAATCAATGTTTCAGGTAACGTATCGCATTAAGCATTGTTTAACTGATATGTGACGAGGATCTTGATAGGATTTTACTTCTGATATACCGATCGAGGATCCCAAAAGATATAACGATACCTATGCATGCGGTTGACCAACTCATATCGAGAGAATTATAACAGGATTACCGATTATTATCTTATCCAAAATCGGGTTTAAAGTATTCGAAAACCGCTCGCGCCTATTTACAGCACACAATCAGAAAATGGTCTTGTTGTCACAACCAAAATTTGGGTCATGAAAGGCACAATCACATTTTTTGTTCAGTCAACCAAAAATTTTGGTTGTACCAACAAAATTTTGGTTATCCGAACGAAATTTTTGGTTGACTGAACAAAAAATGTGATTGTGCCTTTTATAAGCCAAATTTTGGTTGTGTCAACAAGACCTTTTTCTGAGTGCAGTCGACTTCGTATTACAGAACCTACATCAATGCCTTTTCGTGATCATAGGTGCGGAATGAACTAGGCAAGTTTTAGCATAGGAATGAAATTCGCTATTCGCTGTTCAACCGGTTATAGAAAAAAAAAGAAAAAAAGAAAAAGTAAAAAGTCTCGAAAAAATTCGCATCGCATACCTATCCACAGAAAGAGAGGTTGACTTGATTCAAGATAATTTTGCGGTCCAAAAATGAAGACCGAAATTTTCTCGGATCAAATCAAAAATTTTTCTCGAACCAAGAAAATTTGGAAAATTTTCTTGGTTCGAGAAAAAATTTTGATTTGATCCGAGAAAATTTCGGTCTTCATTTTTGGACCGCAAAATTATCTTGAATCAAGAATAATTTTCTTGGCTCAAGTGAACCTTTTTTGCTGTGTATGGAAAATATTTTCGCGATGTCAGGTAAGGGAATTGCTCTCAACTGAGGATATGATTCATATACGTATATATACGTATATGTGTAGACAGAAGTATACATCGAATTGATCAATAATAATCCGGGCAAGGTGCTATATACCGCGAGTCACAATAAACGTGTCTCGATGAGAGAGATTATATCGCGACCATAATATATAGTATAGAATATACATATATGTATGATAAAAAATATTTGCACTTGGTTGCATTGCATTGGAGTGTGGCCTATGCGTCGGGTAGCAAACATTAAACCGTATCAGAATTAAACTATCAAAGTAATCTAAACACGTCTGCAATACTTCCTGCGTTGGCTAGACGCATGCAGACTGCACTCTTATCTCATACAGCCAACGTGTTAGCGTAGCGTAGGTAGTTACTTACGTTAAAGAGTACTGATAACGGTATGGTATTCATTCGACGACTCATACACGTACTTTTATTTCACAATGTGTACTTCTGACCAGACAAGACGTATTGTAGGTATTGTGTATGTATCTACTACGTATTTGAAATTTCACAATACGATACGATATAAACGATCGGTACTATTTCCTACTTAAGATCTAGCGATATATTATAATAACGTGAGAATATCTCGAACTAACATACTAGGTACGATGATATTTATCTCCCATCAGGTTCATGGCTAGCTGAAATAAACATCGAACGAAAAAAAAATAATTTAAACGCACATCAACATTCCGGTAGAGCATCTTAAATAGAATATCTCAGCCAAATATGAGCTCTTAATATTGATATTTAGAACTGCCTAACTCAGTTTTCCCATTTTTGATTTGAATAACACGTGAAAAATAAAATAGGAAAATTTTCGAATTGTTTTTTCTCGTAACCGGCTTGATTTAGAAACTATCTGAATACAGATTCTTATAGGAAATTTCACGCTCTACAAAAAAGTACTGAGATAGAATTTTCCTAACTCTCACCGATTACGAGATATTCGACTATAAACATTGAGTCATAGCGTCATAGAGTCATACGATTCTGGGAAAAACAATTTATTTTTCAACCGCGCATCAAAATTTCGGTAGAGCATCTCAAATAGAACATCTCAGCCAAATATGAGCTCTTAATATTGATATTTAGAACTGCCTATTTTAATAACTAAAATTACTAACTAAAATTAGTAACGAAATTAGGCAGTTCTAAATATCAATATTAAGAGCTCATTTTTGGCTGAGATATTCTATTTGGGATGCTTTACCGGAATGTTGATGTGCGTTAGAATTTTTTTTTTTTTTGGCACACCCTAATATATATCAAAGTGTGAAATATCGAGCATGCGAACTCTATATGTATCAATAATTAATTTAACATTTACAATTATTTCCTGGATTTCCAGATGCCAATTCGTGGAGACCGTATATCGTCACCTTACTATTTAAATCTCAAGACGATTAATTTGACCACTTATTCGTCTTGATACGATGCATACAGCCCGAGTTATTAAACACTGAATGAATACATGTGTGAATTTCAAGTTTGGTCAGAACTTTGAAAATTTGCATTTCAATCCAGCCCTGCAATATATCATTCGGTCTAATTGCATATATAATCCATTTTAACTGCAGGACTAGATATGATTCGTAAATTTATTACCTCGCTACTAGCGCAGATCAGATCAGATGACGATTCTTCTCTGCGAAGGTAGATATTAATCATTCAGCTTCAGAACCGCAAGAGCACGATAATGCTCATAAGTCAACCTTGGCATCGTTTTACTCTAAAGCTAGTAATAAAAAAAATTATAAAAAGAGAAATGAACGAAAGCATAGGTCGGCGAAGAGTGATGCATTCTCGATTCTCCTCATCAAAATATCGCGCGAATTTTTATTCAGGAGAATCAGAAAAGCCAAAACAGTGGTTAATCGATGAACGGAATCAATCACCGTTCGTATCATAATAAATTCTGTTGTACGGACATAACACGCTACATGTACATGTACGTGTTCGAATTTCAAAGGCTTGGGGGCAGTACTTAGAATTAAAATAGGAATCTGGGATCCTGACTACATATTTTTCTATATATTTGTAGATCTTTCGGCCCATGAGAGCATAGAAATTCGAAAATGACCTCATCCAGAACCACCCTGATGTACATACATAAACACCCACACCCACACTCTCTAGACCCAGTACTAATTCGTATAGCAAAAAATAAAAAATAAAAAATAAAATAAAATACGGAGCGTTAGTTCAAGGTTAACGAAGACGGAAGTCTGGCTTATATGTTTAGAACAACATCGCCAGAGGCGAGTGCTATGCCAACTAAATAAAGAGAAGGGAAGGCCTGGTTAGATTTGACCAGTTGTTAGACTGGTCTGCACGGTAACATAGGTTAGTGACACTACAAGGCCAGATGAGATTTCAGGTGTTGGGAAAGGTTTGGGTCGAGAGTTAACTAAACCTCACATTCACACACTAGTGACTAATCGGCTTAAACATATTCAGAATTTCAATCGTATACTAATCCTCGGTCTAAGAAGTCTAAGTCTGATATTATACGTCGCAGTATAATATTATTGACGAGATTTTTAGCTGGCTAAAAAAATCACTGCGTTCATCTCTATTTGTTTCTATTTTATTAGCATGTGATAGAGTGGGAATCGAAGCGATGACAAAAAAAAAAGTTAGCAAAGTTAGATTTGAATAGCTGTTAGATGTATGTATGCATGTATCTGCATAGCAACATGAGTTAGCGACAGTAGAGAAGGCCACCGGAATCCTGTGGATTTGAAAAGGCGTCATTTTTTTATGTGATAGAATATTTTTAAGAATGACGTGAGCTCGCGGTACGAAGCATTTGAATTTCTCGGTTGTTAATACAACGATAGCAAACTGCGTTACATTCGTATCGATAAAAAGAAGTTTACCTGGTGGGGCGCGAATCGGTTAGGTTAGGTTAGGTTAGGTTAGGTTAGGTTAGGTTAGGTCGACTCGGTTCCAAAATGACTTGGCTAAATTTGGCTTCAAGTGACGACATGACAACTCGAAGTGAGCGTAGGTTAGTAACATCGCGTGACAGTAAAATCTGTAACGTTAGAATATGGGAGGTGGGATTAATTCTAGGTCATCACGGGTGGGATGAAAAAGTTGTTCTTTAATTGAAGGCGTCGCAAGGAATTATGGCGAAATAAACGAGATCCAAAACTTCTTCGATAACCATCGCTAACATATTATATACCTACTATATCGACCACTTTAAGAGATCACATCGCATCAAATACGACGTCTTGATCTCGATTGTGCAGTGACAAAAATAAAATGCATCAGATTGTGAAGAAGAAGTAGCTTTTTTTTTCATCAACTTCACGAGAAGCTAGGTATACGGTTCACCGCAATTCCTCTTCGTCATTAGCTCGATCGTTAGTGCTCATATATGTAGCGCAAAGGACAAAGTTGATTCTGAGCTAGAAATTAGGATGTAGTGATCGCAGCTTAGCATGAAATAACGAGTTAAGTGTATGTAGATTGGGGTTGTCCTGAATTTGATCATTTTAGAATTTCAATGCTTCCACGGGTCACGACGTTTCCGAATATACAGAGTGTTAATGTTAACTCTGTACATACTCATATAGGGTGTGTAGGGGCTGTCTAGCTAAGCGTTTTGCGGCAAGACACCCACGGTTGGAAACATATCCTAAGGGCTATGGAGGGCTTTGAAGGATTTGGTACTACATCGCGCTTGTTTTTAATGAAATTAATAATTTGTGATCATTTTGTACTCATGATTTTATTCAGCCGTAGCTACAAGAGTACAAAATTCTTGTGTGAAATCAGCGAAACAATAAATTTGGGAATAGAAAGAATAGCAAAACAATTTCCGGTGCTTTTGAACAGAATTTGAAACAAAAATTCTGAACAACAAATTGGGCTTTTCGTTTTGAACCGAATCAAGGACCACACGAATATGTATAGTAGGGTGCTTTTTTTGAAACGACTATTTTTTTTTTGCAACTCCCCATTGAAAATCTTGTTGTAGACGTCGAAAGGGGAATACTGTCCAATTTTTAGCTCTTAATTCCGATTCTAGTACTCGCGCTTTTCGTTTTAAGTTTTTCCATGCTAAAAGCATGTGAACATTACGACTTTTTCTTTAGTCGCGCACAACTCAGCCGCATTTCAATGGATTGTTCTCATCCAAGACTCATTTGACAGAGAATTGAGTGTTCTTCAAAAGTGCCCAAGATAGTTTGACTGACTTGAAAATATTGAACTTGACATTTTGTTGGAATTTTATATTTAAAAAAATCAAAGTCCTTATATCTTTTGAAATACTGGGTTGAGAGACTTTATGTGCTGGACTTTTTTGTAGAGAAATAAATTTCCTACAAAATTGTTCTGAAGTTTTTTTCTCCAAGTCCAACTGTTTATTCGCCCACAGCGATAAAGACGAATTATGCATAAAATCGACTTTGGAGGCTTACACAAGTACGGTAGTTGAAACCACAGCAAAACTACCAATGGCACTTTTGAAGAACACTAAATTCTCTGTAAAATGAATCTTGGATGAGAACAATCCATTGAAATGCGGCTGAGTTTTGCGCGGCGAAAGAAAAAGTCGTAATGTTTACATACTTTTAGCATGAGAAAACTTAAAAAGAAAAGCGCGAGTGCTGGAATTGGAATGAAGAGCTAAAAATTAAACAGGATTCTCTTTTCGACGTCTGCAACAAGATTTTCAATGGAGAGTTGCAAAAAAAAAAAAAAAAAAAAAAATAGTCTTTTCAAAAAAAGTACCCTAATGTATTATAGGTACCTATAGGTGCAGAATTTCCACCTTTGTAGAATCTATTCATGAGTAAACCGCGCGTTTACTCGAGTTTCGCAACTGACCTCTTCCCATGCATGATGCATAAATGGTTATCTACGAGCTACCGAGAAAGCTGTGACACGAGCTTGTATATGCGAGTGATGAAAATTGCATGCACAAGATAGAACGAAGAGCGATTGCACAATGGTATAGCGGTAGGATTAAGCTTTGGATGTAATATTCTGAATCTGAAGTTTGAGTATGACTTATGAAAAGTGGATACGATTTCATACTATGAATAAGACAAACTATATGTAGGTACTAAGTTTACTTGAAAACGAATTCTGGCTTCAACTGCAACGAATAGGTGATTGATCGTGAGGTGTAATAGTCAGAAACGTTTTCTCGAATCCTGTTTCTCTTACAATTAATCTACTAATTTCACGGTTGGTCAAAAATCCAAGGATATATAGGTACAGGTCTTAGGATTTTGAGGCAATGATCTTTTCGGGGGACCGTTAAAGGTGGCAGACGGTCATACGTACACATTAATCCGGCATTGATATCTCGTAGTTATATAAAAACTCTCATTATCCTTGACTTTCAGTGTCTAACACAGAGGTCGTAGACGGTTGTTAAATATCAAACTTCTAATATCCTTCGGAAATTTTTATTACGTAATTGAAACCTTGACTGTATTTCTAACAAACAGCCAATAATTTGCTTATTTTTCTAATAATTTGTTTTTTTTTTTTTTTTTTTTTTTTTTCGGACAGTTAACCCACACACACAATTATACATATTTATATATATAATTTTTTTTTCTTCTTCCTTTTCAGCGTAAAGATTTATTCACATCCTTAATTATTTCTTATTTATTTTTTAATTTTTTTATAATTCTCATATTTTAAAAAGCTAAAAGTCCAGGTGTTGTGTTTCGTCGAATGTGAGAACGTTATTTTTAATGACTTATTGTCCATTTATGGTGCCCTCAGATACGCGATTTATTCAATGGCACATAGCTAGCTTATAGTTCCTTCGAGCCTTTCTCTTCAAGAAGCGATAAAACCAGCTGAAGCCTATGGTTATAAATTGCAACGATTAGTTATTGTATCGCTCGTTGACAAGACGATGGAACCAATTTCTGTTCCGAATTTCTTTGTGTTTGATGTAAATAAAAGCGTGACAAAATTTTACATTTAACATACAACTTGCCTAATTTAATCTAGATATATGCCATAGCATACACAGAAAGAAAGGTTAACTTGATTCAAGAAAATTTTGCGGTCCAAAAATGAAGACCGAAATTTTCTCGGATCAAATCAAAATTTTTCTCGAACCAAGAAAATTGTCCCAATTTTCTTGGTTCGAGAAAAATTTTGATTTGATCCGAGAAAATTTCGGTCTTCATTTTTGAACCGCAAAATTGTCTTGAATCAAGTTAACCTTTCTTAAAATTGTCCCAATTTTCTTGGTTCGAGAAAATTTTTGATTTGATCCGAGAAAATTTCGGTCTTCATTTTTGGACCGCAAAATTGTCTTGAATCAAGTTAACCTTTCTTAAAATTGTCCCAATTTTCTTGGTTCGAGAAAATTTTTGATTTGATCCGAGAAAATTTCGGTCTTCATTTTTGGACCGCAAAATTGTCTTGAATCAAGTTAACCTTTCTTTCTGTGTAGTTTCGCTTCGCTTTGGTACGTACCGAAATTATTTACGTAAGAAATAATTGTATCAGGTACAGTTAGACCGCGTCAAGGTCTCTGGACAAAAGCTAACCGCGTTAGAATGCTAGACGAAGCCTGAGGCCCGTACTAAAAAAAAAAAAAAAAAAAAAAAAAAATCGCGAAGGTCAAACTAACTCGACGAGACGATCGCGCTGAGTGAAAAAGGAATTCGCGATATTACGTAACGCGGGATCGCCTAGGTAGTCGATTATTAATCGAAATGTTTTATTTTATTTTTTTTCGGCATAGGCATTGAAAAGTCACTTTTTGACGCCTGTTTTCGATCCACAAAGTGTCAGTTTATACGGTTGGTTTCATAACTGCCCTATAAAGTCTTTATACGGCAGTCTGGATGCGCAGTTCGAAGTGCGCATTCCAAAGCTGCCGTATAAAGTCTTTATACAGCAGTTTCGATGCGCGGTTCGAAGTGCGCGACAGATCGCACCATAACCCCACTCTTCGTCTAGTGAATCTCAACAGGCGTCAAAGTGACTTTTCATGCCTATTTCGAAAAAAATACAGTATGGGGCGCACCCGTAAACCGTTTTTGACTCGAATAATGATTTCAGAACTCGCCGAAAAACACTTGGTTTACGGGCATGCCACATAATATACTATTATGCCCGTTAATCGTTATTCAAATATATCGCATGTTAGTCTTAAAATTTGATAATAATAAAATAAAATAAAAGCGTAAGTTAATGGGGCGAAGTAAGGTTTTTATACACGCTTTGTACGTTCGTATAGCTGCGGTTTTTTCGGTGCCAAATTAACGAACGGAGATTTTTAATGACAGAGCGACACCCCGCACACGTATAGTAGCTGTGGCAACTTTGGACGTGGGAAGCGTGAAAACCGCAATTCTCAAATACAGAAGAGAATAATTGCAGCCTCCGCGTTTACAAAGCGAATTTCCGAGGTCATTGACCATAAAGTACAAGTTTCCGAAAGGGAAAATTTTCTACGATTTTTTTTTTTTGTCAAAGATAAATAAATATTATGTAAAAAAAAAAAAAAAAAATTGAGAACGGAGAAGCCCCAACATCGATAAGAAGAAGAGGTATACTTCGATCATCGAGGAATTTCCTTTTATAGTAAAGACGAGAATCTTGTACGTAAAGTAATAATATTGTCGAACTGGACCAGGTCGAGCGAAGGGAAGAACTAGATTGGACGCTGATGGTAAAACGATTCTTAAACCACGTCACGTAGTTGTGTGACAGCAATTTTTCAGGGGGTATATACGAGTAATACTGTGCAAAAGATACACGGGGACGATAGCTAGCGCTAGCTATATTATACTTGAACTATATCGCGTCACTAATGCCATAAGGTCGTAAGCGCCAAAAAAAAAAAAAAAATTTTTCGTGTTTTTGGTGGCAAAATCTTTTTCGTGTCATATAACAGCGTTTGGGCATATCAGCAAAAAAAAAAATTTTTTGGCACTTACAGCCTTATGGCATTAGTGATGCGATATATGCTACAAGAAATCCGCTTAACGTTACCAAGAACGTGATCAAAAAAGTAAATACCACTTGGTTTTAGACACAAGTTCAATATTTCGTTATATTATATGCCTGTATAGATAGATATATGCCTAAGAAGAAGAAGAAGAAGAAGAAGAAGAAGAAGAAGTAAAGTTGATTTAGTTCATCGTTCATTACTATGAAGAAATTTCATGAATTAAATATTCTGTATCTCGCATGCATATCTGATTTGTCCAAATGTTACTTCGAATAAAAGTTCAATGCTGATTTTATGCTAATATGCAATTCCGCAGTGGATTTAGTTGGATTCGGTCCAACGGTTGTAGAGCTAATCGCGAATGAAATTTCCAATTGCTAAATTTGGACGAAAACAGGAACAAAAAAACAAAAAAAAAAAAAAAAAATTGGCATCGTGAGAAGTAGCGATAAAAAAAAAAAAAATTGATCTGTGCGAACTAGCATTTCAACTTTTCGCATTCCAATTTTACGTATTCATATAAATATTCAAATTCCATCAATCAAATTATTTTCTATCGTATATTAGAAATCATATAAAAATTAATTGACGATCACGATTAGGTATAGTTATTTTTCTGGAATAAATTCATGATTATCTGATCATTCAAATTTTCTATCAGCGGTTTGATTCTTTTTTTTTTTTTTTTTTTCATTTTTTTTTTTTTTTTTTTATCGCATGAGCAATATTTATTTTTGCATGAGCAAAAAAAAAAAAAAAAAAAAAAAAAGTTGTTAATTTTTCTAGAATACTTGAACCGGCTGATTTGGTAGCTATAGGTAATCAGATTGTAGGAGCGGGTAAAAACGTAGTATATCGAGCGCAAAAACCTAGCGGTATTACTGATTATCGGATTTACTTCACCGTTTGAATAGCACCAAATTGGATACTACTTGGATACAGTTTGAAATACTAATTAGAGTATTTCTAAAATGATTATTATTATTATTATTTATTGTAAATAATTTAGATATATATATATCGATTAAAATTTCACTCGTTAGGATGTACTATACGATAATTGCACATCAGAAAAGTAATCATATAAAACGATCTTATAAAATGAAAATTCAAAAAAATTTCAATAATTTACAATTTTCAATAATTTTGTAAATTTTGCAAATTTTCTCGAAATATATTGAAACGCGTTGAACTTGTGATTTTAAAAAAAAAAAAAAAAAAAACAGATACAATTTCTGATATCGGTTTTGAAAATCGTAAAAAAACATCTAAAAAAAAAAAAAAACAAGAGAAACTGCGAAATCTTTGCTACATCGTAATAATATGGTCTTATAAAAAAGTATCAGAGATAGTTGGGTTCAGGTTTGTCGTACGATGTCAATTTGCCAGAATCGAGAGTGGCCTCGATGTGTTGGCCATGGCGAATGCGTGAGTAACAATCTAATGCGTATTCGAAGTAGACTTTGTAGACATAACGATAAATGGTTGAGGATAGGTCAAGATATTTAAAGTCAACGTTGCGTGACGGCTTTCTATTTCTCCTATAATTAAAAAAAAAAAAAAAAAAATACGTCATAGAAGTCATTTTTTTTTTTTTTTTTTTTTTTTTTTATGTACAGTTATAGTATAGCTAGAATATAGTTAACGGTATATACATACATATATGTATAAATATATCCAATGTTAGTAGAGAGAGAGAGAGTTAGGTACTCCAATCCAACTGACGAATTATTCTGACCGTGACCTATTCCCTTTTAATATTTAGCCATTCTAATTTCTTGTAAATTGAATAAATAAAAATTATTTCTTAAGAAGCGTTTACCTATATATGATATATATATATATTTATTTGTAAATTTCTTATAGGTATAGGTATATAGATTTATAACCGATCTATAAATCGAGACACATGTCCACATTTTTATTATACACCCGGCCCCAATTGAGTTTTAAATTAATTTGCATATATATATAAATCCCCCACCCCCGAAGTTGCCAATTAGAATGTCCGCAGTTTAAACTGCAAGAGATTCGAACCCATACAGTTGTAGGTATACGATTGAAAGTTTTATTTTTGTTTCAAGAATATTGAAGAATTTTTTTTTAATTTTTTTATTCCTCATCGTTTACGAGTAATTATACCTTATATATTATTATATACCTATAATAGGTAGTAGTTGAATACGAAAATCGCTTACAACGAATGAATAATATCAAAATTGACAAATTTTTTCGTTTCCGTTTGTTCTTTCTCTTTTTTTTTTTTTTTTTTTTTTTTTCAGATGTACAGAAAAAAAAAAAAAAAACCAAAAAAAATTATACTACACTTTTAAACATTCAAGAATTTAACCGCGTGAACAATATTGTTACGTTGATGAATATTCTTTTGATGTGTGAATGAAACGAGAAACAAAAAAGCAAAAAACAAAAAAAATAAATAAAAAAAATATCCAAAAACCTAAAAACGAAAAGAAAGAATGCAAAAAAAAAAAAAAAAAAAATGAGAGTAAAATAACCTGGAAATAATTGCCTGCCTTACTTACTACATCTGTATAAATGATCTCGTTTCAAAAACTCGACACCTCTCTTGGAGGAATTTACTTTCGATCTCGTAAATATACTGCGAGAGTAAAATTACATACGAGCGTTAGAAAGTGTCTAACGTATGTGCTATAGCGGTGGTAATAGGATATGTAATATTTAATGAAATTGAAAGTAATAAAATAGTTTTCTATATTCTCGAAGTTAAATGGAAATGTTCGAAAAATGAAGAGACAGAGGCTGTAACATATATATGTATATATTTTTTTTTTTTTTGTCACATAAAAAATTATGAATAAGAAAACTATTAGACGTGATATTATACGTTAGGAAATATACTATACCTATGGCAATGGTTAAAAGTGGTTTGTGAAATCGTCCCACTTTTAAAAGGACAAGCGATAGCCACAGCTGCCCGGAAGACATGACCGCGTAGAATGTACAACGGCATATATTTAAATACAGTAGCTATAAAGCTATACGGTTTAAAAAAAAAAAAAATTATTATCATAAATATATTTATTCACACACTTATACTCACATATATATATATATATATAATATATATGCTTATACTATATACACACTATATAGGCGATAATTAACATACCTACTTAGGTCTTTGCCTAGGTTTAGAGGCCAAAACTCCCACGGCCGCGGGTTAGACTCTATGCAAATTGGTTGGCCTCATTCACAACCAGATTTAGCCTGTAAATGTGTTGAACCCTGGCAAAAGGAGCATTTTTATTTTTTTTATTTATTTTTTTTTTAATTAATCTGTCATTTGAATAAAATATGACTGATATTCGCTTAAGGGGACCAGTACAGCGACTTTTCGATAAATATTATCATAGTACGAAATCAATTTATTTCATAATCAAAGTTCATTTTACATGAAAATATTTTTCTTTTTTAAAATCATGTGTCGTATAAGGATTTTAGAGCACCGTTGGACTGATTCAGGTAATCTTGGATTCATTTTCTTCAGAAAACAAATCCTCATCATGTGAATGTAGGAATTTAAAAATAAAAAATTATGTCACAAGTTATGATCAATTTACCAAATTTGCAAAAATTATTATCACTCATTTCTTAAATAACTTGGTCAAAACGAAAATTTTTCAAAATTCCTACATTCACATGATGAGGATTTGTCTTCTGAAGAAAATGAATTCAAGATGACCTGAATCGGTCCAACGGTGCTCTGAAATCCTTACGACACATGATTTTGAAAAAGTAAAATATTTTCATGTGAAATGAACTTTGTTTATGAAATTAATTGATTTCGGACTATGATAATTTCTCGAAAAGTCGCTGTACTGGTCCCCTTAATATTTAATGAAAATTATTAATTCAAATAATTTGATTCCGACCCGAACCTTCCTCAAAATGAAAAAAAAAAAAAAAAAAAAAATTTCTAATCCTCTAGGTATATAAATTATATATTATGCGGGCTGGGTTTAATTTCATCTCAAACGTTCGATGAACCCGCGTATGAGATTTCTAACACTCACTTTCAATGACATTAACCCCGTTAGCTATAGTCGAGACTAGACGACTAGGCACCGATGAGTAACTAGGTTCTAACGATTTCACTTGAACTTGACCGAGTTTCATGCGGTGTAGGTATATAACATCAATAAGTAAACCTGCGGGGGTATTCTATTCGGCTGACAATAATATTATCGTGCACGCGAATATAATTATATACAATAGAGACGTTTATATTTTTTTTCGGCATAGGCATTGAAAAGTCACTTTTTGACGCCTGTTTTCGATCCTCAAAGTGTCACTTTATACGGTTGGTTTCCGAACTGCCATATAAAGTCTTTATACGGCAGTCTGGATGCGCAGTTCGAAGTGCGCATTCCAAAGCTGCCGTATAAAGTCTTTATACGGCAGTTTCGAAGCGCGGTTCGAAGTGCGCGACAGATCGCACCATAACCTCACTCTTCGTCTAGTGAATCTCAACAGGCGTCAAAGTGACTTTTCATGCCTATTTCGAAAAAAATACAGTATGGGGCGCACCCGTAAACCGTTTTTGACTCGAATAATGATTTCAGAACTCGCTTACGGCTCGCCTTTAGCTCGTCCTGAAATCATTATTCTCGCCGAAAAACACTTGGTTTACGGGCATGTCACATAATATACTATAATAAACCACGTGCAGGCTAAATTGCAATTGCATAATTATATTATTACTGAACGAGAAGATACCTAGCTCGCAGTTTTATTTCTCTGTGATGTATTGCGACCACCTATTTTTCATAAGAAATTGAATTTTTTTTTTCTTTTTTTTTTTTTTCAACATTATTGGCACTCGTTTACTCCGAGATGAGGTCAAGTGCAATTTGCAATTAAAAAATGGCTTGTAATTAGTAGCAAAAAAAAATTTTTTTTTTTTTCTGTCTCTTCTGCGTTGAAGTAAACGTAAACGTATACGACAGCTGATTAACAACCTGCGGTAATTGACTCGTGGTAAAATTATCGCGTCTAAAACTAGTTGGAAATAATTATTTTATATAGTTAATATACTATACCTATATATACGAAAGAGGAGAAAAATTTCTGTGAAAAACATAAATTGCGATGAAAAACCGCAGTCCAGTCGTTGAAATCGCTCGGTATATAACGTCAGCTAATTGGAAAAAAAAAAAAAATTCTGATTAGTGCGGTAGAGGATATCGATATGAACGTCAAAGGAATTTTTTAATCAAGATAAAATTCACGAATTTATAATATCATCCTGATTAGATTAATCAAAAGTAAAAGGAATTTTCACAACTGATCAACATGCCTCAGGCGCCTATTTAGTTTCCGGTTGAATTTAGGGACGCCTTTCGTTCCAGGGGACTGACAAAGAGAATTGAATTTCATTTTTGCAGAAAATTATGACGTCGAAGCTAAACTGAAAGATTTTTTATGTAAAGACTCATATTTCGAATCTAAGTTGTAATTTAAACTCGAAAATAAGCGATCAGTTAAGTTAGTCGACAGACTAGAATAAGGATTGATCATTCTTTTTTTTTTTTAGCAGCTATTTGTAAGAAAATAAAATCAATTATCTGATTCGGATGAAAAGTTAGAATGATATTGAAATGGGTTTCAATTTTCTCTGCACAATCAAGGATTCCTATCGAATAGTAATTATAAGATACCTTGCGAAATAGAAAGCAATTAGTGTTCTCTAAAATTGAATTTTTATCCACAGCAATATATATAATAGTGCCCGGGAAAAAATTTTCAGACATGATCATGCCTGTTCATGTATGATCAGTAGGGTGGGTCGAAAAAAAAAAATTTCTTAGCCTGGGGGTAGAATTTGTAGCTTATAAAAAAAGAAAATTTTTCCATAAAAAAAAAATTTTTTTACTCAACGCTTTGAGGTAGCCCACTCGTGTTTTAAATAAATAAATAAAAAAAAAAACAAAAAAAAAGTTGGGTTAAAAAAATCACATTCTACAATTTTTACATGTTTTCCACGATTTCGGACCAAAAAAAAGAATTTCCCGTTGAAACTACCCAATTTGATTAAATATTTATTTAAAACACGAGTGGGCTACCTCAAAGCGTTGAGTAAAAAAATTTTTTTTTTATGGAAAAATTTTCTTTTTTTATAAGCTACAAATTCTACCCCCAGGCTAAGAAATTTTTTTTTTCGACCCACCCTAATGATCAGGCCTGAAATTAGGCACGATCATGTCTGTTCATGTAGGATCAGGCCTGAAATGAGACATGATCATGCCTGTTCATGTCTGATCATGCCTGATGTCAGACATGATCATGCATGATCATGAATGATCAGGACTGAAGCACTCAATACGTTCAGGCCTGATCATGCATGACCATGCCTGTTCATGTTTAATTATGCCTGATGCCAGACATGATCATGTCTGTTCATTCATGATCATGTATGACCAGGCCTGAAGCGCTCAATACGTTCAGGCCTGATCATGCATGACCATGCCTGTTCATGTATGATTATGTCTGATGCCAGACATGATCATGTCTGTCCATGCATGATCATGTATGATCATGCCTGTTCATGTGTGATTCAGCCTGGAAGGTTGGAAACCTCCAGCTCTGATCAAGCCTGATACGTTGGTTCATGTCTGACTAAACATGAACAGACATGATCATGTCTGATATTATAAATTGATTCAAACATGATCATGCATGATCAGATCCAATTATACACAGGAAAAAATGATCAGGCCTGATCAGACATGAATAGGCATGAGTCTTCAGACCTGATCAGACATGAAAAATGACCGGGACTGAACAGGCCTGATCAGGTCTGTTCATGTCTGATCAGGCCTGTTCAGTCCCGGTCATTTTTCATGTCTGATCAGGTCCAAAGACTCATGCCTGTTCATTGTCTGATCAGGCCTGATCATTTTTCCCGGGTGAAATTTAATTTCAAATGACGGATAAATTTATTTATTTATTCAAACCCTTCGATGAATTTGAATTTTTTTTTTTTTTTTTTATATTAGCCCATTTTTTCTCAAACGTTTATAAATGTAGTGTGGTGGTGGTTTTCCCTGAAATGCGATAATTGCTAAATCTATGTAAAAATTGAATGAATTGAATGAATTTCAAAATCGTACTACCAGTGATTTGAGAAAAAAGAAAAAAAAATATATTTCCACCCTCTGAAAAGTCCGAATACATCGTAGCCTGGCTAATTAGTGATTACCACCTTTGGTTTGCCCGAAAGTTTACCAGGACAAAGACATAGATGAAGTGCGGAGATAAATCTGATGACATTAATGATTGGATCGGGGCTAGAAGGTTCGCAGAATAACCGATTACATACACCAACTCGTATAGGGGTACGTACGTACCTACGTTATTATCTTGTTGTAGAGCGAGGAGCAAATACGAAAGGCAATTGGTCATGTGAATGAATCGCTGTCTCGCTAGGGAATTTCTAATCGTAACTGGTAATCTACATTTGAAGATAGGTACTTTGGTATTTCGCGAATTGGATACCTAGAGAGTGAGAGAGAGAGAGAGAGAGAGAGAGAAATTTGCTGAATATGTCACGCCCGCATCGTACCTCGAGCTAAAGAGAGTTTGTCAAACTTTTCTGACGATAAGTCGAGGAGTTAACTAGCAGCTTTGAATAAAAGAGAGAGAAAAAAAAAAAAAGAATGAAAAAAACACCTTCAAACTTCACCCACCTTATTTTTATTTTTTCATCATCATTATCGTATTCTTTTTATTATTCACTCTCCTGCACCGACTGTATAATATTGGGTTGGTTCGAAAAAATTTTAAATTGAATTTTCCAAACTTTTGTCAGTCCGCCATATTTCCCCACTTTTATCACTTGATTTCAAAGAACGATTGTGACATATGATATACTTCATCGATTTATGCAGTTTCGTATTTCTATATAGGTACCAACTTGAATTCAAATTCAATATCGTGATTGTATTATGCGTGACCTTAGTTTCAGCCAAGAAAAGTTGGCAAAGTTTGAGTAAAAACCAAAAAATCAGAAAAACAAAAAATCGCGTTCACTTTTCTCTCTGCCTTATTAATTGTCAAAATTTTGCGATCGGTTTTAATAAATAAATAAATAAATGAATGAATGAATGAATGAATGAATGAATGAATAAAATAAATAAATAAATAAATAAAATTCAGCCTGTTCTATACTCTCGATAATTTTCGGGGTCACACTTCTTACCGGTTCGTGTCGACTAGACGAAGCCCTGCACTGCTTCTTTGTAGAGAGTGATAAAAATAGATCGTAAATGAGAAAGAGAAAAATATAAAAAGTATAAAACCCGACATGCAGGACGAGGCATGTAATCGGTCATTTTAATCAGCACTTCGACGCACCGCAGTAGTAGCTATTTTCGATATATACACTGCATTGAACGGATACACAACAGCCTTGATCGACAAGACCTTGAGAGATATTTAGATCGTTTATACCGATCTATAGATCATATCAGCTAGGCATAGTATAGTCTACAGATAACCGAACTTTGAGACAAAATTACGATGCAATTATTTCGATTCTATGTTTCATTTACATTCGACATATTGTATTCGATGATGCATCCATTCGACTGGGGCATGGAAAATAATTTTCCAATCAAACGACCTGATCCCCTCAAAACCAAAAAAACAAAAAAAAAATCGAGTTAAAAAATCGGCGGAGGATTTATTGAAATTAATTAAATAAATTCTATAAAATGAGATTAAGACTATCTATATACCGTCTGTTTGCACTCTGGTAACACTATCGCGTCTAAACAGCCGTGACCTGTGAACCGTGAAACATAAGCCAGTAGATACCACAAGCCTGTTGATTTGCTATAATCTAGCCATTATTCTCTGCAGCTGTATTATACTGCGATATTACCTTTTCTTTGGTATAGTAAAAGCAACATTGCGGTGGTTGACCACAAGCTTGCAGCAAACGGTTTAATTAGCCGTGTGATTCACGAATTGAATAAATGACTAGGTAAAATGATGTGGAATGAAAATATACCCATTCGCGATGAAATTTTCTAGGATATCTTCCCTCAAGTCCTTTAATCTTTAGTTTTAGTAGGATCATGTCCTCCGTGAGTATTTGGAGGTGTAAAGGTCCGAACTAGAATTTGAAAGTCTAGTTAACGCCTAAACTTTCTTAAAACAGATCTAACTCTCACTTTTAGGTGGTAATCGGAATTATCATCACATGCATAATCCAATCCTCAAATTTTATTCCGGACCTTAAACTCCTCGATGATAACTTGTCGAAATGAAATCAGAATTTTTTTTTCCGGTTCAAGAAATTCAGAAGAGAATTAGCGAAGCTTCCGCATCAATTTTGCATGCGGATTAATTGATGTGACAGTCTAAACCGTAGTTCTCTGAATTAGAAAGTTTAGCGGACCCTGTACCCGGAACTCGTTCGCTAATGGATGATCGGATCTTGTCATTTCTCTTGAACTTAATTTCTGATCAATTCTTCGTCTACAGTAGCGGGTTTGTAAAAATTGATCATAGGGTAACGTTGCTAATATCGTACCGCAATCTAAATCGTATAATTTCAGTTTGGCAATTTTTTGCGAGAGTATCTCCTCGATTTTAATTTTGATTTTGATTTTTTTGTTTTTTTGGGTTCGGCACTAAACTGCATGGCACCGCATAGCAATAGAAAATATCAGGTGTGATCGAAGCTCCCAGTATTCCAGCTGGTATTGATCCTAATTTAAAAATCTCAGCAGTCGATTAATTACAAGATGAGAGATACTTATCCAAATCACCGTTGCCTGATCTAAATCGAATTCAGGCAGAGCACACCGCGGTTTCTTTTCTCTCTTTTTTTTTTGTTTTCTGTATATAATCTTTCTTTTAACTTTTTCTTCCTTTTTTCATTCAACTTTTATATTACACACTATATCAACGTTGAATCTCCTCGCATGAAGAAAAAGAAAAAGAAGAAGAAGAAGAAGAATATAAAAAAAAAAAAAAAAAAAAAAAGATTAAGATAGAAAAAAGGAAAAAAAAATCTCTACAGATTTATTATATCGCCCGAAGACACGATGTGCAAATTTTATTAATACCTTTAGATTCTTATGATACGTGCACTATATACCAGCAGAAGCTTACTGATAAATAGCTTATACCGTGAGGTTCTGTGGACGCGGAATGCTAGGGATACCAACCCAAAGAAGGTACTATTTCACGGGCAGTAAGTTACAGCAGTAGCTTAGTAACTTACTGGATGTTTCTAGTAAAATCACTAGATATCACTAGAAATCCAGTGATTATTGGTCACTAGATTGCTGGACTTTAAATCTAGTGATTAGATTTCCAGTAATTTTTAGTGATTTTACTATAAACATTTAGTAACTACTGCTGCAGCTTACTGCTCATGAAAAAGCACCATTTTTGGGTTGGTATCCCTAGCGTTCTGCGTCCACAGAACCTCACGGTATATACGAATAGAATAAATACCGCAAGTAACTAAAAACTGAACTATTGCACATCTCAGACTTGCAATAAAATTGAACAAATAAATCATTATTATTATTTAATACCATTGTTTACACATTTAGTCGAGTCAGTCTACCTTCAGTTAAAATTCAAAATCTGAAGGTTGATGAAATACTTGAACCTTTCTAAAATATGCGTACATCTAGGTACTATAAACTATTATACGCATCATATTTCCGTAAGAGACTGTTCTTTTAACAGTTTTGCATGGTATTTGTATGATATAGGTATATCACGTGTATATCTTAACTTGGCAAAGTTCCGTTATAAAATCGAGGCTATATCTACTATACTTAAAGAATTTTGGTTGAATTTCGTATCATGTTTGGTTAGACGACTACTACACTACGAAATTTTTCGTATATAGATTTATCTCCTCCGGGGCAGCTCTTCCTACTTACTATATATATATATATATATATATATATACATATGTGAGGTCAAACAAATTTCATACATCGACATTTATACCCATGTACATGAAATTTATTTATTTTTTCTTCTCTCATTGTCAGATATATACAGATGATAATAAATTGTTCATGAGAAACGGAAGTAGTCATGTAGTACCTAGTTCATAATATAAATATATATATATATATATATATATATACTAGATTTAAATATTATTTATCTAATTTAAGAATATACATATCCATATACATATACATCATAAATTCATTACTTCATGCATACTTAAAATAGCGTATATACGACTAAAATGCAACGAACCATATTTTAAACCACAAGGCGTGACCATGTCTTTGTTTAAATTTTTTACACCCATCTTTTACTTACCTTACTCACTCTTTATCCCAAAAACAAAGAGTAAAAAAAAGAAAAAAAGAAAAAAAAAAAAGATAGATATTACACTCATGCTCGTATGCTATAAATTCACGCAGTATTAAAAAAATTGACGTTTAGCTATTTCGACGACAGAGAAAAATTGCGTTTATCTTTCTTCTTCTTCTTCTTCTTCTTCTTCTTCTTCTTCTTCTTCTTCTTCTTCTTCTTCTTCTTCTTCTTCTTCAAAGAATGATTATTCGACGAATACTTTAATATTGGAACCTTGAAATCGATGAATAAAATTTTTATTCAATGCCGAAGTGATTTTGATTGATTATTTCAATTTTACATCGTCCGATTTTAAATACTACCTAGCTCGCTAAAATGGGATAGAAGTTTTTTCGATTTTTCCTTTTACTCAAAAACTTTTAGAAACTTATAATTGTATAGGTTTGAGGACTGATTAAATCTTCGAACTTTTGAAACTTTTCGAACGTATACGTAAGTCTGTTTTTGTGATTTTTTTTTTTTTTTTTTTTTTTTTCAGAATTATAAACACGAAAATTGTTGATTGGAAATTTTTATCAAGTAAACTGAGTATATCCGTTTATTTGATAATTTCATTTCTTTGTTAGAATTTCTTGAGCTTATGTGACGGAGACTGATATCCGTAGGAGAATCAAGCTTTGAAAATTGAATCCTTCGAAAATGACAGTCGCGAATTGATCCTCAATATCGTTTTTTATTTTTTTTTATTTTCATCTTCATAATAAGGAAAGAAAGAAGAAGAAGAAGAAGAAAAAAAAAAAAAAAAGATCAAGCGGTGTCCTTTGATCGTTTGTGGATTCACGGTGAATAAAACTGTTAGTAAAAAGCTCTAGTAATCTCCGAGTGCTGCAGTAACAGGTAAAAGGAAATTGGCTAGCAACCATCCGTGAAATTTTAGCCGCAAAATAAAGATTCGGGAAGTTGAGAGATTGGCTTTAGACTCGAGAGTGAAAATCCGAGTACTTTGCGTCCTAACCGGAGGGCCGTAGAGTAAAGTGGAAAAAAAAAAAAAAAAAAAAAAAAAAACGAAGAAAAGAAGAATGAAAAAAAAAAAAATAATAATTATGATAGGCAAGCAAATTAGAAAGACGATGCGAAGAACGATGCCCATGCAGGACGTGGCGCGGCTGAGGCGCCTGTTGCGAGAATTGATGATAAATTTCTTTCATATTTCCGCGAGTTCGTTATGTATACATATGTAGTAGGTAGTATGTACGTAACGTTTACCGTTTCCCTTTATACTTTTTGCTCAATTTTTATACACCTTTTTGTTCTGCACTCGGCTTGATATACCAGTTCCTCTACCCTTCGTTCACACACGATGCACACACCTTGATCAAATTTGCACACAGGTATACCGAAGAACCTCGGAAAAGAATTTAAGCTCGCGACGTGCATTAAGGGAGTTTAATCGTTTAAGACAGTCTAGAAAATTGGTTCGATTTTACAACAAACCGATATATGATCACGTGAAATTATATACCTATCGATGATTATTTAAAAAAAAAAAAAAAAAAAAAAAAAAAATATCTCATTGCTGAAAAAAAAAAAAAAAAAAAAAAAATTCTGGAAATTTGTAAAAATTCTTTAAAAAGTGATACGATTTTTTTCGAATTTTCAAACAGTTTGTTAACACACATTTTCAGAGAGTTTTAATCAAAATTTTAGACCATAACCGAAATTAATTTTGCAAATTTTGTTTCAGATTTCATAAGATGATATTGAAAATCGAAGTTATTTCATGGCGATACAAACAGCGAGAAAATATATTTTTCAAAATCAAATTTGCTTATTTTTCTCGAAAACTTTAGTCGGTATCTAAAAATGTGTGGAAAAGTTTTCTGCGAAATTGCAATAATAATATTCGTAAAGTTTTTGAATTTTCTTAACTAATCGAAGTTGACGAGACTTTTTAGGTACTACAAAGTTTTTGAAAATATAATCAGACATGGGTTAATTTTATTTATCAAAATTCTAGTAGATTTGGAATGCCTGTTTAGGGGCTTAGGTAGTGTTCTTTTTTTTTTTTTTTTTTTAATACTTAACGTGATCCAGAAAAAAAGTCTTTTCGAAATGGCAAAAGCCGATAAAATCGATGGTTTAAAATCTCGAAAGTTTCGATGTTCCTGAAATTTTTATTTCGCGTAAAATAAAGGGTTGAATTTCGTCACAGGGGCTTATTTGATTCGAGTGAATGCCATGCCGCCAACTCTCAGGTATTGATTCTTCGATATTGTAGAGATGGAAAATATAACGGAGGACATGTAACGCGTGGATATTGCAAAACGTGTGACAGCAAAAAATTTCCATAATCTTCTATACTATGCCGCCGAATAACGAATGAGCTGCAGGCCAAGTTTGGTTGAGATTAATCCCACCATATCGTTCTTATCTACTTTCGAGATCATAATTACTGCACCCATCGCAATACTGGCTTCGAACGATTTGTTATACCTGCAGAGATACATGGTGTATTAATATTATGGTGCTCCTGAATTTGATCATTTTGAAATTTTAATGCTTCCATGGGTCAGGACGTCTCCAAATGTATAAAAAAAATTTAGCCAAAATCCCAGGTTCCTATCTCAATTTTAAGTACCGCCCCATTATGGTGCTCCTGAATTTGATCATTTTGAAATTTTAATGCTTCCATGGGTCAGGCGTTTCCAAATGTATAAATAAAAAATAAATTTAGCCAAAACCCCAGGTTCCTATCTCAATTTTAAGTACCGCCTCAAAGTCTTGGAATTTCCCATTTAGATTCGCTGTCTACTTCATCCTGGGAATTTCTATCCGTAAACGCGGATATCGCAATGCCCTGCAGTGGATTCTAATTGATAGATTCGTGCTATTGAATCTTAAATGAAAAAATAAATGACCGTTGTAATTTGTTGCAGGTAGGGCAATATTACAAGATGCGTTTCATGTGATTCGAAATAATTACCACAGATCAGCTGCACTTTCGAAACCAGTAACGATTTCTCCGCTCAATCTTTCGCTGCACAGTACAGCAGCACAGTCGTAGCAATGCGGTACGAATAATCGAACACCGTGACCACAGTATGTACCTACACTACACGTCCAAGTGCAACCAAAACCCACAAATTTACGCTTGATTGATAAGTGCAGCAGATCGTAAGACCATAATATGAAATTGATGGTTTGCCAAAAAATCGGTGCAGAAAATAACAAAGTTCTTTTGAAAATGAAGAGTGCAGACTAAAGTGTACAAAATGTACAATGCACATGATGTTTCCCTTTTCTGATCACCCTGACTGAAGTCGAAATAGAAATTATCGTTTTATTCTGAAAGTTTTAACCGAAAACTTGAAGGTGCAAACTCGAATTTGAAGGTGGGTGGTCAAATGCTAGCACTGCTTATGACTTACACCTCCAAATCCTCACGCTGGACATGATTGCCAATCTATAATGGCCGTTCCTCTGTTTGAGTCATGCATTCGACTAGCTTGTAATTAAAGTTTGTTGAGCCGGTGAATTATAATGCCGACTGACTACGGGTGTTAATTATGAAAGATACGCGACTGTGGCGAAGTAGCCTTACGTGCAAAAGTCAAGGGCAAGATAAGCCGTCCATTCCATTTATTCGGTCTCTTAACTTCCTCAGACTATGATAAAGCTAACCACACAACTAATTGCGAAATATAAGTAGCTCGGGGCTTATTCATTCGCGGTTTTTCATCAGTCTGGCGATAATAATAGTGCGAAATGAATCGACTTCGTAATCTGCATGCAGCACATCGTCATAAAGTAATGAACACCAGTCATATTTTCGACGAAGAGAAAATGTGAATATTTTCCGTTTATATTTAGGTAGGCGCAGTAAAGTTAAATCTGAGCCAACATATTCCATGCTGCAGTAATGGAAGCAATTGAAGCTATTGTTTCTGCAGTAAAGCTTGAAGAGCTTTACTTGGCAACTGGCAAGAGCTGTATTGTTTCTACAGTGTCGTTTTATCGACTTCTCTACAAGAGTTGGTAGAGGAGGACTTGATACACCATTTGTCACTGGTAAGTTACGCTTTTAGGTCAGAGGGTTTGACAGATGACTTGTTAAAATCAGTGAACAACTCGCTTGGCTACTGCAGCAGATTTTCGGAGTTCAGTATAATCGATTCCTTCGTGAATGCAGGCCCGAAAATTCGTTTATCCCTCATAGAAAATCCCCCTAGTTCTCCCTGAGGTACACACAGAAAAACCTAAGCCTAGATTACGATTGAAAAATCGTAATTTACGGTTTTCATAAGCGTAATCTACGTTTTTAGAGACAACGTGAATCATGCTGTATATTGCCGTAAAATAGATCGAATTGTCCTTGAAGTACGATTTCGTATTCGTACACTAAGGAAAACTTTAACGTAAATCACTTTTTACTATAGTACGTTCAGGTTTTCCTTATTGTACGAATACGAAATCGTACACTAAACGTAATGGATTCTGATCCGGACGAGTTGGACAATTCTAGAAACAGCCAATCGGCGCTCTGGATTTTTTTAATCCAGAGCGCCGATTGGCTGTTTCTAGAATTGTCCAACTCGTCCGGATCAGAATCCATTACGTTTAGTGTACATCAAGGACAATTCGATTCTATTTTACGGCAATATAGAGCATGATTCACGTTTTCTCTAAAAACGTAGATTACGCTTATGAAAACCGTAAATTACGATTTTTCAATCGTAATCTAGGCTTAGGTTTTTCTGTGTGTATGAAATGATATCGAAGATGATCGCTCATCTCTCGCCTGCTGCACTTTCCTATGAATCATTCAATCATTCGTAGATAATACACCTGCAGCGATTCAGTCAGAGCGTGTAATAAATCGTTCGAAAATTCCCGCCTCGAAGAACGATTTCCATATGAAATTAGGTAGATCGTCCGGATTGCTGGGATGCCGACATATACCCACCCAACCTACCATTTCGGGTTTCTCGCTCTCTCTTCCTCTCTCTACGTACCCGCAAGTCATTTTCACCACGAGCTTTCCATATCCTCATTTGCCGGTTGAAACGGTGGCGTAAATCTACGCATTAAATCGTCGTGGAAGAAGAATAAGAAGAGAGAATTGCGGATTGGAGTTTATTCAGGAATAATAGGACCAGACTTCAAGACCTGGTCTTCAATGACTGTAATTTCTTTGGGCTGGTCCTGGCGCAGACGATGCATGGTTTGACGTAGATTTTGGGGTTGAGAAGTGAGGTTGACCAGGTTGAGGAGGTCGAGAAGGCACATCGTGTGGTTACGTGTAAATGTACCTACCTACATGCATATGTATACACATGTAGATCGTTGTACGCCTATATATATACGAGGAGAAACGAGCAGGAGCGGGTATCGAATCGTGCAAAAAGTTTGGCAGTGGGGAAAAGCGGGGGGGATGAAAGCGGACCCCGAGTGCAACGACCCCTTCCCAGGTCAACCACCCCGCTGGACTTACGGACGGACTCGAGTCGCGAATCTTGCAGCTGAGCTGCCCGACGAAGACGAGGTCGAGGAAGCTGAGGCTGGAACTGACGGAGCAGCTCTCCACGTGATACTCGTTACTAGTAGTTGTAGTAGTAGGAGGAGGAGGACCAGGACAAAAAGGAAGAGGAGGAAGAGGAGGAGGTTGTTACGTTTCGTGTAACCGCAGAACACGAGGAACGTTGGCAAAAATATTTCCGCTGAACCATTCCGTCGATATTTTTTTTTTTTTTTTTTGAAAATATCTGAACTATCAAATTTGATAGTAGCATCAAAAATGCATCATTTTCGAAGTAAATCGTTCGTTGTTCGTTTCGTTCTGATCCTAAGCAGGAAAGTATAACACTACTTATGGTGGAGTACATCACTATGTGACAGTTCGTAGTAAACGAGAACAAATTTGGAAAGCCTGATGTAATAAATATCGTGATTTTATGTGTGAATGAATTTCCTGGTTTTAATTATCGTTTTTTCAAATTGCTAAAACACGTGGGCACAGTTTATCACCCGAGTAAAATTGTGCAATGAAACATATCGTTTGTGCTGAAATACAATTCTACAGTGAATCCTGCTGAAGTCATTTCAGAAGTTGTCTAACTATGCTGCAATTTAACTTCAGACTACATGGTACAGCCACATTTTATTTTCAACGGTTGTTACAATTCGCCAAAAAACTTGGCCAAAAATCTGGCCTCACCAATACTGTGGAATAATTCGTATCTACTATTCTAAGGCATGAAAGCTACGTCAATCTCTGCAAATTGAATCCACGAACCATAAGGAACTTAAAATTTGTAATTTGGGGACCTTTTTGAAATTTCGATATTTGAAAAGCAATCAAATAATGCTTTGCGCATCACAGATTTTGAGCCTTTTAATTCAAACTCTTCTGGCTCATTTGTAGACGTAATTTGAATAGATTCAAAGTAGCTTTTTGAAATTCGGAAGCTAAAAATGAATTTTCAATTCTGTCGAATCATACAACAAAATAAATTTTAGCAATATCGCATGAAAATTCGCTGAGAATATGACTACTTTATTGAAAACTGAGTTTTCCTATCCTTCCTGAAACTTTCCTCGAATTCGATATCAAATTTGGTTTAAAAGTCACTAAACACACAGTTGAATATTAAAAAAATTTGAAATCGTAACGATTTTTAGTCAAATTCACTGTAAACTGTATTGATTAATGATAAGTTGATATCATTCCCACGATTCGTACACCACCAAATGAAAGAAGAGTATATCTCCTTTTTTGAATTTCACAATTTTTAGCTTTTCCCAATTTTGTTTTTATCGTATTAAATCCTTCTTCCTTGAGCTTAGATCAAGCAACTCAGCCAATTAACGTGATCTTATATCTCCAACGTTCTAACAGATGCTTACACCTTGGACGCGCTTGGCAAAGTAACATTCCGAGTTAGAATTTCGCCATTCTACCTCTACCTCTATTTCTAGTCACCTGTCTAGCGACTCTCTAATCGTAAGTGGTTTTTACCACTTTCAATATCTCGGACAGAATCTATACCTCCATCAAGTTTTTTATTTTTTCGATCGGTTAATATAACTTTCTCAAATATTAGTGAATTTCATTTTTTTTTTTTTATTTTTGTTTTCAAATTCAGGCCATGAGGAGACCTGAATACAGTCAAGTTATGTACGGTATAAAAATGTGAAAAAAAAAAATTGAAAAAATCTAAAATCCATCAATATTCCGTAAAGTTGTGACCGATTAAAAAAAAAATAAATAATTCAATCCTGAAATGAAAAAAACTAGAATCTCAACCCCCTCATATAGTATTTTTTATCACAATAGCGATGATTCACAGGTATCACAATTACACCTGATCAGTGTTGCGAGTCACTAATTACGTTTGTAATGGAATTACTCATTTAATTACCCATTACTTTGGTAACATATATATATATATAAATATCCGAAATATTGATGAAATCACGAAATGAATTCGTCAAATAAATATCGTGTCTCGTTCACCAAATTGTTTCGGTCATATATAGATGGTGTAAGTGGTAATACTATCGTAAGTGGTATTAGTATTAGTATCGCAGATAAGTTGCTACGCGGACCAGGATATCTGAGGCTTGATGAAACCTCGGTGGAATTCAGGGCACGAAGAGCGATGAGGAAGAGATGGAGAATGAGAGACGTTATGGTTGACGATATCGATACGATATAATGATGATAATAAGGTAGGTAGGTATAGGTATGGAAGCGATCAGGAACAAGACCGAGATATTACCTACTATCCGATTCTCTGTACGATAAGTGGGCGACACACTTTATTCCATCTTGATTTATAGCTACAGGAAATGTCCGTATCGTTTTCGATGAGATTTTCAACGATCAGGTAGTTATAAGCACGAAATGGTGACCTAAGATCGTATATAATTTTTTTTTTATGCCATAATAATTCGTTAGAAAAATGATGAAAAAATGATCAAATGATCAGCAGAAGATCGTTTATATTATAAATTCTTCAGAGTTTATAAAACCGACTAATATTCTTCCGAAGTTTTTCTTTTGGAATTCTTCCAAGAATTTTCTAAAAAACAATCAGCTATGAATTTTCATTAGAGCGTATAGATCTGGATGAAAAGTATTTTTTCTTTTTATCTATTTTGGTTTTTATTTAAACTGGGGGTAATTCTCTACCTCACTACGATCCAAAAAAGTCTAAAACCTTCGAGTTAAGCAGAAAAAAATAACTAAACACGAGTTAGGATCGGGTATTCATGAAACAGCTTGCTTTTAGCTCTACAACGCGTGAAAAACAAAACGAAAACCAAAAGAGGAGCACAGTGAATGTGTTAATTCAAAATAATCAAATACCACATGAAATTTCATGATCCGCAATACGCGCAAATGATGTGTTAGTCCGGAATGAACGCGTGAAAGGATTTCGCAGTTTGCATCGATCTACTGTAATACGTATAGTATATATGCAATTATAGGTACATCGGCTAATTAGAACGTGCGAAAATCGTGTTAAATATATTTAAAGAAATTTATTTTGGTACACGATTTATACTTGTTACTATTAATTATTGGCAAATATTTTACCAATAACAACACGAATCCTCATATTTACTTTCAATAGTATTTAAGGATTTTTGTTTCCATTGCGTTAAGTAGGTAAAAATAATTTTAAAAAATTGAAAAACTCTTCACTGGTTGAGCATGAAGAAAAAAAAATAAATAAAATAATAATAATTTATGTTAGTTTAACAGCAAAATATTGTTTCAATACGAAATAACTTGCTAATTAGGATTAAATACTTATATTATGTTTATTTATCTTCAACTTAAATGTAACTTTTTGAATTTATTGTCCAATGCGTCATCTGAGTAGAAATTATGGCTATGCAGTGGGCATCGAGAGATGTACAAGGTTAAACAAACACTTACCTATACGTGAGAATAATACAGAAAGTAAACATTATCCACATAAAATATTAGGTAAATAACTATACACACATGCCTTTGTTCAAATTATTTATCATAGTTCAAATAATTCAATGCCTTCATAGGTGTGTTAAATAAAAAGAATATAAGGGGTTGCGGGATTCCCAAATGACGATCTTATACCCGGGTGAGAGTGCCGATCAAAATCGCTTAGGAATCCAAGGGTTAACTTATCGCTGGGTTATTCGAATAGCAAATCGCATGGGAGGTGGTAGTTTCACACTTGGTTTGTTTCATTACCGATTATTATGAAATTTATCATTATTGCATTACGCGAGATGTAAACTTCGAGGAGATCTTTTCGACGCCCGATACGAATAACAGCACATTTCAGATTCCGGGTGAAAAAGAGCACGTTTCAAATTCCGGGTGGAAAAGAGCACATTTCAGATTCCGGGTGGAAAAGAGCACGTTTCAGATTCCGAGTGGAAAAGAGCATGTTTCAGATTCCGGATGGAAAAGAACACGTTTCAGATTGAGAATGAAAAATAACACGTTTCAGATTCACTCGAAAACTAGCACAATTTAGGTTGAACCGAATATTACTTATTAGCAAGTGTCAGGTAGGTTTATTATATAAGATTGAATTAATCATTCAATGATAAAATTGAATCGAGTTTTTGTGCATAATTGTGCATTTCCAATTTCATAATAAACCTACCTGACACTTGCTAATGAGTAATATTCGCTTCGCCTGAATTGTGCTAGTTTTCGAGTGAATCTGAAACGTGCTATTTTTCATTCTCAATCTGAAACGTGTTCTTTTCCACCCGGAATCTGAAACATGCTTTTTTTCACTCGGAATCTGAAACGTGCTCTTTTCCACCGGGAATCTGAAATGTGCTCTTTTCCACCCGGAATTTGAAACGTGCTCTTTTTCACCCGGAATCTGAAATGTGCTGTTATTCGTATCGGGCGTCGTTTTGACAGAAATAATATCGTTCTGTTTCGTTAGAATTATGTCATACCTACGTGGGGATACGGAGGTGTAAATCGGAATCTGCAGACCTTGTACTTGAAATTCTGATTTACCTCTCTACGTCCTACTAAATTTTCGAATTCTACTCAAACTCAATCAACTCAAAGATCGATTTTATTTTCGACTTTGTAATTCATTCGTCAATCGGTTCGCAAAACGTTTGATTGAAGATCGATTTTTTAGGTGTAAATCGGAATTTCATTACATGCACAATCCTAATCTCAAATTTCAATTCGAATTAGAATACAACAAGAATTTCTATTCCGGCTTAGGTAATTCACAAGAGGATTAGCAAAGCGTTGAAATCGATTCGGAATGCTGATTTAGAAAATTCTAGTCTTGGATGAACATCAGAATTTCAATTTCATGAAAAATTTTCATTCGATTGGAACTGCGAGGTACAATTTATCTCGTATCTATAATTTATCTTCTATTTCATTTTTGCCTACGTGCTTGTTTCGTGTCTATTCCTTTTTTTCTTTCTTTCTTTCTTTCTTTCTTTCTTTCTTCCTTTCTTTTTTTCATACCGGAAACTTGTAGGTTTTTTTTCCACTCTCAAACGGATAAAGTTTTTCGTAAAAGTAGTAGGAATAAAAAGAATTCTCTAACTCTATATATTCCAAGTCCGACAACTCTCGCGATATCTTCTTGTCGGACGGAAAGCCGTATCTCACTCCCAGGAAATTTGAAATCTAAGCAATTACCAAAAAAAAAAAAAAAAAAGAATAATAATAATAATAATACCTCGAATATAACACCTCGCCTTATAATTAAGTCAAGACTAATATTCTTGGAACGTATAGATTAATTAATTTATATCTCTATATCGAAAATAATCACAAAAATTATACACAGAATTGAAAGGTGATAAACTATCAGACGAAAATCGTAGAATTCGTTAATAAATTCTGTGTTGAATGAAATTTTTTACAAATTTAAAATCAAATTCAAATAATTTCTATATTATATCGTCGGTAGGTATATTAAATGTCAGATGAAAAATAAAGTTCCGTAGAACGTGTGGGCGTGCGAGATAAAAATTTCTATGACATAGGTATAAGGTATAGGTCCGCTGTATGGCCGCACCTAAAACGACCTGCAGTTCCTTTTTTTTTTCGTTTTTTTTTTTTTTTTTTCTTTCTAGTCGTTTTTACCTTTTTTTTTATCGATAAGTAGATATTTTTCCTCTTCTTTTTGTCCATATTCCCAACGGAGGTGGACTCGCGATGTCATACTTAAGAGCTTCTGAAGGACAATGGCGAGGATGAGAATAAGAATAAGAATCAGAAACGAAATCAGAATGCGAATAAAAATAAAAATAAAAATAAGAATAAGAATAAGAATAAGAATAAGAATATGAATGAGGATGAGGATGAGGATGAGGATGAGGATCAGGATTGGAATGAATCTCGACAGTTTGACTCACGGACTTCGTAACACGAGGGATTTTGAGTCATCAAATCCGATGCTGCACTCTCTTCTCAGACGTTCTCTATGCGCGGAAAAATTCAGAAGAATAAATTGCGGAATATGTAGCAAGAAAAATATATATTTTTTTATCGATCGATGCTTGCTTCAAAATCAGATGAATAAAATCAATAGATAGGTATTTTATAGATCCAAGACTTTCCTCGCGACGAAGAATTAAGGAAACGATCCATCTTCTTCACCAAATTTTCGAAATACTCAAAAATTGATTCAGGTTTAACCAGCGAATATATTTCGACTAAGAACCGAGCGAATAATATATCACTAATTAATGAGAGGTCGAATTTATTTTTTTTTATTTTTGTCATTTTAAAATTCTGTTATGATAATTACAAAACTATCACTTTTATTGATCATTGCATGTTATTGTGCAATTATCAAGGTATGATTTCGGAATAGATTACATGTCACGCTGTACCATAAGTAGGTAACATACGTGAACTGAATTTTTGTTAAATAATCTCAAGCGATTATCGAATACTATTTTTTTCCGTATTTTGTGTGATTTATGTGTATAGTAGACAAAATTACCCTCAATTCAGAAAAAAAAAGAAAAACTATCATACAAATGTGCATTAGGGTGGTTAAAAAAAGACCTAATTTCTCAGATGTTGCTGCTCATCCGTGAATATGTTGTTTGTGATTTTTAAAAATATTATTCCATTTTTTTTTTTTTTCAGCTCTATTGGATAATATTTACTACTGCCTCAGTGAAGTTGAAATTTCGAAATTTTGCCATTTTTGGCAATTTCAAAGTTCTCAAATTAAAGCGCTCGTCTGGCTACCTCGAGATTCTCATTCAATGAGCATTTTGGTTCAAGATGGGACTCGTACGATAATATTTAGTACTGCCTCGGAGACATTGGAGTTTTTTTTAAATATTTTGCGTTTTTTCGGAGAATCGATCACCAGGTGCTGCTCATGAGACAGTTTCATCTTACCAATATAAGGAATAAATCCAAACAGTTTGCAGTCTGCGGGACCATTTTTACTACTGCCTCATTGAGGGCGACTTTTCTTCAAGTAAAATTAGCAGCATGAGGCAGTAGTAAAAATGGTCCCACGGACTGCAAACTTCGTGTACTTCTTCCTTAAAATGGTAAGAAAAGACTGTCTCATGAGAAACACCTGGCGATCCAATCACTAAGAAAACCCCTAAATAGTGAAAAAAACTTCAATGTCTCTGAAGCAGTACTAAATATTATCGTACGAGTCTCATCTTGAACCAACATCCTCATTGAATGAAAACCTAGAGGTAGCCAGATGAGGACTTTGATCTGAGAACTTTGAAATTGCCAAAAATGGCAAAATTTCGAAATTTCAACTTCACTGAGGCAGTAGTAAATATTGTCCTATAAAACTAAAAAAAAAAATGGAATAATTTTTCAAAATCACAAACAACATATTCACGAATGAACAGCAACATCTGAGAAATTAGGTCTTTTTTGAACCACCCTAATGTGCATGTATTGAAACTTTTCGCTATATTTTACGAGGGTTTAATTAGTTCGTTAAAAATCGTGGCCCTTGCTACACATGTGACTGTGTTTTATATAATATATACGTAGATGTAAAAGCACAATTAAATATTCCATGTATTCATATATATATATTATATATACACATATAGAGGCGTTGTAAATATATACGTGCAGAGTCAGATAATGGTATAACATTGACTTTCTAATATCGCATGTCTACAGAAACGGTCTTCCACATATTATATTCGCGTAATTCTTTTTTGGCAAAAATTTTTCACGCATTTTGACCGATCAAAATCTTTCTCATTTATACGCAGTTTTTTTTTTTTTTTATATAAAGTCACGATCGTATCTCATCACGTGTAAAAATCCTTTCGAGGTAGGTATACTACCTAAATCAAACCGCAATTATTTCTTATCTGAAAATTTCAATACACAGCACCTATGTAGGTATATGACTAAACCGTGAAATAAGCAACAATTTTTAATTTTTAATTTTTTTTTTTTTTTTTTTATCATAAAATAATGTCATTTCGAAGCGAACCGACAACGTAACGCATTTTTTTCTTATTCTCGCGGGATTTGTAAAAAAAATGATCTTTGAGATATTTTTCTAATTTTGTGCAATAAATTTTGAGTAAAAATATTTAACGAATAATATAATGCGATTGATAAATTCAACACACATAATTATATATATATATATATTTAAATATAATATATATTTACTGCACGTCTGATTATTATTCTAACTGGGTTTCTGGCGGTCGCGATAGGACGCGGAGTATATAGTAGTGTAGTATAAAAGTAAAAATTTCGCGTTATGTGGTAGATACACTTTGTTCGCAATTCCCGTTTATAGACACAGATGTTCTCCGCATTTTTATGATATACGTCTGGTCTAGACTAGCCGCAATGCAAATAGTAAACGATGAATATATAAACGAATTGTAATCGCTATAAAGACTCGATATATAAACGAGGCTATATTTGGCTGATAAAAATTCGCTATAGTACTATATCAACTAATTTTATGTATATATGTATATATATATAATATATGCATAATTGAGAGCCACTGTTATTAAGGAGTTGCACAGCTGGCGCAGTAGCATCATCTGCCTTGCATCATCCCCACTTCGGTACAGTACGACCCAAGATTTGCAAAAAAAAAAAAATTTGCACAAGATACAATTTTTTTTTTTTCGTTTCATGTCATTTACCAAATTGTCGATATTTTTATTTCATTATATATAATTTTCGAAAGATATAATAAATTGAAAAGAAACCAATCGATCGATCGATCGATTCAATGAGGAATATATTAGAAATATAATAACAATTATATTATCTCATTAATAGCGAATATAATTTATACACTCATTTATTACACTTACATACACGTAGATATATATATACTTGCGTCAGTATATCGTAGCAATTATTATTCATATATTGTAGCGGTATAAATATTATTTGCATAGATTTATTTATAGACAGAACACAACAATTATTATCGATCAAGAGTGTACGAGAAATTGAAACAAATATTGTTATACTCAATTTGTGCAATATTTTATTAAACGTATCGGTGGCGTGCGATTTTGATTAATTTTTTTTTTTTTTTTTTATTGCGAATCTTATCTTGCGCGATATTCTATTCTATTCGATTTCGTCAATATTCTATCAGACTTCTATCTCCTTTTTTTTTTTTTTTTCTTTATTTTTGAAAGCTACACAGAAAGAAAGGTTAACTTGATTCAAGACAATTTTGCAGTCCAAAAATGAAGACCGAAATTTTCTCGGATCAAATCAAAAATTTTTCTCGAACCAAGAAAATTGGGACAATTTCAAGAAAGGTTAACTTGATTCAAGACAATTTTGCGGTCCAAAAATGAAGACCGAAATTTTCTCGGATCAAATCAAAAAATTTTCTCGGATCAAATCAAAAAATTTTCTCGAACCAAGAAAATTGGGACAATTTTAAGAAAGGTTAACTTGATTCAAGACAATTTTGCGATCCAAAAATGAAGACCGAAATTTTCTCGGATCAAATCAAAAATTTTTCTCGAACCAAGAAAATTGGGACAATTTTAAGAAAGGTTAACTTGATTCAAGACAATTTTGCGATCCAAAAATGAAGACCGAAATTTTCTCGGATCAAATCAAAAATTTTTCTCGAACCAAGAAAATTGGGACAATTTTAAGAAAGGTTAACTTGATTCAAGACAATTTTGCGATCCAAAAATGAAGACCGAAATTTTCTCGGATCAAATCAAAAATTTTTCTCGAACCAAGAAAATTGGGACAATTTTAAGAAAGGTTAACTTGATTCAAGACAATTTTGCGATCCAAAAATGAAGACCGAAATTTTCTCGGATCAAATCAAAAATTTTTCTCGAACCAAGAAAATTGGGACAATTTTAAGAAAGGTTAACTTGATTCAAGACAATTTTGCGGTCCAAAAATGAAGACCGAAATTTTCTCGGATCAAATCAAAAATTTTTCTCGAACCAAGAAAATTGGGACAATTTTAAGAAAGGTTAACTTGATTCAAGACAATTTTGCGGTTCAAAAATGAAGACCGAAATTTTCTCGGATCAAATCAAAAATTTTTCTCGAACCAAGAAAATTGTCCCAATTTTCTTGGTTCGAGAAAATTTTTGATTTGATCCGAGAAAATTTCGGTCTTCATTTTTGGACCGCAAAATTGTCTTGAATCAAGTTAACCTTTCTTTCTGTGTATATCGACGTATGTTAGTCAAGCGATGATAATTGGGTTGTATCGAATATAACTGCTGCATATATATCAGTTAATGCAAATCGCGAATTAATATTTATCGGAATATCATATATACCGCGCGCGCATAAATTGTAAAAGTGAAAAGGCCGCGTGGTTCCAATATAATTCTGTAATGCAGTTCTATAGTATTGCATGCAGTAGCCGAAAACGGAAGTGCAATGCAGGTTCAAGCTGTTGCCGATTTAACCACTCTTCCGTTCTTGATGGAGGTCACCGGATTTAAATATCTACATACCAATTATACAATATATTTATCTACACGCGTATACATCGCGTCACTAATGCCATAAGGTCGTAAGCGCCAAAAAAAAAAATTCGTGTTTTTGGTGTCAAAATCTTTTTCATGCCATATAACATCGTTTGGGCATATCCACAAAAAAAATTATTTTTTGTCGCTTATTACGACCTTATGGCATTAGTGACGCGACATATATAATATAATATATAAATACATGTATACTATTTATATATGCATACGTGTTACTTTTTCTGTGAGTATTTATTTAGCGAGCCGGAAAAAGAAAAATTACGGGACAACATTCCTCGTATAGATACGAGAATTATTGCGATAATAGGTATGCGGTTTGTTAGTTTTTCTCAAAGTTATGGAAAACTGTTGTTCGACATACGCACAATATCCGGAATCGTAATAATGAGATATTAAAAAAAAAAAAAAAAAAAAAAAAAAAAAAAAAATTGATTCGAATTATTATCATAGAATCAGAATTTCGCGCATGCGGATTTAATTAATATATCACGACGTGAAGAAATTTTTCGCGAAATTTCTTTTTATAGCAACTCCTATACGTTCTCGTTTAATTTTTCACTTTTTTTTTTTTTTTTTTTCGAAATACATAGAATTAGTTTTTTTTTTTTATAAATTCGTCGAGTATTGGATTTGTGCGAATTCGCGTTGAAACAAAATAATTCGGCTTGTGAATAAATATAAAAATACGATTTAGTTTTGCTGAAAAATTATTTCAAGTAACATGTATGTAGGTGTGTAAAATAAACTTCGTTTACAGGAATATTATATGAGTGCAAGGGATGGCGCTATGCCAATATGCAGTTTGCGTTCTTTTAGCTGTAGGTATAGATAAAAAATCTCCAGGATCTATAATAAAAGTTATTAATAAATTGCACGCCTCAAGCTGATGCAATTGCAGAAACGGAGTCACTCGTTCCACGGAACGTGTGTCTATAATGTGTAAATCGACGCTTTTATTATCGCCGTTATGAATAACTGCGATAAAATAAGAAAAATAAAATAAATAATAATAATAATTCATACCATATTGCAAATATATACATACTTTTATAGATTATATTTTATTCATGAACTTTATCAAACGCCTACCTACTACCTACCTATTTCATTCGATATATTATATAAATCGTTGTGAAAAAAAAAAAAAATTAAAAGAAATAACAAAAAAAAAAAAAAAAAAATTTCTTTCAAATGGTAAAAGAAAGTTTTTCATTATGCATTATGCATTGATGAAAAAATTTCAAAAATTTCTTAATTACAGAATTTAATAATTTACAAACGACCCAATTTTCGCGATCTAATTTCCAAAATATTTTCGATATATTTATCACCTCTTAGTACGTTATCGATGGGATTTATATTGCCTTTTCTTTGCCAAATGGTATATTCTCCTTTTTTTTTTTGTCTAGACTGTTTCTAAGTAGATACTACTACGTATTGAACCATATACTGTTCAAAATCCGAACGAAAATAGGAATAAAGAGAAAAATAATACCATACCTACTCGTTTGCGAGAAACTAAATTTTTTTGGTATTATATTATTTCGGAAATAACAGATTTAATGAAAAATAAAATATAACAACGAAGTTCGTTGGTTTATATATTAATCGTAAATTATTATTTTCGCAGGTATATATTAGGGTGTTTCATTTTTAGGCAATATTTTTTTTTTTTTCGATGGCATACCAGAGAATCTTATACTTTATAAAAAATAAAAAATTTTGCCGCCTGGTAAAAGGTTTTAGGTCTAATAGTGGCTTAGCTCATTCAAAAATTCGATTTCCCACCTAAATAACACAGGAAAATTTTTTTTTTTTTGTTTAATTGAATTTTTCGTTGTTAAAAATTTTTTTTTCGAAAAAACCTTCATATAGCTTTTGAAGGAAATTAAATTCTCTACAAAAATGTCTCTGTGGTCGAAGACCGTACAACCAGTAGTTTCGGAGTTATAGCGAAAATTGTTCATGTTTGACGCGCTATAACTCCGAAACTACTGGTTGTACGGTCTTCGACCACAGAGACATTTTTGTAGAGAATTTAATTTCCTTCAAATACTATACGAAGGTTTTTTCGAAAAAAAAATTTTTATCAACGAAAAATTCAATTAAACAAAAAAAAAAAAAATTTTCCTGTGTTATTTAGGTGGGAAATCGAATTTTTGAATGAGCTAAGCCACTATTAGACCTAAAACCTTTTACCAGGCGGCAAAATTTTTTATTTTTTATAAAGTATAAGATTCTCTGGTATGCCATCGGAAAAAAAAATATTGCCTAAAAATGAAACACCCTAGTATATATATATATATAATTCGGTGGTTTTCTATTTATATGATTAAAAAATTAATCACAGAAAGCGCTTGTGTGTGAATTATAACGAACGAAATATTATCCTGATGATGATGATGATGATTACGGAAGTTGTTATTTAAATATTCATCATGATTGGTGGATTGGCATCTTGATCAAAGGCTTGAATTATTGAGGAGGAGAAAAATTTCTTCCGAATTTTGGTACCTATTCACTTTTATTCGATTTTTATATACTACCTCGCGCATGAAATCGAAATTCTCCACTCTCTAAATTCGAATCAGTGGAAAGTCACTGATGGCAGTGAAAATGTTACTGATTGTCAGTGATTTTGGTATACTTATCACTGCCATCAGTGACTTTCCACTGATTCGAATTTAGAGAGCATTTATAATATGAAACGTACGACGAGATCGTTCGAAGAATATTCTAAAATAATATCATGTACTTGTATCTCTTTGAATCTGAGGAAAAATATTTTTTGGTTTTACTGAAAAAAAAAAAAGAGAGAGACAACGTTTCTCATTAAATTTTTCAATATTATTATAAAGTTGCGTAAATGATTGTTGAAATTTTTGTTAATATAAGAATTTTTTTTTTAATTTCTTTTGAAGTAAACCAAACGACTATTTAAAATCGTAAATATAGTATACGAAAAAAAAAAAACAAAACAAAAAGAAAAAGAGTGAAAAAAAAGTAAAATGTCAGACAGATCAAGCTAACGGTAAAAGTCAGTCACGACGAGTGGATATATTATCAAAAATGTGATCTTCGGGTAACCGGACGGTTAGGGATGGTCGGAAATAATAATATTATTACTATACGTACGTCTAGTCTGTGACAAGAAAGAAAAAAAAAAAAAAAACGAAAAAAAGAAAAAAAAAAAAAAAAAAAAAAAACACCAAACTGAGGAGAATAAATTCTATCCAAATGTTTTTCGTATGGTGATACAGCTGTCGCATCGTTAATCAAAACTTCTTCAAATTTCACGACAATATTCTATAACTGATGTAGTTTTGGGAAAAAAAAACCCATGATTTTGGATTTAATTTCATTCCTAGATACAAAATTTTCTTATCTATTTTTCAAGTCAATTTTTAGGTAAACGTTGATTAAAAAAATTAATAAAAAAAAAAATTAAAATTGTGTTCTCAGTTCTCACGACGATTCGAAGACCGACTTTTATATATATAAATTTCTATAATATCTATAAGTTTATGCTAACGATAGAGGATATCATCTTACAATATTCCATCGAAATTTGAAAAAAAAAAAAAAAAAAAAATCCTGACTACCAGTTTCTCTTTCAATATCTGAAACAATTTTGAATCATGTCTGAAATCAGAATGAATCAGTTGTTAAAACTGATTACCAAGACGCATGTATATTAGGGTGTGCAAAAAAAAAAAAAAAAAAAAATTCAAACGCACATCAACATTCCGGTAGAGCATCTCAAATAGAATATCTCAGCCAAATATGAGCTCTTAATATTGATATTTAGAACTGCCTAATTTCGTTACTAATTTTAGTTAATAATTTTAGTCATTAAAATAGGCAGTTCTAAATATCAATATTAAGAGCTCATATTTAGCTGAGATGTTCTATTTGAGATGTTCTACCAAAATTTTGATGCGCGGTTGAAAAATAAATTGTTTTTCGCAGAGTCGTATGACTCTATGACGCTATGACTCAATGTTTATAGGCGAATATCTCTTAATCGGTGAGAGTTAGGAAAATTCTATATCAGTACTTTTTTGTAGAGCGTGAAATTTCCTATAAGAATCTGTATTCAGATAGTTTCTAAATCGAGCCAGTTACGAGAAAAAAACAATTCGAAAATTTTCCGATTTTTTTTTTCACGTGTTATTCAAATCAAAAATGTTAAAACTGAGTTAGGCAGTTCTAAATATCAATATTAAGAGCTCATATTTGGCTGAGATATTCTATTTGAGATACTCTACCGGAATGTTGATGTGCGTTTGAATTTTTTTTTTTTTTTTTTTTTGTTTGGCACACCCTAATGTATATGGCATATACTACACAGAAAGAAAGGTTGACTTGATTCAAGATAATTTTCTTGGCTTAAGTTAACCTTTTTTTCTGTGTATACATACACAGAAAGAAAGGGTAACTTGATTCAAGAAAATTTTGCGGTCCAAAAATGAAGACCGAAATTTTCTCGGATCAAATCAAAAATTTTTCTCGAACCAAGAAAATTGTGCCAATTTTCTTGGTTCGAGAAAATTTTTGATTTGATCCGAGAAAATTTCGGTCTTCATTTTTGGACCGCAAAATTTCCTTGAATCAAGTTACCCTTTCTTTCTGTGTATATCGACGGGTCCCAATAAAACAGCGAGCTATATCTCGTCGTGCTGATTAGAAAAGCGGTTCAGCCGTGCTAAAATAAACACCAAACGTCGAAACAGCGCTACTATTTTATTAGGACCCGTCGATATTATGTTCCCTCTGAATCTGGAAAAGAACGATCGAATTCTAAGATGTATATCTCGGTTTGAGAATATTAAAGGACCTGCAAGCTCGCTCTCTCTCGCAGCATATATAGCAGCAGGCGCAGGCGAATTGAGAATCGCAAAATTGAGCACACACGCAGCAGCAGCAGAAGAAGGAAGAAGAACAGCAGCAGCAGCTATGGGTCTAAGGCAATTGCAGCAAGCAGCAGCAGCAGCAGCAGCAGCTCGCTCGCGGTTGTCGGGAGCGTCGAGGGCAACGTACCCGGTCAGCCTTGGCATGGATCGAGTCTAGCAATGCGAAAGTCAGGTTAGCTGGTGGTGCCGTCGAGCAGCTAGAAAAGGCCGCTGCTGTATTGGGTAACGAGTTAAACGAGGATAGAAACTCCATGCACAATTCTGCATCGGTGCGTCCGTAGCTGGCGAGGCGAGCGAGCAAGCGAGTGAGCGCTATAAACCGCGCTACCGTATAACTTCGCGAAGATTAGAAAGAGACGAAAATAGTTTCTAGAGAAAGAGGAGTAGAATTGCAATGCACAAGTCGAGAAGAGAGGCTAGAAATTACAGAGTGGGGGCCACGTGTAGCTTTTGAAAAAATCCCGCAGCTATAAGACCAGGCGCAACACCCCTTCCGCCGCCACTGCAATATACACGGCATAGAGAAGTGCGAGTTTTGTCTACTTTTGGGTCTAGTGCAATAAGTATAGTTAGAATGCTCGTTTTTTTTTTTTTTTTATTTTATTTTATTTATTTCATTTTTTTTTTTTTTTTTTTCTTTCCTCTTAAATTATAATTAAATATACAAGTTTGAATCTTACGGCATTGAGATATGTATACATCTATCTACGTTCGGTCATATACATATATCTGGCTACGCGTAACGTTATTTGCTTAACTGCGAGCGATCAAGTTTGCCTTTTTTTTTACATTTTTACATTTTTACATTATTTTCTTTAATTTTTTTTCTTCGTTCCAAAAAATTTAAGAAGAAACCAAAACTTGCGGAACTGCAATAGAACGAATGACGTACATAACTACACGAATTATCTGTCCTACTTAATAAAGAAATTATAAACCATTGTCATATATTTGAGAGTGTGATGCTGATGAGATTCGGGGATAAATTATTTCTTATATACCTACTATGGTCGTCAATAAATTTAACCAAATAAATAAATAAATAAATAAATAAATAAATAAATAGAAACGAGAGTGAGATAAAGATATTGACAGAAATTGCGGTTACTACCTGAAGGAGATTAAATAAATGATTGATGCATACTATATGCAATGCAGCTGCATCTATCTAAGACGTGATTCTGGACAGGAATTAAATAGGAATTTTCGAATGATATTATATATCCGATGGAATTATTGCAGCTGCTGATGAAAAATACGGATTTAAAGTGTTTAATTATATAGATTAATCTAATAAGTGATAAAGGCGTAAAAAATAGTCAAATTTATCGTAATCAATAATTATATATAGTAGACTGCGAGAAAAAAACAAAGTTTTTATTTTATTCAAAATATTTTTAATGCTACGAATGATAACATATTATATTATGTTCATTTATTCTAAACGTATGGTGAGAGAGAAAAATATGTTCTATAATTATATATTTTTCATCTAGGTTGTTAAACTCTGTTATCAATATTCTTGACTTTTACCGGTTGCTACAGGAAACGGCAATCTAAACCGCAAAACTGCAAATTACATCTAGAGGGTAAACGGCGAACGACGTAGTTTCTCGCTTTTTAAACGCAATTTTATTATCGTATTTCGAACACCGGGATCATTAATATTAATCATCGAGGTGAATTAATGGTTCGGATATTATAACAATTTTATTTTCAAATCGTTTTATTCGCATTTCTTATTTAACATTAATACTTCTATTCTAGCCGATATTGCGATAATATGGATTAGAATAATTATCACTGATTAAATAAGAAAACGGAAATACTTGAGTAGGTGTATTAACAATTTTCAATTAGGTTTGAATATTCTGGTAAATCAGTTCCGAAAAATTCTAGCCGATGGAAAATTTCTAAACATTTTTTTCAGTGATTTAGAAAAAAAAAAAAAAAGAAGAAGAAAGCATCATTTCCAAATCGCAGTTACACCTAGTTTCTTGATAAACTCGTTTATCAATTTTCATAATTTTTTTTTTTTTTTTTTTTTTAACAACTATTAATTGCCACTTCGTGTGATCGAATAATCAATCAACATGTACACTCACTCTTTCGAGCAAGTCATCCCTGTGTAGAACCCCGTTCACCTCGTTTCCAGTGATTAAACGAAGCACAGCGAACCGGCAATACTTCAACCGCGAGTTAAATTATCCCGAATTTTTCCTTCCACCCCTGTGTGTTTAAATATTCGTTTTAATTTTCATTCAAAACTATATAGTAGTTATAATTATTTGCGGTGGGTGAAAAATTTTTTTGGGTCCATTTCAAAGAAGAATAAAAAATAAAATAAAATAAAATAAAATAAACGAAAAAAATTGTTGCATTTCATTTTTCGACGGAAATATAAGAATAAAAAAAAAAAAAAAAAAATCCATTGGGACTCCACTCGTATTATATATACCTATACATGCATACGGGCATTTCACGGATTTCGAGCAAGGGGATGCATGGTCGAGTTTGTTCCTGGAAAAATGAGAGGCTGTTCTATCCGGCATTTCCTATTTTTTTAATATCAGCGTCAATTTATTAAGTGGTACCTCTACCTAGCAACGTTTCTACCAAATTGAGTGACGGTGAATACCGTTTTTCATTAAACTGGACGAGTATTTTATCCGACTGTAGAGTGCAGTGAAGTGCAGTGCAGTGCAGTGCACTTCAACAAAATTCATCACAATCATACTCACCAGTCACGTACTATAATATTTTTATATTTTATTAAAGTTTTGTACGTTTTTTTTTTTTTTTTTTTTTTCAATTTTTTTTTTTTATCTTTCTTTATGAATTTAGGTATCAGTCTAATACGCTTTTGAAAAAAAATAGTTTTCTCGCTCAAAAGTCCAAGTCTCGTACGATTTGTAATTTGAAAAAAAAAAAAAAAAAATCAATCAATTCAGTATAAATAATTTATAGGAATAATAATTGCATTGTATTTGATAAAAGTTTTGCGAAAAAAAGAAAAAAAAAAAAAAAAAAAAAAAAAAATAGAACTGTTTCATGCAAAGATTGGTTCGAGCGCGAGTAATTTAGATCGCGATATCGGGGTGGTGCGGGTCACCGAACAACGCTTATCAACCGGAAATGTATTTTCTCTACAAAACATTTATACATAGTGTAGACTGTAATAAATTTCATTCGAAGCTGGTGAAAAGGCGTAGATTTAAAAAAACTGAAATATATACCCAAAGATAAAACGCATCGCGAAAAAGTTGGCGATGGATACGGTGATTATCAGGGAAAAAAAAAAAAAAAAAAAAAATTTGGATCGATAATATAATTATTGTAGACAAATGTAAGAAAAATATAATTAAAATATTATCGAAAGGTTAATTTTCTGACGTAGGTACACAACATGTAGGTGAAGTTTGAAATTTGCGTTTGTAAGCCGCATGTCCGATTAGAATAATTGCAAATGCCTAGTTGAATTTTAGCAAAATTTTATTGCCGAATACGTGCACGCATGCTTGCGACACACCCATCTGTATTAAATTATCATTTATTAACGTCTGGAATTCAATCTGTTTGTTTCCTAATGCACTTTTCGACTGTGACTCTATAAACATACCTATACAAGGTTGAGGAAACATTCGGAATAAATATTTTTTTTTTATAATAACGAGCTGGCCCATAATATGTCCAAGACTAAAATCAGAACGAAAGAACGGTGCTAATGCATGAATGTACACACACGCATTCACATGTGAATCACCTTTTTTTATTTTTCATCCAAATATATATTCATAACAAGTTTATAAAAATCTGAAAAATTTCAGAGTTTGACGGAAAAAAAGCGAACAATAAATCCGCAAACTCGTTCAATACCATCGAATATCGTATATCCTTGAAGTTGAATTCGACATTTCAATATAAAGTTTGGACTCAAAACGTCAAAGTTTTGTCATTGCAATGGTCATTCCCGTTGCATCCCGTTGCAGTAACATATCGCGTCCTATTTTTACTTCCGATTTATTTTTCGGGCCTGTAATAACGTTTTTCAAAAAATTTGGCGAACAAAATTCTCATTTTTTTTTTACACACGAAATTTTGGATCATTGAATTTACGATTAATGGAACTCATCAGTTTGCAATAATAATTTTCCTCCGAAATCGAAAAAAGTAGAATCTGTACTTCTGATATTTTTGAGATGACAATGCATGAAAAAGCTCGCGCATAATATAATATCGACATAGAAATCCAAGTGCATAAATAAGTATAGTACTAGTATTGTATTTAGTCGGCATGAGTATTTAAGCTGCTCGTATTTGCTGACCATTTCAGTTTTCTGTTAAATACTGCGATGGACAGGACCACTTAACACATTTGTATATATCCCGTCATTGACTTCGTTGACATTTAGCATAAGTCGTATGTATTTTCATTCTATACGACTGCAGCATGTACCTATATATGAGAGAATGAGATTCTGGATGCATATAATGTAGTATATGAGATGATATATCAGAATATACATATATACGAGCCGGGCTGCTACACCAGGGAGGAATTCTAACTTGTCTTTATTTTTTTGATTTTTTTTTTCCCCTAAATATATGCGAAACTCGTGTATCTTATGTCGGTTTACTTTTCCGTTTAGAGAAAGTCAAACACGTCAAGTTTGACTATACAGGATTCTAAGGACGTGACGAATTCACATATATAGGTACCTATACGTCTTTGAAAAAGGACGAATAAAAGTTACACGCACCCACAAATCCTGCACCGGAAATTTCGAGTCCTCGCGCTAATTGCGCTGACCATAGTTTATATTAGTTTTTTCGGCACAGGCATTGAAAAGTCACTTTTTGACGCCTGTTTTCAATCCACAAAGTGTCACTTTATACGGTTGGTTTCCGAACTGCCATATAAAGTCTTTATACGGCAGTCTGGATGCGCAGTTCGAAGTGCGCATTCCTAAGCTGCCGTATAAAGTCTTTATACGGCAGTTTCGATGCGCGGTTCGAAGTGCGCGACAGATCGCACCATAACCCCACTCTTCGTCTAGTGAATCTCAACAGGCGTCAAAGTGACTTTTCATGCCTATTTCGAAAAAAATACAGTATGGGGCGCACCCGTAAACCGTTTTTGACTCGAATAATGATTTCAGAACTCGCTTACGGCTCGCCTTTAGCTCGTCCTGAAATCATTATTCTCGCCGAAAAACACTTGGTTTACGGGCATGCCACATAATATACTATTCTTTTAAATTATACAATTTCTTGCGAATTTTTTAATCACCTATAAGGAAATATAATTGCGTTACAAATAAGCTGCAGCTGTATAGCTGATAACGCATTCAGAGCTATGTGCAGGATAATAGTATATTATGTGGCATGCCCGTAAACCAAGTGTTATTCGAGTCAAAAACGGTTTACGGGTGCGCCCCATACTGTATTTTTTCGAAATAGGCATGAAAAGTCAATTTGACGCCTGTTGAGATTCACTAGACGAAGAGTGAGGTTATGGTGCGATCTGTGGCGCACATCGAACCGCGCATCGAAAATGCCGTATAAAGACTTTATACGGCAGCTTTGGAATGCGCACTTCGAACTGCGCATCCAGACTGCCGTATAAAGACTTTATAGGGCAGTTATGAAATCAACCGTATAAAGTGACACTTTGCAGATCGAAAACAGGCGTCAAAAAGTGACTTTTCAATGCCTATGCCGAAAAAATGGAATAATGTAGGAACCCCGAATGCATTATGAGACGAATCATTATCTCAATCTCGAATCAAAAGTTTGATAAATAGGTAATTTTATATCCTTCGAACTTACATTATGTTACTTTCGCAATTTCCTGTGTGTTTTGCAAATTCAGGGCCCCAGTCTCTGATAATATGTACTTCGCTTTTATTTTATTTACTTTCTTCTCTAATCTAGTTGATTTATGATTTTAATATATATATATATATTTATTGCAATGAGCGCTGAGCATATATATGTACATATTGTATATGTGTACCAGTTATCTCAATTTTTTTATATCTGCACAACAGCTCTACGCGATAAAATTAATCAAAGCTATTATAATGGCGATGTTAGAGAATGGAGTCTGCTTTTCGTACATAGGTTTACCATTTAATCACTATTTCATCGCAGATGTATGTATATATATATAGATGCGTAATGCTTACGCAGTATTTGTTCGTTTAATTAATTTTGCGAACACGTTTATAAGTCAATGGCAATCGGCCAAAACGCGCCCCCTTCACTTTGCGCGCTAATTATTGCGGAGTGGCAATAATTCCTAATCTAGGTACGTAAAAGTTCGGTTTTCGAGTACCTATATCAAGCAGCTATGCCATTAATTTGTGTAAATTTAAAATTCGATATAATAATCAAGGAATAAAATTCGCGTAATACATATTCAGTGCAGAAAAAAGAAAGAAGAAGAAAATAAAAAAAAAAAAAAAAAAAAATGTTCACAAATCATAGCTGCTCGCTTTGATTACCATTTTTCAACTGCAGCGCTCGCTAATAGCTGTGTAGTATATTAGTATAGCTTCGTTATATTTTATGGAAAATTCGTTATATTTCAATGTAATATTTTTGTGCTGAAATTTTTTTTGGGACAATTTACTTGGCTCGAGAAAATTTTTGACTTGATCCGAGAAAATTTCGGTCTTCATTTTTGAACCGCGAAATTCTCTTGAATCAAGTTGATGCAAGTCCGAAATCAATTTATTTCATAACCAAAGTTTATGTCACATGAAAATATTTTTCTTTTTCAAAATCATGTGTCGTAAGGATTTCAGAGCACCTTTGTACCGATTCAGGTCATCTTGGATTAATTTTCTTCAGAAAACAAATCCTCATCATGTGAATGTAGGAATTTTGAAAAATTTTCGTTTTGGCCAAGTTATTTAAGAAATGAGTGATAATAATTTTTGCAAATTTTGGTAAATTGATCATAACTTATGACATAATTTTTTATTTTTAAATTCCTACATTCACATGATGAGGATTTGTTTTCTGAAGAAAATGAATCCAAGATGACCTGAATCGGTTCAACGGTGCTCTAAAATCCTTACGACACATGATTTTGAAAAAGAAAAATATCTTCATGTGAAATGAAATAAATTCATTTCGGACTATGATAATTTCTCGAAAACTCGCTGTACTGGTCCCCTTAATACGATATGAATAAAATGGAACACGTGTAAATATATATATATATATTTATATGTATATTATATACACGATTTTCTGTATAAATTCCTGAATTTGTTTATCAGCGTCTATCAGAGTAATAGCATTTCCAGCTAGCCGTATAACACATCGTTGTAATTAACACCCAAACGATGCAGATATACGTAGATATAGGTACATATATATACATATACTAATACTAATACTATGTAGGCACGTAGCGTCGAGGGCGTCGACCCTGCGTTTCAACTCCCGAAAGCAACACGAGTGCAACAATAGCGGCTTCCAAACAAGTATGATAATACAAGTATTAACGGACGAAGCTGTAAGGTTAGACTGCAGTGTTAGCCGATGCACATATATATGCATGTATGCACATGCACATGCACATGCACATGCACATGCACATGTGCAGCGATATAGCCGTATGTATAATAACGCGAAAACCGCGTCCCGACGCTTACACTACGCCGTACCGCGCCACGCCGCGACGGATCACCGCTGGCTATTTTCTATACGTTAATATATAATATAATGTGATGTAGGAAGTGTATAGACTCGGGGCTGCATGATAACTCCTCGATTTAATATACTTTACTTTTTCGTTTCAAGTAGGTTAACGAGCTCGTGTCGCATTAATCTCAACCACGCCGAACACTGCGACCGACCATAGTAATTAATATGACGATAGTTCGCAAAAGCATTAGCGAACTAGAAGACGCGGAAACGCGACACTACGTCATATATTATACATATATACACCACACCATAAATTTAAATCGCGGTTTGTATCGCAGAGGATATAAAAGAATCGGATATCACGATATTCGATCGTTTATATATAAAGTTTCGATTAAAGATCGTTTATCGCCTAATCGCTGATATATATTATAGACACCTTGTTTCTTATATACCACTTTATAAAAAAATCACATGTCATACCCGATAATAACTTAATATAAGTGTTCTCGCACAGCTTAATAGTGTCGTAAATTTTCGATACGGTATTTAATTTTGCTCGTTTGGTTATTGGTTTACTTTTTTTTATTTTTTATTTATTTTTTGCATGGAGCGCCAGTTTGCAAGTTTATTAAATTTTATGATCTCGTTATTTATTGGCGAGGTAGTATATATAATATCACCGTGATAATACACTCAGAAAATGGTCTTGTTGCCACAACCAAAATTTGGGTTATTATGTCACATTTTTTGTTCAGTCAACCAAAAATTTTGTTCGAATAGCCAAAATTTTGGTTGTTCCAACGAAATTTTTGGTTAACTGAACAAAAAATTTGATTGTTCATATAATAACCAAATTTTTGTTGTGTCAACAAGACCTTTTTCTGAGTGTAGGGTATAATACGTTTTATTATATTCTACTGCATAATTTCAGCTGATTGAGTTTCATTTTTAAAGAATTGTAATCGAAGTGATTATCAGAATCAAAACTATTATACGTGAAATTTCATGATTCGAATTGAAAGAAATCTCGATCTTATTTCAGATTTTAAATTAATATAAGAAGAAGAGAATTGTAATGCAGTTATATAAGTCGAAGAGTGAAATCTACGAGGCGATAAAAAAACGATTCGAAATTTATTAGAAACGGAAATTTCTAGGATAGGTAGGTACATTACATATATTTTCGAATAATCTCAAAATCTGTTTAGATTAGAAATTTGAAATTTCCGAAACTGAATAAGAAGAAGGAACAAATTTATATAGCGAATAAGAGAGACGGATAAAGAGAAGAAACAATTTTCTTACAAATTGAGGGAAAAACAGGACGTCGGTCCTCCGACGCTTTTAATTATTCAAATTGAATTAATTCAATTGATGATGTACCTACCAGAGAAGATTCTATGCAATAGCGTTAAGACGCGACTAGATAAACGAGTGATAAATGCAATTAAGTAAATGATCGCTTCCGTCTGCAGGGTAGGTACTACCTATACCTACTTGACGCTTTCTATAATTGCTCGAGAAATCCGCTATCGAGGTTCCGGAAATTATCAAAGTGAAACTTGTTCATTAGGCGAGACGCGCGAATCCGTATAATATAATTATATTAGGGTGGTTCTCAATTTGATCATTTTCGAATTTCGATGCTCCATATATTTTCAATATATTTTCAAAAAATTTAGTCAACATCGTAGGTTCATATCTCAATTTTAAGTACCGCCTCAAATCCTCCGAATTTTACCCATTTCAATAATTCTATTTTCTCCCTATTGCATGCAGTACAGCTCGAAAAAAATCTCAAACCTGTTACACTCCTTACCTGTAGTGGTAGGTGTTCCATAAAAATTCGACAGATTTTCAACGATATAATTTCCGGAGCTACAGCTTACCAAAAAAAAAAATTTTTTATCTCCAAATTGCGATGAATCAAATTTTGCCATTAAAAATTTGTAAATTTTTCGCGGACACCTACTACTATTTAGGTGACGAAGTGTGCGGAGTTTCAGATTCAGAGAATCGATAATGCGATAGGAAATAAAAAATAACACCGAAGTATCAAGAATTGTGTGTTATTTGAATGGGAAAGTTCAAGGGCTTTAGGGCAGTACTTAGAATTTAGATAGGAACCTGCGGTTTTGACTAAATTTTTTTTTTATACATTTTGAGACGTCCTGACCCATGGAAGCATTGAAATTCGTATATGACAGAATTAAGGATCACCCTAATATATACCTATATATGGGTCTTTCAATCCGCGAAATCCGCTTCTCTACCGCCATCTGCTTCACGATCTCTGAGACTCTCTGAGATTTTTATCCGCTATTATCGCTGTGGGTACTAAAATGTGTGAATTTTTGTCAATAATAAAATTATTGAAAAACTAAAGCTTAAATTGATTAAAAAAAAAAACTGAAGCTTAAGTTGATGAAAAAAAAACAAAAAAAAACAAAAAAAAAACTGAGCATTCGACACCTAGAAAACGATTTTTTCAAACAAATTTGAGTTCGTAAGAAATGTAATCTACATACTTTCGCATACAATTTCCGCTTAGCTTTTAATGGGCAATAAATTTATGCAAAATTCATATAACTAATATGCGGTGGTATAGCAGTTTGACTCTCGACCTGGATTGAGACCAGAGGAAGCGCGCCAAGTGAACTATAAATTTTCATGAAATTGCTGTACCAGTGTTTTGTCCATAGATATATACATGCCCCATATAAGCACTCCGGTTTTACAGTATAACTTTTTCACTAACCGACCCACTTCCCTCGGTATGGCTGATGGCAGGCTGCAGGCACACGGGCTATAGGTAGTTGGGCAAGGGTCGTTGAGCCGTACAAATAGCCATCCACATACGCAGAGGTTCAGAGACCGGAACAAAGAATGATACCCTAGGAAAACGCTTCGACACGGGGTTGTTTTACACCCCCATGGCGTTTATACCATGGCCACCAAACACTTGACCGTCTTATCCCTGGCGAGAGGTGGTCCTGTTCATCGAAAAATTAATCGACGCCCGATACGAATAACAGCATATTTCAGATTTTGGATGAAAAAGAGCACGTTTCAAATTCCGAGTGAAAAAGAGCATGTTTCAGATTCCGGATGAAAAAGAACACGTTGCAGATTGAGAATGAAAAATAGCACGTTTCAGATTCACTCGAAAACTAGCACAATTCAGGCGAAGCGAATATTACTCATTAGTAAGTGTCAGGTAGGTTTATTATGAAATTGGAAATGCACAATTATGCACAAAAACTCGATTCAATTTTATCATTCAATGATTAATTCAATCTTATAATAAACCTACCTGACACTTGCTAATAAGTAATATTCGGTTCAACCTGAATTGTGCTGGTTTTCGAGTGAATCTGAAACGTGTTATTTTTCATTCTCAATCTGAAACGTGTTCTTTTCCATTCTCAATCTGAAACGTGTTCTTTTCCATCCGGAATCTGAAACATGCTCTTTTTCACTCGGAATCTGAAACGTGCTCTTTTCCACCCGGAATCTGAAATGTGCTCTTTTTCACCCGGAATTTGAAACGTGCTCTTTTTCACCCGGAATCTGAAATGTGCTATTATTCGTATCGCTCGCTCACTTTATCGCATTATTACATACATATCAAAGTCCGAAAGTCATGTGTGATCACTGATCAGTTTAGTTTGTCAGGAATTAATGGATATGATCAATCACGTTGTACTATAGTATAAGAAGTAGCGAGAGAGAGAGAGAGAGAGAGAAACAAAATGTAATAATAATAATAACAAAAATAAAAAAATAAAAATATTTCAAAGTCGAAAAGCCTTCCTTCATAGGAACCTGCGGCTGTCAGGTATTATCCATGACGTTGTAGATGGTATAAAGGGAGAACTGGGCTGAGCTGAAGGGTGCATGGTCTGGAAACGATGGTTTCAAACCCAACCTGAACCAACCTAACTTTACTTAACTTCTTGAAGCTAGGGTAGACGGTTTGACGAAGTGCTGTTATGTAACCACAATATGTACTGGGTGTTCAATTTCAGTCTCCCAGCTATGGATTCGCAAACATTTCTGATAGGCATATATACGTATACATGCCAAATATCCAACTCACACCCCCTGTACGTAAAGGGATTTTTCTTGTGAAACGTTACACCGTTTTTTTTTTTTTTTTGTAACCAACCGAGTAGGAATACAGAAATTATACTCTGATCCGCCAGTGAAACCTCGTTTCCTTTGCTATTCAGTTTTTACGACAGGAGTACGATCCCGTTTTAGTATGTAGAATCATATTATCCTACGTGTTAGAATCCGGAGATGTAAATCAGGATCAGCTGCAGTTGCACTTGAGATTCTTATATCAGCATCTCTGGATCGTAATAAATTAAAAAAAATTCTATTTACGACCTGAAAATTCTGTCCAAAATCAAACTCGACGATCAATTTTATTTCAGACTGTGAATTCATTCGCCAATCGTTTCGCAAAACGTTTTATTAAAGACCGAGGATACAGAGGTGCGAAATAGAATTTTAAAGTCTAGTTCATTTTTCTTAAAAAAAAAAAAAAATAAAAAAAATTAAAAAACAAAAAAAGGAAAAATTGAAAAAAATGCGACATGGGGGGATGAAAATAACCATCGATTTTTTTCGGTATCGTTTTCGGTATTCGCGATCTGGGTGAAGCGCAGAAATATCTTTCAGGCGGTAGAGCGTAACTTTTATTTACCCGATGACCAAGAAGAGTCTTTTCGAACTGGGGGCGAACCTCTGACCATTATAGCAGATAGCTGTAAGTATATACGTAGTGGTCAGAAAAGAACAGTAAATTTCTTTGTAGTCGGGATTGAAAAAAAGAGACGAGATGAGGACAAGAAACGGGGACGAATTCTTTTGTCGGGACTCACGATGGCCAATTTTTCTTTTTTTTCTTATTACATACGTATATGTATATGTATATGTATGTATGTATGTGTGTATATAGGTACCGTGTAGCGTACGAACATATACCTATCATTGTCAGTTTGCCAAATTATCCGATTCCATTCCATCCGGTATTTGATTACACAGAGTTTCCTCGCCACTTCCGTATCCCGAGGGTTTTTCGTCAAAAATTCTACATCAGTCAATGCCATTTTGAGAAAAAACCCTAGTAGTTACGCAAAGTTCCTGCGATTTATATGACTATAAATACACAGTAAAAATTTGATTGTATTGTGTCAAATTGACACTAAAAAGTGTTCAATATTTAACACAAAAATTTTTAACACAAGACTTTATGTTAAAAATGACACAAAAATTTTTACTGTGTACACTCAGAAAAATAACCAAAATTTGGTTATTATATGCACAATCACATTTTTTGTTCAGTCAACCAAAAATTTCGTTGGGATAACCAAAATTTTGTTGGGGTATCCAAAATTTTGGCTATTCCAACAAAATTTTTGGTTGACTGAACAAAAAATGTGATTGTGCATATAATAACCCAAATTTTGGTTGTGTCAACAAGACTTTTTTCTGAGTGTAGGTATAGCGAACGAAATTTTGAAGAAAGTTGAATATTTTGACAAAATTGCGCTCATCGTTGACAATTTTCGATTTTGTATTTTGATCAAATTAATGCAATAAGCAACCCCGAGAACTACCGCACAGAGCTTTTTGCGATAGTTATTCTCCTTGGAGACCGGACGTGGTGAAAGGGTTATCCATCTGTCGTGTAAACGAATTTGAATAACCCTGTGCGATCCAATTATATGCGAATATCCGTTCATCGCCGTAAGGGGTTTTGGGGACAAAGATAAACACTGTCAACCGCATATACTTGTATCTAGCAATAGTGGGCGTACGATGGTTTATAGTAACAATAAGTAACGTAATTAAGTTCTGTCTGCTAGGAAGTGTCAAGGGGTAAAACCGCAGGCTCGAAGGTTGTAAGGCTCGAAGGCTCTACGGGACGTAATCCCCCAAGCAGTTAAGTCACTGACGATGAGTCTAAACCAGGTCGAAACTAGCACCTATACTAGTATAGCTAGCCGTGGCGAATTCGCCGACTCAGCGTCGGCCAGCTAAACGTCCGTCGACAGTCAGTTTTACCACAATCTCGCGAATTCAGCGAACCCAAAGGTCTCTCTTCTCTCGTGCATAGAACGAGGTGAGATGGAGTCAAACAAACTCGGATTTTGGAGAAAGCCTTCAGAGACGTCATCCGAGCGCTTTTCTAGTCTTGAAGTTTTCCCAAAAAAACGGGAATTCGATTCTCGTCCTTGTCGAGTCGGAACGGAATTTCTAGTTTTATTCTAAGTGAAATTTGAGAATTTACCAGACTGAAGAAACCCTGATTCTCACTCAGACCTCTGACTCATTAAATTTTTTTCGACAACCCTTACGGAAAAAACCTCCAAGTTTGAGGGTAAACTTTCAATTTTAAAAGTTTCACCCTCAATTCTGGGGGTGAAACCCTGAAATTTCAGGGTTCAACCTCCAATATTCAGGGTAATACCTTCAATTCCTATGGATGAACCATCAATTGAAGGGTCAACCGTGAAAAGTTGGTGGATCAACCCTGAAGATTGAGGAAAAACGCCCAAGAATTGTGGAATATCCCTCAAACATTGAGTGACAACCTCCAACAATTGAAGGATAACCCTGAATAGTTGGGGGTCAATACTGAAAATTGAGGGAAAACCCACAAGAATTGAGGAATATCCCTCAAACATTGAGCAACAACCTCCAACAATTGAGGGATAACCCTGAAACGTTCTGGGACAACTCTGAAAATTGAGGGATGACCCCGAATAGTTAGGGGTCAACCCTGATGAGTGGCGGGTCACTTCAAAAGTCACTTCAAAAAGTCACCTCAAAAACCCTGAAGTTGAAGGGACCCCCATTTGAGGGTTGTTCCTCAAGTTGAAGGTACCCCTCAATTCAGGGTTAACCCCCAAGTTGGGGGTACGAAATCACCCTGAAAGTTGAGGGGTTAGTTGAGGGTGATATTTTGAGGGTTTTTTTCCGTAAGGGAAACTAAAAGTGATAAAAAATTAGTCGAGAATTTTTCGTATCGTTATGATTCTGAACGATTTTTCGTATGGTCATAAATTTTCGTCCACATCAGTTTTTACCCGACTAAAATTGTCGGCCGATTTAATAAGCGCGCAGGATTAATTTTCCGAACGTAAAAACTTTAGCCCTGACCTTAATCCTGAAATTCTCTCAAAATGAAACCCAGTTTCCTTTAGAACTGAGAAGCAATAAACTGTGCAGAGTGACGAGTATCGTGTATCCTGAATGTGAATCAAAAGGACGATCTTATCATCACAGGATTAAGCTTGGTATCTTTCGTGGCACAAAAAAGCACAATTTAACAAAGAAATACCCTAAATTGAAGCTCCTTTTTATAGCTTGTTCTCACAGCTTGCCTTTTTAAATTCAGTGTCTGAAAAAACAAGAGGGTTGCACTGTAGGGGCACATTAGTTCCCCCGAAGCATAAATCTATCTCGGTATGGTTCTGTTTTACACACGTTGTTCTTATACCAACGGAATAGCATAAAGACTCATTTTTATTTTTTTATTTTTCTTATTTATAGGAAAAAAGATACAGAAAAATAGTTTATTCATTCATGTGTACAGAGATATATTCTATCCACCATCATCTACACTCCGAAAAATAACAACCAAAATTTGGTTATTATATGCACAATCGCATTTTTTGTTCAGTCAATCAAATTTTTTGTTCAGTCAACCAAAAATTTCGTTGGGATAACCAAAATTTTGTTGGGAAAACGAAATTTTGTTGGAACAACCAAAATTTTGGCTATTCCAACAAAATTTTTGGTTGACTGAACAAAAAATGTGATTGTGCATATAATAACCCAAATTTTGGTTGTGTCAACAAGACTTTTTTCTGAGTGTATAAGCCAGAGTGTTCTATGATCTTCATGAGCTCAACAGTTCGATGCTCCAGGACTTTAGCAGCTCGTTTAAATTTTTGCAATTTTTCTGCAGCATAAACTGATATTCCGTTTTAATTCGGATAGAAAAACGGCGATTGCCTACGAATCCAAACGGAAGCATGCATGAGGGAAAAAGCGCGTTTTTCGAACTCTCAACACAGGGTCTTTGTAATGCTTTTAGAGTTTCGATGGAATTAGGAATTATATTGCGGTCTGACGGTTATCTGAAGGGGATCAACGTGATTTAGGAATCGCTAAAGCTTCGCGGATTTCAAAGATACAGAGGGACTTATCCGAAGATTACTAAGAACGTTGAAATTAGCAATATTATCGCATTACACACGGCTTTATTCCCCGAAATAAATATTGGCAATAGTCAAACAACGGATTTAGGATTTACAACGATCGATTACAATCCCAAGAAAAATCTATCTCTTTACTTCAATCAAGCGTTAAAAGGTTTGTTTCATTAGCCGCTGCACCTGAATAAATCAGAAATAGTATATATTGCGATCGAAAATCAAACTTTCGGAACGGGTGTTGCAAAAATGATATATTTATAATCTACGATGAGAATCCTCGAATATTTCGAATATTTTCATCCTCCCCGAGAAATAAGCAGTCAAGATTCGCGAAACTCTCAATTTATTAGACGGCAATAAAAATTTGTTAATTCTGGATGATTATTTGAAAATTTTTTACCTAGTATTCCAAATCCTTCTATTTTCTTTTTTGGTTTTTTTTTTTTGTCACCACTGACCAGTGTTCACGATTCATAGTCTAATTACTAGCAAAATAGTACAGAGGGTAGAAATTCTTTGTAAAAGGGTAAAAGTACGCTGATGGTAATGATATAAAATATGATAGGGGTATACGGTAAGGAAAATCAAAGTCTTGGGTAGAGTCGAAGGTGATTCGCTTCTTTTTTTTTTTCCTGATGTATGAAATTCGACCACCCCAAGGCGAATAGATTCCACCAAAGGAAGTTGAACGCGATCTACGATGGGAATCACGTTCAGGAAATTGTATTTTTATCAGACGTGGAAGAGCGTCTCTTGTCTATTTGCCTCTCTTTTTCTCACACATGACATGTGGGTATATATGTAATATATATATATTCCTAATATATATATATATATATATGTTGTGCATACATAGGTACATACACAAAGTCATACCACTATTCAAACGTAGGTACGTGATTCAAGATCGACCCTTGGAGATTCTGCAGTTAATCCCATACCCTCATACCCCGCAAACACTAACCCAATTACCTACTCTAAGCCCTCGTATAACGTCGAATTAACGGATCGAATGAGTTCTTCCACCGAAACGTGGAGTTGCTACACTACAAGGAATAGTTTTCCATTTTCACGATATGGGAAAGATGATTTTTTTCTATAGGTGTGTTTAACATTCGAGGGATTGAATGCCATGATCAAGTGCATATTGAGCCTGTATGCACTTATTCCATTAATCTAAAAGATTAATTTTCAAAAATGAGCCTTTACTACAATATTTGCAATAAGGGTGTGCGAAGTTTCGAATTTCAATATTACCGACTCACAGTGTTTAGGAAGGGTAGGTATTATAAATTCCCCGAAAGTCTACATAGTCGATTTCAAAAACTTTGAAACGAAGAACAACGGAGTCTCAAAATTCTGAAAGCCAGAAATCCGAAAGGCCAAACCTCCGAATTTTGAAATTCTTGCATGTATTCATTCAGTGTTTAATAACTCGGACTGTATTGATCGTATCGAGACCCACAAGTGGTCAAATTAAGGGTACCAGCACAGCGACTTTTCGAGAAATTATCATAGTCCGAAATCAATTTATTTCATAACCAAAGTTCATTTCACATGAAAATATTTTTCTTTTTCAAAATCATGTGTCATAAGGATTTCAGAGCACCGTTGGACCGATTCAGGTCATCTTGGATTAATTTTCTTCAGAAAACAAATCCTCATCATGTGAATGTAGGAATTTTGAAAAATTTTCGTTTTGGCCAAGTTATTTAAGAAATGAGTGATAATAATTTTTGCAAATTTGGTAAATTGATCATAACTTATGACATAATTTTTTATTTTCAAATTCCTACATTCACATGATGAGGATTTGTTTTCTGAAGAAAATGAATCCAAGATGACCTGAATCGGTCCCACGGTGCTCTAAAATCCTTACGACACATGATTTTGAAAAAGAAACATATTTTGATGTGAAATGAACTTTGGTTATGAAATAAATTGATTTCGGACTATGATAATTCCTCGAAAAGTCGCTTTACTGGTCCCCTTAATCGTCTTGACATTTACTTTTTGGAACAAAAAAAGTTTCAAAATCCTATGAATTATTTATGACCTCGTGAAGTTATAGATTGAAATATATATTTTTTGTCTTCGCATTCTAAGAAATAGACCGAAATTTTTGGATCCTTTGACTTAATTCGGTGTTTTCAGAATTTCGATGTTCTAAACTACAACGTTTCTAAAAATTCGAAATCGTATCGCGACTTAGTATAATAGACCTAAAAAAAAAAAAAAAATCCATCACTGAATGAATACTAGTGCGTTTCTCGAAATTATCTGGAAACGTGACATAGGTAATTCGTAGGTATTGCATGCCATTATTTCATGGAATTTTTCGATTGATATACGCAGTTAATGATGCGTTTATTAATGAAAAAAAAATTATATATACAGTATATTTTGTATAATATATGTAAAAATAAACAGGGTTATTCTGTTTCTCAGACTTGATTCTAATAATAAGCTAAAGAAACGTTTGTATATAAAGAAAACAGTTGTTTTCACGACTTTTAAATGCATTTTAAATATTATAGATGCGGTTCAAAGCGTGCGGTAATGCAATGCAATGCATTGCACTGCACTGCACTGCACTGCACTGCACGAACTAACCAGCTATTAAGATACGTTAAATTAAAATTAGGTCACTGCCGACGACAAAACAACCGTCTGGTATTTTCGCTGGGTTACTCACTTCCTCTCGTACATGTGTATAATATATATGTATATGTATGTATGTATGTTACATATATACATATGTATATATACAAGTACAGCGGGGATATGCGGGTACAGTTGCCGATTAAATTAACCGACTGCCAAAACGTTCCACCTACTTTTCTGTTTGCAAATGAAAATTTCATTTTCACTTTCACTTTTTTCATATTCATTTTTCTAAAACTCGAGTTATAATATTATTACTATACCATACAGTTTTTAAAATTACTTCATTATGTAAATAATTTCATACGTTTTAAACCTTTACGAATTCTTACTGGAAAACTTGAAGCTGAAAACTTAAATTTGAGGGTTCACTCAGAAAAAGGTCTTGTTGACACAACCAAAATTTGGTTATTATATGCACAATCACATTTTTTGTTTAGTCAATCAAATTTTTTGTTCATTCAACCAAAAATTTCGTTCGGATGACCAAAATTTTGTTGGGAAAACCAAATTTTGTTGGGACAACCAAAATTTTGGCTATTCCAACAAAATTTTTGGTTGACTGAACAAAAAATGTGATTGTGCAAATAATAACCCAAATTTTGGTTGTGTCAACAAGACTTTTTTTTGAGTGTTGGATTGTGCGTGTAATAAAATTCCGATTCCCACCCAAAAATCGCGAGTTATGTCAGTTTTGAGAAAGTCTTGATCTTAGAATTCATCGAGCTTCGTGATTCTGGATTCGATCCATAGCTCCTCGATCTTTGATAAAACGTTTTGCGAAAGGATTAACGAATGAAATTCCAAGTCTAAAAATTGATCATTGAGCTGATTTTTTCCAGAATTTTCAGCTCGATGGAAGTGGAATTTGAAAATGAGACCATAATCATAATTTGGACCTGATTCACATGCATCTCTGAATTCTCACGTAGGATGTGCAATTCTGTCGTCAAATCTAAAAACCAAATCACCAGAGAACTAATCAGTAGGTAATTTTAAACTGAGTTTAAAATCGAAGATATATGCGGAATACCGATTTTCCCCATTCAAATCATTGTGTAAACGATTTGCTCCCAAAAAGAAACGGCTAACTTTGATTTTTAAATTTATTCCACTATGTGCTCTGCAGCGAGTAAGTTAAGTAATCTTCTCTTCGTGTAACTGGCTCTTAATTGTGGCATGTGCACAAAGAATTTAAAGATTGAAGCTAAGCGCTTGAATTTCAATTCTCTTTTTTTTTTCTTTCTATTATCCGTTAAGATAAAAATTGCAACAAATATTATTATCGCCAATATTTTTGACAAGAAGATCAAAAAATGATAAAAAAAAAACAAAAAAAAAAAAAAAAACGAAAAGTTAATTTTTCAGACCAAAGTTCGACGTCTTATAGAAATGAATAAAATCTGTAAAAAAAAAAAAAAAAGAAGAAAAAATTGTCTGCAAGTCATTAAAATATTTTCTACGTAATTCTCAGTGGATCTTATCGATCAGCCTATACATTAGCGCCGAGGTCTCGTTGCTTACGATTAACGAGGTCAGTGACGTAATCTTTACAGATTAGTTATTTGGGGTTTGCGCACATACTTAGGCGATAAATATTTCGCGACTATATTTTATCAGCGAGAAAAAAACGAAAATATATAGTATGTATAAATTTATATAAATTAAAACCAGACAAGATCAGCGATTTAATTTCAGCTGTGGGAATATAATTTAATGCAATGCTAACCGTTAGAATTTGCGGTCTATAAATAATGCGAAAAGTGTATTAAAAAAAAAAAAAAAAATCTCACGATTTATGAGAACAGCGACAAGCCGTAGATATATAATTCGTATCGCCTAACGGTTGAGAAATAATTAGAGAATATCATTTTATATATCTCATTGATTAAAAATATGAAACGTAGTTTATTTGAAATTAATTCAACTATTTATCACGATTATATTTATTGCACAATATGGTTTGATATATAAAAACCGTTTTAAAAAATGAGATTAAAACACACTCATATATGTAAGTATATGTAAACTCTGACGAGTAAATGACTCGAGTTTGTGAATCGTTTAATATCCAAAAAAATGTCATCGTAATAAAAAATTGAATTTCAGGTTCTTTTCAAATTCAATATCTCAACAAATTCGGTATTTCAGTCTGGTGGCCAGGTGAGTCTCGCGTGTTGTATTGCGACGAATAGCTAGTAAAAAAAGGCGAAAGTTGTGAATTTTATCAAAACCTATGCGGCGCCGTCTTTACGAGTCAGAATTTCTTTCGAATAAAACTGCAGAATGAATTCGTTCACGATATAAGTATCTGATTTTAAAAAAAACTTTGATGAAAAATTAATTCGTGTAAAATTTCAATTCGATATAATTTTGAACAAAATTTATCGTAAGAAACTTAAAACGATCGGAAAAATTCTCACGATATAAAATGAAATATAACATTCCTCAGCTCATATTATATTGACAGAAGTTTGAAGAGCTGGTGAAAGAAATACCTGTATAACCTGCACACTGCAGCAGACACTCATGTCTGAGTTAATTATTTAATTAGCTGAGACGATAATTGCACCGGCCAGAAAAAGAAAGAAAAAGAAAAAAAAAAAAAAAACTCAGCAATTCGTCTTGTGAGACAATACAAACGTGTGTACATAATCATCGTGTATGTAGTTTTTTCAGTGTGCTGTGTAGCGTGTGACCAAAAGTAACGACCGATCTGATAATATCGCTGTATGTACGTATAACACGTACGTATATATGTATGTGCAACACTGTAGGTATAGGTACTTAATTTTTGTGGTCTTAAAGCCCATCCCTAGTCACCCACCTCCTTTTGTTCGAAATGTATCACATTTCGATTATTATCCGAGAGCAGGCGTGAAAAACGCAAAAAAGGCCAACTTAGCGCAAATTCTATTTCAATTCCGAACACATACGTCCAAAAAAAAAATGTTCGTTTCGTGCGAAAATAGAGTCTACAGATGGTTTTTCTACATTGTTCGCCGAGGAAATCGAATTCGAATAATTTTGTAACAATGTAAAAACCATCTGTAGACTCTATTTTCGCACAAAACGAACATTTTTTTGGACGTACGTGTTCGGAATTGAAATAGAATTTGCGCTAATGTTGGCCTTTTTTTTGCGTTTTTGACGCCTGGGCTCAGATAATAATCGTAATGTGACACATTTCGACCAAAAGGAGGTGGGCGACTATAAGGGATGGGCCTTAAACATTTTCAATTGCAAGGAAGAAGGTGTATATATGTTATTATTGTCTCTTCTGTTTCTTCGGGAAATTCGAGCTGAAAAGTATATGAAACGAAAGCGTATGTTTCAAGCTAAAAATTGAATCGCATAGCGTAAAAGTAGAACGCAAAATTCGTTTAGATTCTGAAAGCCGTTCGAGCACCTATGCTATCTTTGGATTTTTATTGTATGAGAGAATATACTGGGATATGTAGGTATGCACAGATGTGTATGTATGGTGATAAGCTCGACTTCGGCATGTATGTACATACAAGGGATACCAAAGCTGCATCATCGAAAGTGAATTCAGAAATTCAGTTCCTAGTCACCCTGCGAGGCGAAGCCAACTGGGGTCGTTTTAGCTCGAATATCCATCCTGCAGGATCCAAAGTTCCTGGTTTAAACCCCGAGTCCTTCCGGTATCCATCGACAGCTGTCATCCACTTGCCAAGCTATTTGGCATCGTAGCTATTCCCCACACTACTTTTTCAATTCTCCTTAGTATCGATTCCCGTTAAAGCATTACCTCGGAATAGACTTTATCAACGTCACTTCAGAGCTTCGCACCGGAAACTAAGATACCAGATCTATTCGCGATGCGATATTGAAGCTGCAGATCGAAGAAAAATCAGATTCCAGACAGCTGAGGTGATCATCAACTCTGACTGTTTTATCAAAAACGATATTTTCCACACGGCGTGCGCAAAGTTCGATTTTGCGCACGTTTCGCGTGCATAAAATCCAACTTAACGCGCGCTGTGTTGAAAAATGAAGTTCGATACACGTGCGAAAAACTTCACACTCGTCCGAGAATCAACACTTTCGCACTAGTATCGAAAAGTATTATATACTGTTTACCGTCTAGCTACTGCAGTTATTTCTCAACTCGTCCCTTACCGAAAAAAAGTACTGAAAAGTACTGCTAGTGCAGCAGCACTTAAAGTACTTAAAGTACTGCTGTACGAGTACTACGCAATATTGTAAGTACAGGGCAATATTGTAAGTACTTGTAGTTCTCGTAGTACTTAACATCACTATTAGTACTAGTACTTAGCATCACTACTAGTACTAGTACTTAGCATCACTACTAGTACTAGTACTTAGCATCACTACTAGTACTAGTACTTAGCATCAGTACTAGTACTAGTACTTAGCATCACTACTAGTACTAGTACTTAGCATCACTACTAGTACTAGTACTTAGCATCACTACTAGTACTAGTACTTAGCATCACTACTAGTACTAGTACTTAGCATCACTACTAGTAGTAGTACTGAGTACACGCAGTACCGCAGTATTGTGTACTAAGTAATCGAATCCTGTAGTGTACTAAGTATTGCAAATTGTGTACTAAGTACTTGGATCCTGTGTACTAAGTACTGAAATCCAGTACTTTTTTTTTTGGTAAGGGGTAGCCGAATGATTTCCCTCATTTTCCTTATTTTCCCTTTGAATAGAATCGTTCGATTCCGTAAAAACCTTTCAGCACTTTATTTAGAAGAAACTCGTGTCTCCTTTACCAGAGGTAATTGATTATACACCCGTTGATTGTGAAGCTTTAAAACTAAATTCACCATCAGGATAAAGTATTTCCTCGAGTATCCAACCAGTCGATAAGTAAAATTATTCTCAGCACGAAGAGAACTGGTAATGCTGAGCAATTTGTAAGGGTTGAATAATGGAATTCCGTTCATTCAAATCTATAGAGTCGGACTTTCAAGCTTTAACTATTAATTAGCGGAAGAAGAGATACAGACCATTCGAGCGTCGTCGCGTTCCGCTTCGTCGAGTTCAAGTTTCGCTTGTGATAACAAATCTAGTTAGTTTCCTTTTTTCACTTTGCCTTTTTAGTTTTTCAGTTTTTTTTTTTTTTTTTTTTTTCTAGTTTTTCTTCTTCTTCTTTCTCTCTCTCTCTCTCTTCGTTTTTTTTTTCTTTTTTTTCACCTAAAGAGCTTCAACTTTTAATTACCTACCTAGTAGTTCGCTATTAATTAGTATAACACTCATACTACAATTTCTCGTTTATGTATACCTTTATATACATACAGCTTTACGCAATTCTAGCGCTACTATTTTTTCATATAATTTTACTATATACGAAGCAAAGCAAAGTAAATGAGAAAAAAAAAAAAAAGAAAGCAAGAAAGAAAGGAACAAAGAAAAAAGAACACAATGATTAAATTCAGTGGTATAATTGACCAGGATTGACTCGTCAACAATTTTCACTCGTTATTCAACGTCGCGTATCTCGCGGTATTGTTTGCACTAAAATTTAACCGCATCGTTCATTAACCGACACGCAATTAAAATCTCGAAGTAATTAGACACAATGCATCGGAATGTGAGTAATGCGAAAGAATTTTTTTTCACAAATAAAAACTTTTTTGTATTTTTGTATTTTTTTTTTTTTTTTTTCAAATTTCGCCTGCATATGATCAACAGCTATTGCATTATCGTGATGACGGGTGCCTAGTTTCAGGCGCAAAGCCTGAGATTAGCGGAAAGATGCGTCAGTTTGATCTCTAAGGTCAGGGTGAATTTCCACCGAAGGTTTCCCCAATACGTTTTCCAGGCTTAACCGCAATTCCGCAAATTAAGACCTTCTCAGAGGTTGAAGCTTACCCGCTTATATAACTATACCTATACCCTATACCCTATACCCATCGTATTGCGCATATTGCATGGGACCGTCCGAGTGTCCGTTAGCTTAGATTAAACCGAAGGCAAACGGTTACTTACGGCCTTAAGTAATCCAGCTATTCTCCTAAAAGTGGTACGAAGATTAAGATGATTTACGAGAGTCGGTAGAATCGAAAAGCAAATTAAGTTTACCTCGTTTGCTACCTACCTATTTCGTTTTACGAACAGGAGAAGAACGTTAAAGCTTATTGTGCTGGTATAGGTATAACATACATATATATACCTATATGGGAAGTAAAGGTAAAAGCTCAGTATTCGAATTGCTTTTGTATCAAAAAAAAAAAAAAAAAAAAAGTTAAGTATATCCGTGTTTATCACGGTTTTCGTATACATCCGGAAGACTTCCAGCATATCTTTTTTTTTTTCCCTCCATTCTTATTCTCGTTCGATTTTTTTTTTTTTTTTTTCTTTTTTTTTCCAAGCCGCGATTAAGCAGCTAAAGGCTGACGCCGATAATGGAGAAACGATGTAGCGCCTGGGATATAGTACAGGGATGTACTATAGCTGTATAGAGTATTGGGGATGGACATATACCTACCCATGGCGAACCTGTGGAAATCGATCGGAACTAACTTTTATAGCGTCAAACTAACAGATTTATAAAACTACGATGAGAACTTGGCACTTTGCCCCATTCCGCGACGGAATATTATACTACGTTTTCAAATCCCACGCGCAGTCCACGAAAACTTTATACCAGCCCGATATCCCCCGATGGATTTGAAAACGAAGACGAGATTTCAAACATTCTTTGCGGTATCTTGTTTGAAATTTATTTTATTTTTTATTTTTTCGTTTTTTTCTAACGAGAATAGAAAATCGCAAAAGCAGAATTGAAATAAATTTTTATGCCATGTGAGGAAAATTTTTAATCGATAATCACTGCAACGAGTTCAAAAATCTATGTAAGACAAAACGATTCCCTTACGGAAAAAACCCTTCAAGTTTGAGGGTGAACCTTCAATTTTCAAGGTTTCACCCTCAATTCTGGGGGTGAAACCCTGAAATTTCAGGGTTCAACCTCCAATATTCAGGGTAATACCTTCAATTCCTATGGATGAACCATCAATTGAAGGGTCAACCGTGAAAAGTTGGTGGATCAACCCTGAAGATTGAGGGAAAACGCCCAAGAATTATGGAATATCCCTCAAACATTGAGGGACAACCTCCAACAATTGAAGGATAACCCTGAATAGTTGGGGGTCAATACTGAAAATTTAGGGAAAACCCCCAAGAATTGAAAAATATCCCTCAAACATTGAGCGACAACCTCCAACAATTGAGGGATAACCCTGAAACGTTGTGGGACAACTCTGAAAATTGAGGGATGACCCTGAATAGTTGGGGGTCAACCCTGATGAGTGGCGGGTCACTTCAAAAGTCACTTCAAAAAGTCACCTCAAAAACCCTGAAGTTGAAGGGACCTCCATTTGAGGGTTGTTCCTCAAGTTGAAGGTACCCCTCAATTCAGGGTTAACCCCCAAGTTGGGGGTACGAAATCACCCTGAAAGTTGAGGGCTTAGTTGAGGGTGATATTTTGAGGGGTTTTTTTTCCGTAAGGGTTACCACGTACAAAAGTATAAGAGACAAAGTTCTTGGGCAAAAAATTTGACGAATTGTAAAGGATAGGACCTCGACTTAACGTGTCGTTTAAATTTGTTTAGTCCTTAACAGATTCTGCACGGTTTTCGCCTAAAGGTGTGAGCTGCCTCAGCCAATTTATAACATTGTCTTTATCTAGTAGAAAATTGCGAGAAAAAGGTAATCCGAGATCTTTGAGAAGCTCATTATACACGAAGATGTGTGTATAGGTACCTAAGAAGATCCGATTTCGAAGTCACGTTTCTCTGCATAAAGAGGGTAAATTTATTGGTAATGGCATCATTATTATATCAACTCACGTCTTGAGCTGACAGAACTCTCGTTGCAGGTTGTATAATTGCACTTCCTGAATGTGGTCGATGGTGCAATGACTCCACGGTATCCTCTCGTGAACAAACTCCACTGTACCAAGGCAGGCCACCGGAGCAATTACGTCTGTTACGATATTTCCTCCAAACATGTCTGAAATTGAAAAGAAGAAAAAATATATGTGCAATATTTGTACATGAAAGGTTTTCCATTCATGGTGCGGATGATGATTTTACTGAACTCCTTCATGCTCTCCAGTATTTCAAATTTGGGATTAAATTTACGAGAATTACGAACGTTTTATGGGTACCAAATGTCTCTGTTTTAACTTCAAACAATTATACGAACGGTTTGCGGAATGCAATTTAGAATATTAATTAGCAACCTAGTTAGCGCTTTGTTTATCGTCAACTAGAAATGTCAACTGTATAGTATATGCTACGTATCAACTTCTGAATGAATCGTAAACTAAACATAGCATTAATTTCAATTTCAACAAATCAAACTGAAATTCAAATTTCAATGAAACAAGTTTTAGTTTTAAACTAGAATCCATTATCTTGACAAAATCTATTCGAAAATTTATACATCCATGTTCGATTTTTCTAATTAAACTCGCAGATATTGAATGAAGAATATTACTGGTGAATTGATATGACTCCAAACGAATGAGAAAGAAGATTAAACCTAGGATATTAAATCCTGTGTAATTAGAAATTTCATTTATTCTAAGGAACGAATTAAGGCGGAAAAACGACTGCACTTATTACAAGTTGTGGATTTTTTGTTTTTTTCCTTCGTCCTATATATATTTAATGAACGCCATAGGTACTAATTTAAAATAATTATGCATATATACGTGTATACTTCGCAGAGCTAAAGAGACTAACGATAAATAATGTTGTTTATAAAGAGACGGGTGTGAATGTATGAAAATATTTATTATTAGGGTGAATATAAGCAACATGCTCAATGAGTTCAATTAAGAAAAAATAAAAACTGAAAGCAAAATTAATGTGAGGTCTTTTTTTTTTTTTTTTGTTTTTTTTTTTTTTTTGTTATTTTGTAACGGTAATTGTGTTCAGCGAGTATGAATATAGGTCGAGTTCTACGTTCTTTCAATCCGTTTAATGCCGTAGTGCAGCTCAGAGGGAAGTAATTCGTATAAAAGTTAACCAGAGGTTTGGCCGGGTAGGCTAACGATAACAAAGTGGCAGAGCGGATAGCAGTTACTTAACGTCAACAAGGCGGCTTTAATTACACTCGAAAACCTTATGAAATTGAGAATAGAAGAGGAAGGACTCCGAGCTATATATCACCGAGAGAAAGATTTTGGAAAGGACCCCGCAAATTTCTTATGGGAACTGGCTTTCCGATGGATTTGGCTGAAATTTTCAGGTTTCGTAGTCCATGCGATGCTGATCAAAAGTTACCATTGCCACAACTTCCAAAAGTGAACCGTTCGACCTTGGTAAGCGGTTGAAGTTTAAATTCCATTTCGTGTAGTATCAGTTCCAACCCAAAAGTGCTGGTATTTTGCAGGCAGAAATTTCCGTTCGATGTACTTTCCAACTTTTAACCCGGAACTGACTATCAAATAGCTCAAGTACGAAGTGACGAGTCGAAGAACCTATACTTAAAAAATCACCGAACGGTAAAAGCGAGGGGCTATTCATTCACAGATCAGGGGAAACGCGAGTACAAATGAACCGATTTTAAACCTCAACCGCTTACCAAGATCGAATGGTTCACTTTTGGAAGTTGTGGCAATGGTAACTTTTGATCAGCATTGCATAAACTACGAAACCTGAAAAATTCAGCCAAATCCATCGGAAAGCCAGTTCCCATAAGAAATGTGCGGGGTCCTTTGTGCACATGAGCGTTTAAAGATCAAAATTTTAGCTGGAATAACACAGGGACTGGGGAAACAATCGCAGAAAGGATATCGAACCGGGAGGATATACTTAAAACGGACATTTCTACCATCGAAATCGTTCTACGGTCTCTTTACCAAAGAGTTTCATCCCGTAAGGGCTCTCTGGGCTAAAGAATCCCTCTCGCATCTCGTATATATGTATATGTTACATACCATATATTGCACATATATATGTATATAATAACATGGTGTGGAACTGTAATCGATCACGGAAGGTATCTTTGGATGAGTGATCGAGGTGTTACCGAGGGCTAAGGTCCTCGAAGAGGTGGAAAGAGGTCCCTGGGATCTCGAGAAACTCGAGAAGCTGCAAAGACTAAAGGCTGCAGGGGACAAAGTCGAGAACGGTTTGGCCATTGAATTGTAACATTTATCAACGTCAATTCTCACCGACGCCATCTTGAAATGGCATTAATATTTCGATTTGATCTGACGTGAGCGAAAAACACGAATCTGAACGTGACAATACAATACATGTATACTATGGTCCTTAATTTCATACTGGGATTTTGACTACATTTTTTGCAGACGTTTTGGCTCATGAGACCATCGAAATTCGAATATGACCAAATTAAGGACCATCCTAATCCACCTATGCCCTATGTCAAAGCTCTCAGTTTTCCTTAACGCAATTACACGAACAAAGCTTTAAACAAGACCTGTAATAAATGATCACCTGATAACGTCGAGGCCTTATGAGCTGCTATCTGCATGATTACTATGGTACATTGTAAACAAGTATAACGAATGATTATAGTGGTGAACTAGACTGAAAACATACATCATCCCGATTTGGAATAGAAATTCTAATTTAATTCTGCGCAAGTATTCACCGAAGATTCTAAAGCGCAGACTATAATTTTAGGGTAGGATCGTGCATGTAATGAAATGATGTATAGAGACGCTGATCAGAATTTCAAGTTCAAGCACTGTGTCTGAGGGAGTATCGAACCAGAATTTCTATTGCGAATCGGGCAGTCTGTCCATGATGCACACACAAGGTAGGCCAGAGAAGAGGCAGAGATATCGCGCTTTCATGGCACCGACAAACTCAAGATTCAAGGGTGGTGCGGGATTTTCTACCTCGGCTTTTCGCCACTCTAAAATCTTTATGACGAAAGGACCATCTATCAAACTCGCGCCTCTTTTTCCTCTTCCATTTTTCGCAGGCTCATCTTGAACGCGGAAGGATTTGCGAGGATTTTTTGTTTCCTTTTAAATTTCACCAAATTGAGACATACGCTTGGTGTTAAATGGAACCCATTCGGATTTAAAGCGAATTCAAAATGTTCTGAAATTTTATTGTCCTCCAAATCCATCGACTGTTTTCATTCATTATTCGAAACTTCTTAGAGCCTACCCGAGTCGAAATTTAGCGCCTACTTTAATGCTCATAGCATCCAACTCAACGTCTCTAGATCCTATTTAGACCTCAAACTCTTATTTTGAACCCACAAGTCCTCAAGAGTCGAAATTTAGCGCCTACTTTGATACTCATAGCATCCAACTCAACGTCTCTAGATCTTATTTAGACCTCAAACTCCTATTTTGAACCTACAAGTCCTCCATAGTCGAAATTTAGCGCCTGCTTTGATACTCATAGCATCCAACTCATAACGTCTCTACAGATCCTGTTTAGACCTCAAACTCCTATTATCAACCTACAACTCTGTAGTCGAAATTCAGCGCCCGCTTGAGTACTCATAGCGCACAAATGAACGTCTTTTCAATCCGTAATAATAATTTAGCGCCTATTTTGATACTCATAAAGTCCGATCACCATGCAGCCGTGCATCGCTACGCGGCAGGGCGCAGTGAGGGTTTTGCGAGGTTCTCGTGAGATCCTCATTTGACCCTAAAATGCTGCATTTGTCTGGTAACTACGAGTTTTAGGCGCTAAAGAGGGTTTCAATTCCCATACAAAATAAACCTCTCTAGACCCTCAAAAACCTCCCAACGGTAAAATTTTGAGGTTCTAATGAGGCGTTAAATTTCGACTCGGGTACATACTATGTGATATGCGTGAAAGGAGTAAAAGTAAAAGACACGTGGGAGACGAAGTGCAGACTGCATTGTAAGTCGTGTTTTCGGATTCTGTAGGGAAGTGCGAAGTCTTGTAGGGACTTACCTGACTCCAAATGCAATTCCCAGTGCTACTATCAGCGGTAGTAGAGTGCAAATGCAGGCGAGGAACACCGTCTGCATGTCGGAAAAGGCTGCTAATATACCTGAAACAAGAAATAAAAATAGAAATAAAGTAAACTCCATACCATATATACCCTCACTGTGCACGAAATGAACATACTATATATACTTCATGGTGCAGGCTAATTTGAATAAGTACGAGTGGCTGCAGAATTGAGACGTGCAAAGTAGCTCGTTTTCATAAAGTAACAATTCTGCATATATGTTTCTTCAAACTTAACCAAATTGAATTGGAAATTTTGAAATTTCAATATAAAACCTGTTCCAAAATTAGTTTCCTCAACAATAAATCGTGGCAAGGATTGGAAGGGTCAAAAGATCTTCAAAAACCGTTCTTTGAACTATTCAACACATTCGTTGAAGAGTATTTGCGTTATTTAATCAGGAAATGATAGAGGACCCATACAGCACCCAATATTGCAGCAACATTGCAGCAATATTTCAATATTGCAGCAATATTACAGCAATATGAGCAATACTGCTACAATATTGGGCGCTGTGTGGGGATACTATACAGAGATTTTGTTCCTCTGTTGGATAAGTTTCATCGCGAATTGGACGACAGCATGAAAAGCTATTTTTTTTTTTTTTTTTTTCTGGTTGTATAATTAATACCATGCCTGCAGAGGAAAGGAAGAAAGAAATATCTTTGAGGGGTGCGGACGTCGATTTACGTTACGGTATAACCGTGGGTCAAGCGTTCCCAAAGGAGTTGACCTACGCGAACTCAGCCACTCTGGGTACAAAGCGAATCCCTTCGGGAAGCCTCATGAACTGTTAGGAGATTTCGCCTACTTGCCCTACGGCACAGGCGTTAAGTCTTAAGACGCAACCCTACGGCGTCTCGCTGCGCCGGGGGAGAAATCGCAGAGTAAACTATACTACGAAAAGAACAAAGACGTAAACGTGGGATGTTTTTTTTTTTTTTTTTTTCTTTAGCTTTAACCAGAACTTGATCATTGAGATACGGAATTGAAGAACAACGCGAGTTCCAAGAATTCAAAGCTAATTAACGACGTTACTCAATCGTGAATTTATAAGTAAATTGTTCTCGGAAACGCCTCGCAGCTTGTTATCATCACATCGTATGAAATTTCGGATCCAAAGATCTGAGCTAAAGTTTCAAAAGTCTTTCTCACTTTTGGATGCAAATCATAATTCCATTCCATGCATGAGATTCTAGTTTGAACCTCGAAGTCTTGAGCTTGTAGAATAAAAATTTGAAAATCATAATACCCATTTCCGATGTTTGAAAGGAATTGATCACTCGTCATCTGTTCCAAAGTTTGGCCGAAATTGGTTTGACGTTTTGTCAAACCGTATAGAAAATTAGCCATGTGATAATAAGCCGAATAAATTATCTATGAAAATGAAAGGTGCAGAGCTCGTAGAAAGGAGGACACGAGTCAGCGGTTACGATGAGCTGTTGGACAGGCGAAAAACTTTATAAACTTGTACAAATCTATTCTAAGTTTAGTAACCTTTGGGACAGGAAACACCGTTGCTACGACAATTTGCGCACCAGATATACGTCCTACAGTGAAATTCTTACGGTAAAAACTATCACCTCTATTTTCTATGGTTTTAAATTCATCGTGAAACCATCCGAAATGTGATAAAACTGTTAGTTCCTTCCTGCGTTCCTTCCTCGGAATACAAAGTTTCCTTTTTCATTAGTTTCCCTAATCCATCAACCCCGATAAATTCCGTTTTTTTCCTCTAGTCCCTTTCCATGCCCATCTACGTGTCAGTTAGCGATGTTATTTGCAAGCTCAAAGAAATTCGCAACATTTACGTATGTGAGCTTAAAAAAATTGAAGCAGCTTCAAGGGCTGGATGTATTTACAGGCCAAATCACACGTGGTTTGGAATTCTGAACGAATTTCTCTACGACAATTTAGATGCTGATGAAAAACTCGCCGAGTTTTCGGTAATTAAAGAATATTCTTTCCTCGTCTAGAACCTAGAGTTTAACACAATTTTTTACCCATAGTCATCGGAAGACGGAACAATATCTTCGGAAGAAATGTTGAAGGTTTGTCTCGCAAGGGACTGCTGCTTCGATTCGAATTCTGTATCTGATTCCGATTCGGAAAGCTCGTTCGACTCGAAGAAGCTTCGACGGTGTTGCAAACCGACTAAAAAGAGCCAAGCATACTTCCTTCGGTCACCGACAGCTCTCAGGTCTACAAAGATGAATACGAGGTATGAATTCCCAGGAAAAAAGAGAGCTTCTTCTCTAAAGCCAGTCGAAAAATTCTCCACCCTAAATGGATGCAGCACTTTGAGAGGAGCCGAAGACATGCAGCAGTGCATACAGCTCGACGTAAAAATGACGTCGTCTGACGTTTCCATAGAATATCTTCGAACCGAGGTAAATAAGTATAGGAGATTTTTCATTGCATTTAAATGCCATATATAACCATCCCTGAGATTCCACAACCCCATGATTTCATCGTTACAGAGCGTAAACGGCGACGAGAAATGTTATAAAAAAAATTTGAAGGGACCCAGGTGCTCAAAGGACAAACCACAATGCTTCAAGAATATAAAGATGATGATATCCAAGTCAGGATACGCTGTTCCTGAGTTAAGGATGAAATCCGATGACAGAGAAAACGAAGATACAGAATTCTGGGAGATGATGTCAATGCTGGATTTGGGCGTCCCTTGCCCTTTGACAAAACTGGAAACGACCCACTTACCGAACACCGGCTGTAACAGTATTACTAAAAGTAATGGGCCTTCGTCGGGTAAGTCCAGTGCAACCTGTTGTGCATCAAGCTGCAAAGATGTAAACGATAAAAATGGGGCCGAAAAGATTATCGAATCCCTGAGTTCCAACGACCGATTTGATGGTCGTCAAAGCTGCTGTTCGAAGGTGAAACCGTTCGAACAATGCGACAAATTGGAAAAAAGAGGAAAGGCTCTCCTCGAACCATGCACGAAAAAAACTAAAGTTATGTGCCTGGGGGATGGAACGTTGTTCGACGACAACTTGCTCGAACTCCTGCAGGACTTATCGATCAAAATCTGCCCCGTCGACGCCCAGTGCGCAAGTGGAAACTGTTCTAGGGAACAAGCTGATCAGGTTTTCGACGGCTTTCTCAGATGCAAGACATGTTCGTCGGCCACTTGGCCTGTCAAAGAATTTCAAAGGGATGTGAACGAAGGTGATTCGGCGCCATCAAATCGTGAGAGACTATCGACAACGGAAGGAAATCCGGATGTAGTGCCACGCGAAGAAGAATCAGCGGATCTTCAAGACGACTTGGAATCGAGTAGCAAACCAGAAGACGATTTAAACAGTTCCAAACTCGATAATGAGACTAATTCGACTCCATTAAATACGTCAGGGGTTGAAAAAGTCGGGCTGTCAGTTCCGGCGGTGGAAAAAAAGTACGACGTAAAAGTGCCACTTGAGTTGGGTTAGTTGCGTGATAATACGCCTGATGATAAGGAGTTTTAAAGGTCCTTTTGTCCGGGGTTTTATCTTGTTTAACTTTTGTTTTAACCAGCTGACAGTAGATCTTCATCCGAGCGAGACGCGATCCTCCATGAAGCGAAGAAGGAATTATGGGAGGCCGGGAAGTCGTATAACGGTGGGAAGTATATAGGGCATGATATCGTTGGTTCTCTTGAAAAAAATCAAGACTCTTCTGAATTTGATCATTTTGGTGCACAAGTTGCGTCGTCCTTAAAAATTATGGGCAAAGAACGGGCAGGAAAATTGAAGCAAATGATTGCGGAGACGATCCGAGGTGAAAAAAGGACGAAGTTTTTCTGAAGGACAAAATTTTTCAGGAACTTTTTCACATCGCTAATCGCAATACAAGATATACATCCATTCCTGAAATGAACTTGCATTACTATATCTGTGAACTTGTCGTGTTGTTGATAAAACCAGAGTCTGAACCGTTGCCAATACTAAGTGTATAGTTCGATGTAGAGTATGTGTGCATAAAATGTCATTGAGCAACAGCCTTCAGTTATTTTATTAAATGTTTCGATTTCTTGGTTAAAACCATCAAAACTTCAAAACTGAAGGTATAAATTTTGAATGATGTATACGATGGGGTTGATCAGCGTGTACGCGCTCGGTTTAGAAACTAAATTGAAATTTGTTAGCGTGAAATAATGAGCTGGGATCATAGAAGGAAATTAATTATCAATCCCGTAATTTGCGATGGAGTTAAATGGTCGGAGAATGATATATGCAGGCTGGTTTGTTTGTACAAAAATTTTCCATGCCTATGGAAAAAGGACGATCATTCGTACATGGACAATTCTTCGCGGCATTTTGCTTATAGTAACATTCATAAAGGTATGGAGATGTTCCATATCACATTTACGGAAGTGATGATTAAAATACGAGAAGTTAGACGCATCTACGTTACCGAGTTGAAGAAAATTCTAAAAGCTAATCATTCAGGCCGCAAGTACTACGAGCCTCGACAGAAGTGGTTTTTTACTATTCACAATTTCTTGTACGAATATTTGGACTTCGACGAAGCTGCTGAGCTCCGAGTGAGTAAGACGAATCACTGTACGCTAGTATAAGCCTTCTTTTCTTGCCCATTTACTTTAGCTGTTCAAAAAAGACCCGATTTTATCAGCAAGATTTCAGTTTCTAAAGTAGTACTACTATACCAAAGCCAAAAGAAACCTCATTTTTTTGTTTTGCTTCTTAAAATCTCGCATCAGAGTGTCTGCAAACTCCTGAACCAAACAACGAAAGTGTTTCGGTCATAAAAAAAAAAAAGACACAGGGTGGTTTATCGTCATCGCGAGTTTTACTCGACCTGAAGAAGATCAACTCCCAAACGCTCGACGTATTTTTGTTTTGGTTAACGGAGGGTGGTTTTCAAGCGGCAGTAAAGTTTGGACAATCTTACGATCTGGGTAAAGTTTCGATGATAAAATTCGCGGTCACTATTCAGGCTATAGAAGATTCGGCCTGTTCGTCATATCAAGAAGATGACGACGAGGACATTGCCGAAATCGATGACTCCGACACGCTATCACGAAGCGATTACAATCCAAGCGCGATTTTCGAATCGTCAAAAGCCGAAGGGTGCAGGAAAATTCCCCAACGCATTCCCTGCGATTTTTCCGAAGCCGGTACATCGACGGCTGCAGGTCATTTCCATACGCAAAAAAATTCGAACGGTCACCAATTCCAAAGTACTGATTCACACGCATCGAGGGTCAAGCTTTGTCCAAAAAAACACGAGTCTTTCGCCAGCTCTGAGGTCTGCTGCAAATATTCTCGTCCGAGGAAATCCACTTCTGTCACAATTATTTGTGACAAAAAAAGAGATTATCCATGTCCAAGGGACGAGACGCAGAATGTCCAGAATGTAGATTGGAAAGGTTCTACATGGATCGATAAAGTAACACAACATTTTTACACTGGTTTTAAAGAAATATTTTCACGTGTGCAAAAATATGTGCTAAAGTAGTGAAGATTTTTCATAAAAATTTACGGCGTACGGAATTTTATTAGTCTATTTTACGAGACGTGTGTGTTTGTGTGTGCGCATCTTTTTTCCTCTCTTTTTATCTATCGCGGCATAAATTTTTCAAGGAACCAAGTATCCTGTCGTGTCCAAAGTCCTCGTCAATCGAGAGATTCGATAGCAACGGCTCATTGAACGCCTCAGTGGGGAAAACCCCCGACGAGTTTGACGTATTTGCGAAAAGTGTCGCCTGTCAGCTTAGAAAAATGGACATGGAATCCGCAGTGATGGCGCAGAATCAGATACAAAATATTCTCACTGATCAGAGGCTCCAAAAAACTGTAAATTTCGTTGAAATTGTTTTTTTTTTTTTTTTCTTCTTCTTTTATCTTCCTTAGATAATCGACTGAAAATTTTTCTCGTTTCGCTTGAAAAATATCATCTTTTCTCAACAGCCCATAAGGCCTGAGATATCGAGGACACAGGATCCTGTCTTAGTTCAGGAATTACCATCCACCCAAGGCTCTGTGATAGAACCCGTAGTTTCAACGTCGAGAGGTCGTCCTCAAGGAAGTAAGGTAATAGAAGTGATAAAATGAATAAAAAATCGTTGGAGGGTTGAGATTGAATAATGAAATGGAATACGACGATTATAGAATCGGTTGCTCGAACCCTCTGCAGATAAATTATTAATTCGATATTAAAACTGAGTTTAATAATTCTGGTGGCCAAAACCGAGCTTTTAATATTTATCACGTTTTTTTCTTATTTCTCATGATTATAGAATTCACGGAAAAACGTACTTCGAATCCTCAAACCACCGAGTCGACGCCTAATTCCTCGACAACTGTATGTCCCGAATTTATTATCGGAACGAAAAATCAAGGGATTACCTAAATGAAGGGTTTTGTATTAGGTGATTGAAAATCAATAAATCAAATTGATCGTATATTTTCAATCGATACACAATACACATACGCTGATGCATTATATGGGCCAATACCGATAGGCTAATCTGTTAAGCTTTAATCGTTGGTGTGTTAATTATTGGTCAAGGAGGTAAACGAAACCCTTTGTCCTTCGTCCCGAATAATCCTTGGCCTGACCGTTATTGCAAGAGCTTGAACTATACTGAACTACACGACCTCAAACTCCGCGAAATATTAGTAAAGCCGTTCCTGAGATTCTGAGGACTCTAAAGTCTACGCGTTTAGCCCTAGGCGTACACAAGTTTACCCTTACTAAGGGATTGTCCTGGAATTTATACCGAGGCGATGAAGCACAACAATAATTTAACCACCGTCATATACTTACACCAGCTATTCAAAGGATGTGTAGACGTTATTTTCCACCCCAACGTTTATCAGATCCTCTACCCCCCCGTGCAGAAATTGAATTCTGGCGCGACCCAGCGCCTGCCCAGTTTGCCATGAATCTGGACTGGCTATGGCCAGACTAGCTGGCCTGAGCCTAGCCTGGCCTGTAACAAAAGTCTCTGCAATGCCTAGCCAGCGGATCTGGCTAGGCGCTAGCCAGAGAATCTGACTGGGGTCTGGCCAAAATTCTTGAAATTAGCTATTCACATAATTATGAAAAAGAAAATGCAGTACAAGTATTTGGCAATGAATGCATGTTTTTATTATTATTAAATAATTTGTACAAATCCTCATCATTTATAATAAATATTATAATCAATTTCTAGTCATTATTTTCTTCATTTTATTAAAATGATTTATCATTTATCATCTGACATATTAATAAGCTTGGTGCTTTGACGAATTGCAGAGTCCTATATCGATGTGACGAAGCGGTGTCTAACACTGCGCTTCGTACTTTTGTACCCACGTACAATACAAGCTTGGCCTTTCTTCATTTGCGTCAATGTATATTCTATAAATGTATTAAACCTACCTTACACAACTATCCTATAAGACTCTATAAGAACAAAATTTTGCCTAACCCTAAGTAATATGTTATCTAATACTAGATCTCTAATTTAAAATGTCTAATACTGTATTCAATATCCGAAGTGTAGAGCTAGGCTCACGTTAACTGACCTATCAATTTCATGCTGAATATCCACCTTGAGATTTTAAAGCTATATTCAATAAGTGAATTATAAAGCTACAATTACGTGTACTAACCTCCTTATTTGATACCAAATCTCTTATTTGACATGGTCAATAATATATCTAATATCGAAAGTGTCAAGCCAGAATTACGTGACCAATCTACAAGCTTTATACCGATACGATTTCTGAATTTAACTTAAATATTATTGTACTTTTATTATCAAGATTAGAATAAAATTCACTTTAAAGCCTAAATATATAAAGTTGATGAATATTTCACTCGAAGCACAAGTGGAATTTTGGAGATTCAATGCTTCAGATATTATTTCACAAGTCCTTCTTCTTCTTCTTCATGTATGGTTATATCCTCTTGAGCCAGACCTCGAGGCAAGTACCAAATTTCACAAGTCCACGTCAACAATTCTATACGAAAAAAGTATGGCGACTAGAATCGGCGTCGTCTCGCGTCGTCCCCCACCCGTTGTCGGTCAACCATCAGCGCCCCCAGCCCTATGACCCAGTTTCAGTAGGAACTAAAACACAGGACTGACCGCCCCATATCAGGACGTTTCACCCCCTGGCCAGTCCTGGCCAGACCTGGCACTGGCCAGGGAACGCGGAATTGGCAAAACTAGCTAGCGCCGAGGCAGAGCCTGTAGAGATCACGCTAGGCAGTGAATCTTTTCAGGCGCTGGACAGTAGCCTGGCATTCCAGTTCAAATTTCTGCACGGGAAGAGAAAATAATAGTCGGACATTGGAAATGGGTCTGGAAAATTTTCGTAGAAAATCGTTATAGGCGAAAAAACAATCTGGTGGTTATGGCCGCGCGTGGGATTCAAGTATTCCAATCAGCTGCTCATTGCTTTGGTTGAGATTGGCAACGATTTTAAAGGTCAAAGTCGACTGGCGCCTCTAGAATGTCTTAGAGGTTTTGAACAGCCTCTGAGAAAATCTCGAGAACCGGACTAAATCTTTTCCTTCGATCTCGCACGCCTCACCCTCCAAAAGTCGAAAAGCGTTTCAAACGGGTCGACGACGGGGTTTCGTATCGCATATACTTTTTCACCCTGTCGTTCACGGGGCCGGGCCGCATGGCTATCGGAGGTGTGTGAAAATAAGCGAAAAAGTGACGGAAAATCTTCGCGAAGAAATTCGACCTTTTCGATACGTCGCGTCTTCGACGTGGGATAATTTTTCATGTAATTTTCAGAAAGGTTTTATACCTCCACGGTTTATACTCCACGCATTGAGTCGTTTCACGGATCTCGTATTCCCAAACTTAAGCCAGGACCAGGACGAAGCGCTAACATGCTATTAGTCCCATGTCTCGAATTCGAAGCACGAAACAAACAAGGGGAGCCTTTTAACAGCTAGGGGAAGTTCTCTCCTCGCACAGTACTCGACCAATCTTTCCCTTCCCTTCCCTTTTCTTACTCGCTATCTCGTTTTCTAGTCTTCGCTCTTCTTCAAAGAACATCAAAGAGGGAAGTTTAACCGATTTACTACGTGCACCCGGTGACCAAAGCTCTCTTTATCTTCTTTCCGCCTGAGTAAAAGGTGAAGCAGAAATTTAAGCTTTTGCGAAATAATCTTATAACTTACATTAATTTAACGACTCGAAAAACGATTAGCATTAATTTTTAGGAGAAAATTCTTCCTTTTTCTCTTCTTTATTATTGTCGAAAATCTTTTTCTTGTTGATACTGCGTTCGCTGCTCTCCGGGGTTCCTCGCAGACCTAAAGCGTAACAAATTTATTCCTTTTTCCCCGGGCCGGGCCGTTGGCCAGCCATCACAGCCTCTTTTGTGCTTTCCGAGCAAATCTTCCAGTCTCTATCCTTGTCTGACCGCTCGCAGCCTACTCTACTGGCATACTAACGCGGTGCCCCCCCCCCCCCCAGGCCGGTCGATACGACGACTGGCTATACTACTGCGGCCAGGGTCGAGCCGGATGTCGCTACTAGACACGCCGGTCTGGGTCTACGCGGTTTTCGCTACTTGCGCGCTGCGACTCGCTTCTACCACAAAGATAGAGAGAGAGAGAGAGAGAGAGAGAAAAAAAATGGGAATTTTATGTGAAATTTTGGTTTTTGAATATCGATTTTTTCTCCTTTTTTAGAAAATATACAATCGAGAAGATATTTCGTCATTTTCAAACGGGAAAAAATGTTCAATTTACCTATAGGACTGAAAATATTCGAGGCTTTTATCAGAGTCTGCAGAGAAAATCCAATCGCTTATCGAATCTGACGCTTTACACCTTTGATCATATGTATATACTATACCTATACCTGAATCCTTGCCGTTTATCCTTCGCTCCTGTGCAGTATATACCTTTTTGTACTTCTTAGGGTGAGGGGGATGACTGTAGGGCCTAGTCGAAGAAGACCGTGGAGACTGAAATAAAACGAGGATTGAACGCTATTCGATATTTATGACCGCGGACGTGGATAGATACAACACAACGACCCGTCGTTGCGATAAAGATTCTGCTGCAGAGGCTCTCTTGTCCGGGATACTATAGCTTTTCTATATATACGTATATACATATTGCCTTTTTTTAGATTCAACATGAATATCAAATATCAGCTACCCCACCTGAACTCGAGACTGGTCATACCCGAAGGAGGAAAATGTCCGAGCGATTCATATATATGTATATATGTATGTGTAAAACTTTCATGGTTTATTTCGGTCAGGTTTCATACAGTGACAAGTGGCCTGCGCAGCTTGACCGGATCGGAAAAATCATATCGCATAGAAATGGGTTAAACTTTGTGCGAGGATTTCTGCCAACAAATGTCTGACCTTTAATGGTCGAGTTATTTTTCTATATTATAACCCCGCACTATCCTATACCGAAGCAGAATCGATATTCTATACAGAATCTAGATTCCTAAACGGCGAAACACTACTCCAACTAGTTCCTTTTTTTTTCTCATTTTTTTCAATGTACCATCGCTTAAATTGTCCGCTCAGATAATTGATTCAGTTTTAATGAGGCTGACACCTTCCCAAAGTCGTATTCAAACTTTTACAGACATTGAATAAACCGCAACTTTTACCTCTTAAAATTTTCTCGCAGCGTTATTTAAACCGATTTTAAAGTGTCGAACAATCAGAAATGGGCATAATTAAGATTCAAATATTCAAATCCTCCGGATATCATTCCTTCTCGTCAATTAATGGCTGTTTCTTTTTCCAACAACCAGTTTATGTACTATTTTTTTTTTTTTCTTTCTTTTTTTAAAGCGCACACTGAGAAAAAGGTCTCGTTGAAACAACCAAAATTTGGTTATCATACGGTCAAAGAAATTTTCTTGTTGGGCCAACCAAAATTTTGTTGTGCCAACAAAAAATTTAGTAGTATCAACAAAAATTTTGGTTGGCCCAACAAAATTTTGGTTGACTGAACAAAAAAATTTCTGAGTGCCTAATCAAGTAAAAGCTAGAATTTTTGAGTCAACGAGTCCCAGGAACTGCAAGATGCAGTCAAAGGTGCTTCGATTTTATATATTTGGGTCTAATTGTTCAAAAAATAAACCTCCTCTTGATGATTTCGGTTTTGTCACGTTTGCAATTGGAGACACAAATTGTACAAAATCGAAGCACCGGTGAATTCGAGTGCTTTTACTTTGAAAACTTTAATTTTTACTTGATTGTGCTTGAAAAAATCATTGAATTTCTGTAATAAATAAAATTTGATACATGTCAGTTATTATTCAGGGTCTATGTAGGGTCGTTGAGTGTTATAAAATTTGTCTTGTTCCTTTCGTCGTTCGCATGCTTTTGCTTAACACTCGCCTGCACCTAAATACGTAACATTACATAGGCCCGTGCAGAAATTTGAACTGGAATGCCAGGCTACTGTCCAGCGCCTGAAAAGATTCACTGCCTAGCGTGATCTCTACAGGCTCTGCCTCGGCGCTAGCTAGTTTTGCCAATTCCGCGTTCCCTGGCCAGTGCCAGGTCTGGCCAGGACTGGCCAGGGGGTGAAACGTCCTGATATGGGGCGGTCAGTCCTGTGTTTTAGTTCCTACTGAAACTGGGTCATAGGGCTGGGGGCGCTGATGGTTGACCGACAACGGGTGGGGGACGACGCGAGACGACGCCGATTCTAGTCGCCATACTTTTTTCGTATAGAATTGTTGACGTGGACTTGTGAAATTTGGTACTTGCCTCGAGGTCTGGCTCAAGAGGATATAACCATACATGAAGAAGAAGAAGAAGGACTTGTGAAATAATATCTGAAGCATTGAATCTCCAAAATTCCACTTGTGCTTCGAGTGAAATATTCATCAACTTTATATATTTAGGCTTTAAAGTGAATTTTATTCTAATCTTGATAATAAAAGTACAATAATATTTAAGTTAAATTCAGAAATCGTATCGGTATAAAGCTTGTAGATTGGTCACGTAATTCTGGCTTGACACTTTCGATATTAGATATATTATTGACCATGTCAAATAAGAGATTTGGTATCAAATAAGGAGGTTAGTACACGTAATTGTAGCTTTATAATTCACTTATTGAATATAGCTTTAAAATCTCAAGGTGGATATTCAGCATGAAATTGATAGGTCAGTTAACGTGAGCCTAGCTCTACACTTCGGATATTGAATACAGTATTAGACATTTTAAATTAGAGATCTAGTATTAGATAACATATTACTTAGGGTTAGGCAAAATTTTGTTCTTATAGAGTCTTATAGGATAGTTGTGTAAGGTAGGTTTAATACATTTATAGAATATACATTGACGCAAATGAAGAAAGGCCAAGCTTGTATTGTACGTGGGTACAAAAGTACGAAGCGCAGTGTTAGACACCGCTTCGTCACATCGATATAGGACTCTGCAATTCGTCAAAGCACCAAGCTTATTAATATGTCAGATGATAAATGATAAATCATTTTAATAAAATGAAGAAAATAATGACTAGAAATTGATTATAATATTTATTATAAATGATGAGGATTTGTACAAATTATTTAATAATAATAAAAACATGCATTCATTGCCAAATACTTGTACTGCATTTTCTTTTTCATAATTATGTGAATAGCTAATTTCAAGAATTTTGGCCAGACCCCAGTCAGATTCTCTGGCTAGCGCCTAGCCAGATCCGCTGGCTAGGCATTGCAGAGACTTTTGTTACAGGCCAGGCTAGGCTCAGGCCAGCTAGTCTGGCCATAGCCAGTCCAGATTCATGGCAAACTGGGCAGGCGCTGGGTCGCGCCAGAATTCAATTTCTGCACGGGTTCGCTCAATCGTACCCATATAGGTATCTATAGTCATCAATAATTCCTTGCGGATTGGAGGATTTGCAAAAAACAAAAAAAAAAAAAAATAATCCACCCCACAATATCATTTGATATTAGGGTGCTTATATATTAGGGTGCTTTTTGTGAAACGACTATTTTTTTTTTTTTTTTTTGCAACTCCCCGTTGAAAATCTTGTTGTAGACGTCGAAAGGAGAATCCTGTCCAATTTTTAGCTCTTAATTCCGATTCTAGTACTCGCGCTCTTCTTTTTAAGTTTTTCCATGCTAAAAGCATGTGAACATTACGACTTTTTCTTTAGTCGCGCACAACTCAGCCGCATTTCGATGGATTGTTCTCATCCAAGACTCATTTTACAGAGAATTTAGTATTCTTAAAAAATGCTTTAGGTAGTTTGACTGTGGTTTCAACCGCCGCACTTGTGTGAGTCTCCAAAGTCGATTTTATGCATAATTCTTCTTTCTCGCTGTGGGCGAATAAACAGTTGGACTTGGAGAAAAAAACTTCGGAACAATTTTGTGGGAAATTTATTTTTCTACAAAAAAGTCCAGCACATAAAATCTCTCAAACCAGTATTTCAAAAGATATAAGGACTTTCATTTTTTTAAGTATAAAATTCCAACAAAATGTCAAGTTCAATATTTTCAAATCAGGCAAACTATCTTGGGCACTTTTTAAGAACACTAAATTCTCTGTCAAATGAGTCTTGGATGAGAACAATTCATTGAAATACAGCTGAGTTGTGCGCGACTAAAGAAAAAGTCGTAATGTTCACATGCTTTTAGCATGGAAAAACTTAAAAAGAAGAGCGCGAGTACTAGAATCGGAATTAAGAGCTAAAAATTGGACAGGATTTCCTTTTCGACGTCTACAATAAGATTTTCAATGGAGAGTGGCAATAAAAAAAATAGTCGTTTCAAAAAAAGCACCCTAATATATATATATATATTTTTATAGAATTAACAGATCCTGTTGACCCAAGTAAACGTCTTACCAGACACTGAATACCATGTTATCTGCTGGGTCGTTTTGATTCTCGATGTCTGTGAGGTCTTTTATTCTCTTAGACTGGCGATAAGATTCCAGGAAATGAGAATAGAATCGGTTGGATATTTCTACTCGCTGGTTTCTCTGTGCTCTGATATACCTATAATGTATTCGGCATGTTCTAGTGAGCACTATACGTTCTCGCGGTTGAATAAGAGGGAAAAATAAAAGAATCTAGCTTTCAGTCGTCCAACTGAATAAAACTTTCTGTCATGAATCTAGGGAGAGGATGTATAATGTCATGTTTGTATTTCCAAGGATATCGTATTTCGAAATTCCGCAAGATTTCCCCCGTTAGCAAATAGCTGGAATACTGAAATCCTGTATCAGCTAACTAAGAACTTCTTATACCTAAATAAATTTTCTGTTATACAGCAATACGTCGTATCCTGCAGGTATATCCTGCCAGGATAATAAATATTCCTCATCTTGTATAATTTGAACGACGCTATAAATTTGCAATAAATTTCGCTATACTGAGTTAATTGCACAGTGATTTAACAGCCGCCCATATTTATCCAGGAAATAGTGCTTAGGCGGTATTGAAAATCTGCTTAAATGGGTATTTCGTGATCCTTAAAAACTTAGTACATCGATTATTGGTATAAAAAAAATACAGAATCAATAATATCCGCCCACACAGCACCCAATATTGCAGCAATATTACTCATATTGCAGCAATGTTACTCATATTGCTGCAATGTTGCTCATATTGCTCATACTGCTGCAATATTGCAATGTTGCTGCAATGTTGCTACAATATTGGGCAATATTGTGTGCTGTGTGGGTTCCTGTGACTGTGAAAGCTCTGTTTCTGGAATGATTACACCATGAAAATCTTCAATTGAAGAGTTTCATGCAATATGAGCAAAACGTGAAATGTATTAATTAAGGGCACATAGTTTGAATATGTCCTTATTGCCTCCAACTCCTGAATTCAGTGTCTGATATTATTCATCCTTCGCTAACCCTGAGATGACGATGTCAAATTACATTTTGTACTTACTGTAGTCAAGTTCATCATGTTCGGCGACATCCCCGGTTGTGTTATAGGCGTGTAGATCAGGCCGTGTCGTAGCAGTAACTGCTGTACTGCCAAACACAATTTCTGGGTTTGTGGTGATACTTGAAACGTTGTCTCCTGGTATAAGGGACGGTAAGAACGGAGACAGCGATGATGAGAAATTCATCCTTTCGGTCGGCTGCACCATTTCCGTGGACGTGAAATTGCTCAAAAGATTTCTAAGCATCGTGTTTCAAAGGACTGATTAGTATTCGTTTATCAAACAGAACGCGGTATGAATCACTCGTTCAAATTTATGCTTATTAAACAATTCGAGTCAAATTTGAGAACATTTTGGTATCCGTTTAAGAATGAAATAAAATTATTCATTTATCATTTGCGATGCTGAATTCGATTGAAGATCACCAGGTAAGTCATTTGGGAGATTAATTATCAACACTTTTGATTCTCACATTATGGTTATTCCACTACGTTCTGGACCCCGAGCACAGCATGAAGAAGAAAGAAAAAAAAAACTACTAACCGATCATGTCGTTTTTTTTTTTTTTTTTTTAGTTCAATAAATTCTGCACTGTGATTATATCGTTGAATTTTTTATCAAACTTCTGGTCACAGCCATCATTGAATAAACTCTTACACTTACGATGACATTGAATTGAATAGATTTTGGAATGTATTCCATAAATGGGTAATCAATTTCTCACATCTCAGAGCCCTTTGATTCAATTCATTAAATTCATCTTTTGACTCGAAATATTTTCGTACTTGATAACCGGATCACTAATGAGCCCCGCAATTAACTCACATTGCAGAATTAGCACAGAATTTTCTGTAACACGTCTATCGGAACACGTTTCGCCAACTCTGCTGTCACAGAGATAAAATTCAGCAGTGAGAAACGTCCTGGTTAGTTTAATTAACAAATTTACATAACGGTGGTCGATTTTATACTCGCAGAATTATTTCTTCGTCACGATTTTTATTCTGAAACAGAGAAAAATGAGACACAATAATTATACTCAATCTTGTTAAAGGGATTCGTTGTGATGTTAACACCAAAAGTGAACATTTCATGTTCCATGCTGTTCATAATCTCGAACAATGTTGTGTGAGAGGGTGATTCCAATTTGTCATAAAATTGGAGCTTGAATCGCGTTGGAATAACAAAATTATAATCAAGTTACATGATTAGCAAAAAGGCTCTAATTGTGATAAAATGACGTAAATTTCGGAACAAACTCAAATGTGAATTATTTCAAACCGAGCCACACGTGGAACAACCAAAAGTAAATAATTCTGACTCTCTCTCTCTCTCTCTCTCTCTCGCTTTTTTGCAAGTGTGTAGTTCGTGTGTGCTTTTGCTTGTCTCGTTATTCACTGTTGAACATGCGCATAAAAGTTCGCGATTGTATTTCTGTTACGTTATGGGCTATGGCCTCGTACTTTCGGGATACCTGGAGGTGAAATACGGTGGTATCTAAACCTCGTAGGTAGAAAACTGTTTATATGGTATGAAGATTGAGTATGGAGGCGTAAGCGGTATTCGGATACCCTGATAAAATGATCTTTGAATGATTTTCATCCACAAGAATTCGCTCCGAGTGATTGATGTGTCGATAAATTTGGATTTCGAACAAATACGACTTGAGAGAGCTGGTGGTATTGAAAACGGAGGGATCAATTGTGAAATTGCATTCAGAGTCTCTCATGACTTTTGAATCCAAGTTTGATTGCAATTCTTCTATCTGTTGATCAAGACGATCTTCTGGTTGAACTCTCACTTTATCCATAAAGATAGAGAATATTTGATAATTAAACTTTGGCTACTAAACTAGTTAACGTTAGAAATTTCATATGAAACATATAGTAAACTGGTATAACTAAACAAATTTGCTTCAAGTTTCGAATAGCCTGAGTTAAAATATCTTGACTAATGAAGTTTATATCAGATAATTATAATTCTCGCTTTAAGTTAGGATTACCATCATTGCACATAACTTTCATCATGTATAACTATAATACTTCGAGAAAGCAACTATACCAGGATGCACAAGCATGAATTTCGATTGCTTCGAACGAGAAAGGGCGAAGAATTTTTTGCTAAATTTATGAAAAAGATGCCTTCACGCTTTTCCAAGCATAATATGTTTAACTTCCGAGGATTTTTCACTGTGTCCCATCAACGGGAATTTTCTGTGACTATATATAAGACTATAATTGCACTGAGAAAAATAACAGCAATAATATTGCTCAAATTGCAGTAAAACATTATTGCTGCATACCAACTTGCAATAATCATTGCTGAAGCTGTGCTATAAATATTGCAAACTTTTACAGCAATATTGTATTGCTACAGAAGCAAACAAATTGTTGTATCTGCAATATTTTATTGTTGAAGCAGCAACGTGACTGCAACAATAATTGGAAAGCAGTATACGATTGCAAGAAAAAATCGTTATCTTAGCAATATTCGGTTAGCAAGCGAATATTATTGATATTACGATTCTCATTTTTCTCAGTGTGGTGTATGTATTTTCTTAAAAAGCCATAATATTTCCATTAAAAGTAAAATAAGTATCTTAATTAAAGTTACGGAGCTTCAATTTTTCTGCGGTCTTATGTCTTATCCTAGAATCGACCTTTCATGAACTCGTACTAGCTAGGAAATAACGAATCGTATACTATGTACATGGAATATCTTTGGGTATATAATTTTTTTTCTCTATTTAACGTCAAAGCAAAATTTAAATTTTATAATGAATTTTTAAATCAAAGCCCTATATCATAGAACTTATCCGTCTGCATCCATACCACCGTTGTTTCAAACTCTTATACATATCCATTCAACTTATACGATAGAACGCTCGAGCGTAAAGCAATTTTACTTTAACGACGAGAGGTGAATTTTATCGCATGCTATTCACTATTTTTCTCTATTCCTGACTTTGCGCTAGATATTTTGGTTTACATTTTACCAAACTTTTACTAATAAATATAAATGAACATTTTCAAAGAAAATTCACTTTTTTTAGAAAATTATAAAACCGAAACCGAAAAACCAGAAAATAAGAAAACAAATCGTTCGATAAAAGAAAAGGTATAACAATTTCATGTACGTAGTACCTATACTGTATGTATTTAACGTATTTTACGAGTTTAATCCTCTTTTCATATAACAATTTTGGCGTTGAACCAGGGCTAATGGCATAAAATGAAAAAATAAAATAAAAAAAAGACAAAAAACAAAAAACAAAAAGGAAATCCCCTGTCAGTATACACGAGCTACCCTAATTGCTTGCAGGTCTCTCGTGGGTGAGGTGTAAACGTAACATGTTACACGTAGGTATACCTATCAGAACACCGTTGCGTTAGCTGTCACACCTGTGGCACTGAATATACAGAGAATCCTGCACGCAGGTAACAAGGATAATACTGATGGTTAATACGTTAGAAATGCAGATTTTGCGGTGTGCGTAAAATAATTACGCAACGTTCATATCAGCACCTCGGTTATACGGAGACATGCATATGGTATATAATGTACCCTATATCCTACATCCTAGCCGAATATAAAGGGTCAATGATGTAATTACTCAGCCTCCCCTTTGACAAGGCTTATTACAGTTAGAATAATTATTTCTTAGCTTTCATTAGACTTGTGTGTCATGGGAGGATGGGAGGGGGTAGAGATTGCGAAAATCTGTCAACAATTCTGCTAGGCTGAGGTTAAGCCACCCTAAGCCTAATTCTCTCCAAAACCCACCCATACATCTGAGGCCATTCGCAATTTTCCGAAATTAGCACGCGTTGCGTCGCTTGAGCTAACACGTTGCTATATACGTCTTGTTTTTTAGATAAAAATCAGAATTTCATTATGCCTACTCTGTCAGATTCATATTTGATCAGCGACCCAGGCAGCACCCAATATTGCCCAATATTGTAACAACATTGTAGCAACATTGCAATATTGCAGCAACATTGCAGCAATATTGCAATGTTGCCACAATATTGGGCAATATTGGGCGCAGCAACATTGCAGCAATATTGCAATGTTGCTACAATGTTGCCACAATATTGGGTGCAGCAATATTGCAATGTTGCTACAATGTTGCCACAATATTGGGCAATATTGGGTGCTGTCTAGGGAGTGTTAAATACTAAAGAAATTCAGGTTTCAAAAATATAAAAGCCCTTACGAAAAAAAAAACCTCAAATTTAAGGGCCATATTGAGGGCTTACCATGAAAACTCAGAGTTTACCCTGTATTTGGGGGTGAAATTTGGGGGTTTACCATGAAAACTCAGGGCTTACCCTGTATTTGGGGGTAAAATTTGAGGGTAAACCCTGAGTTTTCATGGTAAACCCCCAAAACTTTGAAGGTGCGAATTCACCCCTTTAAATTTGAGGGTTTTTTTTTCCGTAAGAGAGGATATTTAAAATCTTAGTCCTTGCTATGATATGACTACAGCCGACACGTCGTGGGAATTCGGAACAAAAGATATCGCTTTATGGTTGCAGAGGCAAAACCCTCTTCCTGTGCCTTTATTGTTAAAGAGCATTGTTTTCTCCCCCTTTTGAACCCCTTATTCACCCACTGCACCCTACCACCAGGGTAACTTTTCAACTCGGTAAACTAGAGGTTTGTTCGGCAAGACCTGAGAGCTATCGATCACTCGGTTTGACATCCAAACCAGCTACCAACTCATAATATATCTACTCTCTACTGCTTCCACGCCGGTGCAACATCATTTTCTATAATATTTCTCCCTTATTTTATGTCTGACATTTATATCAATTTGCATTCGTAGCTACTACGACTTTTCGACGTTACGTATGCCATACGTGCTGCTGCTGCACAAAGGAGTAAAATGGAAACGGAAGTAAAGGTGAAGGAAAATGTGTTTTGTAAGAAAAAAAAAGAACCATTTTCAAGGAACTGGTTCGTATCTTATATAACTACGAATACACAATTTTCAATAAAAATATACGATTTTGGAAAAATCGACTACAAAAACCGGAATCTTTTTTTTTTTTTTATCTTAGAATGCAAAGTTTTATGTTATACTCATGTTTTTGTCAGCAGAAAAATTCGCTACATCTGGAAGAATGAAAACTTTCGATAATGATTACAGCTGCTATTTCCTCGTCTTGACGATAAAATTTCGGAATAATGTATAGGCAAACGTCTTTACGGAATCTGGCGGAATTTCTAACAATAAGACCACATCTCATCCCTTCGCCTGTACAAAATACGTTCAATTTACCAACATGACATGGGGAACAACGGTGGACAACGATGGGGTAAAATAACGTCACGTTTCCGAGGATGAGGGAGCTTTTGATATTGTCGCGGGTGGTTAGGCACTCAGCTGGAGGTACCGTCAGTTTGGGGTCAGACCGGTCACGATTACGTCTCGGAACACGAAGAGGATATAATACAGAACGTAATACACGAAGCTAGGTTGTATCCATGTAATACGAATTGAGACTATATATAAATATAGGAAAGTGGCTGATTTTTTTTAAATATATTTTTAATGAATGAACAATTTCCGAACACTGCATCTCTAAAATCTTCAAAAATAATTAGATTTTTGCGCGAATTTGGAATCGACAAAAAATGTCAGAGACCAAGAATGAAATTTTATACTTGAACGTAATTTTGTGGCTTGTTGAAATCTCGAAGCAGGTTTGAAAAAGCTCCGTACTTCCGAAAGGACGTTTCTCGTTTTCATTAGGCCAGATTCGTTAACTCCAATGCCTGTAAAAAGCTCTTGATTAATGCAGCAGATGCCACCCGCCCCAATGCTTTTCACGTACGTGCTTACGGTGGAATTTCGCGAATAATTAAAAGCCTAGATTATGCAAATTAAGACTTTCACCGAGCATGCAATGGCGCGCCTGCCAATTTTACCCAACTGACTTGAGCTCGCGTTGGGATAAGATCTCCACGTACTCCTAGCTTTTGGTTGGATGTTATATTTCATATTGTCCCAAAAGTTTATCGACAAAATATAAGATCGGTACCCTCTCACCTTCGAAAGAATCTAATTTAACGCCATTTTTTTTCATTCTTTGGCATTATACTTCAATTTCTGCAAGATTTCATATACTCAACTGAAAAATAAACAGGGATAAACGCAAAGAATTCAAAATTACGTCTTGAAAATTTTTTTAATTTAAGACAAATTTCAACAAGATCATCGGATTTTTACTCTTTGATATAAATTCCCGAAAGAATCGAGAGAGAGAGAGAGAGAGAGAGAAAAAAAAATTCTAACAATGAATTGAAAAGAGTTTACGAGTAAGCGTCGAGTCACGAGTTGAAAATAATTAAGGGTTGAACTTTTTTTTTTTTTTGCCGGATCGGAAAAGCCCCCTTCGTTTTATTGAAACGAATTATTCTCAGGAGTCTTAAATTGATGAGCCACTTGGATGAAAAAAAAAAAAAAAAAAAACTGATGATAGACAGCTAGGACGTAAAAACCTTCTGACAATGCCACTAATTTGCTAAATTAATCCTGGCCAAGGCACAAGCGAACAAATTGCTAATCATGCCAATTTACCATTCGATTCTCTTCGTTTGCACGTCAAGCACGTCACGAGCTATACGTTCCGCTTTTAGGCAGAGAAAACAACCCTCTTTTTTCGGTACGTAACCGTCAGGTAATCCCGAAGATTCGTTCGAGTTGAATTACGGAATTCTCTTGATATGGATGGACATTTTTTTTTTTTTTTTTTGTTTTTTCTAGAAATTGGCTAATAAAATCACTTTTATAGCACACGTTATGAGATTCATGGGAGAGCTTGAATCATAAATATACTATACGACTCGTGTGTCTCGCGGTACAAACATTTTCCCAATTTTCCGTATGATTTTCCGCATAACTTGAATACATGCAGCGAAAAAAATTCTGTTTCATTTTTCAAGGAATTGAATTCACAGTCGACAACGAAATCGTGCTTTCCTTCTTTGCTTATAGCTAATATTATGTAATACTGCCACGTGTCGGTTGGTATTCCACGTGCCCCACAATAAGGGGAAAGGTACTAGTAATACTTCTTGTCGAATTCTGATCTCGTAGGGATGTGGGCGTACCAGGGGATCAATATTTTCGGGACAATCGTGCCAGTGCGATAAGCCCCGATTCAATCTGATAGCTAACGTTCCATCGCGTCCATGTACCAATTCCTATTTTAGTTTCATGCCTCAAGAGATCAAGCCAGTACCTAATTTAATACCAAAACTTGCTGGATAACTAGAGAACCGCCATTTTGTCTTGCTTCAAACTTACAAAATGGATGTGAATCTACGATACACGCGTTTTAAGGGGACCAGTACAGCGTCTTTTCGAGAAATTATCATAGTCCGGAATCAATTTATTTCATAACCAAAGTTCATTTCACATGAAAATATTTTTCTTTTTCAAAATCATGTGTCGTAAGGATTTTAGAGCACCGTTAGACCGATTCAGGTCATCTTGGATTCATTTTCTTCGGAAAACAAATCCTCATCATGTGAATGTAGGAATTTTAAAATAAAAACTTATGTCACAAGTTATGATCAATTTACCAAATTTGCAAAAATTATTATCACTCATTTCTTAAATAACTTGGCCAAAACGAAAATTTTTCAAAATTCCTACAGTCACATGATGAGGATTTGTTTTCTGAAGAAAATGAATCCAAGATGACCTGAATCGGTCCAACGGTGCTCTGAAATCCTTACGACACATGATTTTGAAAAAGAAAAATATTTTAATGTGAAATGAACTTTGGTTATGAAATAAATTGATTTCGGACTATGATAATTTCTCGAAAAGTCGCTGTGCTGGTCCCCTTAAGACATCCACTTATTGCCTATCCACCTAAACTTATCCATGTATACGAATGATGCAGAAAACTAAATAATTGCAGACTTCATTCCTAGTGTCATATGTACGACTCAATTTATTATTCAATTAATCGAAATTTACAGAATTTTGTGTTTGTGCTAAAATTGAACTAGAAAATTTTCATCAGTTTCCTTCTTCCCAGATCTTAATTCGATTATAATTTACAGTGTAACGTGTAGAAGAAGATGAAGAGCGACGTGTCAATCGTTTTTTTTACGATTTATGTAGAAATTTGTTTTCGAAGTAGAAATTTCAGTCTAATTCTACAAATTCTCCTTTAATTTTCAATAGATTAGAGTTTTTCCTGCGTTTACATCATTTTCAAGAATCAGACTGTGTGTCCTGACGTAGGAAATAATTCTTATTTTTATGAAAATTCTTATAGAACAGAATCATGTTTCGTTCGTCAAAACTAAAGAACGAAAAAATATGACACAATTTTGTTGCAAGATTTTTTTTTTTATTTTTTTTTAATTTTCTTATTTTGACACATGTTTCTTAATTATTATATTAGAAGTACGAAACTGAGTTTCCAAGTGAAATCAGTATCTCAGGCTTTTTATCCAATTCCATTACCCTCGACGTAGATATTCTGATCCCCCTCATACATATATCCTCGACAACGAAAGCTAATAACTGAGAAAAGCGCTCGCAATAAGGCAGGGTCAACCCTCGTCCGAATTAGACCCAACGAACGAGGTATACTGGTACTCGAGCGATTGCGCACTTATACCATGGCATGTCCTGGTCTCCTCGTAATGTAAGCTTAAGGGTAAGACTGCTGGTTGTGTTCAGTATGATACATTCACGCCTTGGGGTATACCTGATGATGTACAATATTAAATATACTTTACATACAACGTACCATATCCTCGATTCTCCATATACAGGGTGTCTCAGAACTGAATGCAGAAAATTAAGAGGGTAATAGAGGGGGTCAAGCTGAGTAAATTTACCTATAGAACACGTGGTCTCCGAAGTACCGGTCGTGAGATACGGCCGTTTAAAAAATCGCGATAGGCGCCAGCATGTAGGCAACCGACTACACAGCTGTCATCATTTAGCACTCCATGCATTCATAACGCTTCAGAATTCGATAATTCAAAAGTGTTATGACTAGCATCAAAAGTCGAGCACGCATATCAATGAGACAGCTGACGGTTATCTGCGTGTAGTCGGTTGCCTATATGCCGGCGACTAGCGCAATTTTTTAAACTGCTGTACATCGCGACGGGTGCTTCGGAGGCACATTTCCAATACGTCAATTAACTCAGCTTGACCCCCTCTATTACCCTCTTCAGTTTTTGCATCTGGTTTTGAAACGACCTGTATATTTATTAAAATTCTATGACATACGTGACCCCAAGGTGTTAGTCTGCATTGATCATTACCGCTTTAATCAATGGAATAAAAATGAGTTGGTATTAGGGTGCTTTTTTTAAAACGACTATTTTTTTTTGCAACTCCCCATTGAAAGTCTTGTTGTAGACGTCGAAAAAGGAATCCTGTCCAATTTTTAGCTCTTAATTCCGACTCTAGTACTCGCGCTCTTCTTTTTAAGTTTTTCCATGCTAAAAGCATGTGAACATTATGACTTTTTCTTTAGTCGCGCACAACTCAGCCGCATTTCAATGGATTGTTCTCATCCAAGACTCATTTGACAGAGAATTTAGTGTTCTTCAAAAGTGCCCAAGATAGTTTGACTGACTTGAAAATATTGAACTTGACATTTTGTTGGAATTTTATATTTAAAAAAATCAAAGTCCTTATATCTTTTGAAATACTGGTTTGAGAGACTTTATGTGTCAGACTTTTTTGTAGAGAAATGAATTTCCTACAAAATTGTTCGGAAGTTTTTTTTCTCCAAGTCCAACTGTTTATTCGCCCACAGCGAGAAAGAAGAATTATGCATAAAATCGACTTTGGAGGCTCACACAAGTGCGGCGGTTGAAACCACAGCCAAACTGTTTCAAGCATTTTTGAAGAACACTAAATTCTCTGTAAAATGAGTCTTGGATGAGAACAATCCATCGAAATGCGGCTGAGTTGTGCGCGACTAAAGAAAAAGTCGTAATGTTCGCATGCTTTTAGCATGGAAAAACTTAAAAAGAAGAGCGCGAGTACTAGAATCGGAATTAAGAGCTAAAAATTGGACAGGATTCCCCTTTCGACGTCTAAAACCAGATTTTCAATGGGGAGTTGCAAAAAAAAAAAGAAAATAGTCGTTTCAAAAAAAGCACCCTAGTTGGTATAGATAAAGGAAAATTAATCTGTTCCTGCGTTACGATATATCGTAAAAATCCTTATCTATTGCATGTTTCTTGCTTGGCTCGGTTATTAATATCGTTTGACTTTTGCCCGTACCATTTTCTTCGAGAACCACACATATATATATTCAATAAACGTAAAATCGGTCATCATATACTTCACCGCAAACATGGCACAGTGCAGTATACCTACATACGATCGACTTTGAGTATGTGTGCGGAACGTGGGACGATTACATCCTGCGTTATGGTATATCGCTTATTTTTAGTTATACTGCAGTCAAACCGGTACAATAAATAATTTTTAACTATTTACGAAAGTTCAAGGGTTCATTCCACGAGTCAATTTCTTCGGTTCAAATTCTTGCGATATTATAATTAAGAAATTAATCGATTTTTGATTACTATAGTCTTTTTCTCGAAACTATATCTACTAATGCTACTCGAAGGTATGTCCGGTTTGGTCAGGCTTAGCAATAGTTTCCATCCCTGTGGCAAACATCCTGCAAGGGTACAGGGAATGGTAAACATGTATCCTATCCCCAGGACTTGCTGCGTCAGGGGCACCAATGTGGAGAGTAACAATATCCGGTGAAAATGTTTACTATAAGCCTCGGAAAACAAGGTCGTCAGAACGATGGGGGTGCGGCGTCGATAAAACCGGATATTGAGGGTCGTGAGTGAAGCTATGGTTGTGGCTACTGCTAGCCCGTCAGTTACCGGATTTCCAGATCGTAATTGCGTCAAGGGATGAAAGTAGGAGTTACCAAATCTCGAGCTAGCATAATAGCCGTCGACGTACTTACGTCGAGTTCTATGGAGATATTCATCAGTTATAATGAAATTTTCATTTTCCTAGCAAGAAAAAAATAATAACAGTACCGAAAGGATTCTATTCATCGACGTGTACTAAATTTGGAATATCCATAACTGAATATGAATCCGTTCCGCATTCTCTTTAATTAATTATCTCTGATGAACGTGCATTCAACATTCCAGAAATGAGCTAGCTGCGGTGAATTCATGACCATAAAACAATGACGGAGTATCTTCGTTAAAATTATGATTGAAAAAAAAAAAAAAAAAAAAAAAAAAAAAAAAAAAAACTATACAAATAGATGTAAGTGTAAGCTCGAATTTTTAATGATGAAATTATTTTAATTTTTGTTGAGTCATTAGTCGCATCCCTTCGCGGACAATAAAAATGCGGAGTTGACTTGTAATTTCGTTGTTTCTTTTTCTTTTGCTTTTGCTTCTTTTTTTTTTTTTTTTTTTTTTTTTTTTTTTTCTTCGTTTTAGTATATTTTCGCGCGTTGATACCTACATGGAATTTTTTCTCTCGCATCTAATTTCAGTCTCACGCGATGGCAAGCATTTCTTTTTAACACCCTCTCTCGCGTTCGCGTTTGCGTTCCGTGTTCGTATTCGTGTTTGTGTTTGTGTTCGTGTCCTGTTTGGTATTCGAGAGATAAAAATAAAAAGTATAGTATAACTTTCTTTCTGGTAGCTGGTACACGAAGATCAAAGAACGTTACGTTCGATTCAATTCAAAAGCAAAGCGAGCTTTGACTCCGAGAGATACGATCCCATACGAGAGGGCAAAGATCTGTTGAAAGATGGAAAAACGCATAAAAATGATTGGATGAAATTGCAGGCTAATGTTTTCTTGCAAATACGACAACCGCTGGTCAGAGTCAACTTTTCTCTATTTAAGTTTATTTTATTTATTTTACTTTTTACGTTCGTTAATCAAATCAAAGTAACCACAAACTTTACTTTTTGCTTTCTGATGAAAGAAACTTCAGAGTTTCTTATTTAGTTTTCAACTGACGTAGCGATAAATTCTCATTGAAAATTAAGGGATGAATAATTACAGAATAGATAACTACAGTCGTGCTGTGATTAGAGTTCATTTTTGATAACCAAAGATCGAATAGTACGAACAAATAATTGAAAAGAATTTCTTTTTTCGAATTGAATTAGTACGAAGTGAAGAATTGTTAAAATTTTCATATCATTTATTTTGAATTTGACACACCGTTAGATCTGAAATACGAGGGTTGTGGAGGATTGTGAAAGTTGGATCGTCGATTAAAAAACTGGAAGTCGCTTACCTCGGAATAAACGACGCTAAAATATTCCCATGGCCGTTTAAAAATTTTAATTTACAGAAAAGAAGAATCATCATTAATCCGACTCGTACCCCTAAATTTAAAATCCCAATGTTTTTTTTTTTTGTTTTTTTTCAAATACTTACCTACGCAAATTTGTATATATATCTGGGTCGAAGCCATGCGAAATGAAATCTAATTGCAGAGGAATAAGAGAAATAGTTGTTCACGAATAGCGACCTATATTAGGTCGCTATTCCCGGGGTTGTAAGGGGTTGGAATATTAAGTACGTACGAGGCGACTTTCCCCGAAATTCGACGGAAGCTGCATTAGTGAAAATGTACAAATAAAACGCGTCGTATTACAGAGCCAAGGCAGCAACGTACACCCAGCCAAAAGACACCCTGATGTTGCCTGGTAAAGGGGGTACAAGGGGGGGTTGGTTTTAATCACGTCCCAGAGGGGTGCTTCCAAGCGCGCTCTACACCCTTGAGATATTAATTCCATTTCAGAACGATGGAGACTGAGCTTCGGAGGACGATAGCGCTTGCACAAGCACTTTAAAAAATTGATAAAAAAAAAAAAAGAAAAGTCACCTACACATAGTCAGTTGCAGTCACCATATCTTACAATAGTTACTAATTTACAGACTACCATAACGATTGATTTTATCCCTAGAGAGACACGTATTTCTGGTTATTGAAACAGAGCGGATAATTACTGCGATTATAGGAGGCCAAGGGAACACTGTTTGTCGGTTTATACACGGATGGTTGCATGGATATATATATCATTTAATTACCTCTTCGTGTTTACACGGTTTAATAGCTCTGTCAATATAGATTACACGTAGTGCCCCAATTTCCATCAACCAAACAATTAATTCAATAACTAGTTACTAGATACATTTTTAGATTTAAAAAAACTACGCTATTCCCCACACAGCACCCAATATTGTAGCAACATTGCAGCAATATTGCAATATTGCTACAATATTGGGTGCTGTATGGGTCATCACCGTGGATATCACTTCTTTCAAATCTCTGAGAAGGGTGAAATTCTATGCAACTCGGTTCCTTCACAGCTTTGCGATTACCAATATTTCCAGATTAATGTATTGCAATAATTTCGTGGCAAACCAACGATATTTGATGAATTTTATTTCTTAGATACAACATTTTTTTTTAATTTAAAAACAATTTTTTCGCAAACTTTGGGTAGATAAAACCATGTTTTTTTAGATTTAAAAAACTACGCTATTCCCCACACAGCACCCAATATTGTAGCAACATTGCAGCAATATTGCAATATTGCTACAATATTGGGTGCTGTATGGGTCATCACCGTGGATATCACTTCTTTCAAATCTCTGAGAAGGGTGAAATTCTATGCAACTCGGTTCCTTCACAGCTTTGCGATTACCAATATTTCCAGATTAATGTATTGCAATAATTTCGTGGCAAACCAACGATATTTGATGAATTTTATTTCTTAGATACAACATTTTTTTTAATTTAAAAACAATTTTTTCGCAAACTTTGGGAAGATAAAACCGTGTTTTTTTAGATTTAAAAAACTACGCTATTCCCCACACAGCACCCAATATTGTAGCAACATTGCAGCAATATTGCAATATTGCTACAATATTGGGTGCTGTATGGGTCATCACCGTGGATATCACTTCTTTCAAATCTCTGAGAAGGGTGAAATTCTATGCAACTCGGTTCCTTCACAGCTTTGCGATTACCAATATTTCCAGATTAATGTATTGCAATAATTTCGTGGCAAACCAACGATATTTGATGAATTTTATTTCTTAGATACAACATTTTTTTTAATTTAAAAACAATTTTTTCGCAAACTTTGGGTAGATAAAACCATGTTTTTTTAGATTTAAAAAACTACGCTATTCCCCACACAGCACCCAATATTGTAGCAACATTGCAGCAATATTGCAATATTGCTACAATATTGGGTGCTGTATGGGTCATCACCGTGGATATCACTTCTTTCAAATCTCTGAGAAGGGTGAAATTCTATGCAACTCGGTTCCTTCACAGCTTTGCGATTACCAATATTTCCAGATTAATGTATTGCAATAATTTCGTGGCAAACCAACGATATTTGATGAATTTTATTTCTTAGATACAACATTTTTTTTAATTTAAAAACAATTTTTTCGCAAACTTTGGGAAGATAAAACCGTGTTTTTTTAGATTTAAAAAACTACGCTATTCCCCACACAGCACCCAATATTGTAGCAACATTGCAGCAATATTGCAATATTGCTACAATATTGGGTGCTGTATGGGTCATCACCGTGGATATCACTTCTTTCAAATCTCTAAGAAGGGTGAAATTCTATGCAACTCGGTTCCTTCAGAGCTTTGCGATTACCAATATTTCCAGATCAATTTATTGCACTAATTTCGTGGCAAACCAACGATATTTGATGAATTTTATTTCTTGGATACGACACTTTTTTTTACTTTAAAAACAATTTTTTCGCAAACTTTGGGAAGATAAAACCGTGTCACGTGATCACAACCATAGAAAACCGACCATACATCGTTATATGTTATATGCTTGCTACTGAATGACATTATTTTAGAATATTTGGCTCGAAATTTTATTGATTTGAAGAAAAAAAAAAAGAGAAAAAAATGTATTCCCAAGTTGTATATTTACCCCGTGAAGCATAATGTATGAACGGATTTCCATCTGTAAAATAGTTTGATAAATTCGTGCAATTATTTGTTCGAAAAGTTTGTTTGAGCTTTTCGTTTGCCTTGAACAATCTTTAAAGCTAGTTTCTCTTTATTTAGGGTACCTTTGGGAATTTGAATGCTCAGAGCTGGGGAATAAAATGGCTGAATATTAATTGCTAGCTGCAGACTTTTAGTTGATGACTAAATGTGGCTTTGCGGTGTGAACATATAAACTCATGCGGGCTTTTTTTCATGGGTTACCTATAGGTACGAAATGAAAAGTAACAAAACTGCGCTTCTTCGATTCCGAAATCAAAATAGATAGCAATAAAGTTTTAATGTAGAACAACGCGTGGGATGATTGGCATAACAGTATTTAAGTATACAGAGACATTTTTTTTTTTTTTTTTTGTTTTTTTGTTTTTTTATAATTCATTGGGCGTGTTCTAAAAGCTTATGAAAGTTTTAATGCGACAGATAGTTGAACCCTGTTGAACCGTTTGAAAGTAGCTTTAAAGTTTTCAAGCGATTCCATAACTTTCTCAGGTTTGTTGTGGCTTCCGGCATTACGCAGTGAAGGTTGTTAAACAAACATGGTTTAAACACGACACCCGACGTTTTGTTTAAAGTAATAATTGAAATCAGTCGTCTGTGTAGGTAGCAGCTCGGCGAAGCTGTAGACGCCCCAGGAATCCCTTCGGCAATTTCTGTTTGTTCTAATTAACAACGCTTCGCTGAGCAGAATGTTGGACTGCTGCTGCAGTCTCCCCGTTACAAGGAACGCGATCATTTTGTAATCGCTTTGGCAACCATCTTGGTACACTTGACTTCAGAGTCAAAGACATTAGCTATATCCTTTAATCCGTTGTCCTATCTCCACGTGGTACGAGATGTTACTTGTACATTAATACGTACGTTTATTAGGGTGCTCCTTAATTCGGTCGTATTCAAATTTCAATGCCCCCTATCCTAGGGGTCCTATAGCCCATGAGTGCATTCAAATTCGGAAATGATCGAATTCAGTATCACCCTAAGATTTATACAATGGTGCGGCAAAACACAGCTCGGAGATAATGAAATGTCAATCATTTTTCTAACAATAAAAATCCAACGAACGACATGATAATGGTAGTCGACTTTTTTGTTCGTTAACTTTTTTTTTCCACCCTAGCTACATCGGGCAGGCAATCAGTTTGGAAATATGTTACAGTCGTCGTTTTGCAAAAAGTCACAACGAGATCGCTCGAGCCATTTATGGGTTGGAAAAAGTGTTTTATTCGTTTTTTCTTCGAATTTGATAAACCAGATTTACCAACCCCTTTTTTCTATTATTCAAATGACTATGAATCTTAAAAACAGTGGTTCAACTATAATGAAAAGGACTAGTTGAAATAAGTTTTCTCACGTGGTGATCATTTTTGTTCATTAACCCTTACGGAAAAAAACCCTCAAAATATCACCCTCAACTAAGCCCTCAACTTTCAGGGTGATTTCGTACCCCCAACTTGGGCGTTAACCCTGAATTGAGGGGTACCTTCAACGTGAGGAACAACCGTCAAATGGGGGTCCCTTCAACTTCAGGGTTTTTGAGGTGACTTTTTGAAGTGATTTTTGAAGTGACCCGCCACTCATCAGGGTTGAACCCTAACTATTCGGGGTCATCCCTCAATTTTCAGAGTTGTCCCAGAACGTTTCAGGGTTATCCCTCAATTGTTGGAGGTTGTTGCTCAATGTTTGAGGGATATTCCTCAATTCTTGTGGATTTTCCCTCAATTTTCAGTATTGACCCCCAACTATTCAGGGTTATCCTTCAATTGTTGGAGGTTGTCCCTCAGTGTTTGAGGGATATTGCACAATTCCTGGGCGTTTTCCCTCAATCTTCAGGGTTGATCCACCAACTTTCCACAGTTGACCCTTCAATTGATGGTTCATCCATAGGAATTGAAGGTATTACCCTGAATATTGGAGGTTGAACCCTGAAATTTCAGGGTTTCACCCCCAGAATTGAGGGTGAAACTTTTAAAATTGAAGGTTCACCCTGAAACTTGGAGGGTTTTTTTCGTAAGGGTAATCTTGACAATTAATATCGTGCTTAATTTTTTACTACGTCGTAGTGTACTAATAATGCCTACGGGATTTTCGCAGCTATATGTATAAAATGATGGATGAGTGGACGAAGAAAATGATACGAGGTGAAATTTCCATCCTTTAAGAAATGAAACAAAGTTATGCAATTTAACTGAATTCAAATGCAAGCAACGCTTTAGTAATAGAAATTCAAAGAGGTGAATTATAATTGCATTAAAGCCGTTTGTAGTACACACAGGTATACGAGTTATCGCATGACCTACAATAGCATATTAAGTCCACCGTTCTACATCTGGCAGTCACACTATGAAATCACACGAGTATTGGTTCGCATGATTTGCCATAAAATGGACAGTCAAGTAAGGGGATAAAATACCAAAAAAATTGCAGTGTCAAATATTGATGAAAGAAAATTGATAATGTACGTCACGACTGCATAGGAAACATCACCTACTGTAATGCGTTTCCAAACTCAGTTTCTACGGCCAAACCACACATCGTCAAACTCGGTTTCAGTCGTATCCAAATCCGTGACCTAGGTAAGTAGATTATTGTCTATTATTTGCGCCTCTGCCAGAGGCGCGTAACGTGACAACCAATATGCGTCGACTTAATGAAGAGCAAATATTATCTGCGGGTAACGCGTGATTCCATCCTTCTATTTGCGTTTATGAAACAGCCCAAAAATCAAGATTCGATAATTTTGGCAATTGGGAAATTGAAAAACATCCTTTGAAGTCATTTTTGATCGGAGAAGGTCCGACCTCTTCATCAAACCTTGAATGAAAAAATTGATACTATTTTAGTTGTAGCGGTAGTACTATAAGGGATGATTGCTTTTCGATTGGTAAAAGTTTCTTAACTGCAGTATCTACACTACCCATCCTCGAGACAGGGTAGAAAAAGTTTAAGCGAAATTTAATAATTTCACGTTATGTCTTACACGTGAAGTTAGGACAATCTTTAAAACGGGCGCGCAGAAATTGCCAAGAGGAATTTCCCAGCAGGCAAATTCCCGGGTAGATAAACGTCGAGAAAGAGATAGCGAGTTAGAGAGAGGGTTGGATCGAGGGAGAGGATCGTGTAGCGATCAGGTATACGTGGGGAATCCCCTAGAAACTACCGGGGATACCCTCCTCGGATCTTCCCTGTGTAGAAACCCTGACGTTAAGCTCCTGTGCACGGATGCGCGCGGTGGGGGATACGGAACCAGATGAGGGCTCCTGATTCCCATATAATATTCGCCAAATAGGATCTTTCTTTCGATCCCATCGCCCCTACCGATCGTCCTTGAACTCTGTTCAATCTCCTAACCCAATTTTACAACACTATGCGAAAGTCTGGACTCACTGGTTCGTTTCTCATCCGAATCGAGTCGCTCAAGAAACTCAAATTCTCATTATTTTTCATGTATAACTCTCGCTACTGATCGTGCCTGTTAAAATCATGTTCAACATCTTAAAAACGTCTAAACCCGTAGTAATTCTGATTTCGAGTTGAAACTCATGCGGGAAGACTAGCGACTTGTAGCCATCTAGCGGTGGGAACGTCGGTAAACCCGAATCGGAATAGAAATTCTAGTCTTGTAATTCTGATTCGCATCTCAAAGTGCGAGTTATGTCAGTTTTGATGAAGTTTAGGCGCGATCTAGGCCTTCGAAATTCTAGTTCAGACCTCCAGATCCTAGAATTCGACCTATAGCTCCTCGATCTTTATTCTTTAGTAAAACGTTTTTCGATCCGATGGACGAATGGGTTCCAATTCGAAACCAAAATTGATGATTGAGTTGATTTTTCCCAGAATTCTCAAGTCGTTGGTAGAATTTGAAAATTTAGTAGGATGTAGAGATGTTGATCATAATTTTAAGTTCACGCGGCTAATCCCGATTCACACATCTGAAGAATGTTTATCCTCCTCGAGAATGCAAATTTTTGAATTCGATGTCTTCGCGGATGGATTAATTTCGGGGAAATGTTGCCAAAGAATTTCAGTCCAGTCGAAGAAATAATTCAAGGCATTTGTAAATAAGACATTTCCGACTCGGATATTCCGACCCTTTGAAGATGACATCGAGCCTGCAGCTACGTTGAACTTGACAAACTCGCGAGCCCGTTTAATTACATCGGTGGAACGTTTTATAGCGCCATAGCGCTGAAAGGCCGCCTCCTGGAAGCAAAGACGAAGTGCCTTCATAAAGGAATATGGTGTACTTTGCTTTAAATTAGGACACTTAGGGGGTTCCCCGGGATCAGTAACTATATGTATAACCATGTTCCCCGATATCCACTGCGCCCTAACCGTAGCTGTAGGCTCGCTCCCAAGTCCCAACTTAATACGACATTTCACTGTACAGGAGTAAAGTGTGTCTCACCCCGATTTTTCAAGTTTCATTTTCAAGCGATACTTGACAATCCTTTGATAGGTGAAAGAGCTCGAAAAATCTTATATGCAAGTATCGCATGGCTTAGATTTTTTTGGAACTATATTTGCTTCCTTTTTAGTTGTCAGAGTGATCATGGATTTGACAAATCGGAAGTAGAAAATGTAAAAATTAAACCCAGACAGCTGCTGGGATCATGATATTTCATTGTGATGAAGGAGCTAGTGATTTCGTATGCGTGTAAGTGAAGTATAAAAATATGATATTTCCATCGTAACTACCGTCACGGTGTGATAAATTCGAATCTGACAACCTGTCGAAACTCCATAAAGTATAAAACGTTGAACGTGTTAGAGACGCTGAAGAGGTTTGAGGGTTTCGAGTGGTCGGTTCTAGTGGTTACAACTTGAGCGTTAGTACAATGCCGCGTTGGACAATGTCGGGATTACAGAACTCTGCACCCTATCTCGCATTGTTGTTTCGTCCGTATACTATAGGTATTCCCGGGGTCTAGTGAATTATGGAAATGTGCCAGTGTACCCGCGATGGACAATGTACTGCCCATGCTGAAAATCGCTCGCCAATATCCACTAGCAGATTACGATTACTTACAACCATTATCAAAGATGACTTCGATGTCATAGATAATTGATAGGATTTTGAAACTTTTTTTTCCAAAAAGTAAATCTCAAGAAGATTAATTTGACCACTTGATGGTTTCGATACGATCAATACAGCCCGAGTTATTCAACACTGAATGAACACATGCGTGAATTTCAATCCTCGGAATTTTGGCCTTTCGAAATTTTGGCCGGGGGAATACCTTTTCTGAATATTGTGTGCCGGTAATATTGACATTAAGTCAATCATACTTCCGATTATTGCAATAAGAGCGTACACATAACTTAAATGCACCCTTATTGCTTCCAACTCCTAATTTGCAGATGAATTTGTTCACTCGTTTTACATTAACTGAAATGGTATGAAGCAGTCAAAATGTGAGATCAAGAACGCGAATGATCACTGATGAGTTTGGGGATGGAAATTTGACAAGTCTTTCTATCACTGTCCATGGCACAGGGCTGCTACCCGTAAAACCAGCAGTTAAATTAGGTTTAGGTAGCTAGTTGGATGGTGTATCGTCCATGTAACGTTAATAAAAATGTAATTACCCCATCGCCGCATTCCATTTCAATTACGAACGGCTAAAAGGAACGGGTATAAGCGGGCGAGAGTTGGCTGGCCTCGAAATCTCCTGTGCCAGTTTTCCATTGTCCACATCTAATTTGAATTCATGCAAGAGATTTTCATTCCGAGGCAATACCAGTCTTCTTTCTTTGTTAGCACGGGTGCATACAGTAATTCCCTTCTTTTTCTATATCACGTTTAAAATAGCCTGATAAATATTCTGCTGCAGATATATAACTTCTAATTATATTATATCCCTTTAGCAATTAGTTTTACACAAAATTTTACAAGGGTGAAAAAAACATGTACACTGCACCTACCCACATCCATGTATGCGTTTCATGAATCATCACAATATAATTCGATTCATTATTATTCCAGGCCACTCAGGAATACCTTGATTAACTTTTGAATGTACTTTTACACAAAAATTGTATTCTTGGTCCTTGCGACCATGTTAGGCCACGGCGAGGACAACATACCAGAAAAAAAACGGTCCACGGTTTCTTTGGTTGTACCAAAAAGATGTGTCGATTGTAATTTTGCCATTCCTCTGTCTCAACCCCTGAATTTTAAAGGCGAAGGCATACCTAGGGGTAACTTCTATGTACAGTGTACATATACGAGTATATTTATCCACATTTCGTGCTTCCGCATGTGTATATCTAGATATATGGTATCCATGTACTATGTATATATAAATGCGTATTTCAACGTGCCGCACAATTTTGGGAAACTCAATTTGATAGCTAGAAACGGACCACCCATAACCGACAGAAGTTTCTCAGCAATTTCATCCAAGACAAGCTAAAGCTCCGGGTGTGTTTCGAAGGTCAGACTTCAGTTGGGGCTACAGTTTGCTACAGTTTCCAGGTTCTTATACAAGGTATTGTTCGTACCTCAAATAAACGCACAACCATTTCTTTGTGGACGAAAAACCAAGGGTTGCTTACGCACTGAGACACTCGCGGCATTATCCACGACGTTAATTAACTTCGCCTCGAATAATTATAAGGGTAGATTTAGCCAGTGTGGGGAGTTGAAAAAATAGATTAGACGATAAGTTATCTTATGCCGAGCTTTATTTAGCAGACCTCTAAACTCCAAAAGGGGCAAAACAAATGTCTGAATCTTATTCAAGTCTGAAAATAATTCTGGTATTAAAAAATTGATGGAAAATTTGGTATATTTCATTCGCATCGCAGACTCGCTCAACATATTATGTGCATCTCTCTAATTGCGTATAAATTATTCATATTCGCTCTTCATCACGTGTTTCACATGCAAATATGAACATTGTGAAAATGAAAAGGTGAGAGGTAGCTGTACCGAAAGGGTGGTTTCATCATGAAAATGACTACCTACCCTATGTTTTGAAATTTTTTTTATCTAAACAAAATTTAACAAGATCCAAGTATTTTCATGTACTCCAACACATCGATTCCACATTTTCGAAAATTATATCACAAATAGAATGAAAAAATAAAACTGTTTAAGGTGAACTGAAGTTTACTTTTTTTTATTTTATTCCACGAAAACACCGACGATTTACTGGATATTTTTTTTCAATTTTTTTTTATTTTTTATTTTTTCCTTTTTTTTTTTTTTACGAAGTTACATGCTATGTGACGTCGAAAGCATGGCCGACGTTCGCGTCCGTCGCGACGTCCGGAATATACTTGGTATATAGTATACGCATCGTTTTTTTTGGCTGGAAAACTTTTTCAATTTATTTCTCTCGTATAGGTGCGGCTTTCAAAGTCAAAGCTTGTGTAGGGGAAGATGGGGTAATTGCGAACACCTAAGGGAGATTGGAAAAAAACCGAGGAAATCACATAGTTATGAAATTTTTCTTCATTGCAACCTCAACTATGATATCTTATCTTGCCAATCCATCACAATTTATATCATTAAATCAAGAATTAGGTTGAAATATTGAATAAATACGAAACCCTTGCATTTCGCAATTACCCCGACCCCCCTGGGGTAATTGCGAACAGCACTTGGGGTAGCCCGGACGACTAGACTTGAGATAAATCCGATAATAAATAGGGGTAAAACATCAAAAATCAACCGAGTACCTGCAGATAATCAATATTCCAACAACACATGGTGAAGAAATATCAGCTCGGGGTAATTGCGAACCTGTTATTACGCAATTCGCAATTACCCCAAACGATCAAATCGATAGAAAGTAACATTGCAAAGAAACACGGCCTCACATTCTGAACTTGAAGGTGGGCGATGATATCGTCATGGATTTTACTTTCTGAAGCTAAATATTCAACACTATATTACATAAAACCAGGTCATTTCATCGATTTGAACACCTAAGAATAATTAGATCAAATTCATTGAAATGTATTTACGGTTATTAACTCCAACATCTTACGAGTTTTTTTACATTTGATAGGGCGTCAACACTGCAATTTGAGACAGCTCTCCATATGCACCGGTTTGCGGAGATTGGGTAGAGGAAACATAGAGAAATGGCCTGTTCGGATTTACCCCGCGTTCGCAATTACCCCACTCTCCCCTACCTTGCTCTGGGTTGCACATGGTCGGTAGGTAAATGTCGCAATATATCAATTTTTTTTTTTTTCTCTCATCCAGCAAATGGTTTAACCCTTATATAACCGTCGTAGAACATCAAAAGAGGGTCTACTTGGCGCATATATATAATACAGAATTTTTTTCAGAATAGACGCACGTCTTTCGGTGAAAGTTCAATTTTGTGACGGATAAATTTATCTTGACATCGACTTATGCGCCAGGAGAAAATAGAAAAAAAAAAAAAAAAAAAATGAGAAAAAAAATTCATAGCTGTTCGGAAACTTCTCTGCAATTCTAGTTCTGGAAAAAAAATTGTAAACGCAGGAAAAACTGGAATCTATTGAAAATTAAAGGATTCGTGGACTTTTCGCGATATAATCCTGTTTGAATGTAGAATTGGCGAAATTCTGATCAGCCGCATTTTACATTCTACCGAATTTTGAAATTCTAATAACGATCTAAAAAATGTTCGAAAAATCGACTCATAATGATCGATCTTATTTTCGACTTGAAATCCATTCGTCAAGCGATTCGAAAAACGGTTTATTCGAAATTGAGGAGCTATAGGTCGAAGCCAGAATCACGAAGTCTCTGAATTCTAGGATCCAGAGGTCTGAACTATAATTTCAAAAGTCTAGTTCACGCCTGAACTTTCGCAAAACAGACATAACTCCGAATTTTAAGTGCGAATCAGAACTTCATTAGACCCACAATCCTACCCTCAAATTCTATTTTGCACCTCTGCGAAAGTCTGCGGTGAGAACTTTTAGCATAAACCTATAGAATTCCTATTCCAACTTGGGAACATGTCGATGGTTGATAATTATAAACACCATTTCGAGTTCTAATTATCATTATACCACGAAAATGGATATAAGTGCTCGGTAAAATGCATTAATTAATAATTTCCGCACCCTTACATAGGCGGCCACTGCACCGAAACCAGTAAATTTAACCAATTTGTCGGATCCTCCCGAATACACGAGTGGCAAATGATTGTACTGATCTATTCGAACGTGACCTTTGGGTAATCCCGTGTGAGTAGTACTGCGTGGCTATCCCTGAAGCCTGGGACAAGCCGCAAATTCCCTTGGGTCCAGTTCCGGGTCCGGGCTACAGGCGAAGGCATTCACATTGCATTATGCATACGAATTCGACATCTGTATTGCATTTCGACACCTTTTCTGATTTCTTATGCCTATTCTTTATTCGAGAATCAAGACGTGTCTCACATCGTTTGAATTATAGAAAAATATACATCGACATTCTATCCCATCGTATGAATTAGATTTAGTGAAAAGCTGCATGTGCCTATACTAAAAACTTTTTTGACCGGTTCACTGGTAGACCCGAAATCAACGTTTTGTGCCAAAACTGGTGAAAGGAACTAATTTCCTATTCAACATGAAGCCCAAAAAACTTAGGAACATCAAGTTTGATGCAAATCCGTTCAAAACTGACAGAAATATCCACGTTGCACAAATATGTGCCCTTACCAGTGAACCGGTTAATTTTTAGCCAATAATGCTAAGTAAATTTCGGTACCTACCCAAATTATTCAACGTTTAAAGACCGTGAGATATACATAGATCGAGCTTAAGCTACCTGGTAATTTTAAAAACGAAGTAAAAAAAAAAAAAAAAGAATCGCGAAAGCTTTCATCCTTGTATTTTACAAATTACCATAAGGGATTGAATTATCCATCAGGCTTACGAAAGAAAATACGCAACGTAGTCATAAATCAGTTTAGCCCAAGCTGATGGAAGTAATCTAACGAGTCGGATACATATTCTGCGGTAAAACGGGTTCGGAATTATTTGATAAAGAATTCGCAATCTTGTCGGAAATTTCTGATACGCAAACAATATGTCAAACGCATTATTCCCGCTTCAAATAATTCGATGTATAGGTAGTAGGTACGTTATCACGCACATTATACTGCGCACAAAAACCCTATTACCTAATTGAAACGGGTACTAAATAGTCCTGTCACCGTCTTAATACGCGACTAAGATGTCACTGTCTTCAGTGCTCCGAGACTAATGAACATGAATGCATTGCGCTTTAATGAACACAATCACGAACCGCCAAACTCTCGCCTCACTACTATATTCGTGCAGACATCCCGGATTCGCGGGTTTCGTAATTGGTGCCAAAAATGTCATTCAATGGGAATCTGGGGATCGAAAATTTGGGGGCCGGTTCGAAGTTCCGAATTTTCAAAGCTCCGAACGGCCAAATTTCCGAATTTTAGTGCAACGAACTCACTCGTTCAGAAAGGGTATTTCACCGAAAGTCTATGTAACCGATTTAAAAAATTCTGAGAGCTAAAGACCCGAGAGGTCAAGACTCCGAAAACTCAATGATCCGAAAGGCCAAAAATCCGAAACTTGAACATCAAGCCGTCGCACGTCGTTTAGTCGACACGTTAAGAACACGTTCGATCTTTCGGAATTTTAGACTTTCGGAATTTTGGACTTTCGGAACATCGGACTGTCGGAGCCTTGAGCTATCTACATTTCGACCATTCGGAATTTTAATTTTCTAAACTTTAGTATCTTTCTGAAAATTTCGAGATCGTTTAGAATAAATTCGGAAATTTGACCGTTCGGAGCTTTGAAATTTCGGAATTCTGAACCGGCCCCAAAATTTGTTGACTGCAGCTGTAGCGGATGTCGGTAAGAAGCTTCTGTCCTTATGTCCCTTACGGAAAAAACCCTTTAAGTTTGAGGGTGAACCTTCAATTTTCAAGGTTTCACCCTCAATTCTGGGGGTGAAACCCTGAAATTTCAGGGTTCAACCTCCAGTATTCAGGGTAATACCTTCAATTCCTATGGATGAACCATCAATTGAAGGGTAACCGTGAAAAGTTGGTAGATTAACCCTGAAAATTGGGGGAAAACCCCCAAGAATTGTGGAATATCCCTCAAACATTGAGGGACAACCTCCAACAATTGAAGGATAACCCTGAATAGTTGGGGGTCAATACTGAAAATTGAGGGAAAACCCACAAGAATTGAGGAATATCCCTCAAACATTGAGCGACAACCTCCAACCATTGAGGGATAACCCTGAAACATTCTGGGACAACTCTAAAAATTGAGGGATGACCCTGAATAGTTAGCGGTCAACCCTGATGAGTGGCGGGTCACTTCAAAAGTCACTTCAAAAAGTCACCTCAAAAACCCTGAAGTTGAAGGGACCCCCATTTGAGGGTTGTTCCTCAAGTTGAAGGTACCCCTTCATTCAGGGTTAACCCCCAAGTTGCAGGTACGAAATCACCCTGAAAGTTGAGGGCTCAGTTGAGGGTGATATTTTGAGGGTTTTTTTTTCCGTAAGGGGTGCGATAAAGGAATTCAAAGATTCTGTATATCCATGTACAGATTTTGACTTAGGCAAGATTTTCGCAAGGAATTGCATCCCAGACGGTGAATACTGTACACGCGGATTCAGTAAGATCAAGAAGATCAGAATAGGAAACAGCGTGGGTATTACTGAAACGAGACGCAGCCGTCTTGAGTAGCAGTATATACATATGTATACACATGCCCCAGGGTATTTCGTTTGCTAAATCCCTCGGAAAGACGCTCTGTGTGAAACGTCGGGCCAAATTGTTGGCCAAAGATGGTAACCGACATGGGGAGTCGAATCGAGAGGGCAAAACTCTAGGGAATATAAATGCTGCGTCAACCTCACAGCCTCGACTATGTACCACCAAGTGCAGCTTCTATTTCTGAGAGGTTCAAGATGAGGTTGAGGGTTGTGAATAGAAGCTAAAGGATCCAGATTCTAGGAGGTACAAAACACAAACCTGTTCGCCAGAGTGGTTATATCGACTTGTTGTGAAATCACGATCCAAGTCAAGGCATCTCAAGCATGCTAAGCTATACCTACACTTATTGTTAGTGTAGTGCACAGGGGTGGTCGAATGCGGGGTAGCATTCTCTCCATTCCATCTACGTCGTTGGCACTGATGCCTCGTCCATTCAACACAAAGGCGATAAAGTGAAATCTGAACTTTGTCATGCAGTGCACTTTGAGAAGGTATGTGTCCTTCGAATAACTGAAAGGCATACGCTGTCAAAAGACATTTTAGTTCACACGTCTGATTGATAGCATTTTTGATACATAATTTCAGGATATTTTATGAAAATGTTAAAAAGGGAGATAGAAGTAATCAGTTTTAGATTTGATCAATCGAAGGTCGAGACACATATATAATATATATGCTATTTATATTTAAATTTATATGAAAATGGAAAGCCTCGCCAGTGTCGATCTTATATTGATCAGACAATATGTGGGACCACCGATGAATTGTAGTGAAGATATTCAAGAGATGACAGGTGGGAACGATATGAGAATACGAAAAGGGTCTTGTCTATCTATAGAGTTTATGAAAAAAGAAACAGCGTATAACCCAGACGATAAATTGGCTATAACTCACTCTAGCATGTATACGAGTATGTATATCTCGTATGTACATATGTGTTACATATATATAGGCAAAGAGAAAATATAGAGAAAGATTGGCAAATATTTTGAGTAGTAAAAGCGCATGCACGAACCCATGTAATATTTCACACAGAATCATCATCTCGAGATCAAATTTTTCTCATCTAAAAGAGAAAACAGAATTTTCTTTTATTATACAGAGTGAGTCTTCTCTGGTATCGAATGAGGGAGGGGCTTATTAGCGCAAACGCTCCTCCCCTTTCTATTCATACTTGTTGAAATCATCAGTTTTTACAGTGCGTGAAAATAAAAGTGGGGTTTCTCGATATATATGACGATAATAAGTATGAATATGAAGGGGCGTAGCTTTGCGATAATATAAGCCCCTCCCTCATTCGATACCAGAGAAAACTCACCCTGTATAATTTTTGTATTTCTGCACGAAATTTATTATTATATTTATTGTAAAATTGTTTAATTGTTTAAATGTTGAATGTAAAAAGGTAAAATTCAAGTTTACACCTTTTCTGGTATCCAAGAAGTTTCTCGTCGTTCTAATGAGAAAATGAAATTATTTTTTTTTAGACAAAATGATTATTTAACCTTCTTTCAATTTCTACCTGAAAAATCTACCATCTCATAATCTACGAAGTGAAATGTACCGCCCTAAAATTGAAGGGCATGTTTCACCAAGTGATGATTCTAAGTCCTTATATGCACCCTCTTTCTGCCCACCGCATCGTTACAATTGGAACAAACGCGCGTCAAGCAAATTGGTTTTACTATTATTATAGATTAAATTTAGTAAACGAGGGACGAAGGTGTGGAGTTGGTAATTCTACTAGTTAAGTCACTTGTTAATGTTAAACCCGTCGTACTATTAAATTAGGTATATATAGTATATTCGTGAGAATAATAGCAGAAGAGATGCAAACTAAACTCGTTTACTCCATGGCTAACTTATAGCGTCATTTTTAATTACAATCTGCGATCAAGTTACCATTCCAGATTAATATTCAGCGACTCCTGCGCGCTTTCGAGGAATTCGCGGATTTTAAGGTTCGCAAGGCTTAACGCTTGAACCCGAAATTCTGAACGCGTTCCAAATATTTCAAAGGTATCACATTTTCACCCGGTAGGGTAACCAGGAATTATTACCTTTCGAGCCTAAACCATCAGCACCGGTATAAATGTAAGCCCACGCGCGTTTATATATATCGGAACGAAAAATCCAAAACGGAATGAAAATTTGATGAGAAAATATCTGCCCGCGTTTAGCGATTCCATTTTTTTTTTTTTTTTTTTTTTTTTTCATAATCAAAATCATTTTTGTTCGTTCGGAAAATAGAAATAAAAAAATAATTAACAAATACGTAAAGTTTCTATTTTTTTTTTTTTTTTTTTTTTCACAAAATAATTAAAAACAATAATTCAATGCACTCGATTTATCGAAACAAATTAACGAATGACGTAGAGAGCGGACGCGGACGTCACGGCGTCGCGAAAATCGGACCTCGTTATTCCAGTGTTACAGAGACGCTATTGACGCCGGGAAATCCGGCGCCTAGGTTGTCGCTTTTTAACACGAGGGTAGGAAAATTGACGTCACGAAATAAGGCAATTTTCTCGCAACGTTTTTTTTTTTTTTCGTATATAGAAATAAAGATAAGGAAAAATAAAGTGAAAAATTTTCAGTCCAAAAAAGTTTCCTCGAATCTGAATCCAATGAAAGGGAAATATAAATTATTTAATTTTATTATTTCTGACCGAACAACTATACCTACAGGCTGAAAAACGTTTTATTATTTTTTTATTAGAATTTTTTGTATTTTAAATTAATAATTGGCTTAGCCTGCACGCGTACATACAAATTCTATATAATATGGCGAACTAACGATGCGTTATGAGTTTTGTAAAACACACTATTATTCAACTATAGCTTTGTATACCTGGTACACCGTTGTCATCAAGGCTTTGCAGTTATTTTATTTATTATAGTTTCATTTATATTTTACGAGATAATTTTATCACAGTGATAACAAACGGCCGGTTCTGCCTACCTACTATATACTGCAGCAGCAGTATATCCGACTGAAAATCCTTAAAGCTCGTTGAAACCTGGGCGATAATACCTACCGTGTGCATGAAAGGCGCAATTAACGACGAAACAAAGAAACCGAAGCATTATGCTCGTTAAAACGTAATTCTGGTTAAACAGACCGTTAAGATTATTACCACACTCGTTATCAGCACTTTTTTTTTATTTTTTTCCTTTTTTTTTGGTTTTGTTATTCTTGTTAGCAGTACCAAGCTTATGTAGAACTTTATTCTTTACACTAATACCGCAGGTTTTCTTAACAGTGAAGTCTATAGTGGAATATCAAATCAAGCAAAGTCACAAAAATGATGAGGAAATGCCTTCTCAAAAGTTTAATAATCGAGTAATTGGATGCAATTAGGGCACATATTCAACCTATATAACCCAATATTGCATTAATATGAAGGATGTGAAGAGCGCTTTGAAACAAGCCTTTGTTACGATCTTCGCAAGAATGGGGTATAATTAATACTGTACGATGGACTTAATACAGAATAAAAATCTATAGTTATAGTATGGATTTCGCTGCAGGCTGGGTTGGAATTCCCATCAAACGGTGAAATTTCCAAATTTCAATATATGACCGTAACACAATTTTTAGAAGAATATTTTCCCGAAAGTCCACATAGCCAATTTCAAAAACTTGGAAACAAAGAACAACGGAAGTTCAAAATTCCGGAAGGTAGAAATCCGAAAGGGCAAAGCCCCGAAACTTGAAATTAATAACTTAATAATAACTCGGGCTTTTATTGATCGTATATCGAGACTAATAAGTGGTCGAATTAATCGTATTGAGATTTGCTTTTTGGAGAAAAAAAAAGGTTCAAAATCCTTTTAATTTTTTATGACGTCACGAAGTTATCGATTGAAGTAGATCAAATGAATTTCCGTAAAGAGGGTCTTGATTAGAATGGACTATTTTTTGTCTCCACATCCTGAGAAATAAGCCGAAATTTTGGGATTTTTGGACTTAGGGAGTCTTCAGAATGTCAATTATCTAAACTCTGATGTTTCTGAAAGTTTGCAATTATAAACATTCCGAACTTCAACACAGCACCACCTAATGAATTGATTCGAAAACATATATATGTACCCAGACAGCACGGAATATTGCCCAATATTGTAGCAACATTGTAGCAGCATTGCAATATTGTAGCAACATTGTAGCAGCATTGCAATATTGTAGCAACATTGTAGCAACATTGTAGCAGCATTGTAGCAGCATTGCAATATTGTAGCAACATTGTAGCACCATCGCAATATTGTAGCAACATTGTAGCACCATCGCAATATTGTAGCAACATTGTAGCAACATCGCAATATTGTAGCAACATTATAGCAGCATTGCAATATTGTAGCAACATTGCAGCAATATTGCAATGTTTCTACAATGTTGCTAGAATATTGGGCAATATTCCGTGCTGTCTGGGCATTAGCCCAATTAAACGATTACACATTTCCAAGCTCTATGCTATTTCCCAAAATCTGACTCGTCAAATTCGCGATTTACTGCATTTCTATGATTTTCTAACGCATTGGACGCCATATAAATGTAATATTTTTATGCAATTCCTCACACAGCTGATATATTTGAACAATTTATTTTGTTCAATCAGTAACATCTCCTTCTGCAATTGACACAAGGTCTGATTGGTATCGTGAAATTTCCATATCTGAATGAATCGTGTGTTTTTCTAAATCATCTTTAAACATGTTCCCCCCGTTGCCGCCTCGATTGAAAATTTTTTTATTTAATTTTAATAAATTTTCTCGTATATAATAGAAAATTTAACTTCTACTGACGACGAGCTAGCTATAGCTGCTATAATTCGCTTTCCAACGCGGTAGGTATAATCGAACAAAGCTAATCTAGATGGCCTGATGATCCTATTCTATCTGAGCGTTTAGCTAGATCGATTTTCTGGTCGATTCCACCCATTTAATTCTCGATTCAATTAATCCCGAACTATCTAGAATCTTCGGATCTATTATACCGACAAGATTTCCACAGCGTAATACCCACCCTATGAAAATGGCGAAATAATTCTCTATATACGTTGACATATATACGGCGAATGATATTTATTATTGGTTCTGACCACTGGCCAGCAACGATTCAGTTTAACACTTCGACTAACCCGCAGGCGAAATAAAAGAACGAAACAAATCTTGCCACCCTTTTTCTTCGCCAGTTCGCTCTACCGATATATCATTAAATCATTCCAGAGTGGAGAACTGAAAGTCTATCATTCTGCAACCCCTAGAATTTCCAAAGTTGTCAAGGGGTTGGAAATTTTTCGAACAATATTTCCAGCGGTGGTAAAACTCGACCGACTATTTTACTTCAGCCGTTGATTAAATGTCTGCAGTAGTATAAGTGCGGTTGGTAATTATAACGCGGGTTTTGCTCATGGTCGCAATTTTCGATGCGTGCATAAAAATTCCAGCAAATACGAAATGTGGAACCGAGGCGATAACTTAATTCGGACGAAAACCTGGATGCATCGACCGCGAGAACCATGCGGGTATTCGATTGAACGATTCTGTACATGGGGGTTTTGTTATTTAAATCAGCTTCGCAGAATGGAAATGTTGCATTTCTCACCACCACGCAAAGGGAGAAAGAAAGTTAAGGGAGGAATAGCAGAGAGCTGAAAGAGTGTATCGAATCGGGCAGAGCTTTCTTCGAGAAAACTAGGTATTCGATTAGAATACTTTATATACTTCGCCCATTTTATGGGATCAGCTGGATTTATATCCCATGGTGTTTTGCAGAGAGCGAAAAATTTCCATCTTCAACAGCCGCAGGATGGCCAATCGAATGATCTTACGAATTCGCTGCATCCAAGAATTCAGCCGATCGAATGGGTAAAGGAATTGCCTTTTTCAATGCACAATGAATTTTCCTGTGTGACATTTTGGCGTTTGGCAAAACGGACAATGGACCGAAAAGCACAAAGGAACATAGCACTTCATTTGTATCAGGATAGAGACTTCCGTGCCGAACCAACAGCCCCGTATAATTTCCTCCGTTAATATAAAAGCCTTTCATTTCCTCTGGCAAATAAATTATGAAAAATAATATTGACTTTTTCTCGTTCATTGCCTCTTGAAGTTAAACAGTTTCGCAGTTCTCTTTATTTCTCACAGCGATATACTTGTACCCTGCAATAATGAATCGACCTCGATGGTCTATTATTCGAAGAAAATTAACTTCATAGTGAATTTAATTGGCAAAAAAATTTACGTCACGACATTTAGAACGACGGGGTGTTTAATATTCGATTTATTTTCTCATTTTTCACAATTTTTCATCGAGAATTACCCGAGCGTTGAAAATACGCGGAAGTTTGACGACGAGACATCAAAGGGTTGAGTTTCATTTATAATTCGCATCAGTCGGAGGATAAAAAGAAGAAAAAAAAAAAAAAAATCGAAACGTTATTGTCAATTAGTTTTCGTTAATTTCGCGTCAATTACATAATTCCTGAAATAAGAAATGAGGAAACTTTTCTACCGCCGTATATTTTACATTGGCAAATAAAATACCAGAATTTTAATTTTCCGGTAAAAGTTCACCCAATTAGCATCCATATTATATATGCTTTTTCAAAAAGACGATTAACTATTCAATATTTCTGCTTATTCGTCGCACCTAAATATTCAAGAACCGAATCATGACTTTCTGATTCACGCGAATGTAGGGTAAAACGATTGCGTATCAATTTTAAATAAACGCTTTGAAATTTTTCGCAAGCATTTAGAAATTCGATATAGATACAGGAAAAAACAATTTATCATACCGCGATAATTAAACGGCGTAGAAAAAAAAAAAAAAAAAAAAAAAAAATCGTTGAATATTAATAGATTATTAATGATCTTACCGAAAAGTTCCTATAGTGGTCGTCTTTTTCGTTTAGAAAAATTGTTGACCGAGTGAACGATCCTCGAAATAATATTCTGGATAAATAATTAATTATCCATCGTGAAAGAGTTGGGTATGTTGCCTTGACGAGTTGACAGTGAAACTTGAAACTCGTTATAATTTTCCATGGCCTTATGTCCGGATATTAATTCACGAAACATCGGTATTGAATTTCGCACGTAATCGCCGAGGCGAAACCGTACAGCCTCGGGTATTTAAAATGTGCGAACAGCCCGCACAGAAATCGCAACGTAACGCAACGATAGTAAGGTGAACGGGTGAACGGAACGCAGCGTAGCAAAACCCGGATGACACACCTCTCGCGAAGCGAGGATATGGTCCACGAAAGGGAGGCTGAGCGACTGAGTCTCGACGTCGGCGCCACTGCGCGCGCAATTTACCTCGCTGCTAAGCAACCCGTTCCGGGAAAAACCAAAAACCTTTTTTTAAACAGATTTTTTCCTCGGTCCAGAGCCACACCGACGATAAAGTGGTCGTATCAATTCAACCGCACAATTTTTACACAATTTTACATATGCATATGCATATATAGATATATTTGTTCGTTTTTTGATTTTTTTAAATTTTACCTGTTTTCCTTTTTCCTTTTTTTTTTTTCTTTTTTTTTTCACTCAGCCATCGATTCGATAGCCTTTAACACCCACCTGACAATAATGCCTATGGAAAAGCCTTGTTTAGTCAGAAGTGGAAATAAAGGCCGAAGGGGTAGGTATAGGGATGTAGGGCAGTAGAACGAAGGATGCTTTGTTAGCTAACTTCCGGTTTTGCCTAGACGATAATGCTCGTTCGTTAAAATCAGTTAAGAGAATCGTATAGTTTGAGATATAATTATAACATCAAGTTGTATAACGACCCATTGATCAACGGGCGAGCAATTATATTTCATATAAGATTGATTGAGGGAAAATGGAAGAAAATAATAAGTAGCGATTATTTTTTCTTTTTTCAATATCAGAAATTAAATTGATTTAAAAATAAAAAAAAAAATAAAAAAAGAGGTAAAGGTATGAGGAGACTCTCATTGATTGGAAAGCCGTAGAAATTTTTATCCAGATTTTTATGACTCAAAGAGAAAAAAGTTCAATTAAAAGAAAAAAGAAATTTAACACGAAAACTAATTGATCGGTCAATTTCCAGATTCGTTTAGACTCAAGTTGGAGAAAAAGAAAATCCTATCGATTGATACCAGATTCATAAAAATCCGTTGACTAGTCGTCGAGATATCATGAATTGAATTTCTTTTTATTTTTTCAAAATTTCGGTCTCATTTGATGACTCGAAAAATATCTAATCCATCAATTCGAAAATCTGATCATTTCTCAGTTGCGAATAACTATGTCGATTTGATACAAGAAAGTACGAAATCTGCTCATTCGTTATAGAAATATTGTCGAGAATAAAATTTATCACACACACACACTCACACCCAGATGATTCTGCGGACCTTGAAACGTGTAGATCCGGTGAAAAACTCAAATTTTAATATTCAAAGTGATTATAATTACTTCGTTTTTCTTTTTCTTTTTCTTTTTCATGGAAAGTCGAAAACGGAAAAATTTCGAAAGAATTTAAAAATTTGGTCCCATTTCTATTCTGGAGATAACTATTTTCGAACTCGATGCATCGGATGCAGTAGCTATAGTAGGTATAGATATACTGAAATAGAATGTTTTCACGCAAATTAATCCGCATAATTTCGATGTCTCAATTTTAGGGCGAGACTCTTCCTTACGGAAAAAAAAACCCCTCAAAATATCACCCTTAACTTTCAGGGTGATTTCGTACCCCCAACTTGGGGGTTAACCCTGAATTGAGGGGTACCTTCAACTTGAGGAACAACCGTCAAATGGGGGTCCCTTCAACTTCAGGGTTTTTGAGGTGACTTTTTGAAGTGACTTTTGAAGTGACCCGCCACTCATCAGGGTTGACCCCCGAACTATTCAGGGTCATCCCTCAATTTTCAGAGTTGTCCCACAACGTTTCAGGGTTATACCTCAATTGTTGGAGGTTGTCGCTCAATGTTTGAGGGATATTCCTCAATTCTTGGGGGTTTTCCCTCAATTTTCAGTATTGACCCCCAACTATTCAGGGTTATCCTTCAATTGTTGGAGGTTGTCCCTCAATGTTTGAGGGATATTCCACAATTCTTGGGGGTTTTCCCTCAATTTTCAGGGTTGATCCACCAACTTTTCACGGTTGACCCTTCAATTGATGGTTCATCCATAGGAATCGAAGGTATTACCCTGAATATTGGAGGTTGAACCCTGAAATTTCAGGGTTTCACCCCCAGAACTGAGGGTGAAACCTTGAAAATTGAAGGTTCACCCTCAAACTTGAAGGGTTTTTTCCGTAAGGGCTATACCAATAAAATTATTTTTTATCAAATTTTTGTTTCTCTCGCATTATTTAGTGTTGCGGGTTAAAAAATGCGGTGGTGGTAATGGTCTCTGACGATTTGGGGTAGTTGAGAAAGCGCTACAGGCGCTGTTCTCTGATTGCTCTACCAACCTCGGTGCACGTAGTCAGTCCTGCAGCCTCCCTTATACCAGGGTTAAAAATACAAGGTCCTAAATTAGTTTTAATTGGAAAAAAGCACCGTAATGCGTTCAACCTTCCACATAAAGTAGCCACTTTCACAACACTCTATGCTACGCGGACTCTATATAGCTTGGACTCATTTATATTATGAAAAGAAGATAAAAGAGAAGAAAAAAAAAATTTTGTCTTTCATTACGCTGACCTCGGCAGCATCTCTAGTTTAACTCTCTATGCCTGCAGTATTACACCCTAGCACCTATCTAACAAGCGTATTTTATTATACCATATTAGAAATAAAAAGCCGATGAGTCTTCTGCAAATCCTTACTTTAAACGATGAAGAAAAATTTCGCAAAAAATTGAAAACCAGCTGGGGGATGAATTTCCTTCAATTTTCGTGTGGGCATTAAAATTGGAAAATGATCAAATTCAGGACCACCATAATACACTATATACCTATACGTATGTTGTGCATGGCACGTAGCACAAAGTCCATAGCTCTTTGTAGACGTGTATTTACGCAAGGGTTAACTATTGTGCCTGAAGCGTAGAATATTACAGTAGTTAGGTACCTACTCGAGACTTGCTTGGCCTCAAGAAGTGACGGAGCTTGCGTGCGTTGATCAGACATGAAGATTACCGGCTCTTTGATCAGCCAAGTTCCGTCATTAGCAATAAGCTCAGGCTGTTATATATAATACTGCCAACGATCGACATCCAAAAACCTAGTCAGCTGATTAACAAGTAGACAAATTGATATGTCGGTGGTAAAAATCCGCAGATTCCACGCTTTTGAATCTTCAGAATTCAAAAGCTCCCTTTTGTTATCAGAAACCAATCGAAAAGACATGGAATTATGTTATTCATCGCAAAAACGCGAGACTGGTAGCAAAGGCATTGGGCATACCGAGTCATGAACATTTTGAGTGGAGAACTTGAGTTTAAACACGTAAATTGGCAAGCAATTGGGAATGGAATTGAAAAAAAAGAATATGAACGCGGTGGAATTAGCTCTGATAATTCTTTAAGGGCCAAGCTAATTATTCTCCTCGAGTTATCCAAGGTATTGATGATACTGAGTAGTACATCCGATTCCTGCCTTTTCAATATCTGTTTTTCATCGTCGGAATGATATCCGTCTAATTACACGACGCAGTAAGCTCGGAGCGGATAAAAACGAGCTTGAAGATTCGCTCGAGTGGAGTAAGGGCTATCGAGCCATCGTCGAGCTCGGTTCAAAAACGTTAAAGTGATTTTCAGACGATAAGGTGTCGCGCTATCTCGAAATGGTGGCAGATTCTTTGAGCCCTTAATATCGTATCGTTACGATGAAAAAAAAAAAAAAAATTCAGAACCCTGCAGACCCCATATACCGTTTCAGAAATTGTACGCTTCGTTAATCAGAATCCTACTAAATCCGATAATGAGAGTCTCTATAATCCGACGGCGTGATTAATATATTGATTATATCAAAGTATAGACAGAACATAGTATGAATTATCTAACCAGCTTAAAGCAGCATGCTTTCTTCAACATTTTATCACATTGTGTCGATAAACTCGATTCGGAATCAAAATTCTCGAATGAATTCCAAATCGAAAATAAAATTGATCGTTGAGTGGATTTTCTGCAAAATTTTGAAGAATGTAACGACGCAATCCTACAATCCTATAGAAAAAAAAAGAACCAGAATTACATATATATTCCTGTCGAAAAAATGAATTCAGGTCCTAGAGGATGGAACTGGAAATCCAATTGCAAATCGAGAGCGTAAAATCAATTCGAAGAAGAATGGTCAATGTGATTCCTGAAAGAGGACAATTCTCAACGATCATTGGTGTCTCTTCATCTTTCCCTCAGCATCTAAAAATTGATAAACATTCATGGGATCCAGTAAATCATACGCCAAGCTGAATGTTTTTTTTTTTTTTTTTTTTCTTTTATTCTTCGATTTTTTATTCGCCGAGTATTTTGAAATCGCAAACTTGAAACTACATAAAGCTACCGTGAATAAATTCGATGGTTTTTTTCATCGTGATTTTTGCCGCTTGATTCTCCTTTCTTTACTTGAGTAGAATGAACTTCCTTAGGTAAGGTGAGCTTCAAAGCCATATCTGTCGTCTGCTTTAGGATAGGAGTTTTCCATTGCATCCTATGCTTGTGTCCAGCTTGAGATTTGTCCTCTTGAAATTCTCTACTGGCATTTGCAGCAAGTAGATAGTCGATTCCAACGTCTCTGTTCACCTCCAGGGAGTCCGGTTCGACGAGGACGTCGTACTTGGAGAACTTTTGATCAAGGTTTGCCTCCAAGCAATCCCAACTTGGCAGTCTAGCACGTTCACCAAAATCTGTAGTAACGTTATGACTATGTTGACGCTCTAAGGTATTCCATTTAGGCGAATCCTCACGGCTTATCATCTCTTCCGATCTAGATTTTCCGAAACTACCATCGGTGCTAACGCTGTCCCAAATCGGAGACGGACCTGATTAACGAAACAAATTTATCTACAGATTTTGCAACACGATTAAATTTCCATACAATTTCAAAGTCCTCCATTTTCACTAAAATATCGCCTAATGTGTCTTCATTAGGTATATACGTAGCAAGTGCAATCGCGTTACAAATAATACCTCTGACGCCATCCCAGGTGGGAATTCGATGTATCCTAAGCCTGTTTCTTCCCATTGAGCCAATCGACGATGTCCATGAAGCAAGGGATGCTGAATCCCATGCAGGAAGTTGGCCTCTAGGACGAAGACCCCGCGTCATGGTGTCATGCATCTCCAACATTTCCCTATGAAGTTGTCTTTGATGTTCGGCAATGATGCTACGCTGTCGTGTAGTTGGAGACAAAGGTGGGCTCGGTGGTAGGTCCAAATACGACTCTGATCTGTGCGAAGAGAATTTACCAAGAGATAATAATTAATTTTATTGACAACATACCCTTACGGAAAAAACCCCTCAAAATATCACCCTCAACTGAGCCCTCAACTTTCAGGGTGATTTCGTACCCCCAACTTGGGGGTTAACCCTGAATTCAGGGGTACCTTCAACTTGAGGAACAACCCTCAAATGGGGGTCCCTTCAACTTCAGGGTTTTTGAGGTGACTTTTTGAAGTGACTTTTGAAGTGACCCGCCACTCATCAGGGTTGACCCCTAACTATTCAGGGTCATCCCTCAATTTTCAGAGTTGTCCCAGAACGTTTCAGGGTTATCCCTCAATTGTTGGAGTTTGTCGCTCAATGTTTGAGGGATATTCCTCAATTCTTGGGGGTTTTCCCTCAATTTTCAGTATTGACCCCCCAACTATTCAGGGTTATCCTTCAATTGTTGGAGGTTGTCCCTCAATGTTTGAGGGATATTCCACAATTCTTGGGGGTTTTCCCTCAATTTTCAGGGTTGATTCACCAACTTTTCACGGTTGACCCTTCAATTGATGGTTCATCCATAGGAATCGAAGGTATTACCCTGAATATTGGAGGTTGAACCCTGAAATTTTAGGGTTTCACCCCCAGAATTGAGGATGAAATCTTGAAAATTGAAGGTTGACCCTCAAACTTGAAGGGTTTTTTCCGCAAGGGTAGCTGCGATTGCGTCACTTTTTTAATCAGCTTTATAATTGAGCATACCCTTTCCTATACGATAACAATATTACGTATTTTCAATTAACGAGCATGTCGTTAGACTTACTGGTTGACTGTAACTATGAAATCTTATGTAGCACAGAGCTGCCTAATCATTGCTATGTGATAATTTACAGTTACACATCGACCCAGAGCTTTGATCTTGAGAATGGTAACCATAGGTACCGTACACCAAACCTTTGCCAAGCCCTCAGGTGTTCCAGAAGCAGCACTAATCATAGCCTGAGGTTCCAGGTAATATAGAAGTCTGCTTGAGTATATCTTTGGAACTGTAGGCCCGGTACTTGGTGCCAATTAGTTTAACTTATACTATTGCTATTGTATGAATAATTTCTGCTGCACGAGAAGAAGGTGCCTCGTTTAGTTGAGATTAGAGATTGAAATCTGTTCAACTGTGTATATCTTATCGGTCTCTTTCTTTTTAAGAGTATAATAACTACTTCTTCTATTTCTACTATTGAATCTTTCTTAGTTCAGAGGTCGACGTATATTTGCAAGAAGAAGCTGGATCTGGCTATGACATTAGTAAATGAGTTCTATCCCCGCAACTTTCTCATTTTCTTATTCTCTATGTCTTGGCCAGACGTAACTCACGTCAATGGATTAAGACGGAAGAGATTTTCAAGTATTTTTATAACAACTATAATAGCTGACCAGTTTCGTATTATATACAGACTATAGACCCAATTAAAACAGTGTATAACGCAATCTATGTAACAGTCGAAGTCGACGGGGTAAGACGGGAGTTCGTGGAACAAATCTGACTAAATCCGTTGTGAAACTATCGAACCGTTCTAATTGGATCGAGACAAACCAATTTGGCCGTCTGCACCCCCGCAACTCGTGGCTTTGATATAGTTTTGGATTAGCCTCTTGTTGTACAAATTTTCAAACAGTCACAGTTGATCATACGAAATCAGGCTACTAACGAAAGTCGGATTAACGCTGGTAAAAAAAAATTGATCATCATATTTATTAAATCTTTATGCCATAGTTCGCTTTAAGAATGACGATGTGATATGCTGAGCAACTAGATGACAAGTTAATTTTCCTTTTTAAGGATTTACCCGTCTGAACCCTTACGGAAAAAACCCTTTACGGAAATTTCGGAATTCTGAACCGGCCCCAAAATTTGTTGACTGCAGCTGTAGCGGATGTCGGTAAGAAGCTTCTGTCCTTATGTCCCTTACGGAAAAAACCCTTTAAGTTTGAGGGTGAACCTTCAATTTTCAAGGTTTCACCCTCAATTCTGGGGGTGAAACCCTGAAATTTCAGGGTTCAACCTCCAGTATTCAGGGTAATACCTTCAATTCCTATGGATGAACCATCAATGGAAGGGTCAACCGTGAAAAGTTGGTGGATCAACCATGAAGATTGAAGGAAAACGCCCAAGAATTGTGGAATAGACCTCAAACATTGAGGGACAACCTCCAACAATTGAAGGATAACCCTGAATAGTTGGGGGTCAATACTGAAAATTGAGGGAAAACCCCCAAGAATTGAGGAATATCCGTCAAGCATTGAGCGACACCCTCCAACAATTGAGGAATAACCCTGAAACGTTCTGGGACAACTCTGAAAATTGAGGGATGACCCTGAATAGTTAGCGGTCAACCCTGATGAGTGGCGGGTCACTTCAAAAGTCACTTCAAAAGGTCACTTCAAGAACCCTGAAGTTGAAGGGACCCCCATTTGACGGTTGTTCCTCAAGTTGAAGGTACCTCTCAATTCAGGGTTAAACCCCAAGTTGGGGGTACGAAATCACCCTGAAAGATGAGGGCTCAGTTGTGAGTGATATTTTGAGGGGTTTTTTCCGTAAGGGAATGATCGACGATGTAGTATAAATCCCTAAAATTAAGCAAGTGGATGAAAATGGGCCACGTTTTAATTTCAAGTCGTTGAAAAATGTGTGAAATAAAGTTCGTCGAACAAGTGATTTTAACTCCACTTGGGTATGAATTTTTTTTTTTTTTTTTCACGAATTCTTTGCGTCGTTTGGGTATTCTTCGTGTCTCCAATGTCTTTTAGGCTGAAAGGAGTCGAGCAGTAATGCAGAGAACCGTAGGGTCTGAGTTTTATTATATTTTAGAAATCTTGATCTATGACCTCGAGGGAGTCTCGCCGTGTGATATATGCATATACTTGATAAATTAGCACCATGTAATTTTTTTCTCCCGAATTTTACATCCCCGCTTTTATGTCTTTCCTAGTCCTTTGCGTCATCTCTCATCCGGAGAAGCTTATACCTATATGTAGAACTGTAGTTTTACGTCTGCCGATTTCCTCCACATCACGCGCATATATACCTACAAGTATACCTTGACTAAATTACTTCCCAGGACTCCTGTGGTTATAGTCAAATGCTTTCATGGCAAACCCCTCGTTCCAGCCTGGCTTCTCACCTGACGAACGTCTCGGGGTTTGTTAAATTGCAATTGAAGTGAACCCATGCGTCAAGGAACCGTAAACTTCTCATGGCTCTAACTTTACAAATATTTCATAATTCCTCGCTCCTTATGTCGAAGATAGAAGTACGAAACCGGAAGCTGGAAATCAGATCGCGGAAGACATGACTGGCTGTTAAAATCCGCGATTAAAAATGTGCGAAAAATCTGAGGCCAAAAGCCAGAGTTTTTATATCACAGCATTCAGGCTTTGTCCTACGGGTCAAGCTCCTCGTCCTGTAAGTGTAGGTATATGAGACCCTCGATCTGACACAGAGGTGCAGTAAGCCCATCGGGAAATTAATCACGGTGATCATATTGTTGATCCGTTTTTATTTCCACGTGCAGGAGAAATCGGGAGTTGAATTAATCCACTTCACGCCGCTGGAGGATATCCCCTACAGGCTCTGGAACATGGAAGCAGACTTCCGGTCCACCACACCACACCACACCATGCCATGCCATGCCATGCCATCCATGCCACGTCGTTTTGGGGTAGCCCACCTCGGTATCGTTGGACTTTAATAACTGACGCGAACAAAACGGGAAAACTTTTTCAACGCCCTTTCCCTCCAGTTTTTTCCGGAAATTGATGGGATTTACCCGGTGCACCCGACGCAATCAAGCTGAGTACCTTACCGTTCGCGTTTAGTGCCAACTAACTATGTTGTACCTGACGATTTCTCTTAAACTTACTGACTTGTGTTAATCTACTGTAGGTACTACTCCCATTATGGGACGAAGCAGAATTATGCACGTCTACCATTTTAATTGCAACCTTTTTGCCACTCCAATTTTCCACCAACGGGTTACGCTTTAATATACTATAGCCATTATTTTTGCACCAATTAGATTATCAACTATATCTGTCACGTGCAGACTAAACCTTGTTTTAGATACGAAATCACATTACGAACATCGAAGATTTCGAAATACTACACTCAGAAAAAGGTCTTGTTGACACAACCAAAATTTGGGTTATAAAAGGCACAATCACATTTTTTTGTTCAGTCAATGAAATTTTTTGTCCAGTCAACTAAAAATTTCGTTCGGATAACCAAAATTTTGTTGGGAAAACCAAATTTTGTTGGGACAACCAAAATTTTTGGTTGACTGAACAAAAAATGTGATTGTGCCTTTTATAACCCAAATTTTGGTTGTGTCAACAAGACCATTTTCTGAGTGTATAAGGGCTAGAGATTGTTTAAAAACGAATCGACATTTCACCATATTGGACTTATTAGATCTGAAATCATCGATCTGGAATCTGCTAAAATTTTTGATGGTGTCCTGAATGAAATTAGACCAAAATCACATTTTATATGAAGTAACGGGATTGAGTAAAAATTATTTCGGATAAAAGAGCTCTGAACATTCTTTGATCTCGGTTTGCTCTTATGTGCCTGCGCACTTTATTTACTCATTTTCCGGCACTTGAATGAGGTGAAAAATGAAAAGCTGCACGTATTTTTAGACGACGCTAATATGTACATATATTAACAAAATCCACAGAGGTTATTTACCTGGGGGTGTAAGTTTGTCTTGGAGACCCAGAAATTGCTGTATCCGGGCAGCTGGCTCTCCTGGACCGCCGGGATGCCTCCCGGGCAACGCGTTGAACAGCATCCAGCATAGCGATTCGTTCATCATGGGGTAAAACTGCTGCAACTTCTTGAAGAATCTGAAAATTAAAAGCATGGAAATTCCAAGATCTTGGGTTAATCCAAAAATAGAAGAATGCGAAAACCTAGAAAAACTAGCATTTGTATAGTCGTCGCAAAACGTAACAAAATAAAGCTTCTACACAACTTATCTGCAAAGATTAACTATCGTAGTTTTATTTCGTTGTTTTCTATATAAATAGAAAGATTCCATAATAGCGGAAATACCTATAGGGTTTGGAAAAAAGAAAATCAGGAGATATTTTTCCATCAATATCATTCAAGCAAATATCATATCGAAAATGATAACGCGTACACATATATATTGTATATATGGGAATGAACTCGGAATACTTAAATTGCAGATATTTATATTTTAGAATCGATAGGGTAGTATACGAGATTTAATGTGTTTTTTCAAACAAGAAAACCGAGCAGCGATATATAAAGAAGAAGAAAAAAAAAAAAAAAAAAAAAATCCCATAGCAATAACGCATTTCGTTGTAAAAAGGTGGATATTGAATTTTGCGGTAGAAATATATTATTATTCTCCGATGATTAAACCACAGAGATACTGATACCTATATACTTACTTTCACTTTTCAATCAAGAACCGATACGAACGAAACAACTTTGAAAAGTTTTCGAACAGTCAGATATATATACCTATATAGCTTTACGTATATGTCAAATTTGATTCACCTTAATTGGAAAAGTATAAGAAATGGAAAAGCAAAGGACGTGACAAGCCATCGACGTTCGGAGAATCCTATCGCGAATAACAAGACGGTGGAAACTTCGAATTCCTTTTTTATTCTCGTTTTTTTTTTTTTTTTTTTTTTTTTTTCTATTCCACTTCTTCTTTTTCTTGTATTTTCTTTGCTTCACTCTGATTATCAACTTCGTACAATCACGACGTTGCAGTTTCTCCTATCTTTTCAGGACAAGTAATTGAGAAAAAGTCCCACCGAGATCTAGGTGGGCCTCAAAGGACTCTTACTCTACTCTCACGACTAGAATAGGAAAACCGGAAATTGAGCAAATGGGAGTGGTGAAGTCGCTTGGGAACGAGATTCGGGGGCTTCAGCTAAATAAGGTGAGAATACTGGCTTTGTCTACAAAATCAGACTTGATTATACCTTCGAGACAAGGCTAACTGGAAAATTCACAGCACTATACTGACCGCCTACCCTACGCCGTCGAACTCTACCGTAATATCGACCCCGCAAGCTATATATATATACCATATACCATTATGTACGATTCGAGGTAAACGAGAAAAATTTCACTTACACAAATAAAGCAATTCAGAAAAACGAAACATCAACAAATAGAACTATTTCGTTACTAGTGTGAAAATGTTGATTCTCGAACGAGTGTGAAGATTGACATAGTTCACAATCATCTTTCGCACGTGTATCGGACTTTGTTTTTTTAACACAACGCGCGTTAAGTTAAATTTTATGCGTGCGCAAAATCTGACTTTGCGCACGGCGTGTTGAAATAGTATTTTTCGATACTAGGGCGAAAGTGTTGATTATCGGACGAGTGTGAAGTTTTTCGCCCGAGCGAAACGAGGGTGATAATCACACGAGTCGAGAATCATCTTTTGCACGTGTATCGAACTTTATTTTTTAACACAACGCGTGTTAAGTTGAATTTTATGCACGCAAAGCGTGCGCGAAATCGAACTTTGCGCACGCCGTGTGGAAAAATAATTTTTTTTCTCTCAATAACTTTGCGGTAACATGTAGGTACGAACTTTTTCCTCAAGTCTGTATAACGAATGCGAGTTCGATGATTTTGACACGAAGTATTAATCATTAGGGTGTGAAATAAAGATCTTGTTCAATTATTATATTCCTTTGAGAAATGATCTGAAGAAGAAAGAATGTGAACGCTGATTGAGTCTTGTTTACTTTTATATGGGAACTGATAGGATGGAGTTCGGAGGGTATAAAGACATCCGGAATCCACTAATCCTGTGAGACGTTCAGCTGCCTTTGTCACGCACTATGTGTACAAAGCCAAAGTTATACCTTGAAATACGGTTACACCCTATTTTCAACCCCCTTTTTATCACAGTGTTGGTAATTTCACGAACGCACAAATACCCACTGATATAATTCGGTCAGCTATTTTCAGTATCGCGAAACGAAGCCGGTGTGATCGTTTGTTCTCCCAGAATGTGAACCCGACTGTAGTCTATCTCCACAACCAAAAGGACGACGAACGTAACGTAATTGTGATTTCGAGTTTTCCCCCCAAACTTGTTTGAAGCTAGAAAGTTTTCCCTGGTCCCCACCTGACACAAGGAATATTACGTATATACCGTGAACCCCTTCGCTAGGAAAACTTTCTTCACGTCATGACAAGGAATACCACTGTCATGTGAGAATATTCGATTGAAATAAGATATTATAGCAAAATTTTTAGTACCATACGTATATCAAATGTTTCGTTCAATTTTTGCAACCAATTTTTTGTTTTTTGGTTTTTTGTAGAGACGCTAATCATGAATATAGGTACCGAAGAAAAGGATGGATGCAATTAATTTTAAATTTGAATAAATTCTGCAGAGTAACTTTAACTCGTTGACAATCAATGGTCTTCGATTATTCAAATTTACATTATATAAAGCAATCGCCTTGCCTTAATGAAATGCAATTATGTTTGTTACAATTAACGCTAGACCTTCGAAATGAAATTGTTTTAGGCTCGAAAAGGAAGAAGAAAAAAAAGAAAGAAAGTAAGACACTTACAGGTTCTTCGTGTTATAATCAAATCGAACTCGTCAGCCAATTTCAACGGAATTTGGTACACAAACACTTTGAATAATTCAGAGGCCTGGTATTGAATCCGCAAAAAAAAAAAAAAAAATCGGTCGAACATACAAAGGAATTTTGAAGGGAAGAAAAGAATGTGCTTTTTAAGCGCAAGTATAGATATTAATATCCTGGCAACCGTTTCTATACCAAACATTCAGCGAGCTTTAATTCGATAAAACTGTAGAAAAATATCTTGTCTACAATTTTTCTTCCATTTTGGCAATTATTGCACTCAGAAAAAGGTCTTGTTGCCACAACCAAAATTTGGGTTGTTATATGGACAATCACATTTTTTTGTTCAGTCAACCAAAAATTTTGTTGGAATAGCCAAAATTTTGGTTGGCCCAAACAAAATTTGGTTTTTCCAACAAAATTTTGGTTATCCCAACGAAATTTTTGGTTGACTGAACAAAAAATTTGATTGTCCATGTATAATAACCAAATTTTGGTTGTGTCAACAATACCTTTTTCTGAGTGTGGTCAACAAACTGAAATTGAAGTAATTACAAATAAGTTGAAATTTGAAAAGCAACGTGTTCAATTAATTATTATCATATAAAATCGTAATGAAAATCGGCTTTGTCCTGAAGGCGTTGAAGCCTAAGCGTTTCCCTTGAGTTCAGCACCTTGTTAATAGCTACGAATACGACCCGTAGGTACAGTTACTTTGCTCAATTTCCTCTGAACAATTACCCACCCATACCAGCTATTAAAGTGAACTTCTAACGAGCGGTGTAAAACGAAACAAAGAATTGCGTCTATTTTCTTCTTTTTTTTTTTTTTTTTTTCTTCTTTTTCGTGGCGAAACACCCAAAACGCCCCCAGAAAGTTTTCCACGTGGTTATATTATCTGCATTGCATTGCATACACTCAGAAAAAAGTCTTGTTGACACAACCAAAATTTGGGTTATTATATACACAATGACATTTTTTGTTCAGTCAACCAAAAATTTTGTTGGAATAGCCAAAATTTTGGTTGTCCCAACAAAATTTGGTTTTCCCAACAAAATTTTGGCTATCCCAACGAAATTTTTGGTTGACTGAACAAAAAATTTGATTAACTGAACAAAAAATGTGATTGTGCATATAATAACCAAATTTTGGTTGTTATTTCTCTGAGTGTAGTCACATTGTCAATAGTTTTCGCACTGCAATCCACATTTTCCATAGTATTATGAAATTAATCGCGAATCGAAAACAATTAGCTTTTCACTCGAAGTATACTTATTTCTCAGGATTAACTTTCAGCTGTTAAAATTATACCGAAGTAACGCCTCTACGTGCCGGATAAATTTATACTCAATTTTTGCATCAACCCTTTCTCTCTGGATGTTTGTCTTAAGGAATAAGTACAGAGAGTGCCTGGCTAACAAATTAGCAATTCTATCCGGCCCCCATTAGATATTCAGACGATCAAATAGCGATTCCTAAGGTACTTTGCCCAACTTTTATCAACCCTTTAACTGTACCGAAGTGAGGTATGAATTTGGACAAGCCAATTCTCTCAGTGAGATACAGTGGGTGTGTTTATCATGGATAGAGTTTCGTTGCGTATTATTGCCCTGTTTCGGTTATTGTATTTGGAGAAACTCACTTTCCTCACCAATTGAATGAATAGCTTCGATACCTATATAGAATCGTGTTTCTCCTCGATGAGGGTTTCCGAGTACCCCCACTTTATTTTTTTTTTTTTTATTTTTTTTTTTTTTTATTCTGCAGCAATTTATTTCGCTCATAGAATTCTTTTACACGCCCGCCACCGCACAATAGACTGCTTAAAAGTGATCCTCGTAGGAGGAAACGAGAAAAATAAAAAGAGAAGGAAAGAAAAAACCAGAAGTGACGTGACGTGCCTTCGGACAACAAGACCTCGGCCATTGTTATAGATAATTTAATTTTCTTTGTCGTGCGAAATTTGTTTTCAACAAGTCATTAAAAGTGGAAAGATTAAGGGTCGTGTTCCTTCGTATATAGGATCCATCAAAAAAAAAATTTTTTTTTAATTTTAATTTGAAATTTTTTTTTATGATTATTTATGCTGACGATACATAATCTCGAAAAGTGATTACAGCGATTTTATCAAACTCTAAATTTCCGAAAACTAGTTTCTCAGCATTCCGGTATTCGAAAATGTCTTTAAGCCTTCTCAACGGAAATGAGGTACGACTATAATACGGCGGTTGGTGAGGAGTGACATCCGGTTAATATCTGGGTCAGTACCCAACCGCTCGAGTACCTCGAGGTACTTGGACAGTTTGGTGCAATTAAGCACAACCATTTGGCGAAACCCTAAACTTCTATATATAAACTTGACGGTCGTTGGGCTAACGCGTCTTACTCACCAGGGTGACAGATAAACCGAATGGTAATTAATTACCTGGCTGTAGGTACTATATATAACTTAATCTCGCCAAGTATATATCCGTAGACTCGTTATTGAATTTCCCGAAGTCGTCAATCCGACTGCAATAATAAATTGCAATATACGTAGCTTAGCGGAGAAGTTGAAAATTGTTAAATTTTCCGAACTTTAAAATCGGCGAAAATTATAGGAACCCAGACAGCACGGAATATTGCCCAATATTGTAGCAACATTGTAGCAACATTGCAATATTGCTGCAATGTTGCTACAATATTGCGATGTTGCTACAATAATGCAATGCTACAATGTTGCAATGTTGCTACAATGTTGCAATGTTGCTACAATGTTGCTACAATATTGGGCAATATTCCGTGCTGTCTGGGAAATTGTTAACATTTTTTTGGTGACTGAATTAACCCAAAAACTTCGAAGCAATGAGAAATATTTTTGCCCCGAGTAACCGATCTATGACAACAATTTCAACGTTGTTTCCTGTTGTTTGCTATTTCAAAACCGCAGCTCAGGGTGATACGAGACGCTCAGAGATCATGCGATTACCCCTGACCGCAAATTACCGTTACCCAGCTGCCTACGCGGATTTACGTTTCTAGTCGAACCGAGTTCCAAAGTATTTAATTATCCAAAGACACACGGGGGTACAGGGATGATATAAAACAGCTTATCGATTAATTTAATTATAAAATTCTATCAAATGAAGAACAGAATTGATATCCTTTATCAAAAGTTTTAGTCGCAGCAGTGTTTTTCTTTTTTTCAACATTCAGCGTTAGTTGAACTGGATTCCTTAAAACTACTTTTATTTTTGAAATAATTTTTGATGAGAAAAATTAACGGACGATCCGGGAATCGAACCCAGGATCTACGGACGCCTATCCGGGGACTTACACCCGAGACCACCTAGCTCGCCCACGGATCACCGCAATTTTTCTCATCTTCTATTCTTGTGCTCATATGTATGTGTTGTTATGATTCTTGGGTGCTATAGTGTATATGACTTTGCCTTGCGTACTACTACAGTGCTACATACCCAAGAATCATAACAATACTTTTATTTTCGTTCAAAATTATCAGTTTGGAACAGAAATGGAATTCTGGAAAATTCAGTACTGCAAATATTACATACGAGCAGGATGAGCTTTCATTTTGGGGATATTTTTGGTCCACTCAAAAAATTTACAGGGATTTTAGGTATACACAGCTTTTTTGATTCCGAAATTTTTGGGAGTTTGAAGATTACGGAAAATTTGGTGCACGAGCCTCTGAAATTACATGAAATATACTGCAGTTCTATAGGTACGTACCCCGATATGCTATGGATAGAAACAGTTATAAAGCTAGCTTCGGCAATAACGATACTACGTGGCTTATCGATCCAATATTCGATAACTGTTCACCAGAACTTACCCTGAACTTGTTGAGCGCCACTAGAGCCGGAACCAAGCCTCCCGGGCCCCTTTGACGACCTCGTCTTCGCCCCATAGATACCACACTCGTCAGTGGACTTGCCTCTCTGAGGACAATATGTCCCGCGAATTCTACCAGCCAATGAAAGATAATAGGATTAACGTTAAGTCCTTACCCAAACTTTTGTACAGGAAGCCTGTTATTCTTGTAATCGGGGTAACGAGGTAAAGGGATAAACAAAAAAAAATCTATGAAATAGGGACGAAAATTCAAAACCACCGAATGTTGGGTAAAGTGATGTCATATATCGACGCCTGATACGAAGAACAGCACATTTCAGATTCCGGGTGAAAGAGAGCACGTTTCAAATTCCGGGTGGAAAAGAGCACGTTTCAGATTCCGAGTGAAAAAGAACATGTTTCAGATTCCGGATGGAAAAGAACACGTTTCAGATTGAGAATGAAAAATGGCACGTTTCGGATTCACTCGAAAACTAGCACAATTCAGGTTGAACCGAATATTACTTATTAGCAAGTGTCTGGTAGGTTTATTATAAGATTGAATTAATCATTCAATGATAAAATTGAATCGAGTTTTTGTGCATAATTGTGCATTTCCAATTTCATAATAAACCTATCTGACACTTACTCATGAGCAATATTCGCTCCGCCTGAATTGTGCTAGTTTTCGAGTGAATCTAAAACGTGCTATTTTTCATTCTCAATCTGAAACGTGTTCTTTTCCATCCGGAATCTGAAACATGCTCTTTTCCACTCGGAACCTGAAACGTGCTCTTTTCCACCCGGAACCTGAAACGTGCTCTTTTCCACCCGGAATCTGAAATGTGCTCTTTTCCATCCGGAATTTGAAACGTGCTCTTTTTCACCCGGAATCTGAAAGGTGCTGTTATTCGTATCGGGTGTCGATATACACTACATCCTTGAGGGCATAATAATCATTGCCTGAAAATAACCCAGCAAATTGATAATGAACTTTCGATTCAAAGCGACGTTATTTAGCAAAATGAATTCACCAGGAATAACTCGCGATAGCCGAGTAATACTGGGACATAAATCTTCATCGAATGGATCGGAGAATTTCGCGTAGCATTTCGGGGGCGAGAAAGGTGGAAATACGTGGTCGACATAATGCGGGGACTGTCTTACCCCGTAGATATTCCTTCGGTACGAAACGAATAACGAGTTACCGTACGAAGGATAGTAGCCCAGGGTCATTTTACGACCACCATGGTACGTGGGGGTATTAGGGTACAATTAAGGTCTCGGCGTCGTATACGACGTCTTTGTGACGCTGAAATTCTTTGGCTATATTTCAAACTTCCGGTTTAATGTTTTCTCAGAAAGAAATGTGAACGAGACCATTTTCTTCCTCTTCCTATTCTTAAATCTTTCGAATAAAAATGTCCATCGGGGTGAAATGGCGTCTATATATTATCAGTGAGATTTTTCTCTGAGTCCCCGCAAAAATTCTTTCAACCCTTACGAAAAATGTGTCAATCAATTTGTTAAGAATCGCGAAAAAATTCCTTACCTTTGTTCCCGTCAGAATTAGTGGTCAGATTCGTGCTGGGCAATAGATTTGATATTGTGATCATGTTGGTCCTGGCAATGGTCGTTCGCTTTACTGCATTGCTTACGTTTCTCGCTTTGCTCCAAGTAGAGTACATGTTTAATCCTTTGTTGTTTGCAAAAGTTAAATTATACCTGGCAACTTTTTCGGTAACAAAAACGAGCTTCAATCCATTTTCGGAACGCTCAATCATTTTTGTTACGTTCTCAGCCCAGGTCCAACCCTTGGATAGTGAGTCAACCACACCGTTAGCTGGTGAGACTTCTTGGGTCGTAACCAGCTTGCAGAAAAGAGATAACGAACGCATCTCCGTATTAAAGATCTCCTCGCGTTTTCTCCACGACTCTACGTGCCAGGCATTCTCGTGAGACGAATTGAACAGATTGCCAAGGTAAGGGCGCAGGATTGGCCCAAGGGTCTTTCTGTCGTGTTCCATACCTAAGAAGAACAAAACTACCATTACAAGGTTCTTGTTAGACCCTATTTTCTATTCTGATTTTAAAAACTAGAACTTCTTGTCTTCCAAAAAGGAATATCAAATGTTAATACTTCGCTCAACGCAAAAACTACTAGATTTATTAGTTCCGAAATTTAACCAGACTCGAATCGGATCACACCCAATCGATCAAGGCAAAAATCATCAAAATCCGTTGATTAGTTCTCGAGATATGATCAAGCGAACAAAATTAAATTAAAAAACACTGTTTTTTTAATAACTCAAAAACTACTGGACCGATCAAATTCAAACTTCAATCAGTTCTAAGTCGAGAAGAACCGCATCGATTGATACAAAGCAAGGCGAAATCCGTGCATTCGTTCTCAAGATATCGTCGCGCAAAAAATTGATCTCACACAAACACTCATAATGTCTATCGAAAAATGAATGATCATAGATGATTTCCGTGGATCTCAAAACGTAGAGATCTGGTAAAAAGTCGACTCCCAATTTTCGGGGTGGTTATAATAACTTCCCCCTTTCGAAACTGGGAGTTAAAAAAAATTTAACTGACCTCCTAGATGGTTAAAATGAAATGTTAGTCGATTTAGCAGGAAATATCAGATACTTGAAGATCCCTTACCAAAGTAGAGCCACTTGACAAGTGTTTTGGCAAGTACGAGGTTGTTTTCCAAGTCGACATAGGCCGTCTCCCGATCCCTCCTAACGATATCGACAAGGACGTCAACAGATCGTTCAAAGTAAGCTGTGGCACTGTTTTTGGCCCGTCGTCGCAGCCTTTTGCGACGTGCTTGTTTCCGGTTCCGGCGATCCGTGGCCGCGTAGATTTGGTCCCTTGCTTGTCTCAGGATTAGTGTCAATAGGTAAACGAGGTTTTCCGTAGGCTCAGAGCTGTGGCTTGGAGTGGGAAAATTCAGGAAGGAAGCGTCGTCTCCACCCTTTGGAAACAAATTTGGGATAATGTGAAATGACGATTTTTAACAGCGGGCAGACAAACATATCAGCGAAGGGAACTGATGGGGATGAATTAAATGCACGAGGGAAAATAATATCGCGATATGAAAGTACAGAAACTGGTCGCTCACGCGAACGTAGAACAAATAACAATAAATCCAAAGAAGAACAAGAACAACAACGAGGATTATAGCGCCTCAAGAAGCGAATCGCTTTAACTACAAACTCCAGTGAGTTACGTGCATCCGCTAAACTCTTTGCGAGTTAAACTTGTTTGCCAGTTCTTGGTGGAAACAGATGCAGTCCCTGAGGTGGGATGGTACTACATTATATTATAACGTGTAACCTAATGTACTACATTCATATTACATACGTATACACATATTATATCTATGGGTGTGTACGTACCCTACCTCGTAGTAGGTACACCCATGGTTCATGGTTTATAGTTATATAGTTTGTAGTTTTCAGTATTTCGTAAGAAATGTTATAACGGGGACATAATAATATGATGCGCCAGACTTTACCTGCAAGACAGCTTTTTTAACTTTCAGTACTTCGTTGACGACCAGACTAAGATATTCTAGCTGTTTTCCACTGTAGCCACAATGCCTGCCCATTGTACCTCGTGGAAGTGATGTTATTACCCGACGCCATCTCACGATTAATTCGTTCTCCAAAATGTCGGATGGTTCAAGATCGACAGGAACGTCGTTCAACGAGTGATTGTATAGTGTAGTTAGATAGGATTCCAAAAGTCGAGAATCCGAGAGGTACGAATCTTCGTGATGAAGAATTCCACCTTCAAGAATAACGTTGGAAATATGTTTCAACTTCATTGATGAAAATTAAAATTTTCCATGATTTTGTCCTAAGATGTGAGTCAAAAGCACTCATGTCAGTTAAATCTAGATAAATTTTATCCTTAATGTAGGCCCTAAAAAACTGCATATTTAAAATAAACACGCAGGCGACGGAAAAACCGAAAAAGATGACCAAAAATTGACGAATCTTGAAAAATTGGGTGCCTATCAGGTAGAAGACTCAATGCTGCATATCATGATATCGGTATCTTTTTCGCGCAACGTTGGCCTACTTTTTACAATTTTGATACACTATTTTTAATTTTCGTATCTTGACTTCAGATTGGAAATAAGCCACCCTAAAGACCATCGAGGGTCAATTTCGGGATGAATCTGTCGACTTTTTATAACTTTGAAATGAGTAACCCAAAAAACCCCTCCTGAGTAAATTTCAAGAAAGTCGCATTCAAGGAAAAGTGCATGCTGCAAAAAGTTAGCCATAAACATAAAAAAAAATGGCTCGTGACATCCCTTAGAGATGACATATAGAGTTCATTTTTTTTTTAAGTATTTGGTCTGTTTAAAAAACTTGTGTAAAGAAGGATATGAATTTTTTCTCTTTTTACACCCTAGTGCATATGTTAAATAATAATTGGCATTGATTTATGTTGAGAAATTGTTATGAAAAGTGACTGAAAATATAAACAAATGATCATGTCTACCTAGAACATCACCTTGCAGTAAATCATACCCAATCCCTCTCCAGAATCTCGACTTCATCCTTAAAGAAATGTCATAGAAAATTTCCAATTCTCATGAAATATGTTTGGCTGGTCGAATATCCTCGTTGCTAAAATATCGCGGGGTAGTCAATTTGTCTTATACGTTTTCCAGGACACGTTTCCTCACTGTGACATCTCGCATTTCGTGAACCCTGTTTCCGAACGAATTTAATTCTCTAACTTCTGGTTAAACATACCCCTCGATCTAATACTCCAGCTTATCTCGCCAATTAAACTAAGAGGGTACGAATTAAGTTTCCCTGAATCCAGTACCCGTGTATATTAGGCTGATCCTTAATTCCGTCATATTCGAATTTCGATGCTGCCATGGGCCAGAACGTTTCCAAATATAAGCAAAAAAATTTAGTTCAAACCCCAGGTTCCTATCTCAAGTCTAAGTACTGCCCCACAGCCTTGTAACTTTCCCATTTGCATAAAACACGATTTTTAGTAATTCAGGGTCATTTTTTAATTCCTATCGAATGCTTCAAATTTAATTTCTGCGATTAGTAAAATCGAGGGAGAAGAAAAATACGCTCCACAATCCTGCACCTGGGAATTATATTTTCCGAACGAACTTTTTCTATCGTGATTTACATACGTTTTTGAATAACTAAGACTCGCCTTGAAATTTATCTACCACACAAAGTTTCCGAGCTTTTCCCTCCGAGGCACAATTCAGTGAGTTTGGGTTATAATAACTGGAAACCACCCCGAATCTACAATTCTGTCCGATGACTTTAAAACTATAATACTGTAGTTCCATGAGGATCTATTCCGACCATTCCCAGAACGTTCATTTGCATAGATATAATTATTATGAATACATATTATACATATCTCGCGTTATAAGCTGGCTTAACCGTACTTGTATCTGGCTTAATTATTTCATCTACGTTTTAAAGGTGTTTCAGTTAATCTCAAGCTAAATAATTTCTCTCTTCATAATTTGAATATTATTACTAATTATGTAGTTTAATATAAATTAACATTTTTTAAGAATAATCTTATATACCTTTTGCACATTGCAGCATCACGTTACATCTTGGATAATAATAACATCTTAAACTTTGACATTTTAAAGCAGTGACCAATTCGTCAAGGGCCATCAATACATGGCGAGATAAACTACCAGGTGCCCAACTTCTTAGAGGATCTGGTCCAGCTCGTTCGAGAGACCACAAGTGAATTGTTTTCAGTATATGTCGCGAAACGACTCTCATTGTATCCTGAAACCATTATCTTCAATGAGCTTTGAATGTCCTATAAGCTAAAAGATTTTAGAAATTGCATTACTTTATCGCAGTATTATTAAACTTTTTGCAGAAATTTTTCAAAGTCTTGCCACAAGATTTGACGAAGAAAAATGACCAACGATTTTGTAGAATTTTCAGAATAGGTATGTCACAAAAATTTTATTCAAACCTTTCAACTTTAGAGTTGTTTTATTGAGTTGATACTCAGAACAGAAGTTTTATACCTAGTACTTTCTTTCTTTCGCGAAAACGAAAATTTTATTACCTCCAAGGTGGGGGTTCAGGGTTGGTGTTTTATTTTTTATTTTTTTGTAGCTCTTTTTTGAACATGCATGATGATGATACGACCCATGTTGAAGTTAAATGTAACGTTAGATACGTTTTCCGAAAATTATATCTTTAACGATATCTTTTAAGCTTGTAGAGAGATTGGCTATGGGTAACTATGCGGGCACTAGCGGTTTCTCTGTTTCCCTGTTTTCACGCGTTTCGGTGAATTAATGAATGAATTAAATAAATAAGCCATCTTCTCCTTCATTCCGTGCAGCCTTTATCCTTCCGCGAACATGGCATGGCGTTTGCAGAACCGCGTATAACTGTTCTCCGCAATTGTTACAAGTTTAATTAGTAGCCAACACCTCGTTCCCATCCACGAGGGTTCGTGTTACTTTCAATTATTCAATTTTGGTCCAGTGGGTCTTCATCCGCTAGACGCAATTCCGTGAAAGCAATGAGATTTGGTCCAGCTATACGAGTATAGGGGGGTAGATGTAGCCCTTAAAAACTCGGAGTATTTTTAAAACCGCGGGAACTTTTCTCATTACGTCGATTCATCGCCAGGGTTTGGTGAGATTTACCTCGACAGTCGCGGCTGGTTAGAGGGAACAATAAATTATTAGAAAAAAAATGGAAAAGTGCTGCTCGAACTTTCCGAAGGGAATTCACGCGCGTTTACATCTCGAGTAGGTATCCAACTATCCCGTATTCACGTCCCTTTTACTCGCGCCAAAATTCTAACGCTCAAGCTTCTGCAATCGAGCTCAACAACTCGGCAGGGGCAAAGTACTTCCTGTATAATACTTAAAGCCAACTGAGAATTACTTTCTTTTCAACGTCAAAACGGAAGAAATAATAAGAAAAGAAAAGAAAATATAAAGATCATTTTTATAAACTTTGAAGACTTTTTTACAATCCAAACCTGTGAAACAAGATTTAATCAACTTAGCTAAAGTACACCTCAAATAAGCATTATATAGGTATACATTGGGGTGTGCAAAAAAAAAAAAAAAAAATTCAAACGCACATCAACATTCCGGTAGAGCATCTCAAATAGAATATCTCAGCCAAATATGAGCTCCTAATATTGATATTTAGAACTGCCTAACTCAGTTTTAACATTTTTGATTTGAATAACACGTGAAAAAAAAAATCGGAAAATTTTCAAATTGCTTTTTCTCGTAACCGGCTTGATTTAGAAATTATCTGAATACAGATTCTTATAGGAAATTTCATGCTCTACAAAAAAGTACTGACATATAATTTTCCTAACTCTCACCGATTGAGAGATATTCGCCTGTAAACATTGAGTCATAGCGTCATAGAGTCATACGACTCTGCGAAAAACAATTTATTTTTCAACCACGCATCAAAATTTCGGTAGAGCATCTCAAATAGAACATCTCAGCCAAATGTGAGCTCTTAATATTGATATTTAGAACTGCCTATTTTAGTAACTAACATTAGTAACGAAATTAGGCAGTTCCAAATACCAATATTAAGAGCTCATATTTGGCTGAGATATTCTATTTGAGATGCTCTACTGGAATGTTGATGTGCGTTTGAATTTTTTTTTTTTTTTTTTGGCACACCCTAATATACATATTACAGGAAGTACTTTGCCAGACCTTTTTTTCTCAGGAAGTGTTGGCTCCTATCAAACTCTCACCCCAAAAATCACTGGGATGAAGTCTAATGATCATCCTCGAAAAAGAACAGCGGTGTCATTAGAGTCTGAGTGGTGCTTCGATTGGGGATAAGCTTTCACATTCGATTAACACAAAAATCTATTCAGTTCCTACAATAATTGGCTACCTTATTTTTCAACGGAAGTTTTATTTTTCTTCTTCCTCGTAGCTGATCAAGAATCTCTGAAAGAACTGTGTCTGTCAGAGCCGGGACACTGTGCTCGTGATAGTGATGTTGCATTATAATTTCAGCTGCTGGAAAACGAACTCGCCACAGAGTAGCACGATCCTCACAACGAGCTCCAGGATACGGTCCCACGGCCACGGCATACATACCCTTAGAAAGAACAAAAAAAAAAAAAAAAAAAAAGTAATAAAAAAAAAAGAGGAAAGAGAACGACGAATTATTTTAACGAAATGTGCGGTTTGTATTCAAAATTTGTTTTCCATACAAAGTTTGAAAATTTTTAACTCAATTAGTCAAAAAGTAAATCGGTAATATTTGATGAAAATAAAAAGCACAAAATTTGGTCACAAAGTTTGGAAGTGGGATTACATAGCTGGTAGGTACTAATTACGTATATACATACGTAACTTTCCTGGTTTTAAATATTTACCTACCATTGTTTATGTGATGTGTATTTTTAATTACAGGTATGAAATAACCTTTTTTCAAACTTTTTCTCTGCGTTGAACGTAAAATCGAATGTGAATTCAGAAAATTTGAAAAATATTTTATTGCTCAAAAATCAAAATGACTAATGAGATCCGAATAACAGCTCGAAAATCATACGAGTTGCGGATAACACCGAAATATATTTAGGTACTATTATAAAGTTTTCCAAAAATTTTTATTTTTCTCGGAAAAGTGTAGACGAAATTTTATCGATCTTATACGTCGCATATTCGTGTAATCTGACACGTTTTCACACAGAATTTTCAAACGGTCTGATTTTAAATTCGATTTTTGCGAAAAGTAGGGAAAAGAAAAAATTCAATACAATTGTACAATTTGTTGCAAACTTTTTCCACCATGTTCACAGGAAATTTCGAATACACCCTAAATAAGGATCACCCTGATTACATACATATATTTTTTTGTTTTTATTTTTTATTTTTTGATTATGTGTTACGGTTTGAACGTGATGAATTTTTTTTTAGTAAGGGCATAACTCACGCTTTGTGCTGAGGTCAGATGTAGTAAAGCATCGCAATGATGAAGGGGAACCCTTCGGGGATAGTCAGCTAACGCAGACCAAGAAGAGACGCCAACTCCGATCAAAAGTCGGACTTCAGCTTCGCGACCTTTTGAACCGCCTGCAAGTCCGATTCTCAAGAGAATTCCTGTCGCGTCTTCTACGAGGGCAACTCGATGATCCCTTGGCTCTGGTAAAACGGCCTCAGAGTATGCTGAAAGGATAGCAAAAGAGAGTTTACAAAGGTCTTTAAATTCTTGAATTTCATTTCAAATAAAAAAAAAAAAAAAAAAAAAAAACCTTTTGCTTTTGCACCAAAGACCCCCTAATATATTCAAAAATTATTCTGCGCCCTCGAAAAAATTATTCGAATGAAAATAATTTTTCATTTTTAAACCACTGGCCTAAAAATTACGAAAAAAATATTCTGTTCACTCGTTTCTTTTTTTTTTTTTTTTTTTTTTTTTTTTCACATTTTTAGACATTAATTCAAAATTATCTGAAATTCTTTCGAAATTTCTTAGTTACCTACATCGATTGAATGCACTGAAGTAAAAAGTGGTTACCGTGTAGGGTTAATCTGAACTGGTGAAAATTCGTAGGAAATATCTTACATTGATGTAATTATTTCAGGATTTTTTTCATTTCAACCCATACCCGAGTAGAAAGTTTCATCAAGCACAGATCAGGCCTTGATCAGGGTAGCCGTAACACCTGATCAGGCGCGCATCAGGTTACCTGATCAAGCCCCGGTCAGTAATGTAACGTGCCGTTCTAGAATTGCCTGATCAGATTCAGATCAGGTTTGTTGATCAGGGTCTGATCAGGTTTATTGATCAGGATCTGATCAGATTCGATGATCAGGCCCCGATCAGAATCGATGATCAGGCCCCGATCAGGAATGTGAGGAAAAAAAAGTCCGACTTTGTACCGTGCGACGACTACTTTTTCTTCGATAGCCTCAATCAATCTAAAACGAAACTGTATCCACAAGATTTCAAACGATTTGTTAATTCTGTCTCAAGGTTCTAGTATAGCCAGGTGTGAAAAAACTGAAAATTGAAAAAAAAAAAAAATCATTCCCATAGTATTTTCATACCTAGCCCCTTGATAAATCCGATGAGAAAAATGTCTCCAGTAGTGTGAAAGACCGACTTGTAGAATGATAAAAATAAGTTCAAAAACTTGGACCATTCTCTGTATATAGATTTGGAAAAAAATGTCGAGGTGACCAGCGTTGAACAAAAATGAATTTCATTTCTCTGGGACAATTTTTTAATGTCACGTTGTAATTGTGTATGTTTAATTTCTGCGTTAGTCCGGAGCAAGGTAGGGGGGAGGGGGGGGGGGGGGGGGTGAAAGGCGAGTAATTTGCGTACATAAATATAATTTAACAAATGGTAATATTTCTTTGAATACTTTTATCTCGACTTTTTATATTATTTTTTTTTTTTATTCTTTATTTTTTATTCTTTATTTTTTTGCGGTAGTCCTCCCAAAGACGGAAGAAGACTGGAGACAACGACTTCTGGGGTAGGGGGTGTCGGGTTGCCATAAATTAAAAAAGTTACCGCGCGCGGAAGGCGTCTGTATAGTAAAATGAATTTTAACGACTCTCCCGTTTCTATCACATAGCATTCTTCACTTTCGCACTGGAATTTAGAGAATTCGTGAATACCGTGTCGATTTTATCCACATATCCCTACGTCACGTTAAAACAACCAAATTTTCAAAAATATCTGAAACCTTTTAAAGTTTTTGTTTTATATGTTACCGCGAAGAAAATCTAGTAAAATTTTGACGAAAAGTTTTCAAAAACAAATTTTGAAAACGAATGGTAAGCATCAGATACTCGTTATTTTCAAAATTGTTCCTGATCATTTTTTTAACTGTATCGCATACTTCCGGTTCTCTACATCCTTAAAAAAATTTGCAAGTTTCTTATCAGACGTAGAAACTGAAAATCAACAAACTGACAGACGGAAAAAATTTGGAAAGTTTAATTTTCAAAAACGGAACCCTAGGGGGTGGCTAACTTTGGGTAGGTCTTGAAAATACTGGATCAATTAGTTTCAAAATTGAACCAGATTCAAATTGGATCAGATTCTAGCGTTCGAAAATGATAAAAATGGGTTGATCAGGTTTCGCAAAATATTGTTTTTTGAATAACTTAAAAACCACTTGACTGATTAAATCGAAATACTGATCAGATTGAAGTTAGAGAAAAACGCATCGATTGACACAAGGGAGGATTAAGTCCGTTGATTCGTTCCCGATATATCGTCGGACAAAAAAATTGATCACCTATTATAGCACCCTTACGGAAAAAAAAACCCTCAAAATATCACCCTTAACTGAGCCCTCAACTTTCAGGGTGATTTCGTACCCCCAACTTGGGGGTTAATCCTGAATTGAGGGGTACCTTCAACTTGAGGAACAACCGTCAAATGGGGGTCCCTTCAACTTCAGGGTTTTTGAGGTGACTTTTTGAAGTGACTTTTGAAGTGACCCGCCACTCATCAGGGTTGACCCCTAACTATTCAGGGTCATCCCTCAATTTTCAGAGTTGTCCCAGAACGTTTCAGGGTTATCCCTCAATTGTTGGAGGTTGTCGCTCAATGTTTGAGGGATATTCCTCAATTCTTGGGGGTTTTCCCTCAATTCCCGAGAAAAAATGTTTATATATGAGTCAGGCATGATCCAGCTATGTTCAGATATGTTAATACATGAACATATCTGATTCATGCCTGACGTATGTATAATCATGTAACATATTATACATGATTACATATGGTCATATATGAATCCATATATGATTATATATGACCGTACATAACATTATATATGATCGTACATGATCTTATATACCATCATACATGACCATGTAGATCAGATGTACATTGATGTATGATTATATATGATCATACATAACTTTATATATGATCGTACATAATCTTATATACCATTATACATGACCACGTAGATCAGACGTACATTGATGTATGATTATATATGATCATACATAACTTTATATATGATCGTACATGATCTTATATACCATTATACATGACCATGTAGATCAGATGTACATTGATGTATGATTATATATGATCATACATAACTTTATATATGATCGTGAAGGATCTTATATACTATTATACATGACCATGTAGAATCTAGTGACTATTCACTGATTTTCAGTGATTTATTCACTGATCCATACTTAGAAAGCATGTATGAGCATACATGGGTATCTTGTATGGGTCATACATGCATGGGCCAGTCAAATCAAATTCCCATTTGATCATGTACGATCTGGTATGAGCATGTACGATCTAGTATGATCATGTATGATCTGGTATGATCATGTACGATTTGGTCTATTCATAGATGGCCATTTTTCTGGTATGAATCATACAAGACTCATTATATATGATCCATATCTCGTCATATGTAATTATGTATGATCTGGTATGATCATGTACGATGTGGTATGATCATGTATGATCTGGTATGATCATGTACGATCTGGTATGATCATAGATGGCCATTTTTCTGGTATGAATCATACAAGACTAATCATATATGATCCATATCTGATCATATATGATCATTTTTTCTCGGGTTTTCAGTATTTACCCCCAACTATTCAGGATTATCCTTCAATTGTTGGAGGTTGTCCCTCAATGTTTGATGGATATTCCACAGTTCCTGGGGGTTTTCCCTCAATTTTCAGGGTTGATCCACCAACTTTTCACGGTTGACCCTTCAATTGATGGTTCATCCATAGGAATTGAAGGTATTATCTTGAATATTGGAGGTTGAGCCCTGAAATTTCAGGGTTTCACCCCCAGAATTTAGGGTGAAACCTTGAAAATTGGAGGTTCACCCTCAAACTTGAAGGGTTTTTTCCGTAAGGGCAGTCAATCAAAAACTGGTCATGAGTGATTACCTGGGCCCAAAAACGTTGAGACCTTGTGAAAACTCAACATTTCGTTAACTTGCGATGGCTGAAATTTCTTAAACCAAAAATTGTTATAAATAATGCATTTACGCTGATCATCAGGTGGTCGATTATAATTACGAGAGTAATTAGTAAATACCGAATACGTGAAGTGAGTTTTAAAAAAGGGTGCGTGAGCGGAAAAAAAGAACCAGGCGTCCCTCGGGTATACGAAAAATTTGTTTTCTCTTCCTTAATGATATTTAGAGAATTTTCTTTTTTTTTTTCTCTCTTTTTTCTTTTCATTTTCTCGCTCGCATTATTAAAGTGAATTGTTTCTCCGCAGGACCATAATTCTAAATCTCTGTCAGGTACAATTAACCAACTTCGCTGTAGCGTTGCCATGATTTACTAGATACAGGCTACTCGGTGTATCGAATTACTTACTCGCCATCGTATACTCGCGGTTCTGCAAACTGTCTCTCTGCCGTTAGTCTGGTCGGGTATAATATACGATCTGTAAAATTTACCAGCCTGGTTTGGCTAACGTAACGCTTTTCCAAGACCTCGAGGAAAACCAGTGAAGAAAAATTAAAATATAAATATATATATACATATGATATTATATATCAAACAGCCACGAGCCAGCAAGGATATTGTCTTGCTTTTCCGGATAATAAGTAATATAAGACGGGATGTGTACTGACGTATAGTAATATAAAAACACGCACAGGGTGGGGTTAAAAAAAAAAAAAACGCTCAAAGATTTAAATAATTTTCCTTCAGGTTTTAAAAATCCTAATAAAAAAATTTTACCACCATTAGGTCAATGGGGAAAAAAATATCAATTTTTTGGTCAAATTCATGTCTTCGGAGATATTCTCTTCGCGGGATTACTGGGCTGTTTGATACCACGAAAAATGGTCTGATTTTGTATGAAAATCTTGTTAATTAAGCTTAGCGATAGTAATGATTTTCTTTCGCGAAAATTCATTTCATTAGCTTTTGTAATTCCTTAAATAGTTATCTGAAATTTTTAAACGCGTCACCCTGTATGTATATACGTATACATATACTATATACTAAGCCCTAAATAAGGGTCGTTAACGAGTTAGAAAGATAGCGTTCATACTCGTTATATGCCTTATTTATGGCATCTTGTTAAATAATATGATCCTTACTTATATTAAATGAAGTCGAGGTAAACGGTGAAAAAGAGATCGATTTTCCCTTATCTCAGGACTAAGACATACACACTAGGGTGCTTTTTTTGAAACGACCATTTTTTTTTGCAACTCCCCATTGAAAATCTTGTTGTAGACGTCGAAAAGAGAATCCTGTCCAATTTTTAGCTCTTCATTCCAATTCCAGCACTCGCGCTTTTCTTTTTAAGTTTTCCCATGCTAAAAGCATGTAAACATCACGACTTTTTCTTTCGCCACGCAAAACTCAGCCGCATTTCAATGGATTGTTCTCATCCAAGATTCATTTTACAGAGAATTTAGTGTTCTTCAAAAGTGCCATGGGTAGTTTGGCTGTGGTTTCAACCGCCGCACTTGTGTGAGCCTCCAAAGTCGATTTCATGCGTAATTTTTCTTTTTCGCTGTAGGCGAATAAACAGTTGGACTTGGAGAAAAAAACTTCAGAACAATTTTGTAGGAAATTTATTTCTCTACAAAAAAAGTCCAGTACATAAAGTCTCTCAAACCAGTATTTCAAAAGATATAAGGACTTTGATTTTTTTAAATATAAAATTCCAACAAAATGTCAAGTTCAATATTTTCAAGTCAGTCAAACCATCTTGGGCACTTTTGAAGAACACTAAATTCTCTGTCAAATGAGTCTTGGATGAGAACAATCCATTGAAATGCGGCTGAGTTGTGCACGACTAAAGAAAAAGTCGTAATGTTCACATGCTTTTAGCATGGAAAAACTTAAAACGAAAAGCGCGAGTACTAGAATTGGAATTAAGAGCTAAAAATTGGACAGGATTCCCCTTTCGACGTCTACAACAAGATTTTCAATCGGGAGTTGCAAAAAAAAAATAGTCGTTTCGAAAAAAGCACCCTAAATTACATACCTATATATATACGCATAAAAACTAAGAGGCAATATATATACCGTGGTTATACCTGGCCCATAGAATATCCTGCAATGATCTGGCCGCTTTAATATTTTGTCCAGTACCTCAGCATCCACAACTTGTCCAGGTGTCCAGCAGAGCCTTTCATCAGCCCCGTTCGTTGATCCTGAAAATTTGTTATTCCCGTTATTTTTATATACCTTCCCGATATTATTTCATCCCTAAATAAAAAAAATTCGGGAATAAAATCCTGTTTCTTTTTTAAATTTGTGGATTTTCACCTGGTTTTATGGCAGAAGCGAGTAGATTAGCGAGTTTAGCTTTGATCAAATCTCTTCTCAGACGGCCTCCAGGTCCGAGGAATTCTCCCCATGACTGCAGGGCTTCAGAACCGCGGATTCTGACGCGTGCAAATCCCGGCATAGCAGCGTCCTCTTCGACACTGACGGGTGCTTCTTGGTCTGATGTTAGACCAGGTGAAGACAGAGCATCGATACGGACCAAGTATTCGAACTTGAATTGCTTGAATTGTCAAAAGGTTTGGAGATTTGGATAACGGGGTGTGCGTTAGAAGGATCTTTCGAATTGAATCTTTCGAAAATAATAATAAAAACGGAACTTCATCGGTCGTTAAATAAATTGTCGAATTATTGTCGAATCAATCCGAGGAATGAATCACTTGAAATGACAAAAATCAAGCAGTAAAACTTTATCGCATTTTCACATTACCTTCATCCGGCTACGATCGTTTAGAGAGATAAGAAACATCGAGGAAAATCGGTGGTCGATATTTCCTACTCCGACCAGAAGACGCTGTACCAATCTCTCGACTGTGGCTTCAATGGTCTTTGCATCGGCTTAGAAAAAAACACAATTTTTCAATTTTTCACAAAAAAAAGAAAAAACTAAAACAGAAATAGAAATTTGAAGATTACCATTTTCTTGAATCGATTTAGCGACAGATTTCGAAAAGTAATCGTTGAGATTGTCCAACTGGTCTTTGGAAAAGGTGATTTTTGTAGCCATAAGACGAAGCCCACCTTTACCGGAAATACCACTCGGTGCACAACCCATTTTTGTATTTCCTTATTCGGTTTCTTTGCGAGTTTACTTTCCTGGTATCAAGAGCCCTCGAAAAATAACGGATAATATAAAGTTATACGATATTAGTTTATAACAATGTTACGTCTACAAATTCAATTGGATTCAAGTCTCAATTGGTTCTTGAACGAAGAGCGAATGCATCAAGGATCTCGTAAAGGTATAATAAAACAGCTAAGCGTATAACTCGACGAAGATGTATTCCCGATAAATTTATCTCTTTATTTTTTAACTAACAGCGGGAAAAAAACCTTTGATGAAAAATGTCAAATATTCATAAAGATTTAAGAATAAAAGATTTTAATACGTCTGGTCATGAATGTAAAACGTTTAATCTTTCTTTGGTAATATCATCTTGTAGAAGAAGAAAAAAAGAAAGAAAGAAAGAAAAAAAACAGAAAAAAATGAGAAAACCCTTCTCGGAAGGTTCAGATGTGTCAAAAGAGTGTAAGAATATAGCCGTGAGGCAAACTGCGTTTCATTTAAAGGTCAGAATGTATTATCGTCGCGAAAGCTGAAAGCTCTTCGTTGTATTCGAAGTACGTGATATCCTGTTCTTAAGACGTTTGTGCCTAACGTACGTAAGTTCTGAACCTTTTTATATGTACAAGCAAAGCACTTGGAGGGTTGGCAGTTATGTCAATTTGGAAGAAACGTCCGAGTGGAGGAAATGAAGAGAGAAAAAAAAAGGAACATATCGACGCCCGATACGAATAACAGCACATTTCAAATTCCGGGTGAAAAAGAGCACGTTTCAAATTCCGGGTGGAAAAGAGCTCGTTTCAGATTCCGAGTGAAAAAGAGCATGTTTCAGATTCCGGATGGAAAAGAACACGTTTCAGATTGAGAATGAAAAATAACACGTTTCAGATTCACTCGAAAACTAGCACAATTCAGGTTGAACCGAATATTACTTATTAGCAAGTGTCAGGTAGGTTTATTATATAAGATTGAATTAATCATTCAATGATAAAATTGAATCGAGTTTTTGTGCATAATTGTGCATTTCCAATTTCATAATAAACCTACCTGATACTTACTAATGAGTAATATTCGCTTCGCCTGAATTGTGCTAGTTTTCGAGTGAATCTGAAACGTGCTCTTTTCCACCCGGAATCTGAAACGTGCTCTTTTTCACCCGGAATCTGAAATGTGCTGTTATTCGTATCGGGCGGCGTCGATATATTCTGAAAAAGAATCGGTTTAGACATACACACAGTTTTTATCAATCGAAAAATAATCGTTTCGCCATAAAACCTGATCCTGGTGACTCGCTTTTCCCATTTCTTTTTTTTTTTTTTTTTTTTTAATTTAATTAATTTGATTAAAAATGAAATTGTGTGTTTCTTTTTATTCTACTTGAGGAATATACTACCAACTACTTCGTTATACTATAATATAGTTGTGTATTTCACCTTGCGGTATTTTAATGGAAGAAACAAAAAAAAAAAAAAAGAAATATATATTTCAATTACATTAAACTGGATTTATCGTTTCCCATTCGAATTCGCATATATATATTATTGAATATATATTCAGTCTGTCTGCTGACTCACAAATCAAATTAAATTTCACCTGATGCATGCACGGAAGTGAAAGTTATTATTCAGTGTCAAATATAAATCATCAGCCATAAAACTGATCCGAATATGAAATAACATGTATAATGTCTGAAATTTTTTTTTTTTCTTTTTTTTTTTTTTTTTTTTTTTTTTTTAGTATAATGTCTGTGATTGAGGCTGTATGTCACATTACCCTGACTCGATTCGATGAAAACGTGATCAGATCAACACGCGGAATAAATTTAATAATGTTGATGAAAAATTTCGAGCTGAATAATTAGATTTTGTTTGAAAATATACGTATAGAGAGAATATTTGCCAAATTAACTTAGAGACTGAAATAAAACTTGATGTAAAAAAAAAAAAGAAAAAAAAAAAAATTAAAAAACATTTAATCTGTAATGAAAATGATTTGAGAAAGAAAATAAACACACCTGTATACCCCAACCTCGTATATAGGACTTTGCTCTCTGCAGAACGTGAAATTAAATTATTTTTTGTTGTTTTTTCATTTCGTTGAAGAACGAAATTTCGTTACACAGTATCGCAGTATTTCCGCATAACTAAACGGTGATATATAAGCCCGAATATGTTTTTTAAAAATATTAAATATTTAAACAACAGAGACAAACAAAGGGTAAAAATCGACACCGCAAGGACTCGTGTACCTAATTTTTGTTTTCATATATATATATATATATATATATATATATATATATATATATATATATATATATATATTCATCGCACGTATATACTAATTAGAAAATATTCCTTTTAAGGTGCCACAGTACTGGCGTGTCCTATATATATTTTGTGACGTCAGAATCGTGAAATACGAGGAATTTCGTCGACAAATTGAGCCCAAACGAGGAAACGAATTCCACGGGTATTATTTTTTTATAAAAGCTTGAATTGATCTGTAGGGCGCTTACTTAGTGATTTTCAGCGTAGATTACCCAGTAATGTGTATTGCTAATAAATAAAAGTGACAGGTCGTTTATACATATCCAACATGGCGGCATCAGAATTCGGCCATTACCGACTTGTCGTATTTTCGCCGCATCCAGGAGATTAAAACGTCTATCACTCAACACAGGGAGTAAGCGCCCCGTAGGAATACACACTTATTTCAGGAAAACTTATTTCACCCATCTGCGTCCCGTAAATAAGGCTCAATTTGTCGACGAAATTCCTCGTATTTGACGTCTCGGTATGACATATATCTATCGAAAATCTGAGCATCGACTTCCGGTACTGTGGCACCTTAAATCCAACGAATAAACGTGTTCAATTTAATTATATTAAAAAATATTATTATTCACTTTGATCAATATTATAAAGAGATATTCACGTGCTTCAACAGTACTTACGAGGCAAAAACTTAACTTGTACTGATATACAGTTACGATTTTATGGACTAAATCTAGTATACCATCATCATACCATTGTCGATGTTATACTGACCACATATAAATCTGTATCATGCTAGTTAAATAAGGACATTATTTTCTAAGCTTTATATATACAGTTGTTTTGTGACAATGCAGAGTACACGGTTCCCGGCCACCGCGCCGGAATCACTTCCGATTCCGATTGTTTGTATCGCTACTTCCGGTTGCACGGGTGCGCCTGCAGCTATAGGTATATATATGTATCTACTTGGCACTGAAAGTAACATATAATATAACAGCTATACTGTGCACAAGAATTGTTACACGCAAGTTGCAGCTGTCATTTACCATAAAATCATTTTTTTTTTTTTTTTTTACAAATTATCGTAAAAGAGAAGTTTCATTTTCAAAATCAATTAAATTACACAAGCAAATATCCATTGAACTACCAGAATTTGAATTTGAATTATGCGATAAAATCGAGGGGCTAACCACTCTTGAAGTCAGGTGTACACATGGCTGAGAATCAGTTGAAGTCAGGTGAAGTCAGTTGAAGTCAGCTGAAGTCACTTGAAGTCAGTTGAAGTCAGTTGAAAAGTCAGTTGAAGAGTCAGCTGAAGTCACTTGGAGTCAGCTGAAGTCACTTGAAGTCAGTTGAAGTCAGCTGAAGTCAGTTAGTCAGTGAGTCAATTGAAGTCACCTGAAGTCAGTTGAAGTCAGCTGAAGTTACTTGAAGTCCCTTGAAGTCAGCTGAAGTCAGTGAGTCACTTGAAGTCAGCTGGAGTCACTTAAGGTCAGCTGAAGTCAGTTGAAGTCAGCTGAAGTTAGTTGAAGTCAGTTGAAATGTCAGTTGAAGTCAGTTGAAAAGTCACTTGAAGTCAGCTGAAGTCACTTGAAGTCAGCTGAAGTCAGTTAAAGTCAGCTGAAGTCAGTTAAAGTCAGCTGAAGTCACTTGAAGTCACTTGAAGTCAGTTAGTCAGTTGAAGTCAGCTGAAGTCAGTTGAAGTCAGCTGAAGTCAGTTGAAGTCAGCTGAAGTCAGTTGAAGTCAGCTGAAGTCAGTTGAAGTCAGCTGAAGTCAGTTGAAGTCAGTTGAAGTCAGCTGAAGTCAGTTGAAGTCAGTTGAAGTCAGTTGAAGTCAGTTGACTTCATGAAGTCTTGAAGTCTTGAAGTCAGGTGTACGGTCAATCGACGAGTGGTTAAAATCCCCCTCCGATAAAATACTTGAAAAACTAGCACTCACGAATTGATTAAGGGGACCAGTACAGCGACTGTTCGAGAAATGATCATAGTCCGAAATCAATTTATTTCACAACCAAAGTTCATTTCACATCAAAATATGTTTCTTTTTCAAAATCATATGTCGTAAGGATTTCAGAGCACCGTTGGACCGATTCAAGTCATCTTGGATTCATTTTCTTCAGAAAACAAATCCTCATCATGTGAATGTAGGAATTTTGAAAATTTTTCGTTTTGGCCAAGTTATTTCAGAAACGAGTGATAATAATTTTTGCAAATTTGGTAAATTGATCATAACTTATGACATAATTTTTTATTTCAAAATTCCTACATTCACATGATGAGGATTTGTTTTCTGAAGAAAATGAACCCAAGATGACCTGAATCGGTCCAACGGTGCTTTAAAATCCTTACGACACATAATTTTGAAAAAAATATATATATTTTGATGTGAAATGAACTTTGGTTATGAAATAAATTGATTTTTGACCATGATAATTTCTCGAAAAGTCGCTGTACTGGTCCCCTTAATTCAATATCGTTGATTTATATAACTAAATGAAATTTGTTCCACTTCTGTCCCTTCGTGGTGAAAATGTGTCTCGAAAAATTTACCTACGACAAACCGAGAACTAGAGTAATGGTGGTAAATGGGTGCAGTTTATATAAGGAAAACAAATTTTAAGCGAATAACAAACTGCTGTAACGATTTAAGGTATAGGATAATATGATCCTACAACACCAAGCTGCGAATAGCGATTTGTTCGTAGAGCAAGAGACTGTGGGTTCCAGACAGTCGTATTATACGGAAGTGGCAGGTTTGCAGCGTCGGCTTTATGTCACGCAGAGTAACTGGTCTGTAATTTGATGTTAAATCCGAAGCGGTAGAAACGACGAAGGGAACTTGCCTCGTTGAGTGATTGACGCGAATTAATCTCAGAACTCCCCTTGGGATCTGGCAACTTGCAGGATGGCTAATAAAGATGCATTGCATCGCTTCTAGACAATACTAGGTATATACCTGTATATTCGGTGTGAGACAAAACTCATTCATCATAAAGCAAAAGCACTGTTGAAATTCATTCAATTTAAGAAAAAAAATAAATAAATAATAATTAATCAACATCAGCAGCGTAAAAAAATAATTATATATGCATTCAATGATAATATGCAACTAGGAGTAAACTTATGGAGAGTGTTTATTCGAATTTTCAACTTAGCTGTATACCCTACCTTCGGAGTTTATATATTTAAACAGTTGGATATATTTTTGCCTGAGAAACGTACTTTGGAAGAAATTTCATTTCACACCGAAGAAGCGCGGGGGGCTCAGAATAAAATGTCGAATTTGTTTTCACAAGTGACTTAATAAACGCTTATAACAAAAGTAATAATTTTCTATTCAAAAATTAGTTATTCAACTTCGGATATTTAAGACGATGAATTTTCAAGCTATACAATAAAAAAAACGGCTGCAAAATATTCTGGTAAAGAGCCTCCGCTGTACCTCACTGTGCCAAGTTTAAAGTCAATCGATCAATTCGTTGGTGGATTGGACTTTCACGAGTTTTCAACAAAGTTACAATATATAGATGTACACGAGGGAGGAGACTTCTCAGAATGTGAATAATGTGATCAAATAACCTGAGAGAACCCAAGTTTTTAAAAAACTTTCTTTTCTTTCTTTTTTTTTTTTTTTTGTTTTTTGCCTTTTTTTTCTTTCTTTCTAATGGACCGAATACTTGGAATATTTTATTAAAATGAAATAATTTAAAGATCGAAACTCTATATTCGCGAAATATTTTCTAGAATGTGAATTAATTTGTGCAGACTACTTGAGGACTCTGATAAAATCCAAAAAAATCATGATGTTTGGGAATGGTTTGACTCTCATTATGCAGATTTTACATCATGTGTTTCTTCAAGTCGAACAGTAATATGCTGAAGACAGAAGAATTCAAAATTACTCGGTTCTCGCAAAGAATAAAATCTAACGTTGAATCGATCTTCGCATTTTTGGTCTTCAATCGTTTCGAAGAGATGCCTCTATCAGATGAGCATAGAACTTTTTGATATCGCAAAAATTACTGGAGTGGTTTAAATTTTTAGAATTTTTTATTTAGAATTTAGGGAAAAAATTTGGCTTTGTTCCCATTATCTCAATCAAAAATTGATTCGTCGAAAAGTTCTATGCTCATCTGATTGAAGCATCTCTTCTGAACATTTGAGGTCCAAAACTTCCAAGATCTGTACAACGTTTGATTTTATTCTTTCCAGCAAGTTAGTGATTTTGTTTTTTTCTGTCTTTAGCATATCACCGTTGAACTCCAAGTAATACATGATGTAAAATATGCAGGATGAGGGTCAAACCTTCCTCAAACACCATGTTTCTTTTGGATTCTATCAGAGTCCTCAAGTTCTCTGCAAAAATTCATTTCTATTTCTGATTTTCAACCCCCTAATCAATTTTTCAATTGTATACTTTGAAACAAAACTATATTAAATTAAAAAAAAAAAAAAAGTAATCATACAGTGAAGTATACACGTGATAGCATTGAAAAGCTTTTATATTCGTAACGTAAAAGGCGTTATAGAATTTAAGCCGACATTTCTTGATTCAAATAGTTCCAAATTTTGATAAAAAAAAATTTCAAAAATTGATTCACATTTCTAGAAGCCTTTTCCCACCTGTTCATTGCTATTCTATCAAATATTGTGCACCTTTAATATCGTCGTGCGTTTGAAATTCGAACGCGCCTGTTGTTAGGCGACCCTCGATGCTGCGCGTTTCCTAAAATCGTAAAATGAACACATAGAAGATCTCTGTCGCCATCTCTCGTCGAAAATTAGAACTATAAAATCTTTGTTGCACAGCTCGCTGCTAGATATCCGAAATCCGAATAATGTATATTGAAAGTTGAAAAAAACTAAACATCAGGGAATATAATAAATAAACAAATTATCAAAAATATCATATTAATGTAAAAATGGCTTCAGCATACATCAAGGATGAACAAGGTGAGACCACTTAACTCATACTCGCATATAACTCATATTGCATCTTCGCATCTATTTATAACCTAAAATATGTAAACAATATTCAATTTCTGTATCCCGACTCGTTTCGATTATTAAATTATAACAGAATTAAACTCCTTCGATTAAGTAAACACGATTGAAACATCCTCAACTTTTCGTTTAAATCTTTCCTTTCTTTTTCCCTTTGATTTTTTGTGTTATTTTTCTGAAAAATTAGTTTATTTACATGCTAAATAAAGAAAAAGGCCTTCTTGATTCAGGGGGAACCTTTATCCCTGCAAGCCAACGTCCGGACGGTACATGGCGCAAGCCTCGTAGAGTAAAGGATGGCTATGTGCCTCAAGAAGAAGTTCCGCTGTGGGTATAATTGATGATATTATGTATTATGAATGATGATATTTGTTTTTTTATTTTTTTTTTTTCACAATTAGAACAAAGATTGATAAAATTGTTCATTTTTATTTAGCTATGAAAGTAAGGGTAAACAGTTTACTAAAAATCAGCCAACTTACCCGGTCGGAATGAGTCCCGAGTACGTCGCAGCTCATAAAGCAAAAAAAGATGCACAAAGTGCTAAAATTTCACCGATACCTGGTCTTGTTATACAAAACGATGTTAAAAAGAAGAAAAAAAAGAACAAAAACAAAGGTGTAAATTCTGTAACAGATGATCTTGCAAAGACTAAGATATCAAATTCTGTTGCTGAGAATGGTAAACAAGGAGGTGGTTCTAATGAAACGAGTAAAAAGACACACTCGTTGAATACAACAAATACAGAAAAGATTTCAGATTCCGGAGTTATATCATCAGGCCAAAGTATAGATCCTGTAAAGAGGCTTAAAAACTTGAGGAAAAAACTTCGTGAAATAGAAACGCTTGAGCAAAAAATAAAAATTGGTGAACTCAAAAATCCTGAGAAAGAAATGATAGAGAAAATATCAAGGAAAAGTGATATTGTTGATGAGATTGAACAGCTAGAAGATAAAGAACAGTGAGAATGCTAACGACTCAGGTTGACTTTTTGGTACAAAATTTAATTGTGCCATTTAGAATAAAATTGTGAATGTTTATTGTTTATTATCATTATTATTATTATTATTATTATTATTATTATTATTATTATTATTTTTATTAAAAAATAAATGTGTAATGTATAGCAGCGTGAAAAATTTACCTCATATATAGTTATTCACAACCATTTTATTTCGATTAATTATTTAAGTAAACTAAAATAATTTGTAATTTTATTTTAATAGACAAAATTATTATTTAGAGAAGAGAAAAAAAACAAAAAAAAAAAAAACAAAAAGTGAAATTGAAGTATACTAAATATTTTAACATACTACCTATATGTACAATATTGTGATCACGGACATTAAAACAAGTTTTATCTATATGTAATACGAAAAGTGTTTTTTTTTTTTTTTTTTTCTTCAAATTACTGTTTCTTCCAAAAAAAACCCCGTTGAAAAAAAAATTACACGAGAATATACGAATTTATATTATATAAGGTAGTGGAACGAGTATAGAAGAAAATTTCTTTAAATCCTGGTGAAATAATGTATTTCTGATCATTTGAAAAAAGAAAGATTTTTTCACTACGTACAACTAAGACTCTAAAATCTCTGGATTATCTCTCGAGAGAGAATTTTGAAAATCATTAGTAGAGATTTTAGAGAAAATTTGAAATTTTTCAATTTTCCGAGTAAAGCAAAGCTATATGATCGAGCGAGCACCTGTGACAACAGTCGAAACAATTTTCTTTCGATTTTGGACTGTCATTTTGTAATATCGCAGATCTGTCAAAAAGATTTCACAGAATTCAAGAAACTCGAATTTTATCTGCGAGGATTATTTAAGTAATATTTCATTTCCGTTTTACCTTTTTACTGGAAATAAAAATTTTCCTTAATATTCCTTAATTAAAAAAGTTTCTCGTCATGAAATGATCGCGTGCTGTCGTACGATTTTATTGATTGTATGGTTTTCGTTATACGAATTCTTGTATTAATTCAATACTATACGTTTGCATAACGCGAATACAGGAAAGCTGTAAGCTGTGATCGTCGTACAGGATTGAACCGTTTATATTTTATCTATGGGTTTTGTCTACAGATAGCTCGTTTAAAAACGAACTCTGCAGTGAAAAGAAAAGAAAAAAGAAAAAAAAATCTAGGGTTGATGATAACAGGAGGACAAAATACTGGCCACTCCGCGTAAGTCGCATAAAAGACGTTTTCCTGGTAGGAAATTCCTACCCTTACGAATTTTTAAGGAAATTGAAAAAAAAAAAATCTATAGTTTCTGCATCAAGAATTGTAGATATTCATACAGTTTTTTATTTTTTATTTTTTATAAAAATTCGTTATTCTTTGTCGATAGAACTCGAATTTCTTATAACAAACTAAAACGAAGACTTCCGATTTTCCTAATAGATCGTAGAAATTCGTTGAATTATAAATAATCAGCACCTCTCAATCAAAGTCCAAAGTTTGAATGACAAATCGTCATGCGAATTACAAGATTAATTCACTTTTTGAATAATCGTTGTTAAGAAAGTCGCAAACCCTCTACTTGGTGTATCTGCAAATCTCAAAACCGTCAAGGGCGAGCCATATAGACATCTGCATCACGGAAGAATTCATCTGAAAGCTTCTGAATGAACTGAACAGGTATGTATATGTAATTAAAACAAAACTTATTATTTTATTCATTAATTTATTTATCTTCATACGCGGAAAAAAGAAAACTATTTCCAACATAATTGTCTTTAGAATAGTAAAGAAAAATGAAATTGGCAAAAATATAATCGGCACAACTTATATATACGCTACAAAATTATCAATTGCAGAAAGTCAATTCTCGCTGTAATTAAAAAAAGCAATACACACACACACACACACACACACACACATGTCAAAGATAATTATAGCAAAACTCCATTTCAAAGCCTCAAAGCATTATTCTTCATTCAACTGTGAACCTAAAGGGCAATATGTACCCGTCGTCATATATAAATGTATAAGGCATACTCTTGGTGAACCTTTTTTGTTTTTTTTTTTGTTTTTCAATACTGGATCTTCCCCAGCAGATTTTTACTTGAAATTTTGTTCTTTGTATTAACCCGGTGAAACACCCTCAATATGTCATCCGAATCACGTCACTTTCGCCAATTATTTCCAAAGATTACAATAGTGATCACGGTGCATCCTGCTTTTCACTGAGCAGTTGAAAGCCTTGTTAAATCCTTCAGAGTTTCCTAATGTTCCTGTCACTCTTAGACGATTTGTAGGATGCGCATCAGAAGCCGCTAGGAAAGTCAAGTACTCCTTGGTCACGGTCTCACACCATGTCTGCAAATCAGAACAATTTCGTCTGCTTTATTTTATACATCATATTTCACAGGGTTTATGACATTATCATCAAATTAAAGACACGTTTCTCATGTGTTCGCAGAACTCCAACTCAGCACCAAAGAAAAGGAATCAAATAGCCATCACCAACGTACGCGCAATAATCTGGGAAGTAATTGCACTGGTTTTATCTGCAAGGGTTTTCTGCGTGCTTGACGGTATTCGTTAATTTATACCATCATTCGTTTATTACTAAGGATATTACGCGGTGCTGTTTAATACTGATACAAAAAATTGACTCCCTGAAACTGAAGAAGGCAATTCACGTATTACAACGAGTCATTCGGAAAATTCTTGGCAAGACCTCACCTGCTTTTTGAAAATTGATACCGATTCTGTTACTTCCAGAAAGACGTTGTCTTAGATTTATCATCAATCATGTGCTTATTATGCTTGCAACATATTGTCATGACCATCGTGACGATACTTTGCATAATAGTCATTGTCCCTCTCGCTATATACCTCATTATTTACTTAGCGTCAACAGATGAGGGGAAAGATGTAAAAGAGACAATAATGAGCAAATTACCCTCGGATTTACACTAACATTATCCATGCACGGTGTCAGATATACAGACGAAACGGAATGATTTTCAAAACAATGTTTCTTCATTAACATTCATATTCTTAAAACGCGAGGTCACAATCATCAATCTATCAAAAGAAAAGAAAGAAACCCAGCTGATTCAACAATCAATAATCGCAAGGTGGTGCATCGCAAGACTCACTCATAATTGTCCAATGGATTGATGAGGGACTGAATGCTCGATTGAAATTCTTCTATGGCATTAACAAAACGCTAGATAACGTCTTTCTCTGCTTTTTGCTTTATTTTGATATGCATCCTCGTTCATATCGCTGTGCAAGGTCTGAATGACGAGAGAGACTTGACCGAGATAATCTTTGAACTAAAACCAAGAAGTGCGAGCTTCTCAAGTATTTCCATCGCAAAATTTCGAATGAGAAAAATAAATTCGGCGGTTTTGGAATGCAACTCGGTTGCTAGAAGTAAAGCTTTTGGGATTTCGATGCAGATATAAGGTTCTATCGATTCTCGTTCTATATTATGTTAGTTTCATTTCGTTGAGTGACATGAACAGGAAGCTATTCATTATCATAGTATTTCTAAATAGTTTATACACCATCGTTTGTTACTGGAGTACAGGATTGTACGAATGTGTGATGCGAATGTTAATCGTCACTCTGGTTATGGGATTAATGATGTTCTCCTACGAAGCGTACGTTGAATACCGTGAAACGGATTTCTAATTGGATAGGAATATAGGATCAAGCACTTTGCGTTCGGAATTAACGAACCTTCACTAGGGAGATTTCCCTTTGATGAAATCCTCGTTTAAAGAGAATTGATTATCATTCATTATTCCTGCAGCTCTATCCTCGAGCCTTTTTGCTTGTGCAATTTTTTTTTTTTTTTTCACTTCAATTGGCAGACCAATAAAACTGAATATAATTATTTTAACAACCCCTTACGACATTGCTGATCAAACGATGGTCTAATTCATTAGCAAATAGAGATCAGAAAGTTATTATTCATATTTGCATCGTGCCGATGCACCAAATATTTTCATAAACTCTAGTCTTTCACATGAAATGCGATGCATAGAAAATATACGATTGGCGATATCCAAAACTTTTTCGGTCTTGTAAGCCTGATATGACATTAGAGCACGAAAACATAGACTGATTGCATTAAATTGCAAGACTACGAACATGTAGCGCGAAATTATTCGCGTGTAAATTCGGTATGTTTATTTGTTCGTTATTTGTTCATTAAGATTTTTGAGTATATGTATGAACATTAGGGTGGTTCAAAAAAGACCTAATTTCTCAGATGTTGCTGCTCATTCGTGAATATGTTGTTTGTGATTTTGAAAAATTATTCCATTTTTTTTTTAGCTCCATAGGACAATATTTACTACTGCCTCAGTGAAGTTGAAATTTCGAAATTTTGCCATTTTTGGCAATTTCAAAGTTCTCAGATCAAAGTCCTCATCTGGCTACCTCGAGGTTCTCATTCAATGAGGATGTTGGTTCAAGATGAGACTCGTACGACAATATTTAGTACTGCCTCAGAGACATTGAAGTTTTTTCACTATTTAGGGGTTTTCTTAGAGATTGGAACGCCAGGTGTTGCTCATGAGACAGTCTTTTCTTACCATTTTAAGGAAGAAGTACACGAAGTTTGCAGTCTGTGGGACCATTTTTGCTACTGCCTCATGTTGCTAATTTTACTTGAAGGAAAGTCGCCCTCAATGAGGCAGTAGTAAAAATGGTCCCGCAGACTACAAACTGCTTGGATTTCTTCCTTATATTGGTAAGATGAAACTGTGTCATGAGCAGCACCTGGCGACCGAATCTCCGAAAAAACGCAAAATATTGAAAAAACTCCAATGTCTCCGAGGCAGTACTAAATATTATCGTGCGAGTCTCATCTTGAACCAACATGCTCATTGAATGAGAATCTCGAGGTAGCCAGATGAGCGCGTTGATCTGAGAACTTTGAAATTGCCAAAAATGGCAAAATTTCGAAATTTCAACTTCACTGAGGCAGTAGTAAATATTGTCGAATAGAGCTAAAAAAAATGGAATAATTTTTAAAAATTACAAACAACATATTCATACATATACATACAATTAGGTCTTTTTTGACCCACCCTAATGAACATGTTTAATTGTATACTTTAGTAATTAACTCCACGATGTATAATAGCTCAAACATCTTAGGACTACGTGAAATTGTTGATTGATCGCAAAATATGGATATGTCACATGGTAGCTAGTAACTTACGAAACAATAAAATAAAAAATGAATAAACTTATTGTTATTTAAAAGCAATAAAAATGTAAAGACAGATAATTATCTATTTCATTGTGTTGTACCTGCCTTCTAATTGATAAAATACAATAAAACTTTATCTGAGACATAAAAAATAGTAGAATACCTAAATCGACGTTAAAAACACCCCATTTTATTGTTGTAGAATTATATTTCGAAGGAAATATGTCACATATAATGAAAAATAGTCAGGATTTAGGCTCTATTATTCTCAAAATTTAATTAACTACTCACGTTTCCATATGATATGAAGAAGAGCTGATCATGGGTGAAAGATTCGAGTCCCAGAAGTCGGGGTTCCTCGTTATACCTCTGTTTAGATCTTCTTTTGAAAATTTCGTAAGATGCAACCAGACCGGTTGCATCGGCAATATTTTCTCCTTGATTAAGCTCGCCGTTTGCCTGAAAACAAAATTTCAAAAAAAAAAACTGTAAAAACTGCAACGATATATGAGTCAATCCACGTCAAGCGGGACACCTTTTTGACCTCATGTTCTTGAAAATCGTCGTAATTTTTTTTACATATTCTCTGGGTCAAATGAATGAATGAAACATTTTTTTTTTTTTTTTAACTCGAAGGGCTTAGAAGTTACAAGGGGTTGAATTTTCGAAAAAACCACCAAAAATCGGAATCGCGGTCTCCTTTAAACGTTAATATCTCTGGTTCCCTTTGTCGTACAGACGTCACCAAAAACTCGTTTTGAAGCTTTTGAATCGCACTTTCATGTTATGAATTTTAAATTTATGGATTAAACAATTTTCTATTTGTTATTAACAATTATATTCTTTAAACGTGATTTTCGAGATGATTACACCCTTCGAAAATTCTGAAAAAAATACCAGCGTGTTCCTTGATTCATTCTCTACGAAATCTGTAAGTTTTAAAATGGAACTCCGATGGAAACTATATTTAAAAAGCGATTGATCCGTCCGGAACGTCGCGCGCGACTGTCTACGCGGGCGCGCCAGTGGCGCGCGACGTCCCGGACGGATCAATCGCTTTTTAAATATAGTTTCCATCGGAATTCCATTTTAAAACTTACAGATTTCGTAGAGAATGAATCAAGGAACACGCTGGTATTTTTTTCAGAATTTTCGAAGGGTGTAATCATCTTGAAAATCACGTTTAAAGAATATAATTGTCAATAACAAATGGAAAATTGTTTATTACATAAATTTAAAATTCATAACATGAAAGTGCGATTCAAGAGCTTCAAAATGAGTTTTTGGTGATGTCTGTACGACAAAGGGAATCGGAGATAATAACGTTTAAAGGAGACCGCGATTCCGATTTTTGATGGTTTTTCGAAAATCCAGTCGCGCGCGACGTCCCGGACGGATCAATCGCTTTTTAAATATAGTTTCCATCGGAGTTCCATTTTGAAACTTACAGATTTCGTAGAGAATGAATCAAGAAACACGCTGGTATTTTTTTCAGAATTTTCGAAGGGTGTAATCATCTCGAAAATCACGTTTAAAGAATATAATTGTTAATAACAAATAGAAAATTGTTTAATCCATAAATTTAAAATTCATAACATGAAAGTGCGATTCAAAAGCTTCAAAATGAGTTTTTGGTGACGTCTGTACGACAAAGGAAACCGGAGATATTAACGTTTAAAGGAGACCGCGATTCCGATTTTTGGTGGTTTTTTCGAAAATTCAACCCCTTGTAGCTTCTAAGCCCTTCGAGTTAAAAAGAAAAAAAAAAATGTTTCATGCATTTATTTTGCCCACAGAATATGGCAAAAAAATTACAAAAGAATCAAAAACATCGAGGTAAATTTTTGGCCAAATCCGTCCCGCTTGACGTGGACTGACTCATATGCGATTGACAATTTTCATTCTTATTTATAACTACATATAGGTATTATCCGCTCTGACTCACGTAATAGACGTTAGATCCCGATGATAATTCTTCGATCGTGTAATTATTGTATTGATCAATAAAACATTGAGCCCTTTCGGTGAAAGATTTGATCGTATCATCCGACCACCACGGTTTCGCGTTACCTGCCTTGTCAAATTGACGACCTGCGAACGAAATTAAACCGCATTAACATTTACGAAAGGAAATATATGTACAGATCACCCTGGTATTCAAGTTTAATAAAATAAATTAAATAATAAATTAATTAATTAATTTTTAGTTTAATAAATAAATTTTGAAGAAAATTTTCTTCAAAACTTTGAAAATATCCGAGGACCAAATTACATACCGATATCGTCAAAGCCGTGGGATATCTCATGGCCGATTATAGCTCCGATACATCCGTAATTGAGGGAACTGTAAAACCAAAAACACAAAAATTACGGAGCTTACATCAAGTCATGGGTTGACGTTGCAAATTTAATAAGTAAACTAAAAAGTTATGTAAGAAATTTTCTGTGCTTTGATTTATAAGATATTTTGACACCTGAGCAGTGTTGCGAGTCACTAATTACATTTGTAATGGAATTACTCATTTAATTACCCATTACTTTGGTAATGTGTAATTAAATCGAGTTTAATTAAACTCGATCATTCAATGTGTCATTAAACTCGATTTAATTACACATTACTTTGGTAATATGTAATTAAACTTTATTTAATTACACATTACTTTAGTAAAGTAATATGTAATTAAATAAAGTTTAATTACACATTACCAAATTACTAAAGTAATACTAAAGTAGTACTAAAGTAATGTGTAATTAAACTTTATTTAATAACACATTACTTTAGTAATGTGTAATTAAACTTTATTTAATAACACATTACTTTAGTAATGTGTAATTAAACTTTATTTAATTACACATTACTAAAGTAAAATTCATTTAATTACACATTACCAAAGTAATGTGTAATTAAATAAAAATTCAATTACACATTACGAAAGTAATGAGTAATTAAAAAAAATTTAATTACAATTTTTACAACACTGCACCTGAGTAACTCTAATCATCACAAATATATCGCAAATACTTACTCCGGTACATTTGCGCTGAAGAATGGTGTCTGCAATATCCCGGCTGGAAAAGCTGAAAGACAAACGATTCGTGAATAGTGAAGAAATGAAGCGGGTGTAATGGTCAAAGCTTTTGAACGTTAGGTTCGTGTGCCACTTACTCAGTGAATTCATGCTTGGATCGTAAAAGGCATTTATGGTGATTGGTGACGTTGACCACCTGAATAAGGAACAAATGATATACTAGATTGTTCGTAAAACTGTACACACTGTTAGAAATTTCTAAGCAAGTTCCACCAAACATGCATTTGAAGCTTTTTTATCGGTATTCAAAACAATTTTGTGAATTCAAGTACAATTTTTGTGTTTTTTGTATGAAAGTTCAGCAAAATCAAGAAATTATTTGAAAATTTACAGAACAAGCTTAGCATCTCACTTTGCTACGCCACATTTGTAATTTTGCAAAACTTTTGTATACCATAAATGTGTTGTAAATTCGCAAACATTTTTTACAGTGCAGTTTAGCTTACAGGAATGGACTTATGGAACCGGATGAGAATATGATATTCGTTACTTACGTGCCGTGGTCAACAGCGGTTTTGTATTTCCTGAATTCCTTCTTCTGCTCGTAACTTTTGAAGGCAACTGTGTTGTCAAAATGATCCTGGGTAACCACCAGCTGAAATGGAACCCCCATATGATAATTTTATCATCATGGATAAAAGCAGCTCAAGATTGATTAAGAAAAACCTTTGAAATAACGAAGGAAACATTCCCATACCCCCTTGTAATAGTGAATCATGGCAGTTTGGTTCTGATACCAATCAGGATGGCTAATAAATCGTTTCATCGAATCAAGCTTTTCTTTCGCAGCGATTTTCGTCGGTGAGTCCATCCAGTTCGACCGCGATATTTGCCCCGCGAATTCTTCCTGCATCTCAGTCACCATGTCCGACGCCTTGTTTGAAAACGTGCAGAAACAGCAAATAGCAATATAATTATCAACTCAAAGCCAAAATTTCAAGATCCTGCGGAAGTACTAATTGCCGAAATTCGAGAGCTTACCATTCTCTTAGCCTCATCAGTGACGAACTTGTTCACGTATTGATATGAGATTGCATGCTTCATGTTGTGTTCGGTCACGCACCCCATCCACCTAATCAATATCAGCAATAATTCAGTCTCGGAAATTAAATCAGATTCGACTAATTGTGAGTTAGATTAAAGAAACGATCAAGAAATACAAAACCCCACCAATTACCTTTCCCGCTGCTCTTTAACACCGAACAATGTCCTTTCCATCTCAAAAGTGATGTCTCTCATCTCTTTGGTGGTACTTGTTAAAAGGGAGTTCACCATTCGCCAGTGAACGTAATTTACTGTGAAAATCATAATAATTCATTATACGACCATTTGCAAATAAAAGGTGAGGAGGTAATGAACGTTGATAATTATTGTTGTACTTTACCAATAGTATGAGACGGTGTTTTATCCAGGAGCTTTACAAGCTTGAAATAGTAATCCATTTCCATGATTACAATTTTATCCGTAACTTCGACGTTGATTTTAAGATCGTTGAAATGATTTTGTATGGTCTTCAGCCAATTGATCTAAAAATATTTCAGTTGGATGAGAGGGATAGCAATTAATTATTATAAAAAAAAAAAAAAAAAATGGAACTCGGAATACCATCACGGAATAACTATTCCGATTTCGAACGATATCTGAATTATAAAACAAGAGATAATACGGTACATTCATCGACTTGCCTTGGAATTGACATTTTCTGGTTGTGCTTGATTGTACCATTTTTGCAACTCACGAATGGTCCTCAAATTGTAAAGGCGATTAATATCTCTCCTCATTTCGTCGGGCGATGAAATCTGCGGACGTTTCTTTAGATGTATTACACGTAACATATAATCTTTATCTCATGGTATTACATATTCATGGGATTCTAAAACCGCAGATTGAAGATCTAGAATGGGATAAAATGTGAACATACTGACTTCGGATTCATATTTGGTGATTCGAACATTTTTATTGAAAATAGAGCCGCGAAAAATAATTGAAACATTTTGGTCGAATCATACCTTAGCTATTTCTATTTCAAATTGTACGATAGCTTTGGCATCGTTAGCGATCCGGCTAGGGAGTATCGGCGATCCTCCGGCTAGAGCAAACGCAATCGCTACATCCTCGATGTATTTCGAATAATCAGTAATTAAGCTAGTAGAACGTTCGACGTCTGTGATTATCGATCGAGGAAGAATAGTGGAGGCTTGATCGATCTGTAATCGGTATATATATTCGAGCATGAGTATAAAGTTTATCAAAAAAATCCAAATAAATTTCCGTGCATATATACAAACTTAATTTAATGAAATTAGGAAAAGAATATATAAAGTGTCGACATGTTACGATACTATATAAATGCAAAGTGATAAAACGTAACTCACGTAAATCGAGTGAACACTTGCATTCTTCAAGTCTACATCAACCGATATTCCGTATATTGATTCAGTACCGTATTCTCTACTGTAATTTTCCTCGATCTGTTGCCAACTAATCTTCGTAACATGTCGCGGAGATGCATCCATAGTTATTGGCCAACCACCATTTTTATCAAGAATTGATAAAATAGGCTCGATACCTTTCCTCTCGATAGCATCTAAACGAGCATTAAATAATAACAATAATCGATCACCTACCATTTATTAATCAATCAATTACGTAAGGAGACAGAAGCCTCTGTACCTGTATTCATGCAAGCTTTGTAAGCTCGTTTTGCGTTCTTCACAGGCCCTAAGTCAGCTATCTTAATTTCTTCCTCAAGGATTTCTGCAGTGATGAAATAGAATTTGATCAGAGAGAGACGAACAAATCGTTTCCACATTTCAAAGAACGGATTTAAAAGAATGATGAGTGATACCCACTTCGAAGTTGATGGCTCAAAATATTATTTCTAGCAGTAAATTGATCCCAACTGGATTCGGTCGGTGGTAGTGGATTGGCAGATGGCCATCCCCCGCAAACATATCCGAAAAAATCATCGCATGGATCAATCGTAGAGTCCATATTAGTTATAAAGTTTGTAGCTGTGGAATAGAGAAGTTTTGATTTCACCATAATTTAAAAAATTTACGACTCTTGATCATCACGTACGAATAGTTTAGCTCAGCGTAAAGAATCTCGCGTTGTCTGACCGCCACGTGCCACTACTACTTATCTTCTTCAAGAGCTATATAGACTAGGGCGGTTCAAAAAAGAGCTAATTTCTCAGATGTTGCTGCTCATTCGTGAATATGTTGTTTGTGATTTTGTAAAATTATTCCATTTTTTTTTTTTTAGCTCTATAGGACCATATTTACTACTGACTCAGCGAAGTTGAAATTTCGAAATTTTGCCATTTTTGGCAATTTCAAAGTTCTCAGATCAAAGTCCTCATCTGGCTACCTCTAGGTTCTCATTCAATGAGGATGTTGATTCAAGATGAGACTCGTACGATAATATTTAGTACTGCCTCAGAGACATTGAAGTTTTTTCACTATTTAGGGGTTTTCTTAGAGATTGGATCGCCAGGTGTTGCTCATGAGACAGTCTTTTTTCTTACCATTTTAAGGAACAAGTACACGAAGTTTGCAGTCTGTGGGACCATTTTTACTACTACCTCATGTTGCTAATTTTACTTGAAGGAAAGTCGCCCTCAATGAGGCAGTAGTAAAAATGGTCCCGCAGACTGCAAACTGCTTGGATTTCTTTCTTATATTGGTAAGATGGAACTGTCTCATGAGCAGCACCTGGCGATCGAATCTCCGAAAAAACGCAAAATATTGAAAAAAAAACTCCAATGTCTCCGAGGCAGTACTAAATATTATCGTACGTGTCTCATCTTGAACCAACATGCTCATTGAATGAGAATCTCGAGGTAGCCAGATGAGCGCGTTGATCTGAGAACTTTGAAATTGCCAAAAATGGCAAAGTTTCGAAATTTCAACTTCACTGAGACAGTAGTAAATATTGTCCAATAGAGCTCAAAAAAATGGAATAACTTTTAAAAATCACAAACAACATATTCACGGATGAGCAGCGACATCTGAGAAATTAGGTATTTTTTGAACCACCCTAATATAGACACCGCGCATTTAATGCAATAAAATTGGGTAAACATCGTAATATTCTTATGAAAATTTGAGCTATCAGATTTTCCTGTCAATATAAGGCAAGTGTAGTGTGTGGGGGTTCGATTTTTCGTTTCGCAGTTCTTAGGAGAAACGCTAGTTGGGAAGGCTTATATGATTAGCGTGTTGATAACTTACGTCGTAGTAAATAAACTGAGAAAAAAATTCGTTTGGAATAGGTATGTTGGATGGATCGGAGTGCTAATTCTGAACATAAACAGTAATGATCACGTCCGATAATTATTTATACAGATTCACGTACCAGCATTTCTGCACTCGTTAGTTTCGCAAACTTTAAACGACTGATGATTTCTTGGCGAACTTCTTGCCGTACTCGTTGACACCGTCGTTGACTGAGTATCCGAATTCGAATCATCCTGATGTTTTTCGACCATCAACCACGACATGGGATCATAATTTGAAGATACGATCACTCGAGCCAGCAAAATAGCGATGTAAATTCTGAGCAACGGGAAATTGAAAAGCAATTCTTTAAATGACTCAGAAAATGAAACAGTGCGCTAATTAATGTTTCAAATTTTATTCGATGTTCACTCATGAATCATGACATGCAGATTTAACTGATGCAATAAATTGGGATGAGGAATTTAAATATGCCTCTTTTCGTGCTGATCAATCTGACTTACGCAAAAATTCTGCAGTGCAGCATGATGATTCCCACGAAATTGCGAATGTGATTTGAAAAAAATAACAATAATTATACGTTGCTGATAAGAGTTTGACGCGGACAACGAACGCCCGCGCACTGTATGAGAGGCAGAATAAGCGTTTGCTTTTAGAGTCGTTCGCTGAGGAACAATCTGCACCTCCTACAACCCACGTGATGACCAGATTTCGTGCAAAAGTCTAACTGTAGAGATGGTAAGTATATTGCCAACGCAGAGTATGGAACAGATGATAAAAAGAAGTCCCATGATTGCATATTATATATGTGACTCCGAACTATTACTTTTGGGGAAAAATGTAGAATTAACCATGTCAGCCAGGTTGTGGGTATTTTTTCAAAATTTCTAGGAAGAGGTAATCGACGAAGAATAAAGTAACAGCCTACATCGTTAGAAATAAAATATTCCAGGAGGTCAACTATAATTTTTATGTTGATTTCAACACTCTTTTCAGTTGAAACAACAGAAAAATTCGTCGTTCAAGTGAAAATAATGTTATTTTAACTAAAAAAAAGTGTTGAAATTGACATAAAAATTATAGTGGACCTCCTAGGACATTATTTTTTTTCAAATTTTTTCAACAGTGTACTCGATCTTTTCACAGGTTTGAATAACTGAATTGAAATCGATCGTGTTTCTATATATTATAAAGAGTAAAACCTGTTTTTACTTTTTTTCTAACAAAACTTGATTATAATGTTTCGCAAATCGCAAATCGCGTCGATTATGCAAATCGAAGTAGGGTACATCAACTGACCTCTATACAGTTTTCGGCGAAAAAAAGTGTATCATAACGTTAATAAATTGTTATGTGATTTAATTAGTGTAAAATTAACGGTTTATTTGAATAGTTGATAAAAAAAAAAAAATTGAGGAGTAACGGAACAAGACCCGTTATTAAATGCACTCGTGATGAATTTTTTTTTTTTTTTTTTTTTTTTCTTCTTTTTTCTTTCTCATTATCATATCTGATTATATATTTTATAATTCATCTAGCTACATAAAGAGAGGAAAAAAGTGTATCGAAAGTCGGAATAACGGATTTTATTTAATAAATTGAACTTTCTATTATAGATTTATTTATCTCTGCGCACAAAATTCACGATGTGATCTTCTACTAAGAATTTATCGAATAAATGGCAAGCTGATATCTTCTGTTTCCAAAATCTGTATGAAATTATAACTCGAAATAATCACTCCGAAATAAAAGTCCGGCTTTTTTGGCGGTGGAAAGAATCCGAATACCTAAAATGTTCAATTTTAAGCAGAAATTAAAAATGTTATTACTAGTGTGAATTCTATCGTGTTGCACGGAGCAAGCTAGTTACGAATAGTGTGAAATGAACGAAAGGAAAGGAGAGGAAGGAAAGGTTATCCTTATCATCGACGATAGAGACTTCCGGAAGATCCCACGCACCTTCTCTTATTATGAAAGAAAAAAAAAAAGGAACTACTAGATTGAGAAAACTAATTAATAACTTAATATACGTCGCAACATTTATATCGTATTCTCAGATATTGATATCAGAGTTTGTCACTCTGATGTGAGATAAGAATTTATTTTTTTTCTAAACTGGCTTCGGCTTTCATCTGCGTAAAAATGAAATTGATATAATAGCAAAAAAGAGCAATTCAAAGAACAATTTATTAAACAGTGATGTAGACACCAGAATTCTTGAACTTGAGTCTTCCGTTAATTTCTATCGATTTCAATTCTCAGATCAAAAACTTTCGTGAAAATCCACGAACAGATATAGATTTTTCAATATCACGATCATCTATAGTCTCTTGTGTAAGAATCGCAATGTCCCCCCTATCGTATCGTTCATACGATAATTATACCCCATATGTACGAGTTGTGGGCATAATTGTGCAAAAATCGTGACTTATGCAACAAGTAATCCGCAATATTCCTGCGTATGGATAATTCTTCGGAAAGTTTATGATGTACGATCGAAGAAGAAAAAGAAAAATGAGCGGAAGCAGACACGGTTTCCCATAATACTACTTATGAGGGGGAAAAAAAAAATGAAATTTGCTTTTTAAACTTGTCTCGTACTTCGCGATGCGCAAGAATCGTATAAGCTATATATTAGGGCTGTGCGATTAATCGATTAATCGAGGTGATCGATTAATTGATTTTCCGATTAATCGATTAATCGACAGTTTCGATTAACCGTTCTTCCGATTAATCGATTAATCGACGTTTTCAATTAATTCTTTTTCTCGATTAATCGATTAATCGGAAAAACGGTTAATCGAAACTGTCGATTAATCGATTAATCGGGAAAACAATTAATTGTTTTTTCGATTACTCGATTAATCGATTAATCGGAAAATCAATTAATCGATCACCTCGATTAATCGATTAATCGCACAGCCCTACTATATATAATATAAATGAAGGAAAATGCTAAAGGCTGAAATGAATGATATCGCTAAAGTACTTCATAAGCATCATCAGTAGTTTATTTAACAGTGTTATACACGCACAATCATACATAGAACAACGTCGATCGATTACAGATTTCTATTCTTGACTTTACTTGACTCTAATAGAAATGGCCAACTATTGTATAGTAATAGTAACGGTAAACAAATCCGTCGTTATCTGTATGCTATGTCCGTGTTGCATATTATGTGCTTCTTCAATATCTTTCATATCATTTTATTTCGTTTATATTTATACTTAATATATAATTTCGATAAAAAGTGGAAAATAACAATTTTTATCAACCGCAAGGAAAAAATTAATCAATTTAAACAAAAAAAAAAAAAAAAAAAAAAACAAAAAAAAAATATATAGCTGGACGAACGCAGTATTGACATAATTTTAATCATTATTTAAGTCGATGGATTATTATTACGAATGGAATATCTATAGATGATGTTTTTTTTTTATCATTTTTAAAACTATTTGAGATCCTTGATTCGGATTGCATCGGTATATATATAATATATAGTATCGTTATTTGTTATACGTATAATTGAATGGTTAATTTTTTTTTTTTTTTATTAGAAAAAGGTAAGTTTGTTTTCAGTTTTTTTTTTTTCCGCATGTGGAATATCAGCTAGAATTATGTTATATATTAATTAATTATTTATTCGAATCACGCAAAATCGTAGAAAAACGAAAAAAAAAAAACGATTTATTATTCTCGTAATACAATCAGATGTGAAAATTTTTGTACAAATCGTAGCGATGTTGATGATATGTAAATGGTAACAAAAGTTTAATTATCAAAAAAATCAATCAAATCTCCATATTACCCTTGCGGAAAATACACTCAATTCCTGAGTGTGAACACTGAATTTTGGGTGTAAAACTCTTAAATTCAAAGTTGACTTTCAAATTTCGAGTGTTGAACTCCCAAATTGAGAGTTGACTACCAAATTAAGAGTGTCCAACTCCCAAATTGAGGGTGGACTTCCAAATTTTGAGTGTCGAACTCCCAAATTAAGAGTGTCCAACTCCCAAATTCAGGGTGGACTCCCAAATTTTGAGTGTCGAACTCCCAAACTGAGAGTTGACTCCCAAATTATGAGTGTCCAACTCCCAAATTGAGAGTGGACTCCCAAATTTTGAATGTCGAACTCCCAAACTGAGAGTTGACTCCCAAATGAGTGACACCCAACAGAGGGTCAACACTCAACTGAGAGTCAACACCCAAGTTAGGTGTACGAAAGTACACCTTACACCTCAGTTGAGAGTCACTACTGAGTGTTATTTTAAGGGTTATTTTGAGTGTTTCTTCCGTAAGGGTAGGAACAAACGTAAATAAGTTAAACCCTACCTAACTATACAGGGGGGACAGGAGTTTGAATTTATTCCGAATGGAAAAAAAAGGTTTTAATTCAGTCGCCTAGAATATCCTTATTATATTACGATATCGCGATAACTATACATATGTGTGTCGAAAAAAAAACGAAAAAAATTGTCTGCAGCGAATTGAAAATAATTATCCTTAAATACGTACATAGCTAATATGCTAAAGAGAAAAGAGATAAAAGAGAAAAGAAAAAAGAAACTGTATTCTTTTATTAATAATACATTTAAATATACGAATTAGATCAATTGAATTCCATGAATGATATAAGGGGTTACATGGGTTTCGAAGGCTAAAAAAAAAAAAGCGAATTTTCACGAATTTTTTTCTCATGTAATGAATGAAATATTTTATTCAAACTTTTTACCATATCAAAGATAAACATTTGATAAATATTTTGTGAAATTTTCAGTGAAAAAATTTCAAAATTCAGCCATTGGGACCCCTCATTGCCGGTGACCCATGAAAAAAAAAAGTTCCTTTCCCGTGGACAGAAGAACTCATATGATAGATTCATCCGAAATTAAAAAACCAAATTATTTCTGTTAGTAGATACATACTAAATCTTGAGCTTGAACGAAGGAAAAAAAAAGAATTGAAATTTGAGTTTATTTTTTTACAAACAGTACAATTTTTGGTATAATTTGCACCATGCACGTATTGCCTTATAAAATTGGTTGTGATAGAAAAAAAAAAAAAAAAAAAAATCCTTCGTTCAAGCACTAGTCAATCGTATCTTGAAGAAGTGTGTAAAACTTGAACAAGATCGGTTCATCAGTTTTTGAGAAATCTTGTCCACCGACTTCAAAAATAGAGTTTCGAAAAAAAAAACGGGATTAAACTTTTCAGTGGAAATAACACTGGGAATTTTTTTTTTTTTTTTTTTTTTTTTTTTTCAACTTACATAGAATCGTCGATTCCAGCTCCATAAAGCAAAGGAACCTGCTGCAGTTGCCCTTAGAAAGTGAGAGAAACGAGCAAGAAAAACTAACAAACAATAGCTTAGCAGGTGCCTCAATGAACCTGCGACGCACTGGGCCGAGTGGAACTTCCCAAGGCTCTTTAAAAATTTGGGAGGATATTCAAGACATATTGTACAATATAATAAGAGAATAAAAAAAAAAATCGATTTTTTGAAATTCCGAAACCCATGCAACCCCTTAAGGTAAGAAAAATTCTTATCCATATATATATATCAATGAGTTTTTCGTTACGATTATGAACTAAAATCATAATGTACCCTATGTATGTATATAATAATAGCGCGATTTACAGCAATGATATAACTTATATCGTAATTTTTTTTTTTTTTTTTTTTTTTTTTTCTCATATACGCGTCAATTTTTCAATTGAAATTTTAACGTGGAAGCTGCTTTGAGCACATCTCCGAAAAACTTATTCGTCACACTCTATATATTACTTCGCATCTAAATAATGCCTATTTTATCATATAAATGTAGTAGTATATGATTTAATATACTATCTGTATGTCTCATGTATATTAACTTCGCCGAAAATCTAAGTTGCGGTGAAGTTTTTTTTTTTTTTTTTCTATCTTCGCCTAAAATACGATGACTGATATTTTTATTTATTTTTTCTTTGTTTTTAAGTTACCTATTATACCAATTACCTTGACCATATAAAGTGTGCGCACCATGAATTTATCCCCTATACACTAATCGCAAGAAAAAATTAGAAAAAAAAAAAAGAAAGAAAGAAAAAAAAAAGCAATTTAATTTAACAAAATACTTACTTCAACGTAAATATGATAATTCAAGATTACACGACAGTGTAACATGTGCCATTCTATATTCATATCACGTATCTCAATTGAGGGGATGGGCGAAATAACGGTATAAGTCGGGTTATAGGTACCGTTTTTCCGGAGATTGCATAAAAAATAATAATGATCAGTGACCATAGATCTACATTTTATATTTATTCGATAAAAATCGGTTGAACATTGAGGATTAAACTGAACAGCATTTATGCACAGAAAAAAAGGTCAACTTGAGCCACGAAAATTATTCTTGATTCAAGATAATTTTGCGGTCCAAAAATGAAGACCGAAATTTTCTCGGATCAAATCAAAATTTTTCTCGAACCAAGAAAATTTATGTGCCTGAAGTTCCGAACGTTCATTTGAATGAAACTTCGGAAAAACCTTATATCCCACTTATTTGACGGCCCGAAATTTATAAATTTCGAAATCTCTATCTGACCTTTAATCTTCAATGTATCTCAAATTTGTAGATATTTTTAGTCGATTAACAATCGTGGTAAGATTGCCATTTTCGAATTTTCGTTCAAATGAACGTTCGGAACTTCAGGCACATGAAAATTTGGAAAAATTTGGAAAATTTTCTTGGTTCGAGAAAAATTTTGATTTGATCCGAGAAAATTTCGGTCTTCATTTTTGGACCGCAAAATTATCTTGAATCAAGTCAACCTTTCTTTCTGTGGATAACTCGAGTTATTCCGTTATTCCAAATAATATCTAGATGAAATGAGATGGAAACATCGGAGTGATGTTTTCGGATGATCACTTAAAACGCGAAACACTTCGGGTATGGAATAGTATATTGTGTACCAAGGGTGTAAAGTGGGCTTTTTTAGACCGAGTGTGGAGTTCGCAGTACGAGTCGGAGGTGAGCTAGCACGAGTCGAAGACGAGTGCATCTGCAAGCCGAAGACGAGTACTGCAACTACACAAGGTCAAAAAGCCCACTTAGCCCTTGGTGCACACCATATTTTTTGTAACAGCACGATTTTCGCGTTTTTTCTTCATTGTTGATAATTTTCTTGAAAATATGGAAAAATATTTTAGCGGGCGTTTTCAGTTTATTATTGCCCGCTTATGCTCGAGTAGCGGGCGATAAAAACTCAAAAACGCCCGCTGCTCGACTTAGCGGGTGTTTTCAGTTTATTATTGCCCGCTCGTCTGAAAACTGCCACTTTACGCCCGCTTAATGGGTCAAAAAAACGCGAAAATCGTGCATGTGTTACAAAAACGTATTTTTAATAGCGCAGAGACTATCGAAGACATAATCGGACATATCGGATGCTTCAGCATCATCTCAGCTTATCATCGACAAAAATACATGACCTACGAACTTTGATGAGATTTGTGTCAAACGAAGCGCAGCCGTGTTATGAGAAAAATACATTCGGGGAATCCTCTGCTAAAAATCGGGAGTAAACTGTCAATACGTAGGCTAGAATTAAGGAAAACGATATAGCTGGTGCATTCCATGTCAAATCGACCTAGTCCTGACCCTCGACCTCTCAGATCTGGTCCGCGATTTTTTTTAATCATTCTTCTGACTGTAAATAGCAATCAGATTTTTTTTTCAGATTTTTCGAAATAAATTTGAATGCCTCATGAATTTTCAAAGTTTTTTTTTTCTCCAACACCTTTATGGGTGTGATCGAAAAATCTGGAAAAAATGTTCGAAAATTCTGTGTCAAAATTGAAAATTTTTCAACCGAAATTCCTAATGTCCAGGCTTTTGCTCCAACGTATTCTTTTAGTTGTTTAATCATAATTTTACGTTTATATTACAGAGATAACAATATGTTGGTGTATTGATCACCGCTTCTATTTTTTTCAAATTTTTTCTCAGAAAACAGCTTAAAAAAAAATTGATTGAAGCGAAAGTCCAAACATTATGAATTTTGGTTCAAAAATGTTCATTTCTGTCACAGAATTGTTGAGAAATTTTTCATTTTCGATCACGGCCATCGAGGTGTTGCAAAAAAAAAAAAAACTTTGAAAATTCATGACGCGCTCAAATTTGTATGGAAAAATTTGGAAAAAATTTGAATTGCTTTTAAGAATCAGAAGAATGATAAAAAAATTCGCGGACCAGATATGAGAGGTCGAGGGTCAGGACCCGGTCAATTTGGCATGGAATGCGATGGAATGCCCCAGCTATAAACAGTTTCTTGTATAATTGTTTTCAACTGTTTGTACTAATTGTGAAATTTTTTTGTGACAATAAAATTTGAGATAAGTGAAAAACAGCCTTGTTACAAATCTGGAAGAATGGTATAACTCGAAAACTTAATTGCTCGTTCATTGTGAAGAATTTGAACTTTTTGTGGTTCTATGTATATAATCAGAAGCATTATTATGTACTACCATGCTATGTTAAATTATATCAGGATATTGGGATCCTTGGAATGGGCGTGGCTTTGAAATTTTAGCCTTCTTTGAGTAGTTCTATTTTCTGCCACTAATTGGCGTATCGAGGTTCTAAGCCCTCTCATTGGTTACTGTAGCCTTCTTTGAGTAGTTCTATTTTCTGCCACTAGTTGGCGTATCGAGGTTCTAAGGTTCCCAATACCTATGTGTTGAGTTTATCTTAGTTTCCTACGTTTTTCTCATTTATCTCAAAACTAGATTTTCCGAGTTATAGGCGTTATTCCGTCGATCCCCTCAATTGCCATACCAATTAGCACTTTTTATTTTTTTATTTTATTTTTTTGCGCCTATACCCTCGTTTCCTTACTATATTTATCTGACTTTTATCAAATCTTCGATATACTTTAAGAGGGATAAAAAAATCGTGGCACATCCTGCATAAGTGTTTTATAATATGTAATTTTCTTTCCAAAGTTAGGCACAATTTGGCCATAATTATGCAGTAATAAATTTATTATCATTTGTTGGATTGGGTTGGGTTGAGTTGAGGGGGGGGGGGGGGGGGGGGGGGGGGGAGGGTTGTCATGTCGTGGAAAGTCTATCATTCATATTCTAACTTCCGTACATAATAATATAAGTTTGAATAATATTTCCTTTTCATTTAGCATAATATTATATGATAATACTCACTTCGTCGATATACTAGGTATATGCATATAGGTATTACTATATGTATATTATACGATGTACACATATAGGTACTACCTATATATACCTATGACATAATTATTCAAAATTCAATACACACAATATATAAATACACCGTAATATACTATGTGTACTTAATGAGGAATCCTTAACAATATTAATAATACGAATATAGTAATATAATATATGTATGCGATGCTTATGAGCTTATTAGCTGCTATATTATATCTTATAGAAGGAAAAACATACATGATACAGTGTTAGATATATATATCATCTAACGTTATATTACTATATGCGCAGCAATCATACTTATTTTTATTTACTCACACACGGATTGCAAAACACTAATTTTACATTGTGCATAGAATAATTATTATCGACAAAGCTGCACAAACGCGAATTGCATATTTATGTATGTTATAATATGTACGTATAATGTATCATACTTTAGAAAAAAAAAAAAAGAAAAAAAAGAATGAAAATGAAAATGAAAGTAAGTAAAATAATTAGTCCCTTAATTATTTTCAATGAAAATTAGTCACGTGTGTAATTCATAGAAATTTGAATAAACGTTTTTAAGAAATTTACGAAGTTAGTAATAATGTGATAGCCTAATAAGTACCTATTTATATCATTTATAAATAATCGAATAATGACGAAAAGGTGTTTGCGCATCTGGTTTTTTTTTCTGCGTATAGAAATATACATGCGCGTATGTGTATAGAAATTTTCAAATAACGTTAGATACGTAGCAGCAGCCGGTTTAAATCTAATACAGGTAGTAGTAGTAGTAGTAGTAGTAGTAGTAGTAGTAATTTGAAATAAATATTTGAAAAACTTTAAGACTAATTCTATGCAAATTATAATAGCATGTAATATAATAACTTTAATTATATTTATTATAATTAGAACAACTTATTAAGTATTGTATCATATTTATTATCTCACAATGATTTTCATTTTATTTCCATTTCATTTCATATTTATATTATGTAATGTTTCGTTTTTTTTTTTTTGTTTTTTTTCATTTTTTTTTTGTTTTTTTTTTTTTTTTTTTTTTTTTTTTGCTTAATGCGTCACAGGTGAAGCTTCCTACCTCACAAATCTGTTTGAAAAATGATTTTTTCATCATTATTAGCATAATAACCAAAAAACTATATTTGGTCTTTATAAATTTATAAGCTTGAAAAACAAATTTACAATTTCATAATATTCGCATTAAGTATATAGGGATGATAAAGCCTAGAGCTGCTTTGCTATTCCTGCTAATTTTCGTTTCTCTAGTCTTACCTATATTATATTATTTAATCAATCAGCGAATCTCACATACGACTATATATATTATATTATAATACTTGAATAGTCGTTAAGAGATAAACTTCTATAAAGAAAAGAAGAGAAAAAAAAAAAAAAAATAAAAAAAAATAAAAAAAAAAAAAATAAAAAAATAGTCAGTAAGTTATGTACAATTTAGCACATTTAATGTTTAGGGCTTAAGGGTGTATTTATTTATTTATTTATTTATTTATCATATTAATGATTCATTATTTGAGGTCGTGTCACAGGGTCATCCATAGTAGAACTCAATTCAGTGCCCTGCCGCGTCACGTTGGCGGACAGAAAACTAATTTGAAATCACTTGTTTGTTTGTTTGTTTGTTTTTTTTTTTTTTTTTATTTTTGTTTCAAATGGGTAATGTGTGTCTGTGTGTGTGTGTGTGTGTGTCTTAGATAGGAAATTATTATTCTCCATTACGTTATTTGTATGTTTGTATGTGTTTTTTTTTTTTGTTTTTTTTTTTTTGTTTTGTTTTTTTTTTTCACAAATTCTTAATATCATCAGTACAAACGTGACTCACACACAAGTCAAACTTCTCTCTTAAACATAATTATACATATTTTCTACTAAACAATAAAAAGGATTGGTTAAAATTTATTTCAAAATGGATCTGAAATTGAAATAATTTTCACCTTACCTTAAAAATTTAGTAGTTTCAATATTTTATGTATTTTTTTTTTATGTATTTTATATATACTATTGTATATAGTATATATAGAAAAAAAAAAAAAAGAAAAAAAAAAACAAGCTATCGTCGTTACATTATATATATTATATATCGGACATCAATCGCACAACATTTACGAGTTCAATTGAAAACTGGAAATGTAAACGATTTGCGTTTGTGTGTATAGGGGGAGGAGTTGTGTTTTATACATAATTAAATTAAATGCTCTGGTACCTCAGAATTCGAATTTTAAAAACCACTTTTGATAAGGGTTTTGCGAAGCACTAAAACTTCACAGCTCTCTCTCTCTCTCTCTCCACGTTTCGAGTTTTCTTTCAGTCTATAAAATATCATCAATTCGTTGAATCAAGAAAAAAAAAAAAAAAACAAAAAAAAAATTTGCGTTCTTTTCGTTCAACGGTTCAGAGAATTCAGTTGAAAACTTGATTTCGCGAATTTCGTCTTGACATCATTTTTCGACTGAAAATATCTTGAAGTCTTTGAAAAGAAAAGTGCCGTGCAATTTTTTTATTCCTTCTTTTTTGTTCAGTTTAAACCGTTCGATAATTTACATAAAAAAGAAAAAGAAAAAACGATTCGAAAAAAAAAAAAAACCGAAAGAGTGGCCGAAGATATTGAAATTCTATTTCACTGACTTCCTTCATGGTTTCTACTATGCATTTAGTTTTCAATACATTACGACCGCTCTGTGTCATTACTGCTTAACAAATCCTTCCTCAATCATGGTTCAAAAAACCCGAAACTCTTGAAGTATTTTCAATTTTTTTTTTTTTTTTTACTACATTCGTTAATTAGAAAGATGAGAGTTGTTATGACATTAAGGGGAGGGGGGGTAGCTATTGATCTCCACAGATGTAAAATCCCTACAATCAACAAGTAATGTTCAAAAAAAAAAAAAAAGGAGAAAAGAATCTAAATGAAATTCACTTGTTGAATCTAGGGGGTCTCCTCAATCTTGGTATTAATTCCGTTCTAACAGCCTGCGCATAATTCTGAGGTGCGTACTGATCAGCGACAGTCAATGGGCTTTGAAGACTCTGTAAATACAAAGGTGAATCTGGTATCTGGCCAACGCCTGCTGCCTGATACTGAAATTGACTGTTAGCCATATCTGCAGTGGTGTAATGATTGGGTTGAACATATTGAGGATTTTCAAATTGGGGATAAGATAGCTGAGAAGTTTCTGCAGAGAACTGAGGCATAACTGAATTGACGTTAACGGGTGTTGGCGTAAAACTTCCGTGATCATAAGCCTGGAATTGATTGATTTGACCAACTTGCGATGTGGCGTATGGAGGAGATTGAGGAAATTGTGAAGATTCTGGAAAAAGTATGCTGGCCAGTGTCGGCTGTTGGTAAGAATCCGGCCTTGGGTACTGAGCGAGGCTAGTGATGTTACCCAAATTTTGAACGTTTGGTATATTAGCTATAGGGGAGCAGCTACTGTAGCCGTGAAAAGTCTGTCTCGAATGTTCCAACTCCTTGGATTGACTGTTTTTCAAAGAACTCGCAATGCCTGTTGATTTCTGATTTACATTTCCTATTCCGATTTCGTTCTGCTTAACTCTAGCCTCCGTCACAAACGGATGTCTGACATTAACGATACTCTGCGGTGCTCGTAAAGGTGGAAAATTTACCTGTCCCATTTTTGGGACCAAGTTGTGCTGCTCCAATGCCTTATGAGTCGTATTTAGTCCGACTGTGCTGTTAGCTGTATCATTTCTTGATGATATTTTATTTGAATTATTCGAATCCCTCTGCTGCTGCTGTTGCTGTTGCTGTTGTTGTTGCTGGGATACTTGTACGCTTGAAAATCTTAAGTGAGATAAATTTTCGCCGTTGTTATTATTCCTAGTTTTGTATTCTTGATGGTTATTGATATTAGCTCCTTTGCCGTAATCAGAATGATTGTGATAACTTTTATTCCTGGTTTCATAATCGCCGGTATATTTTCTACCACTGTGATCTTTGGCCCTTGTGACTAAAAAATCTTTTTGACAATTATCGACAGTATTATTAATAGATCTAATATTTCCATTGTTTGAATTAGAAGAAGTAGATCTAACACTGCTCGTCGCGTTTCTTCCTATTCCAGCATTAGTTTGATGATCAATTACATTCAAACCGTCCTTTGTTTTGACATTTTTTTTCACCATAATATTATGCGGATTGTTAGATACAACGGTGGTACATTCATTCCTGACCGTATCTACATTCCTAGTTTGTGATCTGAGTAATTTGGTCTTAATATTTACTCCGCGATCAGATGTTGACGACGAAGAAGACGATGTCTTATGATGATGATTACCTCGTTTACTTTTGTCTAAAACTTGACTGTTTATTAATTTTCCATTAGCGTCCGATGCGTTGTTACTACTATTCTCTTTTCTAAGTGATAATTTGCTGTCGATAATACGGGCGACAGTGACGGCTGGCAGGAGCAAAGCGCTGGCTCACTTCTTGGTCATTATTTTCAAATATTCAAGAGCATTTTGTGCCGCACTAGCTTGAGCATCTTTACTTGTTACTCCACAACCGTAACATACTGCTACAGGTAATGTAGATAGTTGAACCAAGCATTGACACTTGCCTGTAACAAGATAAGAAGAAAAAAAAAAAAAACATTTTCTAAACATGAAACATGTTCTTCACAGAAAAACACACAAAAAAAAAATAAAATAAAATAATATAAAACCTAAGATTTTGTTCTAATGATGAATTTGAATCTGAATGAAATGATGATATGTAATCTGAAAGGTCATAAGGGTCAGACCCCAATTGAATATAGATAAGCAGTAGATCAATACTCTGGACTAAAACAAGTATCATAGGATAGGGGGGGTCCATATATTCTGTATTCTACACATACTATAGTCTCAGTCTGAGTTTCTCATTGAACCAAACAGCATATGTTAACCATGGCTATAACAGCAGCAAAGAAAACGTTGCGTCAAGAAATTGCCAATGTTATAAAAACAATAAGTGTCGAAGATAAGATCAGGCAATCTCAAAAAGTCCATGACAAGGTATATATATCATCTCTTAAACTCGAATATTATTTTAGTTGAAAATATTAGAATACATTAAATTCGTATTTTTAGGTTAGATTCACAGCATGAAAAAGAAGAAGAAAGTCTCTAGTCATTCTGACTATCAGTTTTGATTATTATTATTATAATATTACGTCGTAGTCGTAGTCGTAGTCGTATGGAATAATCTGTTGCGTAATTAAGGGGATATGAAATGTGAATTATACACCTCGAATTTTTGGCAGCCTGTTTCTCAGCTAAAACACATCCGATCGATGTGAAATTGATATCAGTGACGCAGAAAAAGTGCACGGAGGTCATGATGCTCTTGGATTTCGAAAAAGCGAAAAAAAAATGTACAGTTTTATATCAAGAGTGCTCTGTAACGAATAATCGTTGTTGATGACGTGTACTTGATAAATATGAAAACACCCGAAAACATTTTCGTTTTTGGGAAATCCAAGAGCATCATGCCCTTCGTTCACTTTTTCTGCATCACTGATATCAATTTCACATCGATTGGATGTGTTTTAGCTGAGAAACGGGCTGCCAAAAATTCGAGGTGTATAATTCACCTTTCATGTCCCCTTAATTGATATTTGAATTTTCAGTTGTTTCTTTTGCCAGAATATAAAACGAGTAATAGAATATCTGTGTACCTTAGTACATCGGATGAAATAGACACAATACCAATATTGAAAAATATATTTGATTCGAAAAAATTGGCATTCGTACCAAGATATAAAGGGAAAACAATGGAAATGGTCAAATTAACGTCCATGGAAGATTATGAAAATTTACCACTCACTAAGTGGAACATTAAACAACCATCTGCCAAAGATGAGAGAGAAAACGCCCTGGAAACTGGTAAAAAAAAAAAAAAATAAAAATAAAAAAAAAAAAGAATAGGGAATTGAATTGAAAAAGTAACAAAAATATTGGACAGAACTTTGTTTTTTGAACAATAATCCAAAATCTAAATCCACTCGTTGATACAAATTCTTGTATTAAATTGTTTTACTTTGACTGCAATTATTAACTCTGAGACCCAGAGACTTGAGAATTTTAACTTTTACTTGATTGCGCTTGATAAGATTAGGGGATCTGCTGTAATAAAACTGATTTCTCAAAGAACGATTTGGACACGTTTCAGTACTCCAAAAAATTTGCCTATTTAAAACGTGTGTTGTATCACCTTTGACAGTTTGTTCAAATAAGAATTACTCTGCTTTTTAGGAGGTCTAGATCTGGTGATATTACCGGGTGTGGCTTTTACTTTGGATGGTAAGTTAGCACGATGTAGATATATAACTGAGAGTATGATATCTGAGCAAAGACGTGTAATCATTATTTTAATTTGTGTTTTCTAACTGTGTAAGGTAAACGTCTTGGACATGGAATGGGATATTACGATAAATTTCTTCACAATTGTATAGCTAATACACCCCGAAAACCACATTTGATTGGAGTTGCATTTAACGAACAATTAAAAGAAGATATACCAATAACAGAAGAGGACGTTATTTTGGACTTGGTACTTACTGAAAATAAGAAGTGAAATAGACAGTAGCCATGCATTTATTTTAGAAAACTTGTTGTACTAAGTTTTTAGCTTTGTATCAATTCGTTGGATTAAAATTTATACTTTATCAAAAATGAAGTAATTCATTTCTTCTGTTATCCCTAACACAATGAATATGTACACTAAACGTAATGGATTCTGATCCGGGCGAGTTGGACAATTCTAGAAACAGCCAATCGGCGCTCTGGATTAAAAAAATCCAGAGCGCCGATTGGCTGTTTCTAGAATTGTCCAACTCGTCCGGATCAGAATCCATTACGTTTAGTGTACAATAATGATCAACTTAAGGGGGTATATACACAACTTTCAATGGGTTTAAATTCTTAAATGTAAATCAATCTGTGCAGACGACTTGAGGACTTTGATAGAATCTAAAGAAATCATTATGTTCGAGAAGGATTTGACCCTTCTTATGCATATTTTACATCACGTATTACTTCAAGTCCGACAGTAATCCGCTAAAGACAGAAAAATACAAAATCACTCGGTTCGCGCAAAGAATAAAATCCAACATTGAACCGATCTTTGCATTTTTGGTCTTCAATCGTTACGAAGAGATGCCTCTATCAGATGAGCATAGAACTTTTTGATATCGCAAGAATTACTGGAGTAGTTCAATTTTTCAGAATTTTTTTTTATTTAGAATTTGGGAAAAAAGAATTAGCTTTGTTCCCATTATCTCAATCAAAAATTGATTCGTCGAAAAGTTCTATGCTCATCTGATAGAAGCATCTCTTCTGAACAATTGAGGTCCAAAACTTCCAAGATCGGTACAACGTTTGATTTTATTCTTTCCAGCAAGCTAGTGATGTTGTATTTTTCTGTCTTTAGCATATCACCGTTGGACTGGAAGTAATACATGATGTAAGATATGCACAATGAGGGTCAAACCTTCCTCAAACACCATGTTTCTTTTGGATTCTATCAGAGTCCTCAAGTTCTCTGCAAAAATTCATTTATATTTCAGATTTTCACCCCATTTGAAGGTGTATTATATATACCCCCTTGAGAAACAAGTTGCGAAATATATTTTACAGTAGGTAATGGGCAGAATGAAATATGAATAAATTCAGTGAAAACCAACTCACCGCTAATGGACTTTTCTTCTATATCCACATAAGTCACTTCGAAAACCTGCTCGGAGGCTATTTCTTGTAGAAACTGTACCAGATTAATGTCTCCGTCGTTCAAACAAGTATTCTGTAATGAAAATTTACAATCATATAAATAATATACTGATTTCAATTCAAGTATGTAAATGAAATAATTTTCTGCACTTAGGAGTCGATTTCAGATGAAAATGGCTAATAAAACTAAAAAAAAAAAAAAACAAAAAAAAAAAAAAAATAACAAACCTGTAGTTGACCAAGTTTTACACCAGTGGAAGACTTGAGGTTCTTGTGGAATTGGGAAACCTTGAGGCTGTGGGGAGTGGTCAGTGTCGATATTTTGCTATCTTTCAAATCAGCATAACGAGCGCTCATATTAGCGTTTCTTTGTACAATCTATAACGGACAATAAAATCATACAAATGAATATCGTGTTCCACATACCTAGTAGTCAGGATTTTATCAAATTTATTCCTACTATGTCTTTAATAAATTAATTTATTTTGTTTTTTCTTCTTTTCTATTCAATTAGGTAATTAATTTTATAACATTTTCAAATGAAGTGGAAATGATCCAAGCATTGTTAGTTAAATAGTGCAGAGATTAAAAATAAAAAATTTACATATTCTATTATAACAGAAGGCAATAAATTTGTCCGTTATAGATTCTTGACGACTAGAAAGATAGCTTGTATTTATCAATGAAAATGCCAACTGGCTATGTCACTTCCACTTCACTAGCCACACACACACACCTACTTGATTAAACTATCAATTATTACTACACAGCTTTTGTTATTTTATAGCTTTATCAATTTACTCATTCAGATAAGCGTTTAATTCTAGTATATACTTAATAAAATTTGATGAACTTTGACTTAAAAGTTGAAGATCGGATATCGATCGTCAAAACTTTATGAAATTTGTAAGGAATATCTTAAAAATGATGTAATCTCGAGGAAAACTCATAATTCGTATTCAAATATCAAATTCATTCGATATTATTAATTTACTACGAAATTACATGGGTGTAAAATATTCCCTTGAAAAATTTGGAGTAGATATAAATAAGATTGAGAAATAGATTATATAAACCTGATATTATTAATTTCAAACTTTCATACAATTCTTACCTCGATAAATGTCTGCGATATGAAATATTTCTCTCTTCGAAGTTCTTCGATATATTATAACTATAAAGGTATATAATGAATGCGGATTGTTTCTCACCTCATCGTCGTCAATTCCTGAAGTCTGATTATTCTCAATAGGCGCGTCTCGCAAGGTCCGCCACATCTTGTCAGCAGCCTGCCTTTTGGCAAGTTTCTTGCTCTTCCCAATACCGACTTGTCGATACTTTAGAATCGAGCAAACTATGGTGAACTGACGTTCGTGAGGCAATCCCTCCTCACCTTCCATAGTGTATTTTGGTGGCGGCCAATGGCAAGACATGCACATTTCTTGTAACGAACCAATTGGGTTACCGACGACCTTATCTTCCCCAAAACCTTGTAATTCTTGGAGATTTTGACCGCTGTAAATAAACAACATAATTCCACCACATGTTGTGTTGAAAAAAAATGTCAAATATCTTTTCTCTCCAATTCTTTTGCCCCAAGTTTTTCCCCCCAAGTTCAGAATTCAACTTACTCGGTGATGCTGTTAGGCAATGGACCGTCAGCGGTTTCTGTATTGACACCGATCAGTTTGTCCAAGACGGCTTTAGCCGCGGCATGTTTTGCCTCTTTCTTAGACCTCCCTGTACCCATTGCTGAAATAATTGGATCTACTTAAATCGTGCATTCTTGTTGGTGGATCAAACGCATTAATTGTAACTGTGCTGGTCCATGATATCATGTTATGTAATAGTTGGAAATGAATAAAGAGGCATTATTCTTAATCAAATCAGGTTTCTTCAAGTTTTTAGGCAAAAGTTGAAATTGTGTTTGGGGCAGGCTCTAAACTATCATGTTCATGCTCAGACAGAAAAGATGGAGAATGATGAACAAAGTAGAACTTAAACTGTCTACATACTGATTTATGAAAAGATCCAGAACATTGTTTACATATCACGATATATATCTAATTTTCATTACATTTGAACCAGCATTCTTATCGCAATATGATTATATAATCCGATGAACTTAAAGTAAGCCTTACATTCTCTCGTGCATATTTTTTCCATTCTTTCATTAATTATGGATAAAATCTGTTCAAGATACTAACCGACGACATCAGCAACGGTTACTCTATAGCGAAAGGTGGGTTCGTGTATAGCACCCTCTATTTGAACAAGTTCATACTTTGGAGTAGTGCCTCTGCGCGATAATAACTCCTGTAGTACAGAGACAGGAGTCTTAGCTGGCATTGCTTTCATTTCTAGACGAGCTGCCTCATCCAATGGTAATGCCTCTGACATTAATGCGTGCATTGTAACGCGAGTTCTGCCATGTCGATGTACACTGTTAGGATGAATATTCTGACCCCCAATACCGCTCATAATATTGGGTCCAACTTGTTGAGGATGGCGCATCTCTTCCATCTTACTACCCTGAGAGGTAATTGATCATTGTTGTAATGATATGACTTGTGTTATTCGTGCTGAACAATAATATTACACAACTTTTCTCTCTCTCTCTCTCTCTTACTCTACTTTACCACTTGTTGTGCGATAAGATTGAACATGATATACATGCATAACAGTGAATGCGAGATGATTAATTGACAAAATTACTTGGGATGGTTTTCCAACAGAGAAACAACATCATCTTAGTATGAAATTGGTCAGCAGAATTGATTCAGAACACAAATAAGATCATTGAGAAAGGGTTGACGAAGGATAATTCCCAAATATCATAATTTGGTTCTAGACTAGTTAGCATCATCTCCACATTCATTGATACATCGACTTGTAGTAAGCTTGATGACTTTGTTTATTTATCTAAGTTTAAGACTTTCATTGTGTCATTCTGTTTACATCTATATATTACGCTGTCGAGTAATTCTAGTGATTTAAAGACGTCGGTAAATATTAGACAGCAATTTACACCCCGGTAAAAAAAAATTTCATTTAGGAATTCTGACCCAGATTAATTTATGTGAAAATCTAAGATTCAACGCTTGTTATTTTCTTCAATGATACCATGATTTCAATTTAAGGAAAGCAAAGCAAAGTTTCGAAACTAAATCACAAGCTACAAAAATATACTTTAGCATTATGATTTACGATCGAAATTTGTAAATTAAAAATTCATTTGAAATAATCCCTCATGGTGAAGGCCTCTGGCATGGCATGACGCGAAATGAATAAGTGCCAAACTTTTGGTTCATCCATTCTCGTTTAGAAGACTCTAAAAATATCCATTGACTAACTATATCCCGAGAAATGAACTATTATAAATGTAACTGACTATAATTTGACTAACTCGTGATGAATTTTCAACATATACCATGGAATAAATTTGTAAATACACGTTCGAATGAATGAATAGTTACGAGTTAAATTGTAGCGACAAAAGAGCGTGATAGAGTTGAATTGTAAACGGATTTCGCCCTTTTCGTTAAGTGACAAGCCTAGGACACGCTTAGTAATAAAAATAGTTATTTTTTAAGTTCTCTTCCGTGATATAACTCCTAGCTTCCATCACTTGACTGAAATTTTAACAGAAAGTGTTGACGTGCGGGAAAACGGCCAAAATCACACAATGATATTTGACATTAATGTGTACAGCACACTACGCTGCCAGGTATTTACAGGTGTATAATAATAATCTATATTAAAATATGTGTATCGTTGATGGTATAATACTCTGTATATGCATAACATGTATAAACGACGCACGGAATAAGACACCGGCGGACGGCCATGTTGTAACAAAATTACTGATCGATTGAATCTATTTAATCACAAAGGATTTAAGGCATGGTTATAAGGTTCGTATGTTTATTATAGGGATAAAAAAAACAAATTTAACAATTTCATATACGATATTAAAGCGTGCGCTATCAGCGCTTAGTATAATTGTTATAATTTTTAGAATTTACGCCCACGAATCCGCAAAGCACATCGTTACATCGACCGCTGTCTTGAGACCGTGCCACAGCCTTGTGGATATAAAATATTTTCAATATACTTACCAATTTCCCACGTTAAATGGAGATATCTTTGCTTCTGCGGCACGCCAATTCCTATGCGAAAAGCGAATCCCGCTTTTTGTGACCGATCCAAGTCTCACAAAAAGCTTGATCCGTTTGACGACAGAAAAATGGTTTATGGACTACCGGGGAATCCTGCCTTCCTTGTTTGCGGCTCTGCAGCAATATGCTCTCTGATAGAATCAGACATGCGCTGTAGATTCTGCGCAACCGGCATATGCGCGGTTTTTCTCCAACAAACATCATGCGCTAACATTAATTATCACAATTTTTACATTTACTCAACACCTCGGCTATCATCGCCTCTATTACTTTTTCCATATAAATACAAATATAATACATGCTTACGATTATTATAATAATTAATAATCTAACGTAAATAACTAGGTTATAATAACTATTCTATTCATAATATTTTATTGCTATTCACTTAATCGTTTACACGCATTGAATTTCAATATCAGTCAAATAAATTTGCTCAAAAATTTCCACAAAAATATGAATATTGCGGTTGTTTGCAACATCAATGACATCATTGCATTGTAAATAATGATTACAGCGCATAATAAGTATAAAGGCGCGGATTTCAAGACGTACTCATCTTCTATATCTACATAGTAATATCATAGCTATAAAAATTTATTCATTCTCTTATCATAGTAAAATTCATGTTTTAGATTTTCTCCTATAAATGTTAATAATAAAAATTATCCGCATGTGACGATTTTTACAAAATAGTACTTCGAACGTAGTACTACGTCAACGTCAAACATGTTACATTCTGCGCACAACTTGTGCGCAGACGATTGACAGTTGTATCGCAACTTGCTGTGCCTAAAATCCTAACCTAACTTTTTAGCACTTTTTCTGAAAGTGAAGTGAACGTGTTTATGCGCAATAGATAGCAACAGTTTCTTCTCTCTCTACCGATAAGAGTTCATGTAAAACGTTTATATATCTGTATAATTTGGTATCGCCGTATAGCATTGCTGTGTTTTTATCTAATCATCGCATGTGCACGCATATTACACGGAAGGTTTAGTTGTTTATAATGGGTCCGCCAAAGCGGTTCAAAAAAGATAATGGTACTTACATAACCTAAAATACCGATATTATCACATTGTAGTTTAGTATTTTCTATTTTCGTCGCAAATCTAAAACTTGTTTTCAATTTTCCAAACAAAAAAAAAAAAAAAAAAAAAAACACAAACAAAGGAAAATGGAAAAAACGTAAGGAAGATCACGATCCCGAATACTTTGACGACGATCATGGAGACGGTGGTGACACTGAGGGTATTCCTGACGCGGCTAAAAACGACATTGAAAAACAGGACGAAGGAGCTATCGAGGACGAATTTGGAGCCAAGGATTATCGCACCCAGATGATCCTGAAGCCAGATAACGCGTCGAGACCACTTTGGGTTGTAAGTTTTATCATTTTTTTTTTTTTACACAATTCGGATGAAAAACTGTTCACATACATTCATTGATTAAAAAAAACGGTCTAAAACTGAATGGCCGTATTTTCCAGGCTCCGAACGGTCACATATTCCTGGAATCTTTTTCCCCGGTATATAAACACGCTCATGATTTTCTAATCGCTATATCTGAGCCCGTTTGCCGTCCGGAACACATTCACGAGGTACTATATCAGTTTTTGAACACCGTTTATCAACAATTTACTCATTAGTTTTCAAAACAATGCATAATAATTATCCACAGTATAAACTGACTGCGTACTCGTTGTACGCCGCGGTCAGTGTTGGTCTACAAACTCATGATATAACAGAATACTTGAAACGATTAAGTAAGACCAGTATTCCCGATGGAATAATCGAATTTATACAATTGTGCACATTGTCTTACGGAAAGGTGAGTGAAATTTGTATTTGATTTGTATTTGATTTGTATTTGATTTGTATTTGTATTTGTATTTGAATTGTATTTGATTTGTATTTGATTTGTATTTGATTTGTATTTGATTTGTATTTGAATTTAATGAGACGATGATGCATTATTGATGATAAAAATTGTTCTTATGGTATTTGTTGTGAATTTTTTATATTAGGTCAAACTTGTACTGAAACACAATAAGTACTTTGTCGAATCCCCGTTCCCCGAAGTACTACAGAAACTGTTGAAAGATCCAGTCATTCAAGAGTGTAGATTGAGGAGGAATTTAGACGAAACTGATAAAGAAGGATTCATCACTACTGTTCAAGACAAAACAAAAGCTCCACAGGTTGGTTAAGGCTTGGCTACGGCGCAAGTTTACACTTGATATAAATAAAAAGTTGAATAACTATATGTACCTAATTTTTATGGACCAAGTTCCAACAAGTAAAACAAATTTTTCAAATTCATTAAGGAAATAAAGAAAGTTTGGGTTTATGCTTCTGATGTATGAAAAAGAAAATCTAGAATAACGGATGATTCTTATTTTCGTTGAATAGTTTGGAGCTAAAATAGCAGTTACTGCAACCCCAACTCCGGGTACAACCCCGGCTGAAGGTAACGGAGATCAACCACCTCCAGAACCTGTTCCTGTTCCCGAAGACATATCGACGTTTTATGATAAAATAGATAAAGAAGATGAAGACGAGGAGGAAGAACAACAGCTAAAAACTGTTAGCTTTGAAGTTAACCAGGTGAAAATAAGTTTATTTTTCAACTCTAATGTTCCAGCTTGTAAAAAAAGAAAAAAAGAAAAAGGAGCAAAACGTCTTCCATTCCATTCAGCTTAATAATTTCGCTCGTTGTTATATCCATAGGAAAAAATTGAGGTCATTCAAAAGCGATGCATCGAACTAGAGCATCCTTTACTAGCTGAATATGACTTCAGAAATGATACCGTTAATCCTGATATAAAGTGCGTAAATAGCGTTTAGCGACTTAGAAGAGTATCGAGTAACAAAATTATTAATCTAATCCATTTTTTGTTTCTTAAGCTTTGATCTAAAACCTTCAGCAGTTCTGAGACCCTATCAAGAAAAAAGCTTGAGAAAGATGTTCGGTAATGGACGAGCTAGATCAGGTGTTATCGTACTACCCTGTGGTGTGTAAAGCTTCATTAATTTCTTACATTGAGGAGAAATAATTTTTATCGCAATAATTCTACCACTCTAATCTGATTTTTGTTTCTTATAAAGGTGCGGGAAAGAGTTTGGTGGGTGTAACAGCCTGTTGTACAGTACGCAAACGCGCGTTAGTGCTATGCAATTCGGGAGTATCAGTCGAGCAATGGAAACAGCAGTTTAAGATGTGGTCAACGGCTGACGATTCCATGATTTGTCGATTCACAAGCGAAGCCAAAGACAAGCCAATGGGTTGTGGTATTCTTGTTACTACTTACTCAATGATTACTCATACTCAAAAACGATCATGGGAAGCTGAACAGACCATGAAATGGCTGCAAGAACAAGAATGGGGAATCATGGTTTTGGATGGTGAGTTATCAACATTTTTTCAACGGATCTAAATTCTCCAAATATTTTTGAATTATCAACATGTTCGTTTTCTATTTCGCAGAAGTACATACGATTCCTGCTAAAATGTTTAGACGAGTCTTGACCATAGTTCAGTCTCACTGCAAACTTGGATTGACTGCGACTTTGTTAAGAGAGGACGACAAGATCGCAGATCTCAATTTTCTGATCGGCCCAAAACTGTACGAAGCCAATTGGTTGGAACTACAGAAAAGAGGATTCATTGCTAGGGTACAGTGTGCCGAAGTATGGTGCCCAATGACTCCAGAATTTTACAGGGAATATCTCAGCTGCAAGACTAGCAAGAAGCTGGTGCGTCGATAACTCTCCAATCTTTATCTATAAAATTATTTTCAATCAATTTAATTTTATAGACTTTGCCTAACAATGTACTACGTGCTATTTCCAGTTGTTGTACGTCATGAATCCGAGCAAATTTCGTTGCTGTCAATATCTGATTCGATACCACGAAAGACGAGGTGATAAAACTATCGTTTTCTCAGACAACGTGTTCGCTCTTAAGCATTACGCTATAAAAATGAACAAGCCTTATATTTACGGACCTACAAGTCAGGTAAAGTATTATTTGGTAATTAATTATACCTAATTGTTTTTTTTTTTGTGATTATTATATCTTAAAACTAAAATGCTTTTCCACAGAGTGAACGTATACAAATTTTACAAAACTTCAAATTCAACACAAAAGTGAACACAATATTTGTCAGCAAAGTAGCAGACACTTCGTTTGACTTGCCAGAAGCAAATGTATTGATACAAATTTCATCGCACGGTGGATCTAGGAGACAAGAAGCTCAAAGATTGGGCAGAATTCTTCGAGCTAAGAAAGGTATAGATTTATATATGCTTAGATTTACATTTTCTAAACTTAAATTATTTTCAAGGTGCAATTGCCGAGGAGTACAACGCTTTCTTCTACACTCTGGTATCGCAGGACACAATGGAGATGAACTATTCAAGAAAGAGACAACGGTTTCTTGTTAACCAGGGATACGCCTACAAAGTTATTACCAAACTCGCCGGTATGGACGAGGTATGTACCTATACGTGTTTCTTACTTTCTCATTTCTCCTATAAAAGAGATATGATCATCTATTCAAGTTTCTTTACTTGATATCTAGTCACGCTAATTATCATATCCCGATATTCCGTTTAGCATATACATGAAGTCTTTAGACACCTGTGTGTGTGTGTGCACTTATTACGTTCTGATAAGTCTTTCTATGAACATTACCTAAGAAAATGTTAAGAATTAACGTCCTCATAAGTATTACAGAGCATTAAATCATGTTACCTGGAACTTATAAATCGAGTTAAAGATTAATTGAATACATATAACGGTTGACGATTTTATACAGTTTATTAATGCATTACGTATCATCCTCAATGCTCAATTTATTCATCCCTTTTTTATCTTTTTCGTTATTACTGTAATATCACAGATAAAAGCATATATAATATATATATATATGCAAAATACCGTCGGGCTTAACAGTCTGGGATTAGAGTGGGTAGCAGTGTTGTAATGATACGTATATCTACATCCCACACGACATCCTACACTTTATAGAACGAAATCTGTACAAATGAAATAATAATGGCTCATGTGCATAACACACTGTATTGCGTGTCTTAAAATAAACGTTGTCGACACCACCAGGTCGTTTATACGTACGATTGAAAATGAATATCATTTAACAGAATTGGTGCATAGCTACTAGAACGTTATTCTTCTCTTCACATTTATCACAGTTAATAAAAATGTTGTCATTTGCGGTCATTTGATCTTTACTAAATATCAACGAAAACATAAAAAAAAAAAAAAAAAAATTTCAATAATAATTGCAGGAACCAGACTTGATGTACAAAACGCGTGAAGAACAAGGCCAACTTTTGCAACAGGTTTTATCAGCCAGCGATATGGATGCTGATGAGGAAAGAATTCCAGGCGAAGGTCCCAGGCCTGTAAGTTCACAAGATTTTTTCATTCATTTACCATGCATGATCATTGATCAATCAAATGATTGGAAAATCCCGCTAATCTGCTTATTACCTGTGTAATTCCTTAGCTAATCATAAGAAGAGTTATTATCTCATAAATTCTCTTATTCATTCATTTCCTTTTTTTTTTATATACATATTTTTTCATTAAATGTGTGTTTGCTGTGAGAAATGTAATCTGGTGCAACTAAGTGACCGGACAACATTTCTGTGTTCAAGGTACTCAATGCTACTTGGTGTTTGGAAACATTCAATCATTATACATTCGTTGTTGCTGTGTGTTATCAACACAGCTTGTTAGTATTTAATAAGCATTGATTGATGTGACCCATAAACATCTGAACCCAATCACATACTGAAATCTGTTTCGCAAACCTAATCCATGCTCCTTCATGTATTTAGTAGAATTTTCAATCTCTTTTTATTTTTATTCCAGGCAATGAGGAGGCCTGGAAACATGGCATCCATGTCAGGTGCTGACGACGCAGTATATTACGAATACAAAAAATCAGCCGCTTCTTCGACGGCGAATAAACATCCGTTGTTCAAAAAATTCCGCACATAAATTTGTATTTATTAAACGTAAATTAAAAAAAAAAAAATTGTATTTTTTTATTCAATCTTTGTTGTTGTTGTTTTTTTTTTTTTTTTTTTTTTTTCGAATTTGATCTTATTTGCTACAATGTGTAGTTCTTGCAGGACACATATCAGATCGTAGTTTCTAATGCGAGCAAAAAAAAGTTTCGTACTTTTTTTTTTTTAACACAAGATTTTCTACAATGGTAGCATATTTGCTCCGACACAACACAACGCAACGCAACGGACTTGTAATCCAATTTAGATAGTCCGCATGATATTATTATCTTTACACTGGCCAGAGTCTTAAGACCAGGAATTATTGATTCATTAGCATGAGACATTTGAAACGAACAGTTAGTGTACTCGAAACACTGGTTACATGTTTTAGACAATCTATTGTGGTACCTTGAAACAAAATAATATGTTCTGTAAACTGACTATACATTTGTTACGATTATCTTCAAACATTCTCAAGTGTACTTTTCAAGGTGTTTGTTATTTTATTATTATTATTTTTCAATTTTATTTCATTTTTTTCAACTGTTATCAAATACTGAAGCTTCTTTATGTTTTTCACTTCATTTTTTTTTTTTTTTTTTTTATTTTTTTTTCCAGAATGCAACGAATAAAATAACTGTATAATTCTGTTGCGATTGTTGATGAGGACGAAATAAGATACAAGAAAAAGGAAAAAAAAATCCAAACTTTATAATATATTTAGAAATAATGTATTGCGATAATTATTGTATACATCATAAAAATAATAAAACAATTTTTCTTAAGAATAATAAATCATTTAAAATGATTAATTCGATAATATATATGTATAATAGGGCTAATCATTTTGGGGTCATATTTTTTGATTTGCCCTCGTACCCCTCAAAATGTGAGTGTATGAGGTCAGTATTACTACCTATCAATGATAACTAAGGTGCGATTTTTTTTGGCGTGGCCCATTGCAAAAGTATTTTTCCCATTTAAATAACACGGGAAATGTTTTTTTATTTTATTTGGAATTTTATTTCGTTCTAACGAATCATCGTGTTGTAAAAATCAACACATATTCTTGTACGAAATTGCACGATCTCCAAAAAAGGTCTGATACGATTTTTCGCTAGGTCGAAAAAAAAAGTCGTCATATACCGTTTGAGGTTGAACTTTAACCTTCAATAACTTTCAAACGAGCGGACTTAGCGAAAAATCATATCAGACCTTTTTTTGGAGATCGTTTAATTTCCTATAAGAATATGTATTGATTTTTGCAGCGCGATGATTCGTTAGATTGGAATAAAATTTCAAATAAAAAAAAAAAACATTTCCCGTGTTATTTGAATGGGAAAAATACTTTTGCAATGGGCCACGCCAAAAAAAATCGCACCGCGGTCATATTGATAGGCGCTGATACTGACCTCATACACTCACATTCTGAGGGGTGCGAGGGCAAATCAAAAAATATGACCCCAAAATGATTAGCCCTAATGTATAATCCTTATGATAAGCGATACACACAAATGAATCATTATTATTATTATTTTTTTGTTCGAATCTACTATATGTGTATCATTGGTGGAAATCCAAAATTTATCATATAGTATAGCGTATATGTAATAATATGTTGAAACATCCAGGTACGATCGTCCGTGACTATTACGTTGGATTTATCGAACGTGATAAGATAGCCGACAGCGAATATTGTATCGATAAGATAAAGCGATGAAATATTAATTTTTTAGATATATTTTACCCCATCGTGCGATATGCGCAGCTCGACGTAGTATACATATTATAGTCATTAATCTATTATTCGCATAGTCATTATGGAAATAATCATTACGATAAATGATATCACAATGATTGGATAAGTTATAGGTATATGTTGAAATAAAAGGGTTTTTCATATAGATTATGCATGAAATTGAACGGTAAGTATTCGTAATGTTATTTTTTCCCCTACCTTAAATAAGTGTGACGAAGCTGCGAGTGGCGCGCTCTGTCTGCGTTTATTATCATTATCATTAAACATAAATACGAATTACGATAGTCAAGAATATTCAACATGTGAATGTGAAATGAAATGAAATGATCAAGAGTCAATTGACGAGAATGAAATATGCGAACGAAAGGTAAGGGTAGATGCATATCAAGCAATAAATTCTGGCTCTCAAATTACTGCCGAGTTTTTCAGACATCTGAACCACCGTCCCATCATGCCTGCCTAGACAGAGGTATAGATATTTCAGCATTTCGCTTTGCTCGATTGATGTTTGAAAGTGGCTTAAATGACGTTCGATCATATTAATCTAAGTAAGAATGATCATATGTCTTAATTATATTTCGCCGAACTAATGTGTGGCGTTAGAAAGAAAGAAAAAAAAATGAGGGAATTGGTCACGTCCACTCTAATCATTGATATGTTTAAAAATGTCGAGCTTAAGCCGCGACATCGTGCGTTTAGTCGCAACCGCACAGACATTGAATCAAATGAATCGTATATATTCTTTCTCTCTCTTTCATCGTCAGCCATGTGCGCGCAGCTGACAGATGAGGGGAAAGTAAAGTATGAGTAATAACATGGCCGCAATGAAAGTGATAATAATCTGATATACGATATTCACGAAGCTTTTGGTAATCATTTATAGATTTGAATAGGTTTATTCAACTGGCATTCAGCCAGCGCAGATCAAAGATGTACTATTTCCGTCCTTATTAGGCACGTTTGCATATGCCGGGTTTTTACCGGAGGGGGGGGCCAATGTTTTTATTGAAGATAGTATAGTCGCGCTCTGCGCTCTGCGTCAGTAGTTCTATAAACCGAGTCTGAAGTCGACACTTGTAAAATCAGTTGTCCGGAGAGAGTCGACTTAGTTGGTCGGTAGTTGATCCCCCCAAGGTTCGTGAGTTGTATAAAAAAAAAAAAAAAAAGAAAGAAAGAATGAAAAGAAAATAACGAACGAAGGTAAAGAAAAACTAAAATATCCCTACCCCCCCCAGTGATATGGTGTTTTAATGGGTAATGAGTAATGCGAGATAGTTAAATGAAGATAATAAATAGAACCGTATGAGTGATGAATTATATATATCGTGATGGTATCGTTCGGTGATAACAATAATAAAATGTACAAGTTAGTGAGGTAGTGTGTTGTATACATAAAGTGTTGCGGTATGAATATTGATACAACGGACGCATCATAATAAGGGACCGCGTCAGGGATGCCAAGGCTACACAATCCGCCGGGGCGGTTAAAGGGATGCGAAAAAATAACGTATCAGAAATAAAGGAACGTCGTGACGACACGTTATTTAAAAAATACGAATAATAAGGGGAAGTATAGAAAGAAACTAAAAGAAAAGAAAAGAAAAGAAAACGAAACAAAAACAAAATGAATTCCATGGTTTATACCCTTTATGGGTTTGCAATATTCTTCATGATATTCTGGTGCGCGATGTGGGTTGTCCACATTCTGGCGTTGGTTGCCGGCCGTTGGAAATTACATCGTAAAATCGGGCAGGTACCGACCTACGAAACACCACTACCGGGTGTATCGATACTAAAACCATTGATGGGTGTAGATCCGAATTTATTCGGTAACTTGGAGACATTTTTTACGCTAAATTACCCAGTTTACGAATTGTTGTTCTGCGTTGAGGAGGAATCAGACCCAGTCTTAATGCTTGTGAGAAAGTTGATGGAAAAATACCCCGAAATAGACGCTAAATTGTTTATCGGTGGTTGTACCGTTGGTGTTAATCCAAAAATCAACAACATGCACTTAGCTTACGAATCGGCAAAACACGAATTAGTTATGATAAGCGACAGTGGTATAAAAATGCGCGAGGACACGCTTTTGGACATGTCGAGTTTCATGAGCGACAAAGTTGCCCTTGTTCATCAGATGCCATTCACATGCGACAGGGAAGGTTTTGCAGCCGCTTATGAAAAGATATTCTTTGGTACTGTACAGTCAAGAATGTACCTGGCAGCTGATTTGCTAAGAATTAATTGCCACACCGGTATGTCAGCTTTACTGCGAAAAGCACCGCTTGACGAAGTCGGTGGACTCAAAGCGTTCGGCATTTATTTAGCTGAAGATTTTTTCTACGCTAAATCATTGACGGACAGAGGTTGGAGGATAACTGTATCCTCTCAACCTGCGCTACAAAACAGTGGACACTGCAAGCTCAGTTCATTTCAGGCCAGATTAAGGCGATGGGCAAAATTGCGGGTCGCTATGCTTCCATTAATGATCGTTCTAGAACCATTGAGTGAATGTTTATTGCTGGGAGCTTGCGCGTCTTGGGCGGCAGGCCTTTTGTTTGAATGGGATTATCTGGTGTTTTATCTGGTTCATATACTATTGTGGTTTATGCTGGATTGGACGTTGCTATGTGTAGTGCAAAACGGACCTTTGCCTTTCAATAAATTAGAGTTTGTATGCGGTTGGTTACTCAGCGAGATTACAAGGCCCTATTTATTTGCTCAGGCTGTACTGGACCCGTTGATACAGTGGAGATCAAGAGTTTATAAGCTAAAGTGGGGTGGTGTGGCTGAGGAAGTTAAGGCTAAAGTAAAATATTAATTAACATTTTACTTTTATTATAACATATACATGTATATGAATATACATATACATATAGCTTTTATCAAATATTGCCAATATTGCATATTATTTCCATGCTCATGGTATGCTCAATACGGTGCAATGATTTAACAAACTGTATTACCTATAATAGGTATTAGTTTAAGTATCAATTGTAATATTGTAATATATATATATATATATATATATATAAATGAATGGATAAGGAAGGCGGCGTACATAGGATACTTGCCAAATTTGTATAATTATTACAGTGTGTCTCATCTTCTTTATTATTATTATTATTATTATTATTATTATTATTATTATTCTTTATGATATCATCTTACACCATGTAATATTAGATCTTAATAATTCATCAAAAGACACCACAGCACATCTAACATAGTATTACAAACAATTAAAATTACACAGATATGGCAAGTATTTTGTTGGCATGAATAATAATAATAATAATAATAATCAGGCTACAAATACCTTTTAAATATTATATATATATATGTAAATATTGATGGATGAGATATTCCAAAGCTATTGATTTACTGCACAAATTAATAACCAGACACCACCCAGTGAGGAGGAGGGTTCGAAAATTATTGTTTTCTTTTCTGTTCTTATCTGTTATTTTCTTATTTTCTTCTTTCTTGTTATAAAAGAAATTAGAATTTAATTGTTTTCGAATCTTTTTATTGTTATATTAAATCATAGCTATGTAATTATCGCAGTTGGCTGTTGCTCGTCTTGCAAGGAGTGATTTACTACAATGCAAGGATCTCACAACGAGGAGACATATCATTCCTTGACAATTTTGTTCCTGTAATATTTAGTTATTTCATGTTTCTTTCAATCATATCCTGGCTTTTTGACGCTCAATATAGAAATATGCAAAGTGTTTATTGCTCGTTTTCACTGTCTCTAATCATCAAACCAAACCTTACTATAATTTTAGGGTTTAGCCATTGATTGTAACTGCCATAACTGCCTTTTCTCTTGCCAGTATATTTTCGGAATGAAAACTTGACTTTATTGTCGAAATGGTCAGGGGACGATTTTATGCATCTTATAATAATGCAGCCACAGCATAAATATCACATGTGGATAACTAACACACATGATGTTAGAGAAATTCAGTTGAGTTAATTTTGTTCATGATTTTCCCTAATAGCACTCAATCTATTTTCCCTATCGCACTCAATCTATTCATTAGTCTGTAGTTTTATTTCTCATTATTATTCATGGGGGGACAGTGAGGCGCGAGCAATTAACTCTAAACAATAATATACTTTAATCTTTGGTAATATTAATTATTATTAACTTATTTTCTAACGTTCAAATAATTTTTGCCGCATGGTTGTTGTTTAAAAAACAAAAAAAAGTCAGAAATCCAGTGTAGCTCCATTCTGAATATATGTATTTAATTATTTCATAATCAGACTGGTGTGAGGAGAAGAGTTTATTATTCTCTATTTATTTCCTAGTTAAGATTCCTGTATATATTTTCTATTTTCTTGTTTTTTTTTTTTTTTTTTTTTTTTTTTTTTTCCCATCACAAAATGTATACATGGTGCTTTGTCAATATGATATGCCAAAAGATTGAAGAGAAAAATTTCAAACTTGAATAAAACAGAAACAAACTCCTAAAAAAAAATTTTCATTTTCTATATTATATTAAATTTAACTACAAATTTAACTACTATGAAACAAAAGACAGCTAACGAGTAAGACATACTCTCTATAATAAACTATTCTCGAACAAACTACAAGTATTAAATAAAATTAAAAAAAAAAAAAAAATATGTATATTGAGAAAAGAAAAAAAAAAAAAAAAAAAAAGAACTGTACAAAACTCAATTGCAATATCGAATTTATTGCACAAGAAAGAAAAAATATCTTTGAAATACAATCAGACTTAAGACCAACCCTGTACTTCGTTAAATGTACTTACTAAGTGCATATATATATATATATATATATATATATATATATTGTACTGTACCTCTATGTATACATATATTATGTGAGCGACCAAGTCAAGATGATTTTCCTATATGTATTTAAGCGCAGTCTCAAGTGTTTTTTGGTGATACATGCACAAGTTAGTTATACATACGTATAATATATATTCGATTTATTAGACGAATTTAAATATATTTAATAATATGTGAGGTTTGTCATGCCTGATAATAATGAACGAATATATATAATAATAAATAGTTTTGTACAGTTACCGCACATAATCAGCATTGTTTGAAAGCTTATTTATTGCATTATATCCACTTATGAAGAAAAAAAAAAAAAAAAAAAAGAAAGAAAGAAAAAAAAAAACACATTATTCTTATACACGCTAAAAATAGTATATTGTGTACCAAGGAGGCAAAGAAGGTCTTTTAACGCCGAGCGTAAATTTGCAATACGAGTCGGAGACGAGTATTGCAAATACGCGAGGCGTAAAAGACCTTCGCCTCCTTGGTACACACGATATTTTATACAACAAGAGCATGTTTTACAAGTTCATGCTCGATCCGGTACACAAAGCAGACGGACTACATACAATAACAACACGGGTCTCCAACGCTACGGCGCATGCGCGGAGTACGTCAGAGACCACTTTTAACTCCTAGGACTTAAAAGTAGCTAAAAGTAGACTCTGCACATGCGCATTCGCAGACCCGCTCAGCTGTTGCTAAAACGCCTACTTTGTGTACCGAAATCGAGCATGAAAAACGCGTAAAACATGCTCGCGTTGTATAAAAAAAAAAAATTATATTTAGCGTCAACGCCCAACGAATGAGAATTTTTTTTTTTTATTTTAATTTTATTTTTTATACAACGCGAGCATGTTTTACGCGTTTTTCATGCTCGATTTCGGTACACAAAGTAGGCGTTTTAGCAACAGCTGAGCGGGTCTGCGAATGCGCATGTGCAGAGTCTACTTTTAGCTACTTTTAAGTCCTAGGAGTTAAAAGTGGTCTCTGACGTACTCCGCGCATGCGCCGTAGCGTTGGAGACCCGTGTTGTTATTGTATGTAGTCCGTCTGCTTTGTGTACCGGATCGAGCATGAACTTGTAAAACATGCTCTTGTTGTATAAAATATCGTGTGTACCAAGGAGGCGAAGGTCTTTTACGCCTCGCGTATTTGCAATACTCGTCTCCGACTCGTCTACGACTCGTATTGCAAATTTACGCTCGGCGTTAAAAGACCTTCTTTGCCTCCTTGGTACACAATATACTATTGTTGATTTTTTTTAATGCAGACCTTTAATACATTATATACTGCTGAAATTGTTATCGTTTTTGTTTTCTTCTCTTTTTTGTGTGTTTCTTTATTCTCTACTATTTATTGCGAGGATGAAAAATCCCGAGAAAACGATATATATATAAGTAACAACTATATATATAATATAATTTGTTTCATTTCAGCTTTAGTGCTCAAAATGACATTAATGCGATTATTAGCAATAACCGTATACCTATATCCTTATATACCTGTGAGAAATCGTTGTGAATTGCTTTATGTAAAAAAAAAAAAAAAACAAAAGAAAAAAATAAAAATAAAATAATGGCGTTTAATTACTATACGAAAATTAATAGTCATTATTTACTAGTATTAATGAAAAATTTAATTTAATGGCTTTATATACATTAATAAAATTTAACTTTATAAATAAAAACAAAGATCAGAAATAAATAGAACCCGCGAAAATAAATATACATAATTGGGACAAAGGCGAAGAACTGCTGCAGTCTCTATAATCCTTATAATATATGCAGAATAGGTAATATTATGACGCAGCATACGCCAGTTGTCGTTTTATATCAACTATTGCGTATCTTTTAACCCTGGAAGTAGTTTTTTTTTTTTTTTTTAATTTTTTAATTTTTATTCATATTTTCTAATTTTTTATAACACACTAAGGTATAGCGGATTTTGCGCTATTTTTTATCCAGTAGTAGATAATATATATAATATATAAGAGTTTCATCGTGAAAGATTTAATTTTCAACAATTTTTTTTTTTTTTTTCCTAGCGTATGAAATTAAAGCGTACAAGTACAATGCTTTTATTATTTGACTCAGTATAAGAAACCCACGCAGTATATAATACCAGGGTTAAAATTTTTTTTTTTTTTTTTAATACGAACGTTTTAGTATAGAAGCCTTATTAACCATATCTGACTAATCGATACGAAACGCGACTTGCTTCTGCTGCGTCTGTCAAAGTTGACGTGTGCCGTATAGTATTCAAACTGTATAAGTCTCTATCGTGAAGGTACTTATACTATAATATTATAATCGTGAGAATCGCTACGAGTATGAAAGAGAAAATGATAAAAAAAAAAAAAAAAACAAGAAAAAAAAAAATGATGAAACAAAATAACAAAATGACAAAATAACAAAACAATGTTTCTATACTATACTATTAGAACGAATTAATTATTTAACGCCTTTTTAAGCTTGGTATTTAATTGTAAGATCAACTGATATAGTATAGGATAAAAAAAAAAAAAAAAAAAAAAAAAAAAAAATGGGACTAAACTAAAACCAAACCACAGACACACACACACACACCGACATTATCAAAAATATGTGTACCTAAGTATTCATTATATTTTACATCACTGTACATAATCATGTAAGCATAATTTTCTCGTCTAGTAACACACAAAAATTATATCACCTAGTTTAATAGGTGATTAAAATTTCTTAGTTTTATTACAATATATAATGTATAGATTTAAGTTTAAGTTTAAGTTCGTCCGGGTCAGTTCGAATGTAAAATTATATATATATATATATATATATATATATATAAAAGGAAAATTTACGAATATAAAAATTGTCATTATTATTATTATTATTATTATTATTATTATTTGTTAGCATTATATAGATATTATAATAATATCAGGTATATTATATTATTAGTATATTATGTGACATGCCCGTAAACCAAGTGTTTTTCGGCGAGAATAATGTTTTCAGGACGAGCTAAAGGCGAGCCGGAAGCGAGTTCTGAAATCATTATTCGAGTCAAAAACGGTTTACGGGTGCGCCCCATACTTTATTTTTTTCGAAATAGGCATGAAAAGTCACTTTGACGCCAGTTGAGATTCACTAGACGAAGAGTGAGGTTATGGTGCGATCTGTCGCGCACTTCGAACCGCGCATCGAAACTGCCGTATAAAGACTTTATACGGCAGCTTTGGAATGCGCATCCAGACTGCCGTATAAAGACTTTATAGGGCAGTTCTGAAACCAACCGTATAAAGTGACACTTTGTGGATCGAAAACAGGCGTCAAAAAGTGACTTTTCCACACGGCGTGCGCAAAGTTCGATTTTGCGCACGCTTCGCGTGCATAAAATTCAACTTAACGCGCGCTGTGTTGAAAAATAAAGTTCGATACACGTGCGAAAGATGATTCTCGACTCGTGTGATTGTCACCCTCGCTTCGCTCGGGCGAAAAACTTCACACTCGTCCGAGAATCAACACTTTCGCACTAGTATCGAAAAGTACTATTTCAATGCCTATGCCGAAAAAAATAACATATTATACCTATAGATAGTATATGTATACAAGTTTAAAAATTACTACGTAATTATTATGAAAACATTTCCGCGAAATTTTAGCTTTTTTTTAAATTTATCTAATAACATTTTAAACACCTTGTATGGTATTAGCAACTATATATTTTCAAACGGCAAGGTGACAAGGCAACTATATATTTTCAAACGGCAAGCTACAAGGTGAGGAAATTCATTTGTGGAACAAAAAAAAAAAAAAAAGAACGTTATCTTTTTTTATGTTTGTTTTGTAATAAAGTGATCACTAGCTTTTAAGTAGAAAATAATTTACTTATAAATATCAGTACTATAATATTATCAATAAAAAGTGAGTGGCCAATACTACGCCAGCTGTGATCTGCTTACTGAGGATTTCTGCGCATCTTTCTTTTCTATTTTTTTTTTTTTTTTTTTTTTTTTTATCGACGTTAAAACACCTTAAATTCACCAGAACGAGACATAGTACATCTAGTCAAAATTACCCAGTTTTACTTTGATTTGCATCCAATTGAAGCATATAGCTATGATTTAGTCGCATAATGAGGGCATTAAATATTACTTCGTACATTTTCATTATTAGTCATTTTCGTAATAGTTTCTATGTCAGTAGTCGTCAGCGTGACCCAAATTCAGAAGAAGAAAAAATTAGAACGAGCCGCTTTGATGTTTTTTCAAGCGTTTATCTGTAAAAACATACAAAATACTGAATTAGGAAATCAATTTTATGTCATGTTTTAGCCAAAATACTTACTTACTTACCGCGTCCACCCACATTATTATACATTCTTATACTACGACAAAGTTTCTATCCAATTGAATTCTCATTATGGATGTGAGTGGATCTCAAATTACTCTAAATTCTAAAATTACTAAAATTCAATACCCCTTACCTCCTCATCCCACAAATGTACTGGTGCAATGTTTTAATGTCCTTATATTGTCATAACATTAAAGTTGTACTTCAAAAGCTACGATGTATGAAGGAAAACTACATGCAATAAATAACTACATACGTATCTGCATGTGTCACATTGTAGTGTAATTCTTGTTCGGACTTATAATTGGGCTACATAGGGTTCCGAATCCTGATTTAGAAGATTTACTTCTTCATCTTCATTGTCAGACGATGTCTTTATGGTAAAATCTGAAATGAAAAAAATTGTCCATCGCACCTTATATTATATCATCTCATGCCTTTTATTTCAAAATTAATCGATCGATTCAGTAGCCGTTTGGCTATAACGTCACTATACCTTAGAGCATACCCCGGCCTCACTGTGCTCTTCGGAGCAGGCCCTGCTCTAAGTGACAATTAGTGCGACCCGAAATCCCCTCGGTCTACCTGAAAACGGTCACTCGTCCTTACCTGGAAGTGCGATGGTAGGGGCAGCGTTCAGGAGAAATAAAAGGAACTAAGGGGTGTGCGGTCTATTTGGGACGGCAACAACTGCGTTACCTGCATATTCCCACTTATAACTACCAAAATCCAAGAAATAGCGTTAAAAGGATTAGTGCCGGTGAACGGGTTAATAGGATTAACAGCTTAGCTCTTTCGACTAATGAGTGTGCCGGGGTATGCCTTAGAGGACAAGATCATGTTCAATATTTCAATTATCTGTGACATATGGAGCGGTGATCTCATAGTCACATAATCTTTGCTCTTCTTTGAAATTGCATTTACCAAATTTGAGGATATTTCAAATAATATTAGAATATTCCTTTACGGAAAAAACCCTTCAAGTTTGAGGGTGAACCTTTAATTTTCAAGGTTTCACCCTCAATTCCGGGGGTGAAACCCTGAAATTTCAGGGTTCAACCTCCAATATTCAGGGTAATACCTTCAATTCCTATGGATGAATCATCAATTGAAGGGTCAACCGTGAAAATTTGGTGGATCAACCCTGAAAATTGACGGAAAACCCCCCAAAATTGTGGAATATCCCTCAAACATTGAGGGACAACCTCCAACATTGAGGGACAACCTCCAACAATTGAAGGATAATCCTGAATAGTTGGGGGTCAATACTGAAAATTGAGGGAAAACCCCCAAGAATTGAGGAATATCCCTTAAACATTGAGCGACAACCTCCAGCAATTGAGGGATAACCCTGAAACGTTCTGGGACAACTCTGAAAATTGAGGGATGACCCTGAATAGTTAGGGGTCAACCCTGATGAGTGGCGGGTCACTTCAAAAGTCACTTCAAAAAGTCACCTCAAAAACCCTGAAGTTGAAGGGACCCCCATTTGACGGTTGTTCCTCAAGTTGAAGGTACCCCTGAATTCAGGGTTAACCCCCAAGTTGGGGGTACGAAATCACCCTGAAAGTTAAGGGTGATATTTTGAGGGTTTTTTTCCGTAAGGGTTCTGAACGAAAAATTAAATAAAGTCAGCTAAGGGAGCGTCAGAGTCGAATTTGTCACATAATTCTAGAAAGGGGTGAAAGTATGTGACAAAGTTTGTTAACGGGCAGGAGAAAAGCGAAAATAGCGTGACGCTGAATGGTCCCTCAAAAAAAAAAAAAAAAAATTTCGAATAAAATATTTTCGTAGCTTGTTTTAAAGTCATGTACTATGAGAGGTGTGGTACTACGTATCATACTTCGGATGTTGGTTTTCCAATAAGACGGACGTGGCGGGAAAGCTATGACTACAATACTCGGAACAACAAATAAAACTCGGCGGTGTAATAACATTTCCTCTGACGTTATTTACAATCGTCAAGGAAATATTCATTTCATCCATAATTATGTAGTAAATGACTTTTTTTCTCTGTTGGTTTTATGCTAAACTCTGCATCCTCCATCGTCATAAAATTATGAAGGAAATGAGTAATTCTGTTGTGACCGTGTAAGTGAGTGTGATTCCGAACCCCATGCATTAGCCCTTTTAACGCTGAAAGATTACAAATGATGTAGGTATATGTGTAGATACGTACATATAACAGTCAGGATTGATAAACGATGAGTCACAGTTGTCGAGGATAAGATAATCGGTACAAGTCTTTATTTTTGTGGTGTGACTTTATAAGCGTCATATCGTAAGTGCGTATCGTACGTATAGTAAAATAACGGGATTAGAAATAATTGTATACTATATATACTTTTGGAAATTTGGGAAACGCTATTTATAGGTTTTCGCGCATGTCGTAGAGATTTTATATAGTCACCGCGCCAGTATATCAGGAATAAACGGGTCAAAGATGTGATAACGATAGTTTGAATACGCGCAGAAATCCTGCTTCGTAAAATATTTCCGATTTTAGAATAAATCGATAAAGTCAATTTACACGGTGTATACAGTATACTGTACTTATGGAATCACAGAAACATGCCAAGAACCGATTTACTGTAAAGTCGATTGAATATAAGACCGCTAAGTACGATAATACTCTAAAATCAATATCTGAACCCGCACACTATCACATCTTATCTACTAACCGATCCATATTCGATCCTCATTTCACAATCCATTGGCCAGTTTAAAAGCGGTGATAACAATACCGTCGCGTCGCGAAGTAATATCAACGTTTAACGTATAGGAGATACTCTGATAATCGAAAAACTGAAATTTCATCCGATAATTTCGAGCTGATAAAGTATGAAAAAGCATTAAAATTTAATTGGGGTAATTGTCAGAGTTGATCAGAAAATCAACGCGTCGTCAGAATTCTGTAAAAAATTTTATCTCGATGTTGATTCTTTTAGAGAATTCCGAGACATATTTCGAAACCGTAGAGCAATGAGCGTCCTATAACTCTGCAAAGAAAATTAAACTTTCATCGAAAACCCCCAAAGTTGTTAGTTTCCTGAATTTTTCAAATTTAGATTTCAGGGTTTTTTTCAACAAACTTCATTTCACGGAAAATAATTTTCGTCACAAATATATTATATACATCTTGGGATTATTCTAGCTGGAACAGTAATACATATACGAATCTGTCATAATATATGTGACGTAGAGAAATCGTTGATAGCAAAGGTCATCAAACTATTGTCTATTTTATGAAGCGCTCAATATTATGACCTTCGACATTTTGGCAGTGACGTGAATCCTAGACTGAAATTATTTACCGCTGACAAGGCAGCAGCAGCAGCACAGCTCTTGAACTGGATCGAAACCCTTAATTTCATGTCTTCTGAATTGAAGCTGCTGGCAATTTCGCGCTCAGACGATGCCCTTTACGTGGTTTGGCTTCACAGATTAATTCCTGACAGTGCGATACCGCGGTGAGCTCGAAGAGCAATAAATCATGATTAGAAAATGAAAATGATGCCTTGCTAGTTGCTACCCATAGTTTAAATCGTTTTTAAACTTGCTATCAAAACTTAGCCACCAGAAAAAAAGGAGTTAAGGTTTCGTTAAAATCTCTCATAATGTCGCGTTACATAAAAAAACCTGTTTGCGACGTATGTATGTATCATGTTATAGCTATTTGACTTTTTGACTCCATAGCGATTCTTCTTTAGAACTTTCGGGTAAATATTAGATCATCATTTATTCGATTCTTTTATTTAACTGAATGCGTATACTAATGTGTAAAGAAATTTGGAAACTGTCTATCCTGAAATAAGTTCTCTGTGCTCGCGTTAGTACTAAAGTCTAAAATTGTGGAACCAGTCAAGGAGAAGGCGGTTATAATCACTCACCGCGGTCCGTGAACCCAAAGTAAGATAAAGCACGTCGTCAGACATTTGGGTGCGATCATGACTTTGTATTTTATTGAAATTACTTAGCTGATCGTGAGTCCTTGGCGTGTCCCCTTTCGCATCAACTATACCTACATATACCGATATCATAATTTCGACTTAGAAAAATTTCGAAATTTCGATAAAAATTTTAGCTGACGTTTTTATGTTCACCGTTTTTCATAACTATATAGCCGTTTATTTCCGTGTACATGCATGTATACATATATATATATATATGTCATACGCGGAAAAAGAAACAAGAGAATACACACACATGTCTTTTTCCTTTCTGTTATTTTGCACAGAAATTTCATGGTCGACACTGCAGTGCTTTCATCGAACAAATTTCACTTTGCAGACACTTTGCATTATATTAAATGAAATTTCTGTTGTTCTTGTAACATGCGTTGAGATTTGACAAGTTGAAGTCTTTACCGGTATGAAGCTTGTTGCATGCACAATCTTCTGTTTTTCTGTTTCATCTACAGTTATATCAAGGAAAAAGTAAGGCAAAAAATAAAAAAAATAAAATAAAATAAAATACGCGCGGAACTTCATACCGCGGTTAGAGTCAAACTCGTCAAGGTAGTACAACATACAATGGGTTCAAATATTCTTTTATAGTTTCAACAATCGATTGAATTTCAATTTCAAGGTCAATAGTGCGAAGCCGATGATATATCATCGCATTGTCTTCTCATATTTGCGGGCTAGACTGAATTGAATAATTTCTTACCTTTCATAAACTATATCTATATACCTAATAAGGCGTCTAATATTCAATCGTTACTTTGATAGGAAAATAATACAAATAACAAAGCATATCGAAGCTTTTGCTTTAAATTTGGCTGAATATAACTGTCCACAGCTGTACGTTGGTATAATAAATATAGAATACTATAGTCTATAATTGGGAAATGTTGACAGTCAATTGACCAATCTTTCGAACGTAGGCGTCAATTACGATTAAGTCTCTTATGACCATAGTCGTTTTATTCGTAAAATGTTTTTTTTTTTGTTTTTGTTTTTTTCTTTATAGCGAGCTTTGGAAACACGCAACGTTGACCTGTATAAATACTTCAGCCTGGAGTTCAAAATTACTGAACAATTTTATAAGTAAATTTATTGTTTCATTTTTATGTCATATAGACATCATACCACGATATATGACATTCAATATTGTATAGAATAATCAGTGTATTGAGTATCAAAAAAATGATACCTGAAAATAAAGTCATAAACGCGATTTCTACCTAAAAGTACTTATGTACTTTAACGCAGAGCATGCAACCGAGAACCGCCTTTGTGAGCAGAGCGATTAGAAATTGTACTAGAATATGGTCAAGATAATCTTAGGCCCCTAGCTCTGGTAGAGCATATTGTATATAATCTACTGTGACTTCTCGATCTTCTCCTACTCATACTTCGAGCGGTTTTCTTTCCACGCGGTTTGCACTTTGCACACAAATGACATATATATGCGTCATATAGGTATACTGTGTACAAGGATACGAGGGTATAATATCGAGCAATGTGGAAATACGCGACGATCACTTTACAGAGACTCGCAATAGTCACGTGTCATTAGTACATCCCACACAGCACAGGTTTCGATAGATGTTCATAGGATATCCATGGAGCATCCAAATGTCCGCCCTGATATCCTATGGATATCCTGGATATCCCCCAAATATCCATAGGATATAGGGGGGACATTTGGATGCCCCATGGATATCCTATGAACATCTATCGAAACCTGTGCTGTTTGGGCAGCTACGTAACTTGATAAACGTTAAATAATAGCACAGGGTTGATGATGTTCATCATCCACCGATATTTGAAATAAAAAGAAAAAAAAAATGAAGGGACCGCTTTACAAAATTCAAGAATAATTATCAAAGAATATTTATCGAATGACTATAGCTGGTTTATGAAGGTGACATAAATTGCCGCAGTGAGCACGAAACCTTTAGTAGGTAACTGAAATTATTTCAACCATCGGTTTATAACTTTTCAAGGATAAAAACACTGCAGGCCAGCAAGCTAGCCAATTTTGCGTTTTATGTATAGTATAATGTATATATATATGGGTGCAGGCTAAAGTTTTAAGACACATATAAGTATTATATTCGTGTTTCCACGGCAACTATTTTGATTGGTCAATTTTATCAAAACAGAAAATACCAAACGCTGTGAATGGGCTTACGATAATACTATATAATAATAATAATTGTAATAGTAAAAATAAATAATAATAATATTAATATTAATAATACAACAATAATATAAATACTGTATTGATAATGTAAAAAATTGGTAAAAGAGAAGAGAAAAATAATAGTCCCGTGGTTTAATATTAAAATTCACATATATACATGTCTGTGATAATAAGTTTTAATTTGTGTTCATGCGGTTAGTCGATCGGATATATGTATGGTGTGTCAGCCGGTTCGCGACACTCGATATTAGTGAATTATGAAATAAGTATATGATGATATGCTAATTCGTTATGCCGCGGATCGGTAACATATACATTGTACATAGACATATATGTTAAAAATGAATAAACTGGAATATTTGAGACGTGACTATTGTAATTTGAATGATGATCAATAAAACCCATTACAGGATAAAACAAAACAATTTGTACGACTATTTTATTTATTTGGTAACAGTATATAATGTAGGTAATGATCACCGTTGTAACCTATAATCACTATTTAACCGTTCAACGAGTCTCTTGACGATTCTTCGAAGATAAGATCGATCCTAGTATAATCTATAGGGTATAACGGATAGCCCGATGTTGATATACGATTTGTGATATATTTCAACACAGATATCTACCTACGAGGTGTCCCGTTTTGGAAAGAAAAAAAAATTAATAAACATAAATATATATAAAAAAAAAACAACATCCGTTTTTATTTTTCAGGGATTTGTCTTCCTTTACGGAAAAAACCCCTCAAAATATCACCCTCAACTGAGCCCTCAACTTTCAGGGTGATTTCGTACCCCCAACTTGGGGGTTAACCCTGAATTCAGGGGTACCTTCAACTTGGGGAACAACCGTCAAATGGGGGTCCCTTCAACTTCAGGGTTTTTGAGGTGACTTTTTGAAGTGACTTTTGAAGTGACCCGCCACTCATCAGGGTTGACCCCTAACTATTCAGGGTCATCCCTTAATTTTCAGAGTTGTCCCAGAACGTTTCAGGGTTATCCCTCAATTGTTGGAGGTTGTCGCTCAATGTTTAAGGGATATTCCTCAATTCTTGGGGGTTTTCCCTCAATTTTCAGTATTGACCCCCAACTATTCATAGTTATCCTTCAATTGTTGGAGGTTGTCCCTCAATGTTTGAGGGATATTCCACAGTTCTTGGGGGTTTTCCCTCAATTTTCAGGGTTGATCCACCAACTTTTCACGGTTGACCCTTCAATTGATGGTTCATCCATAGGAATTGAAGGTATTACCCTGAATATTGGAGGTTGAACCCTGAAATTTCAGGGTTTCACCCCTAGAATTGAGGGTGAAACCTTGAAAATTGAAGGTTCACCCTCAAACTTGAAGGGTTTTTTCCGTAAGGGTTGAAATCAGCTGTACACCCTGCGGTTTGAAATCACAAAAAATCACTGAGAAATGACTGAAAATCAGTGGAAATTCTTCGAAATCACTTTGAAATAATCGAAAATCAGCAGAAATCATCCAGAATTAGAAATAAAATCAGTTGAAATCATATGAAATCATGCGAAATCATATGAAATCATGAAATCAGTTGTACACTAAAAGTTTTAGTGAATAACCCTCGAATAATTGCCAATATGAAGAGAGCAGAGATGTTGTTTTATATAAATACGGACAATAATTATTCTCGAGTATAATTAATTTTCACGGGATATACGTAACCCCGTGAAGAAACAATTTATTTATCATTGGGTCGCGATGGTTTGATATACTGTTGACTAGTATAGCCCTTACGGTTGTAAATATTTTTACATCAACAATTTTTTTAATAATTGATGTGAAAATCTTTTGAACAAGCTATTGGGATCCTTGGAATGGGCGTGGCTTTGAAATTTTAGCCTTCTTTGAGTAGTTCTATTTTCGTCACTAGTTGGCGTATCGAAGTTCTAAGCCCTCTCATTGGTTATTGTAGCCTTCTTTGAGTAGTTCTATTTTCTGCCACTAGTTGGCGTATCGAGGTTCTAAGGTTCCCAATACAATGGCGTAAATAAGAATATTTAAATATGTGGTGAGGTATAGTTTGATTAACAGTGTACAGATAAATAGACTTCATTTTGAATATACATCTATAATCGTGCATTTCCACTACAACTCATTTTATTATTTATCATGTAATGATGTGTGATAACTACAACTGAATATCACAGATTCCTTATCATTTTCAGTACGATAATAGTAAAAAAAAAGTTTCACCTCACGTGTTATATAGGTAATTTTGATTTACATGATTCATTTCAGAAATTTGTGTTGGACCGTACATTTCTATATGCTATTATTGGTATAGATATTAGAAAGAGCGTTTACAATATTTCCTTGTTTATTATTACAGTAACGTGTAATAGATTTTCACATTAATTATTAATGGTATGAATACTAGACCACAGCCGGAATGACACGCGGTGTTGAACCATTCATATAATATGTAATAATTGTATAGTATACCTATTAGAGTATAAGAAACAAGATGCGATCATCAATTAATGATGCACATTATTATAAATAATTCATTAAATTAAATTGTGTGCTTTGTGCAACATTATTCATTGCAATTTAAAACTCGTTCATAACTCCAGAAATATATATAAATATGTACGTGTTGAGTATCATGTACTATGCTCGAATTCAATTACCAAGACGGAAAAAACTCGACTTATGCCATTTGTAAAGAGGGAACAAGGAAGTAACGCGGTCATCACTACACAGAAAGGGTGTCACTCATTTGGTAGTCAACTCTCAATTTGGGAGTTCGACACTCAAAATTTGGGAGTCAACTCTCAATTTGGGAGTTCAACACTCAAAATTTGGGAGTTGAACACTCGAAATTTAGCAGTCAACTCCCAATTCGGGAGTTCAACACTCGAAATTTGGGAGTCAACTCTCAATTTGGGAGTTCGACACTCAAAATTCGGGAGTTAACTCTCAATTTAGGAGTTTAACACTCGAAATTTGAAAGTCAACTCCCAATTTAAGAGTTTTCCACCCAAAATTCAGTGTTTACACTCAAAAATTGAGTGTATTTTCCGTAAGGGGCGGTCTTCATTTTTGGACCGCAAAATTATCTTGAATCAAGAATAATTTTCCTGGCGCAAGTTAACCTTTTTTTTTCTGTGTACTTCCTGCAACTTATATCAAAACTAAATTCATTGTCATATAAATATTGCAGGTGAGTAGTATCCACACGTGTAATACGCTATAAGGTCAAACATATGAATGAAAAAAAAAAAAAAAACTTCCAAAAATTTCAAATCTCGTGAGGATTTCGTCTTTTTCTTCGTCAGTGCAATGGCTGAAGTAACGCGGAATGTCCCATATGCATATTATGTATGTACATAATATACAGATTCGATCGCTGTTACATAGTATATGAAAACCAATCAATCGAAGGTCGTATATCGACCTATACAATATGCATGTACATAGTAGATTGTATAGTAGGTTTATGTATGTGTACATATATATGTTCCATACATATATATCTGCGTTCGACAACCTATTCTGCGAGCGGAATTCATTATTTCGATTTTTCAGACATATATAAGTATCGCTAGTATACATTCTGACGATAGCTGATGGTTTTTACCGGAAGTCGTATAATATTCGCGATAACTAACTATAAGCTGTATTTCGTAATTATTAAATTTGTATATCGCAATAATGAGGTACAATTCTCTCGTGACGTAGAGAAGAAGAAGCAGAAGAAGAAGAAGAAGAAAATAAAATTAAACGAAGAAATCATTAAAATTAAATAATTACTGCAATCAGATATAGAAATTGTTTCATCGATATAGTATAATACAGCGCAGGATTATATCGAAGATGAAGTTGCGAGTATTGCCGCACGATAACATTAACTATTGGCCTCGGCGCTTTCGCACTGCGGTGTATCTGCCCCTAAAGTAAAATATACCGTATATCAATAAACGGCGGCGCTATCTATACAAAGTTCTTGAAAATTTTTAAGTAACGTTTTTTTTTTGTTTTTTGTTTTCCTCTCTTATATTTCTCACGTTATCACATAATATGGGTGTGACTGACCAGTTCTATCGTACCTAAAAAAAAATTCATGGAATATAATCTTTCGCTAATTGCCTACGTTTTATTCCGATAGATAGATCAACCGCGGATAATAAATATATATATATATATAATATGTACAAATTTTATTTCAAACACTGATGCGGACATTTGGATCTTGATATCGTAATCATTTCGAATATAGAGCACGAATTCTTGATCCAATGTAATATTTCTATGCAATAGCTGTATAGCTTTAATTATTGTTATTTTTCTTTTTTTTCACTCACAATGAAAAAAAAGAAAAAAAAAAAAGAATCACAATGCAAAGCAAAATCGAAGAATATATTGTATCACCCCGCAAGCGAGCTGCTGGAGACGTGTCTCCAGATCTACTCTAAATGCATTCCACCTACTTGAAGATGCAGGTCACATTACTTGATGCGTTTAAACTTGAACTATCAACCGAATATATACATGGCTCTATATGCTCGATATTATATATACGTGACTATCTATATAGTATTGGTACCTATGTATGAATTGTTTGCAGAATTGAGAGAGAATCGACTTGCTATTTGACTCTAGAAAAGCTCGGTGGTAGCCGGCCTACCTATGAATACTGTACGTGTTTCTAGTCGATAGATTCCTGTTAGCCGCATTAGAGACTCCTATATAGGTAAAATACGTATTACTCCAAGATTCATTTAGAGGTATATATACGTATATTGTACTACCTGTGTCGGCTAATACAATCTATTTTCATGTGTAGGTAATTACGGCACAATGAATTTCCCAATAATTTTATTTTTCAAATATTTATCAGTGGGTTTTTCTTCCGCTGCAATGCTATATCCAAAGTGATTCACATATATACGTCTGTGATAGAACTGCTGATTTCACAAAAATAGTATCACTGACTAATCTTTATGCACCTATATATAAAACGATTTCCTCGATTAAAAATAATAATAATAATAATTATATATTATTATATCAATATCATAAGTGACGCCTAAACATCCGAGCATTCATTATCTGAGAAATCCGATTAGATATACATGCTAGTGACAGGTACTTTTTGGATATACCGATTTATACGAGGCCACGCGTACCTATACCTAGGTATAACCCGAATTGTACATCTCTTTTCTGACCAAAATATATTGTCACCACGATCTTCGGAGTCTACGTTTGCAATGAATAACGAATCCCTAATCTTGGTCGATTGCAGAGGATGAGGAATATTCCCTTTTTCGAATGAAATCTGTTTCGAAGTTTTACACACTCAGAAAAATAACAATCAAAATTTGGTCATTATATGCACAAACACATTTTTTGTTCAGTCAATCAAATTTTTTGTTCAGTCAACCAAAAATTTCGTTGGGATAACCAAAATTTTGTTGGGACATGGCTATTCCAACAAAATTTTTGGTTGACTGAACAAAGAATGTGATTGTGCATATAATAACCCAAATTTTGGTTGTGTCAAGAAGACTTTTTTCTGAGTGCAATGCGTAGATCAGCACCCGTGTCAGAATTAGTAGTTTCAGAGATATATATACTTATAGTAGAACATATAGTGGTCATTGCTGGAGTGTCATCACGTATAAGTATGTGATTGCGTCGAATCTTGCTAAATGAGAAATTTAGGATGAGTAATCATTCCACTAAAATGCAGGAATGTGTCTGCGTTCGTTGAGCACCCTGCGTTACGTGTACGTATTTATCCTCTTTATAGCACATCAGAAATCGTAAGTAGGGGAAAGGTGGGTAGCTCCGGACAGCGGGTACCCCCGGTCATCTCAAGTTTTGGACACTCACGAACAAATAAATTTGAAAAATAAAATGCAAAAATGTGACCAAGATCGTTGCCCTAATTTTCACGTTTTATTTTTCAAATTTATTTGTGCGTAAGTGTCCAAAACTTGAGATGACCGGGGGTACCCGCTGTCCGGGGCTACCCACCTTTCCCCTAAATCCGAGATGAAGGATAAGATTTTTTCATTTTATATAGTATAATAACGGTTTCGAATGATCTGTAACTTTCGAACTGATCGATATATATAATATCAACATTAGGGTGCTTTTTTTGAAACGACTATTTTTTTTTCGCAACTCCCCATTGAAAATCTTGTTGTAGACGTCGAAAAGGGAATCCTGTCCAATTTTTAGCTCTTCATTCCAATTCCAGTACTCGCGCTTTTCTTTTTAAGTTTTTCCATGCTAAAAGCATGTAAACAATACGACCTTTTCTTTCGCCGCGCAAAACTCAGCCGCATTTCAATGGATTGTTCTCATCCTAGACTCATTTGATAGAGAATTTAGTGTTCTTCAAAAGTGCCCAAGATAGTTTGACTGACTTGAAAATATTGAACTTGACATTTTGTTGGAATTTTATATTTAAAAAAATTAAAGTCCTTATATCTTTTGAAATACTGATTTGAGAGACTTTATGTACTGGACTTTTTTTTTTAGAGAAATAAATTTCCTACAAAATTGTTCGGAAGTTTTTTTCTCCAAGTCCAACTGTTTATTCGCCGACAGCAAGAAAGAAGAATTATGCATAAAATCGACTTTGGAGGCTCACACAAGTGCGGCGGTTGAAGCCACAGCCAAACTACCCACGGCACTTTTGAAGAACACTAAATTCTCTGTAAAATGAATCTTGGATGAGAACAATCCATTGAAATGCGGCTGAGTTTTGCGCGGTGAAAGAAAAAGTCGTAATGTTTACATGCCTTTGGCATGGGAAAACTTAAAAAGAAAAGCGCGAGTGCTAGAATTGGAATGAAGAGCTAAAAATTGGACAGGATTCCCTTTTCGACGTCTACAACAAGATTTTCAATCGAGAGTTGCAAAAAAAAAAAAATAGTCGTTTCAAAAAAAGCACCCTAATATATATACGACTTTTGACAATGTCTTGTAGTGTAGATTTTTTGATATACGGGTACATCTTTTGGTTCGAAAAAATTCTAAATATGGCCGAGCAAAAAGTTCCACCGAACTCATAAACTGTAATAATTATTGAATTACACAATATTCTTGACCTCGTAATGTATGAAGTGGGGGGGGGGGGGTTCTTGGAAATGAAAGTCTGTGATTAGTCAAATTTTGACGTTTCGGCCCAAGTGGGGGCCCTCCTCAGAACGAAAATTTTATTTAATCTGTTCAAAACAAAGTACAGTCTTACAAGGTTGCTCGATCGAGCTAGACTATGTAGAATTATGTATAAAAACACAACAATTATTAAGAAAAATTCATACTATATTAGAGAACAAAATTTATGTGAAAGCAAGTTAACAAGTTGAGTGAAATTATTCGCATAATACAGTTCAAAGCAAAGTTTAAAGTTTGAAGACACGTGGTCTTACATAACCTCACATGAGGCATGCTTTTTAAACCCTATCAGGGAGAGAAGAACGAAGAAAATAATTATTATCTCGGTATGAAGTTGAAGTTCGTAACGTTAACGTAACACAGTTTTTGGAAAAAAAATTCACTATTTCATGACTCAAACTTTGTTGAAGTTGCCAAGTAGGCAAGATGAGTATGTTTTACTCAATTCGGGGAATAATGGATCGTATTCTGCTGTTTTTGAACCGTTCAAGTCATGAAATCAAGAAATTTGCACAATTATTTTGTTGCGTTAACGTTACGAATTTCAACCTCATATTATCTCGGTACTATATTGAATATTTCATAATTTTCAAACTGATAAAGATAATGTATATGGGTCAAAATCATGGAGGTGGAAAATTCTGGTATTCAAACTCCGAAAAATTCAACTTGGTTTTAGAGTCAATATTACTTGCTGAAATCATAGCTCTATTCTTCATCAATCATTATGTAAGCGGGCAGCGCACAAAATTATCTTTTAAATAATTTATTGACAATATTAAGAGCAATGGCGTAAGAAAGAATCATTTCGGGAATGTCATTTAAAATACAAAATGAAATGTTCGATTTCGTTGGGATGAACCCATTTTACGTTATTTCAGTTTCAATTGGTAAGAATAATAGTACATTGGACAACAAGGGGGGGAAATAGGTAGTTTTCAGCAAGGGTCAGATCATGTTGCACGAGTCGGAGTCGAGAGCGCCGAAAATGCTCAAGACAAAGACGAATGCAACGTCAACACCCGAGCTTGAAATTACCCCCCCCCCCCCCCCCCCCTTCTTCAATAAGCGGGCAATAAAGGATTCTTTATTGCCCGCTTCTTCAATAAGCGGGCAATAATGGATTCTCTATTGCCCGCTTCTTCAATAATATATATATATATATGCCGCTCATAAGCACAAAAAACGCAGAAATCAATACATGCGTTACAAAAAATATGGTGTGTACCAAGGGCTAAGTGGGCTTTTTGACCTCGTGTGGTTGCAGTACTCGTCTTCGGCTCGCAGACGCACTCGTCTTCGACTCGTGCTACCTCGCCTCTGACTCGTACTGCAAACTCCACACTCGGTCTAAAAAAGCCCACTTTACGCCCTTGGTACACAATATACTATTTCACCACCCCCTGGCATCGGAAAGTACGACTTCCCGCTCACGCGAGGGGCCGAAAGTCGTACTTTCCGTGCAGGTGTGTTGAAAACCGTATTTTTTTCGAAGAGTGCATGTATAGGCCTTTTTTCGTGCATGTACGATAAAAATTTTTGAAATTTTGAAAATTTCGAATAATTTGAAAACTTTTGAAACGCTCCCTTCCTTCAAAAAGTTCCCTCCCTTTGGAAGTAAATGTACTCAATTACCTCTCTAGGGAGATAATATCCAATATTTCCTTTGGGAGGTAATGGATATTACCTCCCTTTACAAGAAAAGGACTTATCAATCCCTAGGGAGGTAATATTCATTATTTCCCTTGGGAGATGACAGTACTTTTTGATACTAATGCGAAAGTGTTGATTCTCGGACGAGTGATGACCCTGAAGATATCTGCATCAGACAAATTGAAACCTTTGGCAAGGTGTAACAGCTGTGCCGTTCATTGTACGAAGTTTCACGTCATAATGAAATTTCATGTTTTCAAAATTCCCCAGGTGCGCATTTTTTCCAAAGAATTTTATCACCCTCCCTTACGGCGCTGCGGCTGAAATAAACCTTTGGCAAGGCGTTACACCTGTACCGTTCATCGGACGAAGTTTTACGTCCGATTGACACATTGTCCGTATTGACACATGCCAGTTAGCGATCATTATTCATCAAATTTATGCAGTATATTACGGAATATATCGCAAGTAATATAGTACGGCAATATATGCAGTATTAGACTGTGTAAAAAAAAAAAAACGACATCTTTTTGTTCGGGCCCTTTCGAAAATACTTAGTGCTTAATATAAAAAAAATTGTCCCCAAAGCTCAGCTATGTAGCTTGAACACAGAATTAGCGCATTTGAAAATAGTAATTTCCCATGTATTTCAAATGGTAAAATTTGTTGATTTGAGTTTTATTTTTATAACTCTCTTTATTCAACTGATAAGAATAAAGTAGACATACGGTTCCGTAGTCAATACGGACAAACCCACTGGCACAAAGCAAAATGTGTATGCTCGTTATCTCGGCGTGACTTCACACGGACAATCTTTTAAATTTAATTTTTTTTCAAAACCGCTGCCTGGAGAATTTCGACAGAATGAAATTTCATGATGGCATTGAACTTCGCCCGACGTACGGTACAGGTGCTACCCCCTGCCGAAGAATTATTTCAGCCATAGAACCGCAAATAAGCGTAACAAAATTTTTCTGAAAAAATGCGCACCTGGTAAATTTCGAAAGGATGAAATTTCATTATGACGTAAAACTTCGTCCGATGAACGGTACAGGTGTAACGCCTTGCCAAAGGTTTATTTCAGCCGCAGCGCCATAAGGGAGGGTGATAAAATGCTTTGGAAAAAATGCGCACCTGGGGAATTTCGAAAACATGAAATTTCATCATGACGTAAAACTTCGTCCGACGAACGGTACAGGTGTGACGCATTGCCAAAGGTTTAATTTCAGCCATTGCACCGCAAGTAAGCGTAATAAAATTTTTCTGAAAAAATGCGCAACTGGAAAATTTTGAAAGGATGAAATTTCATCATGACGTAAAACTTCGTCCGACGAACGGTACAGGTGTGACGCCTTGCTAAAGGTTTATTTCCGACATAGCATCGCAAGTAAGCGTAATAAAATTTTTCTGAAAAAATGCGCACCGGGGAAATTTTGAAAGGATGAAATTTCATCCTGACGTAAAACTTCGTCCGACGAACGGCACACGTGTAACGCCTTGCCAAAGGTTTATTTCAGCCGCAGCGCCCTAAGCGAGGGTGATAAAATTCTTTGGAAAAAATGCGCACCTGGGGAATTTTGAGAACATGAAATTTCATTATGACGTGAAACTTCATACAATGAACGGCACAGCTGTTACACCTTGCCAAAGGTTTCAATTTGTCTGATGCAGATATCTTCAGGGTCATGGACGAGTGTGAAGTTCTTCGCCCTAGCGAAGCAAGGGTGACAATCACACGAGTCGAGAATCATCTTCCGCACGTATATCGAACTTTATTTCTTAACACAATGCGCGTTAAGTTGAATTTTATGCACTTATATTATATTATATTATATTAAATTGAACTTTGCGCACGCAGTGTGGAAATGAATATCAACTCCCTAGGGAGGTCATGAAGTCCACGCTGGAAATTAGTAATTTTCTATCCGCTTTCCATGCAAGAAAAAGGGCCTATTACATGCACGTGTTGAATAAATATTATACCATGAAAAGTTCAACTAACATTTTGTAGTTTCAGATTTTTTAACATATTTTCACTCAATAGTGCCTTCATGGCAAAATGTCCTAGTCTAATCTTCAATTTATTTTATATTTGTGAGTTTTGATTATCTCATTTGTGATTGAATTTTATCAATTTCTTGCAGCACACTAAATTCGTGTGAATTGAGTTCGGGAAATCAAACATTTTTCTCATTAATTTAGATTTTGCATCGTTTTCGGAAGTGATGGTAGCGTCCCCTAAGTGATGGTAGTGCATAGCATGTAACTGGATATGTATGAGTGAACTATTATTATTTTTGAGAAATTTTGATTGCACAAGAAATATTCATTCCTAATACAATTTTTTGTCAGTAAAAGATTTTTTCTGAAAAATCATATAATTGAAGAAGAATTTGCCTCACAGAGTCGTTTCGGGAACGCAGGTGTCATTTCGGTAACGCTCGTCATAGTCCGGGAACGTTCCCGAAATGACCGTTCCCGAAATGACGTTTTTACCTTTCTACACACAAAATTTCTACACACATCGTCGTATGCCGTATTTCTGAGGTTATATTGCGAGGGATTTTCATTAATCATCATAATTACTATAAAAAGTCTCATCATTCGCATAAACAAAATGATTGACACCGTTCCCGTGATGATGCTGTATTGATGCACGGTATTCAAATATCGAATTGAAGTGTACTTATCAATTAAATAATTAATTCAATCCGGAAGAACGATAACACGCCGGCAACTTGTTCACTGTCACTTTACATGACTTCTAGTAAGCATCATCCACTACGATACACGCGCAATATTTTCACAGATTATGAATGCGTTCCCGGGATGACGAATTTTTCGTCGGACAACATTTGGTAAAACACAATGATATGTTTTTTTTTTATTTATTCCGAAAATTTCCCATTATCCTAAACATTATATTTAGTATATTGTTTTCACTAGAATAGTTATCTCTGCAGAGTTGATTTCATTACGTTTTTTGCCATGTGAATAGAAGAAAATGTAATATAGACGCGTTCCCGAAATGATATTACGACCATGTAGACTGAATAAAAATGAAAGTGGAGAAATTTTATGCGGAATCACTTGATGTAGCATCAACTACCATCAATATTGATCGATCAAAGTAAAAAAAGTCCATGATATTATGTAATTTCAATAATAAAAATCCTTTCCAACCCAAATTTTCCACCTCCATGATTTTGACCCATATAGGTACGTTTATTGGTCAAGGTCGTCAAATGTTTAGTATCTGATAAAGTATTTGTTATAGTCTTTTTTTTTCTTTCTTCTTCGGTTTTTTTTTACAAAATTCAAGTGATCCCAAAAATTATTGACATCATACATTCATTAATATACCTACGTGCGCGTTATTTCTGATACCATTACCAGGTACCAGCAAAGCCTACGAGAGTTACGAGGAAATTAGAAATGATTGTGAAACGAGGCTATAGATATGATAAGAGCGGAAATTCCCTTGGTAATCAGGTTTACTCCGAAAGGATGAACCATCGCAATGAATCTATATATGCCAGAAGCATATGAGTGAATTTACAATGCATGAAATACATTTATTTATGTTGCATTTTATTGAGTTCATTTCGATGCAGGTTTTCATAATTTATAATAACGTTAATGCGCATACTTGTGTTTTCGTAGAACAAGTATAACTTCAAATGACTTCCAATGATTAGGCAACGATTCCAAAGTCACTCCGCACACACAATTGAACAAGTGATTTCCCATGCGGATGCCCTATTGAGGGCTTGATTTATACTTTAGTATATAGTTATGTATACATACCAACTCGATTATTTCTTCATATTATTCTATTACGATTGAACAGTTCTTTTTTTTTCGAAAATAATAAGTCGCCCGTTGCCTAAATTACTTTGTACCTATACAAAAAAAAAAAAAAAAAAAGTTGAATGTAATAACATTTACAATATGCATTCAGATTAGATTCGACCAAACATCCAAATGATATAACTTGTAATAATGACTCGTCACATCATCAACTCTGATCAAAGTGAATAAAAAAACCCGCTAAAAATTAATATATTTACAATGTGAATTCGGATTAGATTGAATTGAACGTCTGAACGATTTGTTATACAGGTATTCATGGCCATCACAATTCCGTTCCAAACGGGATAACAACATGAATTCAAATTCTATTTGTTACATGATTTTTTTTAGTTTTGGGTACTACAGCCTCCGAAAATGTATTTAAAGAGAAGAAAAACCGATCGTAATATTCAGCACAGATGAATTAGCATCCAATATCGTCTTGTGAATAAATAATGGGCAAATTTTTAAATCCTGTTCAAATGTTTCAGGAATGTGCATAAATCCGAGTTGGAACAGAAATTCCAAATTTATTCGACTTCTCACTGAAGACTTGGAGTTGCAAATCAGAATTTGAGGATAAGATTTTGTATGTAATGCAATTTTGATTTGCACCCGAAAGTGAGAGTAGTGTCAATTTCGAGAAAGTTTAGGGGCAAACAATTCTGATTCGCATCAATAGATCCTAGAATTCAGAGAGTTTTGTGATTCTGGTTTCGACCTAGAGCTCCTCGATCTTCAATGAAACGTTTTGCGAACTGAATTCCAAGTCGGAAACAAAATTGTTTATTCAGTTGATTTTGAGAAAAATGATAATTTTTATTCCGATTTGGGTGATAATTATTATTGATTCGCCGATTTCGGAAATCCCATTTACATTTATTGTCTGATAATAATTGGTAATATAGCGATACAATATTGAAAATGTTTTGCAATATAAAGTAGACAAGCCACATTGTTATTGTAATATAATATTGTGTGTGTATGTATTTTGATATTATCAGAGAGTAGATTATTGTATTGTTAAAGGTCGTCGCGCGCTAATTCTAGTTAAAAATTTCATGTCAGTTGGCGCCACTGATCAAAGTGTACAAATTAGTCGTCTCCTAGCCCGAGAGATGACGTATATATCGAAGTATTGTGAAGATCAGTGAACATCCCGAGTGTGATTTTATTAGCTTGGGCAATTTTTTCACTCAGCGCCACGAAACGGGAGCGAAACTAAACAGGGTAACGCTAGAATCAGGAGCTATCGCATGATCCACCGAAGGGTGCATGTGCCAATCAACGGTTGGTGACACAGAAGTTTACTTAATCGACTGCGATGCGACGTCGTCGGTAAAATCACAGTCCGCAATACAGAACTCTTCTGTGCGTGTTTCTATCTGTTTCGACATCCTCTCGATAGATCGGTTGGGTTTGTTACGAACTTGAGGGGCTCTGGTAATCGCATGGGAACTACTTTTACCGCGTTGATTATATTGGTACAAAATATCGCTTCCGTAAGATGTCGGTATTTTTTTATTTTTTTTTTATAAAAAGCATAATCGTAGAGATGAGATAGCGCTAAAAATGTGTGGTAATTGCCACCGCCGAGTAGCTAAGTATTTCTAAAGTTACAATAAATTTAATGCATCGGTGAATAATCCCACAGATACTCTGATGATATAAACTGATAATCTGTGAAGAAAATTTAGAAATTTCGAAATTTTGTAAAAACGTAATATTTGGCCACTTCCTACTGCAATCAAGCAGTAATCTCTAAAGTTTCATCCCAGTCGGTTTTGTGGTACGGGAGAAACTACGAATCGCGTTTTCGAGGTGAATGAACCGTGTATTCAGTATTGCAATTGTGCAAGTGTCAGCAAGGTAGAAGTCTCACGCACTACTGCTGGCACACACCACTTGCGCAAAGTGCAATATTGAACATCGTATTTCAGAATCTGCTTCAAGATTCTGTACATCGACAGCCAGTCACGCAAGTGCCATAATTTTGGCCTTTTTTGATATTTATGTGACAGAAACTTATCTCCATTTTTTCTTAATTTTTGCACTCGTCAATGTACTTGAAATATTTTCGCGGTATAAATAAAAATTTGAAACACAGAAGCGCAAGTGCCATTTTTTTTGTATGAAACAGACGTAGGTAACAGGAGAACGTATCTCCGCAAGGTATTATGGAGATACGTCGTTTCTATGTTACAAATCATTTGACACTCGGAAAAGTTCAAAAATACATGTGTATCTCCAAAATGAATGGATTCCTATTAATTTATGGAATTATGTAGTTTAGAAATTATTTATAACAAAACCAGGTAAGTGTGGAGTTACGACTGTGTCACATAAAATGCGTGGAGATACGTCACTATCATACCGAATTATGGATGATGGCTCTTTTCATTCATCAAAGAATTTCCAATGCAGAGAACAATTTTTTTGGAGATCGTCTGTTTGAATTACATTACTTGCAAAAAATGAAGATTTGTCAATATATAGTTAACAAATCATATATTTCTCGTGAAACTGAGTCCACCCGTGCAAAAATTTTTGCCCTGAAATAGGCTTGCTAAACGCTTGCAGAACCATTGCTTCAAACGCTTGCAGAACTATTGCTTGAACGCTTGCAAATTGAAACAAAACTGTCAAGGGTTTTTCCAAGGGTCTTGAAAGGGTTCTTTCAAGGGTTTTTCATAGGTTACCAATGGTTTTGAAAGGTTTCTGTCAAGGGTTTTTCATAGGTTGCCAATGGTTTTAAAAGGGTTCTTTCAAGGGTTTTTCATAGGTTGCCAATGGTTTTGAAAGGGTTCTTTCAAGGGTTTTGAATAGGTTGCCAAAGGTTAAGAAAGGATTCTCCCAAGGGTTTTGAATAGGCTGCCAATGGTTTTGCATTTTTATGAAATTAAAAAGTAATAATAGTAGAAGAAAAAATCAGTACGAAATGTGACATATTTTATCGTCAGTTGACCCAGCCTACGCATCCTATCGATGAAATTGCATTATACACCTACTGAGAAAACCGCCGCATTTTTCGTCCCCGCCGGGACTTGAACCCACGTCCGCTCGGTTACCAGTCGCACGCCCTAACCACTACGCTAAACTACCTCATGACATACGACCCAACACTCACCTACTTGTTTAGGGCCTATCAAAGTGTCAAGTTATTACTAGCGTGCATTCGCGAATATACGTTGCAATATACTTTGACTGTCTTGTTCATTAGTCTATATAAAAAAAGCACCTTTGGTGCAAAAACCTTTCGCCAAGTCCATTAATGTGTAGATCACTTTACCAAAAAATAATCAAAGGTTGCACTCGTTCGCTCGCTCACTCGATTGGTTCATGATTATCAACATACAGAAGCATTGAAATCAGATACAACTGCCAAGTACCTGTAGAATAATAAAAGTTTGGAATTGAAAAATTTGTTCAAATTACATAACGTTGTACTCGTTCGCTCGCTCACTCTATTGGCTCATGATTATTGGTTGAAAAAACAATTCGGATGAAGAAATTGAAGATGTCAACATTTATCTAAAAATATTCATAACGAAAAAATAATTTAAACAAAATTAAAAAAAAAAAAATTTGGAGTCCGTGGTACGTTGGCGGGCCAATGTTTGAATATCTATCAGATGACATTGACATGGTTCGCGATCGATATTTTATATTTCTTTTTCTACAAAAGGCCCCCCAAGTACCACGGACTCCAAATTTTTTTTTTAAATTTTGTTTAAATTATTTTTTCCTTATGAATATTTTTAGATAAATGTTGACATCTTCAATTTCTTCATCCGAATTGTTTTTTCAACCAATAATCATGAGCCAATAGAGTGAGCGAGCGAACGAGTACAACGTTATGTAGTTTGAACAAATTTTTCAATTCCAAACTTTTATTATTCTACAGGTACTTGGCAGTTGTATCTGATTTCAATGCTTTTGTATGTTGATAATCATGAACCAATCGAGTGAGCGAGCGAACGAGCACAACCTTTGATTATTTTTTGGTGGAGTGATCTACACATTAATGGACCTGGCGAAAGGTTTTTGCACCAAAGGTGCTTTTTGGGGTTGATTTCACTACTTTTTGTAAAATTTTGCTTGACCACCTGATAATTGTGCTCGCTCGCTGCGCTCGCTCGGTTGTTTTGTACTAAAATCTAAGCTGTTTGTAAAACAAGAATGAAAAAATGATCTGCACTGAAGGTCAAGGCACTACGTTGACGTGGAATGTAGAATAAAGCCTATCGGAGTCCAACACACAACGTCGACTGACAGTCTCGTTTTGACTAGATGATACGGAGTTAGATTATAAAACTCGTCGGAATCCTACGCATAACGTTGACTCACAATTTGAGTGTGAGCAGACGCGCCTCTAGAGATGAGCCTAACATAGAGCTTGAAGTGGAATTCGTTGCAATCCAATGTTTGAACTCGGCTTTGTTGGTCTGGCTCCTTGCCGTTCCTTATATCAAATCATGCTATCCTGATATTTTTCAACTTCAACATTTTTTCTTGATTTTCTATTGTCTTAGACTTCCTCAGGCGGTGACTTGCTAGATAATTGAATCCCCAAAAAACCGTTTCCTCCGGTAATTGCATTCATGAATGGAAATAAGCCAAATCTACAATGCATAAGTGAATTAAATTTAGAGGTAATAGTCATTTAATAGTCATCTAACAGTCTTGTGTCATACAAGGTAAACCTAATCGTAAAATTATCCGTTCACAATTGTTATTCTATCTATCACTATGAATTTTACACGTCAATCGATTCGCATAACCTCAGAAGCTCAAGATCGTAGGATTTAAGATAATTAACCTATCGAAACATTTTTGTTGGTGGCTATCACTTAAATGTACTTGGCGTAAGGTTTTCGCACCTGAGGGGCTTTTGGTGGGTATTCACTAGTTTTCGTACCTTAAAATTTTATAATAATCATTGCTTGTACTTTTTTTTATTTTCTTTATTTGGATTCGAAATAGACCACATGCTCAAACGAGCGTTAGGTCAATAAAGGAAGAAGAAAGAAAGAAAGATTTGGATTCGAAAACATGAAATGAAATGACAACAGGCGTCTGCTAGTGTTGCAGACGGTTTCTGTCTGCGATACCAGCGCCATCTACCTCGTGACTCTCGTACTTACGCCACTGTATACAACTTTTGTGTGGTTCCCCGTCTAGTGATTTTATGGGAATGGTTTGAATTGGCTGAATCTTGGTCTGAAGAAGACTAAAGTCCGGACCACATGCTCAAACGAGCGTTAGGTCAATAAAGGAAGAAGAAGAAGAAGAAGAAGACTAAAGATTCGACTACATGCCCACCCCAGGGCGATAAGTCGTTAAAGGAGAAAGAAGAAGAAGAAGAAGACTAAAGACGACTACATGCCTGTATAAGGCGATAAGTCGTTAAAGGATAACTAACTAAGAAGACTAAAGAGAAGGAGAAACATTGTACGAGGAAACGGGGTATCAGAATCTGTAGTTAATTATATCTCAGCACTCCGAACACCGATTTAATCGATCTAGGGCTCAATTGAAAGCTTTTCATGCCCACATCCTGGATTAAATTAGTTTTAATTCGTGTATGTTGTGAAATGAAAGAAAATGAAGATACTAATTCGCGGTATAGGTTAGGGTAGTTGCCTCTCGGGTATATAGACTCGTTGAGTCTCGCGCTTGAAAAAAATTTTTTTTAATGTACTTGGCGCGAGACTCTACCGAGTCTCTTGATTTTGTGACATGTTGCTATATATGACTCCGAATTTTTTCAACTTGTCCAATCTACTACCTTGTAGGTATATCCCGAAACTTCGCATCGGCTGACAGATTGAATACAGATGCTGCGTCGACATACCCTTACGGAAAAAACCCCTCAAAATATCACCCTCAACTGAGCCCTCAACTTTCAGGGTGATTTCGTACCCCCAACTTGGGGGTTTAACCCTGAATTGAGGGGTACCTTCGACTTGAGGAACAACCCTCAAATGGGAGTCCCTTCAACTTCAGGGTTCTTGAGGTGACTTTTTGAAGTGACTTTTGAAGTGACCCGCCACTCATCAGGGTCATTCCTAAATTTTCAGAGTTGTCCCAGAACGTTTCAGGGTTATCCCTCATTTGTTGGAGGTTGTCGCTCAATGTTTGAGGGATATTCCTCAATTCTTGGGGGCTTTCCCTCAATTTTCAGTATTGACCCCCAACTATTCAGGGTTATCCTTCAATTGTTGGACGTTGTCCCTTAATGTTTGAGGGATATTCCACAATTCTTGGGGGTTTTCCCTCATTTTTCAGGGTTGATCCACCAACTTTTCACGGTTGACTCTTCAATTGATGGTTCATCCATAGGAATTGAAGGTATTACCCTGAATATTGGAGGTTGAACTCTGAAATTTCAGGGTTTCACCCCCAGAATTGAGTTTTTTCCGCAAGGGTAGCGCTCAACGTTATTATTTCGAAATAATTTTGCTGGTATCAGAAAACGCTGAAAGTATTTCGCAATGTATTTTTAATCGTGAAGAGGGAATCACATCTTCCGAAAGCCATCTAGTATAAGATTCATATTGAGTTAACTTATAGCCCTCATTTCTGCTGATCCAGTGCAAATTTAACGAGCGTTGCGATTATTTTATCATTTTCGAGATGAGCGGTGGCGTAATTATCCTGTTGACGCTATTTACGACCGCGATAATGCTGATATCAACTGCAGGTCAGGGTGTCAATTCGCTATCATGTAAATCTGTACGTCAAGCTTCAGCAGTATTCAGTTGCTTGTCCATCATCCTACGGTATAACAATGTTGACTGTGCAATCGCTGGTTGTACTTGGACATGTTTATGTCTTTGGTATATTGCCCAATCATTTGTCAACCATCAACCAATCACTGAACCAGTCAATTCCCAATTCTACCGGAATCCCAATCCCAACCATCACCGAGTCACCGATCCGGCCAGCACTTACTTCCACCGAGATTTCAACGACTCCTGCGCCCAGGCTGCGGTCTGACTACACGTGAGAAAAACTATATTTCTTTGATTTCAATGATTTTTCTTTTCCGTCCTGTCAATATTAATTGAGGGGATGGGCGGAATAACGGCCCAGCAAACAAAACCTGTCGTTCAAAACTGCCTTTTGCTAGACTGACGCTAGATCAGGGTCAGATTTATGGTGTGCTGTAGCGCCTGATTTATAGACTTCTGTGTCGCTACTTGCATCGGTTCTAGCGTCAGTGAGTAACGTTACCGAATGACGTACAGCTGGCGCAAATATATAGCCATTCACACACATACTGTCGCCATATCAACATCTTAGCGTTAGGTTGTGACAGCATTCTAGCGTTATGTGAAAACGGCATACTAGCGTTCACCATTAACCACATTATTGGTTAAGTTCGAACTGCATTGACAGTCTCACTTTACTTTCTTCGTGCAAAATGTACGAAGAATCGCATAGTGTATCGCGAATTGGTTTACTACATAAGTCTTTTATATTTACATAAATCATAAGCAGTTGTTGGCGCAACGGCAAGAGTTCGGATTCATGTGACGAGGGTCATAGGTTCAAGTCCTCGTGTGGTCAATTTGTTTTTCAGTTTCTTTAAAATTTTTATGATATTTGCATTGTACCAGTACTGATTGACGCGAAGGTAGTGTCAACTTTATGAGGCATTCTAACGCCACTGGCTGGTGTTAGAATGGCGTTGGAATGCGGCAAGATTTTCGTGTTTCTTACTAAATCAAAAGTAGCGCCAATCTTACGTCACGGCGTAACGCCACGGCCTCACGTGAGATATGGAGGATTATAGCGACACAGCACTCTACGTTATTTGCGTTATTTACTAACGTCACGTTAGTCGCTAACGCATATCTAGCGTGTTTGTTACGTTGGTTGGTTTGCTGGGGGTATAACTCGGAAAACATAGTTTTGAGATAAATGAGAAAAACGTAGGAAACCAAGATCAACTCAACATATCCTGATATAATTTAACCACGGTCGTATATACAGGTCCCAGGTGCGGATACAAGGGGGGGGCCATGGGGGCGATGGCCCCCCCCCCCCCCCCCCCCCCCCAAAACCTTAAGCTCGAGGGTGATCACTCGCGCATCAAGGCGCGAATGACTATAACGGTGACGATAAAAAACACAAATCAATATGACGAATATTTTTTGTTGGTTAAGTTATTGGTTACACCACCTTGGCGCTCGGGATCGCCCCCCCCCCCCCCCCCCCCCCCCCCCCCCAAATGAGAAACCTGGATCCGCCACTGACAGGTCCGGAAACTCCGGTGGTGGGGGTGGGTCTCTTATTGAAGCCAAAAAAGTTGCCTAAATTCGCCACTCAAGTTGGTGCGCTGTGGTCGAGTAGTAGTAGTAATAACAACAGCGTTCTTACAATTTTTTTTTACATGATCACATGATACTAAATATTATTCGGATGCTGTTCGTTGCACGAAATTTCATTCCATTTGTTAACCGACGAAATTGGAGATTGCTACGTGAAAGAATACAAAAAAGGAAATAGGTTATTTTGACACTTGATGATCGCCATATTTGAAACTACTACTACTAGATCGCAGCGCCTCGCTCAAGTGGTAGCTTTCTGAAGCGCACCTGGCTTCAATAAGAGACCCACCCCCACCACCGGAGTTTCCGGACCTGTATATACGACCGTGAATTTAACATAGCATGGTAGTACATAATAATGCTTCTGATTATATAAATAGAACCACAAAAAGTTCAAATCCTTCACAATGAACGAACAATTAAGTTTTCGAGTTATACCGTTCTTCCAGATAACAAGGCTGTTTTTCACTTATCTCAAATTTTATTGTCACAAAAAAATTTGACAATGAGTACAAACAGTTAAAAACAATTATACAAGAAATTGTTTATAGCTGGGGTATTCCATCGCATTCCATGCCAAATCGACCGGGTCCTGACCCTCGACCTCTCGTATCGGGTCCGCGATTTTTTGTATCATTCTTCTGATTCTGAATAGCAATCCAAATTTTTTTCAAATTTTTCAGAATAAATTTGAGCACGTCATGGATTTTCAAAGTTTTTTTTTTTGCAATACCTCGATGGTGGTGATCGAAATAATATGAAAAATTTCTCAAAAATTCTGTGTCAGAAATCAAAATTTTTGAACCAAAATTCATAATGTTTGGACTTTCGCTTCAAACTATTCTTTTTTTAGCTTTTTTCTAAGAAAAATTTTGAAAAAAATAGAAGCGGTGATCAATACATTGTGGACTGCTGCTTGAATATTTCGAACGATAGCCAAGGATTCTTAGAAATTCTTTCAGATTTTTTAAACATATTTTGTATCTCTGGAATATAAATGTAAATTATGATTAAGAAATTAAAAAAAAAAAAAAAAAAAAAAAAAACACGTTGGAGCAAAAGTCCAGACATTAGGAATTTCGGTTTAAAAATTTTCATTTTTGACACAGAATTGTCGAACATTTTTCTAGATTTTTCGATCACGGCCATAAAGGTGTTGGAAAAAAAAGAACTTTGAAAATTCATACGACTTTCAAATTTATTACGAAAAATCTGAAAAAAAAAAAAAAATCTGATTGCTATACTGATAGAAGGATTTCTTGACTATTAATAAACACATTTATTTGGAAATTTGTTTGATTTTTTAATTATAAATTAATATTTTGTAACATTTAACAAATCATCTTTGTGCACAACAAATATTTATTAACAGTTAACAAATATTTATTAAGTAGTACATGAGTTGATAAATCATTTGTTAAATATGAATAAATTTAATTAAATATTAACAAATCCTTCTATCAGTGTATTTAGAGTCAGAAGAATGATACAAAAAATCGCGGACTAGATCTGAGAGGTCGAGGGTCAGGACCACGTCGATTTGGCATGGAATATCCCCAGCTATATCGTTTTTTTTTTTTTAATTCTAGTCTACGTATTAACAGTTTACTCCCGATTTTTAGCAGATGCTTCTTCGAATATATTTTGATAACATGCATTATATCTACGCTTCGTTTGACACAATTCTCATCAAAGTTTGTAGGTCATCTACTTTTGTCGATGATAAGCTGAGATGATGCTGAAGCAATGTCCGATATCTCTTCGATAGTCTCTGCGCTATCGAAAATACGTTTCCATACCCGAAATGTTTCGCGTTTTAAGTGATCATCCGAAAACATCACTCCGACGTTTCCATCTCATTTCATCTAGATATTTGGAATAACGGAATAACTCGAGTTATACCGTTCTTCCATGAATGTTGTTCAGTTCAATCCTCAATATTCAACCCTTTTTTATCAAATAAAAATATAATGTAGATCTATGGTCACTGATCATTTTTATGCAATCTCCGGAAAAACAGTATAACCCGACTTATACCGTTATTCCGCCCATCTCCTCAATTAATCTATTTTTCTTCTCTCTTTTTCCGTCTTCATAGCCTTGTGTTTGTTGATCAAAGCCAATTTTTACGTTCATTGTAGATACACGCCAGGTGTCGGTGCTCATAAGGTTTATACGAATAGACTCAATTGGAACGACGCTCGTTTGTACTGCGAAGAGGAAGGAGCTCATCTGATAATCATTAACTCCCGTGCTGAGATGGAAGCTATCGGAAAGCTCATGAAAAACTCGCGAATATCGTATAGCTGGGTTGGCGCTCACGATTTCTACAAAGAGGGACAATTCGTCACTATCCACGGCGAATCGTTGGAAAAGGCAGGATTCGCCGAGTGGTATCGAGGGGAACCAAACAGTTGGGGAGGTAATGAAAATTGCCTGATCGTGAAAAATCAACTTGAAGTATATGAGCTACACGATGTCTCGTGCAGCAGTAACTTCGAGTTCACGTGTGAGTTGCTCCTGTAATAAAAGATTCCCTGCATCCTTGATCCACATCAGATTCCGTACATGTATCTCCCAAACATTGCCTGAGATTCAACTAATACCTATATGAGTCTTAAACGAATGCGATGCGTATCGAATCGTTTGTGAAAGATAAATCAAGTGAAGTGACCGTAAAAAGAGTTGATTTTCAGTCAATATAAATATCCATATATTCTGTTGTACACTTGTTTGAAATATTCAATAACTGTTACCATATTCTATGGACATAGATTTATTATTGTGTTTTGTAAAAATGAAATGAAAAATTATCATATTGCTGGAAAACGAATCGATCATTTGACGGTATTCATTTACTATAATATATACCTATACAAGTCTTACGATTCTTAGGATCATTATACGAGGACGAATATCGTCCAATCGATTATTGAACATTTGTGAGATTGTTTGTGTCTGTACCTATTGGTTATCCCTGCTCAAGTTATCCCGGATGAAGATTTCCTTGTGAGATCTGTCTTAGATGAGTGATAAAGACTCAGGGTTATGAAAACCTGTTGGTGGTTTAGCAATGAGGAAAAAAGGTAATGAAGATATTTTCAAATTTTGTCAAGCATGGCCACAAAAGGTACAGTGGCCACAAATTGTACGTCTACCCTATTGTCAATCGATACCTCAGATTTGAACTTGATAGTTATGCTGATTCAGAAAAATCGTTTTGGTGTTGGATTTACTAATTCCAAATTCATAATGTTACTGCAATGTTAGATATGAATGGTAGTAGCTCGCCGTGCTCGTCGGCCTCTGAACGAAGGATACGATTTCGACGGATTCATGGAAGTATTGTTCTCCTGATTCTTGGCCGTCGTCGGTGTTGTCATCCGCACGAGTCATCGTCGTATAATTTATATTTTATCATTAGACTCAACGGGCGAGAAATTTGTAGTGGGTCCAGGTTCGGTTGTCCCGCCTAGTTGGGATCCTTGAATATGATCGAATTATAAATGAGTTAATTAGGAATCAAGAATTAGAGTTAGGCATGCAATAATTCGAAAAATTCTGGGTAACACGAAACAATAAATTTTCATACCTTCGACAAGATCAGGCAACTCGCAGACGAAAGCGTAACGTAATAGACAGTCTACGTCGGCGAGCAGGCCGCGAACAGTGATAGCTCCACAATCGTCGGTTGACCATGGATTCCCACCATCATTTGGTTCTCTGGGTTCCCACTTGTCATATCCAGCGTCTGATAAGCTTTGACCGTCTAGCGTTACGTGCCGACGTTCCTCCTCGCGATCAGTGAAGCCAATATGAGCAAAATCAGAATATTCTGAGTCAATATGCGGCTGCGATATCGTAATTAGCTGACCTATGATTGACGCCTCGGCTTTGGAGTTGATAACAGCCAGATCACCGCCTTCCTCTCTGCAGATCTGCCTAGCATCATCCCACGACCTGGCGTAGCTGTGAACCTTGTGGAATCCGATACCGGGTATGTATCTGCAGGAAACGTTATAGTGAGTTACACGGTAGTAATGCAACGATTGGGGAGACCATGCAGCAGATCGTGAGAAATTTGGGTACTTAGACTGAAGTGCAGTCAAGTTGAATGATATGAATATGAGATAACAGCTTGGAGAGTGAATATTCATCACCGTCTTCGAGTTGCCCAAGAAGCTACGATCGACGATAAATTTACAGTAAAATTTACAGATTTTTATCAAGAGTGCTCTGTAACGAAAAATTGTTGTTGCTGACGTTGTACTTTATAAATATGAAAACACCCGAAATATTTTCGCTTTTTAGAAATCGAAGAACGTCATGCCCTTCGTTCACTTGATCTCCATCAGTATCACTGATATCAATTTTGCAACAATAGGATGTGTTTTCGCTGAGAAACTAGGATTCGAAGGTTCCAAGTGCAAAAATCGTGTTTCATAGGCATGCAAATTGAAAAAATGGTTCGTCTTACGTATAGTCAGGCCGTCTGGCTTTGCGATCCAGTATGGATGTTGTTGGCTCCTTCGTCAACTGGGTGGTGTTTGTTATTTCGGTTGTACTGGGTGCCTGGGTTGAACTGAGTAGTTCGGTGCAATTGTGTTGAACTGGTAGAGTGTTGGGAACCGAGTTGAAAAAAGCATGCCCAAGTACGATCACCGTTAATGCGGACGACATCGTTGACTGTTGTATGGTAAGATGAACAAGCAACTGCATACGGCGTGAGCTAATCGTCGGACGAATTCACAGAGCAGCGAGTTGATACCCTGACCCGCGGATGATATTACGGTTATCGCATACTGGGAACTGACTCATCGCGAGAGTGCTCTCTTGAAAATTGTGCAATAATCTCAAAGGTCGTAAACATGAAAGTCTTGGGTAAGGAGAAATGTAAGAGCTCGATGTCAATTTCACCGATGTATTTTTGCCAGGATGTGTGACCTACTAATACTCAAATAAGCTCTTCTAGTGAGTGAGTAACGCTTCACAATCACGAACCCTCGTTACGAACGTCACAGAGTGGAACAAAGTCAAGATTTTTCCTTCCAAATCTCAAAGATGAATCCAACTGTAATGAAAATCGGTAAACGTAGTTCTTAGGAGTTAGTACAGTCAATCTAGACTATAACATTGAAATAATTCCCCTGGCGTTGAAAAAGGTATCAATCGATTTCAAAAATTCTTCCGAACAATATATCAAAAGATGTCCACACCAAGTTGACCGCGAATTATTTAATCAATTAAAAACTATGAATAATTCGGGTTTCAACGCCAAAATCACGCGGAGTTTGAATTCTACTTACATAAAAGAAAAAAAGAAAAATACCCTCTTGTAGCGGCGGAAATTCTCTATAAAATCAAAGTGAGAACTCATGTTCTAGGATCCCTAGTTTTTGCAAAATAAATTGTTAAAGTTTTTCACATGCCAAGTACGCCAAACGATCAGCTGTGTGGCAATCGATGCGCGCGCCGCTCTGTCCTCGATCGCGCATCGATCGGCACACAGCTGATCGTTTGGCGGAATTGACGTGTACAAAACTTCAACAATTTATTTTGCAAAAACTAGGAATCTTAGAACATGAGTTCACACTTTGATTTTATAGAGAATTTCCGTCGCTACAAAAGGGTTTTTTTTTTTTTGTTTTTATTTGATAGTAGAATTCAAATTGTGCGTGATTTAGGCGTTGAAACCCGAACTATTCATAGTTTTTAATTATTTAAATAATTCGCGGTCAACTTGGTGTGGACATCTTTTGATATATTGTTCGGAAGAATTTTTGGAATCGATTGATACCTTTTTCAACGCCGGGGGAATTATTTCGACCTTTACGTAATAAATAAATTCCAGATTGACTGGACTAAGTCGTTGGTTTTGAAACTGGCTTTAAAATTGATGAAATTGGGAAAGTGAGGAGTGGGCATCTACTATTTTTTCGGCGTAGACACTTACTATATGTACGGATCGATTCTGTGGATAGTAACGGGCTTAAAAGGTAGGCAAACGGGAAACGCCTCCATTGAGCAGCTCAAAGATCGACGATTGGTTCTGATTCCCTACTTAATTTCCTACGTAATAAATAAAAGCCAATCGTCGATGTTTGATCTGCTCAATGCAGGCGTTTCCCGTTTGCCTACGTTTTAGGCGCGTTATTATCCACAGAATCCCTCTGTATATGTATACGTAGTTTTTGCATAACATGTTGTTTACGATTAGAAATTGTTTCTTGGTAATTTCGCTTGTCGCTGGTCTAGCTTGAACTTTCTTGGGTCATACTTCGATTTGGTTGTCATTCACCAAGCTAAAAATTAAGCAACTACCACGGAACATATTACTGGGAAAGTATATATGGCGTCGAGGGGCTATTCACTTGGGAAGTCCTATGTACACTGATCTCGGAAGTCTGTAGAAGTCTTTGGAACTCCTTGGAAGTATTTGGAGGTCTTTGGAAATCCTTGGAATTCTTTGGCAGTCTTTAGAAATCTTTGGAAGTCACCATGGAGTCCTATGTAGTCTTTTGGAAGTCATTAGAAGTCATTCGAAGTCGAGGCATTGAAAGCCACTACACGGAAAGAAATGTATGGCGTTTACCACAATACTGGTATGGTATTGAGGCAGATACTGAAACAGTATCCGAGATATTCCTATACACTATCGCAACGAGTCCCATAAGTGTGGCGAATAACGCCATACTTATGGGACTCGTTACGATAGTGTATTGGAATATCTCGGATACTGTTTCAATACCTGCCTCAATACCATACCACTATTGTGGTAAACGCCATACATTTCTTTCCGTGTATGGAATCATTGAAAGTCATTGAAAGTCGGAAGTCACTTATACACCTAAAATTGAAGTGAATAGCCTAGAAAAGTGAATGCCTCAAGAGACATTTCATAGTATCGGAATATCCTCTTGAAGACGTGAGAGGATATCCATTCTGATTAGAGAAAAATATACTGAATGCCAGGGGTGTGACTGGTACGAGGATCAGAGATATAGGGGAGACTGGAGTCGGATGAAACACGAAAATTTATATTGTAGATAACTCACAATCCATGAACAGTACACTGAGAGAATTATATACTAAATATCCGCAAAAAAATATGGTGATTTACTTCATACAGTATAGCCGCGGTTGGATGTACCTGAAATATGAGAAATATCAAAATACAGTATAGGAAGAATCCGGACGGGTTTTATAGTATACAGGTTATATCATTAAATCTGTGCCAGTATAATATAAAGGAGCACAGAGTATATGTTTATTCGTACATCCCTGTATAGTAAATTATATCATACAGGATGGAAGAAGAATATATACCGGACAACAGTTTTTGACTACACTGAGTATACAGGATATTCTTATACTCGACTCGAAGGAATCGTTACGTATAGCACGAAAATTTACGAGCCCGCGTATACTAAATATCAGTATACTAATCACGAGTGGCACCCATACAGTATGACAGATATCTGTTACCATAGCGTAGATATTCCAATGCTGCATTGCAATTCTTGATGCTATGAATATTTTAAATAAAAGAATAGGGATAGGATTTTGGAATTCCGAAAGGTGACTTTTACAATGTAGTATAATGATATGAATTATAATCTGGATGTATCACAGAATTACCTTTGCAATAATAAGACTGTTCTGTAATATGTGATACGAATCGCATTCGGTGTATAATTTAATCATCCTCCATTGTAAAATCTGCACGAGAAAATTGCTCAAACACATCCAACTTAATATAGCCGTCACAATTTATTTATAGATATTAAGATATTATCAATCATAAGCTTAATTACTAATAGTTTGTTTTTACTTATGAAGAAAAATGAACTACTTTCCAATCCATTTCTTACTTATATATAAATATCCATCGCTATGACATTTGCTCATGTTATGTTATGTTATGGGAAAAGTTAAACATACGGTATCTTCATTCTCGGTAATCTAATTCGTCATTACGCATGGTGTTTTCGACGCTCGAGTTTTCCCTGCTACTTTGAGATATCTGTGTCTGTAGTGCAGGGATCAAGTTGTGAGAAGGTATTATCTCCGACGGTAGACTGTCATTTTCCTGTACGGTCAATTATTAATTTTTATTGTGTCATTAGTGATGTCAAGAGTTTGAGTTTGTGATTGTCAGACGAGCTCGAAACCTTGACAACTTGCAAATAACCCCTACATAACATATCAGTGACTGAATGATCTATATAACCATCTGAATTATCCCTGCAGTAATGTACATACAGTATAGAACCTCGATTATCCGAACCCTCAATTATCCGAACGATGACTTAGATTATCCGAACGTTGGCGCGAAAGATACATTGTTGCTCGCTGCCACCGCCGTGAGCAACAATGTATCTTTGCGAGAATACCCAACGCAACTTCTTCTTCTCAAACGGCTGCGAGACTTAGCCGCTCAAAAACGCGTTACAGCCGTTCGTCAATTAAAAATTGACGATTTTATAAAAAAAAATATAAAAAAAAGCATTCGACTTTTTTCAGGTGTTTAAAATACATATATATATATATAGGTATATATATGTATATATATTATATATATTTCAACGTTAATATGTATGTCAACTTTTAATATATATGTATGTACTGTTTTTATGTGAAAAGGCGTTGTTCATGATCTCGTCCCAAGAAACCCACGTTTCGATTATCCGAACTAGTCTCGGTCCTAATTGGTTCAGATAATCGAGGTTCTACTGTAGTGCAATGCAAAATTCGTTAAATATTTTTTCCGGTATGAAAATTCTGGGATATCCCCCATCATGCAGCCTTTGAACTATTCCAGATAGAGCCGCATGCGTTTTTGTATACCTTAAAATCTTCATGACATAATTTTAGAGAAAAAGAGGGACAAGCAAGCAGTAAAGCAACACATCTGCATGGCAGTTACCATCTAAACTAATGTTGGAAAATGGAAGATAATAAATTATAAGATATAACACTTACTTTGGCAAATTATCCTCCAGAGGCACCTTCGATTCTGTATTTCTTTCTTTCTAATTCTTTCACAAAACTATCTATTGAATGCGTTCGCTTCGCCAGCAGAAGAACAACTGGTGTGCAGTGCTTGGAAAGGGAGGGGAGGCGGGTAGGTAAACAAGCTAGCTGCGAAAGAGGGTCTGGAAATTTCTCCGAAAGAGTATAACGACAATTCTTATACTAGGAAAATAATATTCATAGTCAGACTGGGTTAAAATAAAATATCCGTCGCGTAAATTTTCAGTCGTATCCGATTGTAGAAATTGGCGTCAACATCGACTTTACGTTCGTATACAGTATAAGAATAAGTCACAGACGGTCTTGGAATTGGTAGAAGATTCTTCAAATTATTTTGTATAATACCCAAGATAGTAAAATGAAATTTTCGTTGCTGCAAATAATCTTTATATTATGTTGCACGTATTACTCTACCGGTATTCTTATTCAATGTTATACAACGATAATATTAATATTGGAATATACTTTGAGCAGGGTCTGCTATACTTTTAACAAAATTGAACGTACACATTGCAAATTTTACATAGCAATGTCTTATGGATGCTGATGCGTGTACTAAAAATCATATAAGGATTTTAAGAGACATTATAGCAATATTCCATTTACTCGGTCAACCATTACCTGTTACACTTGTGACAGAATTCAGTAAGCACATCATTCTGACCCTTATACTGACGGTAAATCCAGCTAGTAGGATACAAAATATAGTAAATTTTCGCATATCCTTCTCTCCGTGTACTGTGCTGCGATTTTTAGCACATATTCTCTGTACTGTTTAAAACATAGCACTGATTGTTAAATTTTGTTGAACAATTGGTTCCGTAGATAAAAACCATAAATGATGAGCAAGCGATATGTTGCAATTGACACCTCACGGGGGTCAGTTGAAACACCACCCAGAGTCAATTGAAACAGCTTTGAACCGAGCACAGTATAGTGGGTTTGGAATAGAATTTGTTCTTAAAATTACGTCAATGACTATTCTATCTGGTGACATTAGTTTATTAGATCAACATTTGGTTAGATAAAATCATGTAAATTAAATAACATTGATATTTAATAACAAGCAATACATTTTTTAGCTTTCATCGCAATTACAGCATATAAAGTGGGGGTCGTTTCCAGCACAGCTTTCATGAGCCCATAGCTGACATCGTTTGCATTGCAACCATTCCTCTCGACTTCCAGAATATTTTCCAAAGCATAGAAAACAGATATCTTCGTCGTTACGACGACTATGCAGATTTCTGTTTTCTTTCACTTTCTGAGGATCACTAGCTTTCTTTAGTTTTTTCTTTGGTTGTTCGTTTTTCTTTGACTTCGTTGCGGGCTTTTTTCGTTTATTAATTGCCTCTTCAAGGGCTTTCCTTACAGGACTATCAGTTAGAATGCACGTTTTTCCTTTAGCTCTGCCATGTTTCTTTTTATTTAATACAGGTGTTTGTGGCAAAGGCCTTATTTCTTCAGGTAGTTTTAGTGTGCTTACATCAAGTTCCGATTGAACTATGATTTCTTCCACTAGCTCCAGTCCATCATCCTCTTCACGTGATGTGTTAGCCTGTAGTGACGTAGAAATGATGATTACATCCAGTTCATTGTTGTTATCGTTAGTTGTAGGAGCTTGTGGCTCAGCTTGTGGCAAGTCTAACAGAATCGGAGGAATATTTCCATCTAAAGCTGGACTCTTTGAACTTGGATCTAGTGGCGTGTCAGTAACAGTTGATGGTGCGAAATCCTGGTCTTCAAATATGTGTCGATTATAAGGAAATATGCCTGTACACTTGAAACCAGACGTGATGTTACTAGGTGTCGTTGCCAATGGAAGTGATAATTTGGTCAAGCCTGGTATATCATAAATGGTCATTCTCTTTCCCACATTCTCATCCATCCAATGATCAGCTACACTGTTGAAATACGCCTTAAATGGGCCATATACAGTTCGATCTAGCGGCTGGAGCTTGTGAGATGTGTGGGGAGGAAAGGAAAGCAGGGTAATGAAATTATCCCTGCAGAAATCTATCACTGGAATCGATAGATGTGAACTATGATTGTCTAATATTAAAAGTACTTTGTTATCTTCATCTGGCCTGGCAAATTTTGCAAAATGTTTTATATATTGAAGAAAGTCTCCCTCTTGCATCCACCCCGATTTATTTACTGACCCGGCAGATTGTGACGGTCCATCTCTAATAAAGTGGTCGTGGAAATTGACTCTAGGAAAAACGAAAAATGGTGGAATTGCATTCCCCATTGCACTGATAGCCAAGCACATTGTAACCAGAGTTCCCCCTTCCTGAGATGTGATGGCACCAACTTGCTTGATACCTTTTGATGCGATGATTTTAATAGGCTTCTGCACAGTCGTTATACCTGTCTCATCTACATTATAGATGTGTTGTGGTTGAAAATTGTGACGCTTCATGACCATGTCTAAGTTGTCATAGAACTTGTTGACATTAACACGATTGAAATTCATAGCTCGACTGAGACTAGTGGACTCTGGCTCACGAACAGATAGCCCAGAATTTCTTTTCATAAATGATATCCGCCAATCTTCACTGGCCATTTCGAGCTTGTCCCAATTCTCAGGATATTTCAGCATATTCTGCTTTGCAAATTGATATGCCATTTTCCTCAGTTCTTTAGTGGACAATCCATAATACAATCGAGTTGCTGAATGGCAGTAATGAGCTAGAAGGGATTCCTGCTCAGCACTAAATACCTTATTGTGTGGTTTGTACCCAATCGTCACTGTTTCGAGATCATGTCCATCTTTTGTGATCTTCTTCACAAGACGACTTAGTGTGACATGGTTTATTCGAAAGCATTTAGCACATTCTCTAATACTTTTTTTTATTGTGAATTACTTCTTTCGCTGCTTGTCGAAGCGTAGTTGGAGAAGTTGTACCTCTACTCGTCTTCTTTTCTCGTGGCTTTGGCATAATCATACACGTAATACACCTGAAATTATTACGGTTAAATGTTTGCGTGACTCGTCCGTGACTTTTTTAGACGCGGGCCTGCGAATAGGCACGGCGTGTAATTAATTCTGAAAAGTTTCAATGAATCTAACACAGATAAGAACATACCTCCACTATTCTAGGGCAATGAATAATAATAATACGTATAATATTCTTTGTAATAGTTTTGGTTATGTAACTGATTTTTGTTGTTTATCTTTAGGCGCGTCTTGACATTTGTGAACTGCGCGTTGAGTGTTGCGCGTGAATAATGTTTCAACTGACACCGTCCGACACTGTTTCAATTGACGCCCGTGCCATCATTTTTATTCTCAACTATTTTTCGAAATGGTTATGATACAAGGATAAAATGCGAATGTTATATGTTGAACATCACAGTCTCACGGACTTATTGATGTAGTGCACTTGTCATTAGACCTAATATTGACTATGCAATTAAGAAATATTCCGACGTGAAGAAATTTACTTCGCGAAAATTCGAGGATGAATTATTTTCAAATGAGAATTGCCATGGCATTTCGTTGAATTTTTATCTGAAATTTTTATCACACGTTAGTCGTGTGATGAAGTGACTGATTTGCCATAAAATTTCGATTAGTAATATCAAATAGTGAACTAAGAGGATGTGTTTCAATTGACTCCGTGTTTCATCCGACTTCAGTCTCCCTTACTAATGTTTCAGAAGAAAGCATACTGAAATGATAGATATGAAAGAAATTTCACCTCAAAGTTAAAGAATATACTAGCCTCGTATTTTAAGGTTGTTGTCGTGCGACAGTCCGACCCAAAACTTAAAACCCATAATATTCGTACTAGTCAGCGACAATGTATGGCTCTGTGAGAGTGAGAGCCAGGAGATATTCACTCGAGAGCAAGAGAGATACGCGCCGCTTCATGTTTCAGTTTTAACTATAAAATCCAAACGAGACGGTCGAAAATGCTGAATGATGAATCAAACGATTCAGAAGATGACAATTTACCACTAGATATTTTTTTTATCAGAAAATTTCGAGTTGTTCGTTTTTTAATAATTAAAACCGGTGAATTTGCATTTAAACACATTAAAATTCGAAAAAATTCAAAACTTTTTATCTCGAGTTTGAAACGGTCAATTGCGATCATCCTAGGCTTATTTTGTAGCTAATTATTGGAGCTATTTACGATAAAAAATTCAAAAAACATTGTCGAAAAAAAAAGTTACAGGCCAACAACCTTAAATGAAAATATCCCATATAACAATCGTGCCACGCACGTAACCCTCACGAGCCTGAGAGCGAGGGGCTATTCACTTCAATTTTGGGTGTACAAGTGATTTTCGACTTCCAATTACTTTTAATGATTCCATAGTGACTTCCAGAAGACTACATAATGACTCCATAGTGACTTCCAAAGATTTCTAAAGACTTTCAAAGACTTCCAAGGATTTCCAAAGACTTCTAAAGACTTCCGAGACCAGTGTACATAGGACTTCCCAAATGAATAGCCCCGGTCTCTTGTCTTGGCCTATTATACTTACGTGTGAATGTTGCATATTATTCTTCCAGCTCGTTTTTTACAAGCCACTGTCGCAACTAATTGTTATTCATTATTACTTTCGAGCAAGTCTAGGCACTATTACACAAACACTTGATCGCCGATATACCAAAGTTGAGGGGATACCTTTACGATTATGATCAAAAAGGATAACAGCTAAAATAATTAGATGATTGTATTAGAGGAACACATTAGTATGGAAATGTACTAAAAAATATTCTAATATACTGATAAGAACGAGAATACGGGTTTTTCGGTGTTGGGGTGGCTCGATAAGCGAAGTTGGTATCAGAAAGTGCAAAAAAACATTCGTTCCGAAGACGCAATTATTTTCGTGAGAAAAGACTGAATTTATCGTTTACGAGATTTGCAAAGAATAAATGAAACTAAGGAGCATCATTCCGTGTCTCAACAGTTGAGAAGAGATTTTCGTGATTCAATAAGACTAGGAAATTAACTCTCAATCTGCATGACCGGAAAATCTGGTTCAATAATTAATTGAAAAATTAATCGAAGAAAGCGAACCACGTGGGCAAAATTTTTGCGGTACAATTCCAAAAACGTGACGTATTAAATAAAAATAATCGTCTGTCTTACGTGTAGTCATCACGGATGGGCTCAGGCTTGGTCGATTTTTGGGCGGGGTTCAGATTCTGATTCGTGGTGGGTACGCGATTTGCAGATTGAAAGCGTTCTGAGTAAAAACAGAAGGCTTGCCCAAGAATGATCAACCTTAGTGTCGACGATGACGTTGTCGTTCCGTGAGATGCACGAACAAGGATCTATGAATAAGAAATACGAATAATAATAATTAATAATAATAATTATTATTATTATTAATAATAATAATTATTATTAATAATTAATAATAATAATTATTAATAATAATAGTTATTATTAATAATTAATAATAATTAATAATAAATTATTCACGTTGTTAATTTTAAATTCATTGAATAAATAATTTTCTATTTGTTATGAACAATTATATTCTTTAAACGTGATTTTAGACATGATTACACCCTTCGAAAATTCTAAAAAAAATACGAGCGTGTTCCTCGATACATTCTCTACGAAATCCGTAAGTTTCGGGATAGAACTCCGATGGAAACTATATATTTAAAAAGGGATTGATCCGTGCGGGAATCGCGCGCGGCTGTCCACCGGGCGCGCCGATACCGATCCTTGTTCGCTTTACATGCAAAGAATATAGGGGGCATATTATACGTTCAAGTTCATCAAATCCATCAATTCGCGGAATCATTTATTCAGCATTTCATGCTGAATACTTGACCTAAAACTACAAAAATATCAATATTATAGTGGTACACACTCGACTAAAATCTTGAAAATGATTGGTGAATATAACGTACTTTTTGATTCCATCAAACAGAATACGTCAGCGTATTATTCAATCAATTACGTACTAAATTATTGAATTTAAAATTACTCAATCATAAACCACGAGAACTATACATTTCAATGGAATCTTAAGGGAAGACTTAATACACACTGAGAGAAATATCTAGTTCCCCCAGCCCAAATCGCCGAGTGAAATAAGGCATCAACATTTTTATTTGGTTCAACAGACTTTTTGAAATTCAGTAGCAGTTACTAAAAATTTCGGTGAAGGTAACTATACCAGCGAACTATTCAAACAGAGTACTTCTAACTGAACCATCTTTACTAAGTAAAATTGGTTCGAGTGACATTGCATTAGAGTTGAAGTAACCCTTCGTTTTTCGAGAAATCGTGTATTATGAACGAGATTATAAAGTAGCGCTGACTGATAAGTTAGTGTTAACTCAACTCGATTCCATCGTGATGGAATTTCGCTGCGCGAAAAAAATTAATTTAGAATGTTACAATAAATTTATTTCATTGTAGGATGCGCTGAGCAACACCTACTATTTGTAATCAATCGCATATTGATACAAAGTAACGATTTACAGATTAGAAAAACTTCGCATTGTTTTGGGCGGGATTCGATCCGGGGACGCACGCATTCGCTCGCATTACTAGTCGCACGCTCTACCGACTACGCTAAACTATCTATTGAAATAATGTATCACTTTTTCCTATTTATTTTGAAATTAGCATTTGTCTCAATGATATCAACGTTTTAATGCAGCTAAGATATCTCAACTAAGCATCTGTTTCCTAGAATTCCAAAAGTTCTCATTTACTGTAACGCTCACAGTAAGAATGTAATAATATCTATAAAAATCTAGTTCTGTTACTCGCGAGTAACTTTTGTTTAGTGAAAGTGAAAAATTATGTTGCTTGGACTGAAAATTATAGTTGATGCCTTAGTAAGTTGACTTTCCAAAAGTATAAGATATAAGCATGTTGTTTGAGTAGACTTGAAATTATAAAAACTAGTCCATTTAATCAAATGAGTAAATTTAAATAGTTAGTTAATCTTTAATAGAAAATAGAGTTCCATCAACTGAAAATATAGTTACGATTACTCACAGGAATTCAACGTCCCAAAAATAGTACATGCAATTCGTCAAAAATTGTGCCTTGCACAGAGGTCTAAATAGTTGCTGTGAATATTCGAGAAAAGTTGAATATACGGCCGGAAAAGACTGTTAATATTACTAAATTTCTGGCGTGGTTACTGTTACTACATCACAAATGCTCGCTGTACCTTAATTATAGTTACATCAACGAAAAAAAAATGTTACGGTTACTATAAAATTTTAACTGTATCAAAAATGTTGATTTTACACATTGAATTTCTCTCAGTGCACCTTCAAAATGATTTGTTTTTCGAATCACTTGTACACAGTCATGAAAGTTCAAATTTGTTAATTTAGTACGTAATTGATGGAATCGAAAAGTAAGTTATATTTACCAGTTATTTTCAAGATTTTAGTTAATAGACTAAGAGCCAGCGACAAAAATAGTTACGTCATTTCAACATCAAAATTTCCGATCTCATCGTACTCTATTTACATGGGTAGAATTTAATTGCAATGTCTGCCGCAGCGTCACCGGTGGAGAGAGTAGTGGTAGCGTCTGAAAGGGTTAAAAAAAAATCAACACAGTTATGTGATTTCAACAATGCTGATTTTTGGTGTGCTGACGTAGAATAATATTTCATGAGATAATTTGTAATGGCAGACAATTTGGTCGGGGGGAAGATGGCGCCAGACAGCAAAGAAGGTCAAGAAAATATGTGGCTTACTTACGTCATTTCAACAACATTGGGACAACGATGAAAATTTCTATAGATCATTATAATTCTACATTCGCGAAGGCAGACAAAAATCTTGAGTCGAACACCCTGGCAGACACAGCGATACAGAGCGGCGCAGCGGTATTAAAAAGGAAGCTATATGCAGTAATTAATATTCAGGCGTTAAAAAATTTAGGAAATTCTCGATGATTCGTCAATATTGAACAGAAATTATCTATTTTTTTTTTTTTTTTTTTTTTTTTTTTTTTTTTTTTTAACAGTAATGTGCTAACAGTGAAATCAGTGTTTGTTTTTATCACAATCTTCCTTACGATCATTTCACGCCGTTTGACTGTCCTGATCGTAAAATTAAACATCAGGAATGCTTTAGTTAGTCTTCATCATCATCCTCAGAAAGATTGTCATCATCATTTGCCTGATCGTTTTCGTCCTCTGTAAAATTAATGAACATGGTTACAAAAATTCTGTAGCAACCGAATTTGCGACTATTTCATAAATAAAAAATGAGTTTATATATACCTGAGAGATTTATATTCTCGTCCAAACTTCCTGGTTGAACTATGACGTCGTTAACTAAAGGTGGTGACTGCTCGCCTTCAAACCAAAGTAGTTCATATTTTCCGTCACATTCTATCCAACCAGACTCATTTGGAAGCAATTGAGTTGGGTTTTTCAAGTGAGCATTTCGCCATAGACTACAAATGTAGTGTGATCTCAATAATTGCTGGTGTAGTTCCGATCGGCATGGAGGTAAATTTGAAGCATCAACGTTTCTGAATTTTCGATTGAATGGTTCATTTACGTTCTTTGACTTGAATGTCAGAGTAAAAATTTCAAACCGCGCCTCATTTACGGTATTAGCTTCCTTCACATTATACATACGGCAGATGAAATTTTCCAAAACTAAAAATAATTCATCCTTTTCTGACCGTGACAAATTATAATCAGCGAGTTTTGAGAATGCCTCCTGATAATTGGTATTCTTTCCTAGCAATGTGAAAGGTCTGTTCTTCCCTTTTTTAAAAAATGCTGGATTGTAGTCACAACCGGTGACAGCATGAAATCCAGGTAAGGCTTTCGATATAGTCTCACCTAAATTATTGTATAATGAGGTAACATCAATATATCTTCGGTTATTGGCAACACCAGTATCCATCCAAATATTCAACGGGTGGCTTAAGTGGTCCATGTTACCTAGCATTATTATAAGAATGTCTGTATCTGAGCACTTGATAACAACATTGGCATCGAAGTTAATGTTGCAAACATGGTAAATTATTTTCGTATCTGCTTCTTCATGGTGATCACACGATAATTGCTCGTCAATTGATTTTTCCACAGTTTCATTCACGACTTTATAACAGTAACATTTATCAAAATCCAAGTAGACTGTTTTATTGCCGAGAAACGGAGCCACTTCATCACTCCCCCAGTGTGCGATTAAAAATCGTACAAGAGCTATTTTGAAGTTAGACTTCTGGAGTTCCTTCCCAAAATCAGAAGGCCTCACTTGATCTGGACCCGTGATAACGTAGGCGCGATCTTCAAATCCGTCCCTCCGCGCACGTTCATTATCTTTGATGGATGGTGAAAAATATTGATCGAAAACTAGATCAATTCGCGATGCACTAAATTTCGTGACCATTTGGAGAATTTTTTTTGAGATGCTGCCGAACGTTTTGGGAACTTCTTTGATTAAATGCAACATGAAGAAGCCATCCAGTACGACGACATCAATATTCCCTGGTGGGTGACTCGTTATTTTTTTTTCCAATACTTTCATAAGAGTTGATTTATTGGTCTTGTACATTGTTCCATCGAGGTGACACAGAGACATCGGCACAGGTGTTGGAGGATATGACAGAATCTTTGCTACATCTATTTTTTCTTTCATTGAAACTCCAAGCATTCGCCCGAACAAATCCCTCTGCATCTGGACTTCATGCACCTTGCTGCCAATTTTAATCACTTTCTTCTTAGACGCAGCAGAAAAATTTGAATTACAATCCTTTTAATCGGTTGCTCAAATCTGTCCCCGGCTGCAGCACATTCTGAAATAAAATTGTCTCGTAACTGTTGTCCTGTTTGCTCGAGATTTAGAAGGAAGTCAGCTATCGCATCTGAAGCAGCTCTCCCCGTGGTAATGTTAAACAGAAATTTCTTATCTACACGGAGAGAATTTTGCTGGTAGAGATTGCCATACTGTCTGGTGGCGGTGAGCCATACTAGACATTGCACGAAATTTGATATAAAGTATAGTAAAAAGTCTCACGAATATTGAAAACAATAATATAAACATTGGTATATCAACGATTTTCCTCATACTTTTTCCTATACTTTGTATCAAATTTCGTGCAATTTCTAGTATGGCTCACCGCCACCAGACAGTATGGCAATCTCTACCAGCAAAATTCTCTCCGTGTAAGTCTGGTTGAAATGGGTTAATATTCTTATTGACAGATACGATAAATTTGTGGAGATGAGTAGAATTTTTTATAATATTATGTCGCTCCAGATCCCCAGAAATGTCCTGCTGTTTTTGTAATCCACTTCTTTCGTATACGTGAGAAATTATGGTCGATCTGATCATGTGGCTTTTTGCCCACCGTTGCCGAGCAGATATTGAATTCGTGAAGTGTGTGACCCCTGTTAATCGTCGGGCTGCATCCGCGTTGATAGTTTGCTCTAAAGTCAAATCTATAGGTTGTCTAGAAAAATTCTTATCAGTACGTTTTACACCAAAGCAACCTTGCTCAAAAAGTACTTTCAGTCCCGGGTGAGTCCTTTCAATTTTCATTAATTTATCATGATATTTAGTCAGCCATCGTGCGTAGTTCGGTTGATTAGAAATGAAGAATAGTTGAGTAATTTCGGGCAATATATATTTGAAGAGCTCAAAGTCGCCAGTTCGTATGCTCCTTTGCAGATGCAGGTAATTGTTGATGAGATTGATGTATATCATATAGAACTGTGCTGTTTTCCCATGATGTCCTGTCATTGTTAAGTCCCGATGTGTCATATATTCCCCTAACAATTTTGCAAGATATTCATTATCAACTACAGGCGTTGTTACCTTGTTATCCTGAAATTTCTCGAGCTCTGATAACACATTCTCGTCGACTTGCAAATTTTTTTGCTCAAGGAAGGCTCTGAAATGCAAAATCTCTAGAGCTAAAGCGATCATCGGATGCAGCCGTTTGCATCTATTAAAATGTTTGCCGCTAATCAATCCGTTGACTGAACCACATGCAAGCAGTTCACTGTCAACCATAATATACGACAGTCCACAATCATCGATGAATTTGCCAACAGCTTTAAAGTACGCCATCATTACGTGAAAGCTGCCTAGATGGATAAAAATATTGTCAAATCTGGGGCGCTCGGTTGCCTGAATTTGAAGTGCAACTTTAGCAATCGCAATATCATAAGTTATTTGAATGTGAACTTGTTTACATTCTTCGGCAATTTTTTGAGCTTGGACCATAGTCTCAATTACAGCAGACGTATTTGTCGGAGATACATTGATTGGCGTTAAATACGCAACTTTTTGCTTGGGGGTATCATCTCGTATTATCTTGCTGTTAAATCCAACCCACATAGGAGTTTTCGGTATTTGAAAGGCATGCGATAGCATCCAAATTAAATCTATTTGAGTAATCGAGCTGAGATTGCGTGGAGGTGTCTCGCGCATTTCATCATGAACCGGAAGTAACACATCAATCATTCTCGGTCTTTTTGGATACGATTCTAATTCAGGAGTTACAGCTCCATATGATCTCCTTCTTCTATAGCCTTTTATGGCAGAAATTCCTGCATCACAGTTTAGTGGTTCTGCGTCACTTTCAACCACGTCAGCTGCAGTATCCTTCACATTTTGATATATAATACCGACAGTGTCGTGAAGTGTGTCTTTGCCACTACAAGTTTCCACGAATCGGTCGTAATTGTCGAATGCAACTCCCGTATTCAAGTCTCCAGTTAGTATAATACCTTGCGGGCAAATATTCGAACTTTTGTCAGAAGCAAAAGTTGCTTCCGTTTCAAGCTCTTCTATCGTATTATAGCTGCAGCAATGACCGAAATGATTTAAAATATCAATAACCTTTCGGCTGCTTGTTAGGCTTTTTAATGCCATCCCTAGAGTAATATGTTTAGAAGTTTTTAGTCGGGCATTTGTAACGGCATAAATGATATCCTCTGCAAAAGATTTAACTTTCCGTAAACAATCTGAGCTCGTTCTACGTCTGGGATTTACGCCACCGAGTAGAGTAACTAAAAAATCGTGAAGCTCTTCAGGAATGCTGCATTCTCCATTCATTAAATCTTGTGCACTTATATTGTTAGGCATTGGTACTTTCTGAATTTTTAAAAATTTTTCTCTCAGGGCGAGCGCTGCATCTCGCATATGATTGGCTTCTTTTAAAGATGAATATACGGACTCGTCTACAGCAGCATCGGGATGTGTAACTATAGTCTGATTGTGCATTAAAACGATTTTAATATTATTTCCAAATGTTTTAACAATTTTTTCTTTAAAATGCTGTGCAGTAAATAAACTTTCTTCAGACTCGAGTTCCTCTTGTAGAAATCGACGTAAAGTGCTCTTGTAACAGTTACAGAGAAAATGTAAAAAATAGCATTTTTTTTTTTCAACAATATTGTCTTCGATGTAGGTACACGCTTCATCATAGGCTATCTTATGATATTCTCGTTTTGCGTGCCAAGAAGTTAGATCCTTTTTTGAGACCTTAGCTGATTGGAACTTATTGTAATAAAGAGTTTTACAGCTTTGGTGATACACCAAAATATGACGTTGTTCAATTTTATTCAGTACTTGTGAATCATTTAATTCTCTTGCCTGCAATTTAAACGTCTCTATAAGTGATTCTTTGTCAGCGGTATGTAGTGGATGTTCTCTTCCCTTTATTTTCGATCGAGCTTTGTCACAAAATATACATACTTTTATGTTGACTGGTGAGCTACTTGTTGTTATATCCTTGCATAATGATGTCTCTGCACGCGTTTCGACTTTATCGCCAGTAGCGTCTTGAGATGAAGTTGATGGTTGCGGCGATACGAAAGGTACGCTGGAGATTTCAACTGTTCCTTTATCTAAATATTTCTTCTGTAACGCAGTGAAATTTTTATAACATTTACAATGATACCCTTCCGTGGTGTTTACATTTGTCGGTAAATTGATATCACTATATTTTAAACCATGCTTTAATCGCACTTTCTTTATATTGTTACATTTATTTAACGTGTTCTCTGTGAAAAAAATCACCCTATCACTTTGGCAATGACAAATTACACAAACTGGCACGGTTTCAGCCATATTTTAGCAAAAGATCACCGAAAATTGTAGCGAAACGTGGACAAGAAGCGTTTTCGACTGCCTGTAAAGCAATATAAAAGTAAACAACTAAAAGTAAAACAATGTACTTGCGAAAGAAAGGAAAGCTGAAAAGGAAATTACGTATTCGAATAGAAACATCTTCCGTTTGGGAAATGCAATAAAGAGCGGCAAAAGCGGCGTTGCAATGATAGTACAGTCAATAGGTAATATCGCTTTGCACTAAATTACAGGAGTAATTTTTTTTTTCAATTAGGTTCAGTATCGCGTACTGAATGTAAATGAACAAAATCCTTACAAATTTCGACCCCGGAAGTGCCGCCATTTTAAGAAAAACTGTTTCAGCCTATATCTCCGTCATCATTCACTTTAGGCCGAAAATTGTGAGGACCTTTCTTGTAGGTAATTCAATTTTCTTCAATATAGAGGTTGTACCTCTATACTTATATTTTTGTAGTTGCAAGTCGGGTATTCAGCATGAAATGGAATAAATATTTCCGTCAATTGTTAGATTTGATAAATTTAAACGTATAATATGTCCCCTTGTATTCTTTGCATGTGATGCGAACAAGCCTCGGTCTCGGCAATCATTTTCAAGATTTTAGTCGAGTGTGTACCACTATAATATTGATATTTTTGTAGTTTTAGGTCAAGTATTCAGCATGAAATGCTGAATAAATGATTCCGCGAATTGATGGATTTGATGAACTTGAACGTATAATATGCCCCCTATATTCTTTGCATGTAAAGCGAACAAGGATCGGTCTCAGCGCGCCCACGTGGACAGCCGCGCGCGACGTCCCGCACTGATAAATCGCTTTTTAAATATAGTTTCCATCAGAGTTCCATCCTGAAACTTACGGATTTCGTAGAGAATGAATCAAGGAACACGCTCGTATTTTTTTTTAGAATTTTCGAAGGGTGTAATCATCTTGAAAATTACGTTTAAAGAATATAATTGTTCATAACAAATAGAAAATCATTTATTCGATGAATTTAAAATTAATAACATAAAAGTGCGATTCAAGAGCTTCAAAATGAGTTCTTGACGATGTCTGTACGACAAAGGGAACCGGAGATATGAACGTTTAAAGGAGAGCGTGATTCCGATTTTTGTCGTTTTTCTCGAAAATTCAACTCTTTGTAGCTTCTAAGGCGTTCGAGTGAAAAAAAAAAAAAAAAAAAAATATTTCATGCATTTATTTTACCCAGAGAATATGTAAAAAAAATTACGGCGATTTTCAAGAACATGCGGTCAAAAAGGTGTCCCGCTTGACGTGGACTGACTCTTATAAGTATTGTGTAAATTGTATACAGAGCAATTCTGTGAAAAATCACGCGTCTCAAAGGTAGGCAAACAATAAACGCCTGAATTGAGCAAATCGACGATTGGGTTTCTTTTCCCACGTAATAAATAGTAAATACACTATCTAGTCAAACACAGTGTGCAGATGGGGGCATCATGAATTACTTATTTTACTTTTAAAAATGATGACAATAAGGGAGACCCTAATGCAGCATGGACAGATTGACAGTAATTTTCGACTCGGGTGAAGTTGGCTGCACTCGACCAACCGCCCGTCTTTTCACACTTGTATTCTGATCAACCCCAAAAAGCACCCCTGGTGCAAAAACCTTTCGCCAAGTACATTAATGTGGTCACTACCCCCCAAAAAATCCACCAACCAAAATTCCTCCTTAAGAAAAGTGGTACCATCAAAATGTCTACTTACAAAAGGATTGAAATCAGATACAATTGCCAAGTACATATCTTCTGTATAACAAAAGTTTACAACGGAAGAACAGAAAACTGAATAGTCTTGTATCGTTCACTCGCTACGCTCGCTACGCTCGCTCACTCGATCGGCTCTTGATAATTACAGGGAAAAAAATCAGTAAAAAAAAAAAATTTAGTACGTGGTACTTGCGGGCCATTTATGAGTAAGTAAAAGAGTTTTCACTTCGGTCTATGTATCATTTGTTCGATACATATTGATATAATGGCCCGCCAAGTACCACTTCCTAAATTTTTTTTTTTTTACTGATTTTTTTCCCTGTAATTATCAAGAGCCGATCGAGTGAGCGAGCGTAGCGAGTGAACGATACAAGACTATTCAGTTTTCTGTTCTTCTGTTGTAAACTTTTGTTATACAGAAGATATGTACTTGGCAATTGTATCTGATTTCAATCCTTTTGTAAGTAGACATTTTGATGGTACCACTTTTCGTAAGGAGGAATTTTGGTTGGTGGATTTTTTGGGGGGTAGTGACCACATTAATGTACTTGGCGAAAGGTTTTTGCACCAGGGGTGCTTTTTGGGGTTGATATCACCACTTTTTGTACAATTTTGCTCGACTATCTAATAATTGTGCTCGCTCGCTACGCTCGCTCGATTGGGATTTCCTGTATCCTCGCTCGCGTGGCTTGCTCAGTTGTCAGCATTCTGTCAATTGTTCCTATGAACATCTCAATGCATGTATACGATGATGCCTTTTGTATCATCCGAATTCCTCAAAAAGCAGCAATATTAAATGTAGTAGTATAATTTTAAATGAATGAAAATAGTGTTACGTATCCCATTCTATTCAATACCTCTCTCATAGGGATGGGCAATATATATCGATACATCCGAATATCGATACTTTTGGATTCAATTATCGATATTTTGTATCGATACTTCATGTAGCAATATATTGATATATCGATACTTCATGTGCAAGTATTGGTATCCGATACTTTTATCTTAAAAGCTGCTTGAAATGTCTTGATATAACACATGAAAATAAATGATGGCAAATTATTTTGTTTTTAAATAAGAAATTCCAATTATTTTCAACCTTACAAACTGAAAAATATATTTCTAGCTGAAATAACTTGGATTCTACATGGTTTATACTTCATAATAAGAATATATGTATCGATACTCGATATTGACAATATCGATACTACGGCCTTAATATATTGGTCGTATCGATACTAGAGTAGTAAATACGTATCGATACAAAATATCGATACTTTTATATATATCGCCCATCCCTACTCTCTCACTCTCAACACCCAAGACATAATATCCTGCATGCATCCAGTCTCACCACCTCTAATCAGAGGAAGTCTCACCCTTGCATTCCAAGAAGTCCATCCCTACCTATGCTCCCATAAAACTGCACCTGCACGAACGCGCCCATGCCCGGGACAATGGAAATGATGATCTAACGATTCAGCTCATCATCAGCTCATCAGTAGCGAAGATTGACAAAGGCACTTGCAAGTAAATCGTCAATCAGAGCAGTCGCATATAATCTAGCTCGCATTATAAATTCACTCACCCATCATTTAATCTTACAATTATAACTCATATATATATACAATCTTACTACAAATCAAACGCTATCAATAAAAATATACTAATTCACTGTGACTACCTGTCTCCTAAAACCCCGGTTACCCCACGGTGTAAAAACGAGGAACGAACTCATCTAAATACATAACAATGGTGGCAGCTCTCTCTCTATCTCCCCCTTATTCATAACAATAGTGTTATAATATACACGTATGCTCATACTTTTCTGTCAGCCTTGAACATGTGTTCTTCTATTAAGTTCCACGAATTGTTTCGTTAAAATCCGGTATAATTCTATATGCCTGAACGTGTAACCCTGCGCGCAGCCCTCCTCCTGTCTCATCTAGGCCTGGGACCGGCAATGGCGGAGTCACTTGCACGCAGGGTTATAGTTGCTGCTCATGATTGAATATATATAAATATGAGATATATGTATTGCAATTCTTAGGTAGTTTTTTTTTTTTAATGCAGCTAGGTCCTCTGCAGAAAGAACATGTACTCGTCCCGTACTCATAACGTCAACTTTGAATTCAGGTCTGAACAGAAAGTATCGAAATATATAGAATTGAGCCGATTGAGCTTATTGATGCAAGACTAGCGTAGAGCATGAAATGGAAGATTTTGAAGTCAAACACTTGCATTCTGCTCTATTCGTCTGACTCTATCCGTTTCTTGTATCAAATCACACTGTCTCGTTATTTTGCAACTTCAGCGTTTTCTCTCATCATCCTCTCTTCTCATACAGCGACCCGCTAGAAAATTAAACAATCCATAAAAAAGGTTGTGCAATGAATAAATAAATATAAATAAGAAATAAATGGTTTTTATAATTTTCATTATTAAATACAAATCTCTATCATCTGAGAAAGAGGAAGTCTATTGATCATTTCTTTAATATTGAATAAGTATTTTCATTCCAACCATTTGTCGTGATAGCACTAATCTGAATTTGATTGAGATCGTTCCGAGCGGAGGGTCTAAGCTGTTTGTAAAAAATGGATTAAAAAATTATCTTCACCGAAGGTCAAAGCACTACGTTGTCGTGGAGTGTAGAATAAAGCCTATTGGAGTCCAACGCACAACGTCGACTTACAGTCTCGTTTGGACTAGAGGATACCGAGATAGACTATAGAACTCGTCGGAATCCAACGCATAACGTTGACGCACAATTTGGGTCTGAGCAGTCGAGCCTTTAAAGATGAGCCTAACATAGAGCTTAAAGTGAAATTCGTAGCAATGCAACGCTTGAACTCGGCTTTCTTGGTCTGGCTCCATGCCGTCCTTATATCAAATCATGCTATCCTGATATTTTTCAACTTCAACATTTTCTCTTGATTTTCTATTGTCAGACTTCCTCAGGCGGTAACGTGCTAAATAATTAGAATTCCTAAAAAAAAAAAACGTTTCCTTCGATAATTGCATTCATAAATGAAAATAGGCCAAATCTACAATGTATAAGTGAACAAAATGTAGAGGTAATAGTCAGTTAATAGTCATCTGATAATCTTGTGTCATGTAAGGTAAACCTAATCGTAAAATTATCCGTTCACGATTGTTATTTTATTTATCAGCATGAATTTTCACGTCAGTCGATTCGCATAACCTCAAAAGCTCGAGATCGTAGGATTTAAGATCAACCTATCGAAACATTTTTATTGTTGACTATCACATTAATGTAGTTGGCGTAAGGTTTTTGCACTCAAGGGGCTTTTAGTGGGTATTCACTAGTTTTTATTAAGCATTGCTCGTACTCTCTTTTATTTCTTTTATTTGGATTTAAAAACATGAAATGACAACACGCGTCTGCTAGTCCAGCAGACAGTTTCTGTCTGCGATACTGGCGCTGACTACGTTGTGACTGTCGTACTAACGCCACTCTATACAACTTTTGTGTAGATTTTCCCTTCTATGTGATTTTATGGCAATGGTTTTAATGTGAATGACAACACGCGTCTGCTAGTGTTGCAGACGGTTTCTGTCTGCGATACCAGCGCTGACTACGTCATGACTCTCGTACTTACACCACTCGATACAACTTTTGTGTGGATTTTCCCTTCTACTATGTGATTTTATGGGAATGGTTTGAATGGGATGAATCTTGGTCTGAATTTTTGTGTGGATTTTCCCTTCTATGTCATGTTCCCAGATGCGTAAGGACGTATGTTCTATGTATAAGCATAGGACATACGCCTTGCGGTTAGCGACGAAATGTGATTTTATGGGAATGGTTTTAGTGTGAACGAATCTTGGTCTGAAGAACAGGAAAGAGAAAAATTGTTATACGAGGAAACGGGGTATCAGAATCTGTGGTTAATTATATCTCAGCACTCCTGACACCGATTTAATCGATCTAGGGCTTAAATGAAAGCTTTTCATGCCCACATCCTAGATTAAATTAGTTCGAAATCGTGTATGTTGTGAGGTGAAAGAAAACGAAGATACTAATTCGCGGTATAGGTTAGGGTAGTTGCCTCTCGGGTATATAGACTCGTTGAGTCTCGCGCTTGAAATTTTTTTTTTTTTAATGTACTTGGCGCGAGACTCTACCGAGTCTCTTGATGAAGTAGATTTGAGGGTCTACAAGGGGGTCCAGAAATTTTTAGTCCGTTCGCAGCGTCGCTACGCGTTGAGTTTTCGAACTCAACTCGTCAGGGCTGTGCTGATACAAAAGTATAGTTTATTCAGGGGAAATCTCATAATCCTCAGTCAGCACAAGTCTGGTCACCTCATTTCCTAACGCCCTAAATCAGTTATTGATTTAATTATTTGAAACATCCAAAATAATTTGTTATCAATTTCTGCATAATATGATATTGTTCTCTCGGCGTGAAATATTTCCTATCATGCTTCTAGATAACATGCTAAGATCTATGAGTAGCCCAGCGAGACAAATGTGGAAAGCTAGCAAACACGAGAACAAATTCGCGATTTTTGTCTACCGAATTATTTAAAACCAAACATGTATTTTCGCGTATCATTAATTGTAACGACGGGGCTCTAAGAAATTTCTATTCGGCGATGGACCTCATTTAATTAGAACTTCAGAGTCATTCATGGCTAACCTCCACTATTTCACCCAAAACAATTTCAAGCAAGGAACACTTCCCTGATGAGAATTTCCAGATAGATTCATCTGGTCGTTTGAAATTCCTATGGATTCCATCTGAAATCTAGTAGATTCTTAGCAGAATCGAATGAATTCCATCTGAAACCTGCTGGATTTCCAGCTAATTCCATAGGAATTTCGAACGACCAGATGAATCCATCTGGAAATTTTCAGTAGGGTCAGATTCTCCAAATAATTCTTTAAATTCGAAAATTTAGAGGCCGTCACCATAAGACCCCCTCGGACAACGTCACGCACCCAGGGCCGTTTTGATGAATTCAAACGAAGCCCAGTCAAAAATGTGGACGTCCTAGGACGTAATATCGACGTAACGTTACGTCGATACATATTACAAATTACAAAATACATATTACATATTACGTCCTAATTACGTCCTAGGACATCTACATTTTTGACTGGGAGGTGCCTGTACTTTGTTGCTTTAGCGCATGGAGTAGAAGGAGACCTATCTTCGAACCGAAAATGGGGTTAACGCAATAGGTGGCACTGTTGCAAGTAAGCGGTCCCGAACTTCCTGCAAAACGCTTGCGCGCGCACTCCAAGGCATCATATGACGTCACTGACTGTATGGTAAATTTTCCCACTCACAGGAAGTCCGCGCGCGCTTACGGTAACAGCGCCATCTATTACGTGCAAAATTCGTCCCACTTTTTCAATACAGCGTGTATAGGGAGATATGTCTCCTTCTACTCCATGCTTCAGCGTTCCAACTGAACTTTTTGGGCCGAATCGTCGGTACACCCTGGCTAGGGTCGATACGGCTGTAGTTTCTGTGTCCAGGTGGACCTCTCTCAACTAAGTTTAGGATAGTACCGATTTTTTGAGACCTCGGATACCGAGGTTTATGATAAATGTATCTGCGTGATCAAGTAGCCTTTTAGATTACCTTTTCATGGGACTTTCTAACTTTTTATTACCATATATGAGGACGAAGATGAACCAACATTTCATTTCTATTCAATCAATTATTTTGTGCCGGTGAAAAGACAATTTGATAGTCTTATTCAAATATTTACCATCTGCCATCAAGTAATGAATTTCTGAGCCTGAAAAGTTAAGGTCTATTGTTAACCTGTAGTGGCTATATTAGACTAGGATAATATAATGCTATAATAACGATCGACCATTTCGATAAGATATTCAACGGAAAAAAGGCGGGCGCCTTCGATGTGGTGTGAAACGAGCTCCGGCGTTCAGTTCAACGAAATTTGTGGAACGTAATCAACGCTCCTCACGAATCCTGTGATAGTTGATTACTATAACTTGCTATAACTATCGACAGTGAGATTTGATTAATTGTTTATTCAATCAATATATCAATCCTCGTAGCAATTATGAAAGTCCTTCCGACCGGATCCAACGAACAGTTTCCTAGGATCGTCGCAATTATCGTTCGTGGGCTCAAGATTATTGGACTAGCTCCATTTACTTTTCAACAAATTGAAAAGTCGTCGCGAAACCCTCGCGACAGATGTTACGCTAGTGTGTTTGTGTCCTCAAAAATGGAACTGGCTTATAACATCTCACTTTCAATCCTAATTTTAGTATTAGGTACCGTTGCAATTCAACGTCTACCCAGTCTGATGATTCGGTATGAATCTCCCATGACCCTGGCCATCCTTACGTTTCAAGTCTCTAGCATCGTTTCGGTGAGCTGCGTTATCATTGTCGTCGGAGCTTTCAGGCAAAAAAAGGCAATTTCCATCATGAACAGACTTTTGGAAATCGATTCTCTGCTTTCTGGCATGACAAAACACCCACGTGGCCGAAGGACATCGCTGATATTTCTCACCGTGTACATCATTTTCAACGCTCTTCTATGGGTTACTTCATGGGCCACGCAATTGCTGTTCGTCGTGTCATTTCTGTATTGGTTTCTTTTAAATATACCGACATTTGTGATAAACTGGTTAATTGTGGAATATTCGATTGTACTCGCATTCATAACCGTAGAACTTGAAACCCTGAACAAGATTTTATCGAACTTCGAAGAATTTCCGAACTCTTCATTTCATACTCCGGTACTGCATGACTATAATCCATCAGTTTTGAGCTCGCCAACTCGCTGTAGTCAGCTAACTACTCTAAGAAAACTTCGAAATATTCGTATCACGCTCTCTGAGGTTTGTGAAGACGTAAAGGATTTCTTCTCCATCTCGATATTATCGAGCGTTACCTGTTCCTCCGTTGCGTTTATTAGTACAATTTATTATTTCGTTATACCTATCGTTCTCTCAGTTCATGGGTCAGATATATTTTCTGATATTCATATCATAGCGAGGATTGCCATCAGTTTTTGTCCACTGATCTTTTTATCGTTCAACGTTACGAAGACTTTAAACGAGGTAAAGAAAATTTGTTTCCTATTAAGATGCCTCGTATAATTATTGCTGAGTAATTATTCGACTTTCGTAATGAACCCCAATTATTGATGATTGCGATGCAGGCTCAATTAACTGGATGGATAGTTCACAAAGTATTAGCCAAGTCGATTAGACCAGAGATCCAAAAAGAAGTAAGTTACGCCCGTCTATTCGATAAGTTGAATCGAATTTTTTTTTTTTCATTTTCATGAAGATATGGCCAATTTGTAATCACCGATTTGTTTTCAGCTGGAACGATTCTCTCTTCAGCTAACGCATGAAAATCTCAGTTTCACGGCTCACGGATTTTTTTCACTAGACTTTACGCTGATACAATCGGTAAATACAATACATGTATAATATTCTGACGCCCATCTAGCATAGAAATTCATAAGGCCAAACTCACTTGAAGTTTTTTTTATTCTGAATGATTCGATCAATTCCAATATTCCACATTCTGCTCGTTCTTGCGATACTATTTTGAATGGGTTTACGTTATGGTATCGTCCAAAAGAGGTCCGATATCCCGGAGTTTCGATTTTGTAAAGTGGTACCATCTGAAAAGGTTTATACGAAGAATATTTTTCACAACATCAGATTGATCGCTTGATGTCTACAGGCCGCTCATAATCAATGATGTTATTAAATTAGTAATAGATAATTTTCAACAATCATTCTATATCAAATCGATACTCGTTACACATTTTTGGAACATGATTGCTGATAATCTGTGTTGAGCTTGTAATAATATCTCAAGTCGAGTATACATTCACATAACATCCGAATAAACAAAATCGAGGGGCTATCCACTCCCGAGTATACTCGCTTTATTACAAATACTCGTCGATACTCGGAAAACTCGTCGATACTCGTCGATACTCGTTAGTACTCGCAGGTACTAACGAACAAGGAGTACCTCCTAGTACTGACGAGTATCGACGAGTATTGCGAGTCTCGACGAGTATTTGTAATAAAGCGAGTATACTCGGGAGTGGATAGCCCCTCGAACAAAATTCAGTGAAGCCTTTGGGTGAAGGATGATTGCGCCCATGCGTTACATTGTCGCGAAGTCTAAAAGCCCATGTATTCTAAGTGTAGCCTAAGATGTCTTCTGAATAATATTGAGAAAAATTATCATTCATAACCAACTATTATGTTACAGGTCCTTGGAACTACAGCAACCTATCTGGTTATCATCATTCAGTTCATACAATCTACGGCGAAAACTTCAGGGAATACTGAATCTCCCAATTCCGGCACGAATACTTAGATGTTCAATTGTTTGGCTATCAATTTTTTTTTTTTTTTTAATTTTTTCTAAATCTGCAAACCCTGGCGTCAAGAATGAACTGAATATCACAATGTTGGATAGATTTCATCCCACGATGTGTGAAGATATATATATGCTGCATACCATATTTTTCATAACAAGCGCACGGAAAGTGGGGTTCGTCCTCATTTAGAAGCGGAAAATGAGTCTGAGTCAGGATTCAGGTAACTCACTGATATATATGGGGAATTCCACCTCAGAACAGCAAACCAAATTGATAAGTCGTTAAAGGATAACTAACTAACAGCAAACCAAAACCCTCACTATTTTAGATTGACTTAATTATCATATATGATGCTTGTTAGGGTTCCAAATGATTAAATTGTTTTTTTCAATTTTTTATCATTTAGGGGGAAGTCTCTCAGTACCGGACACTTAAGGTTATTCATTAATAAAACGACAAAATACATAGGATCTTCGATATTTTTCATGTTTATAGTAAACTTTGGAGTATTTGTGATAATGTAATAACATTTTTAATATTTATTTAACGTCAAACTGATGAGAAAATATCTTTATATTTAGTATTAAAAACGGTTGCGTCAGAAGAGTGGCACCTAGTACCGGACAATGATAGTATGAATGGAAAAAGTGATAAAAAGAAATTCAATTCAAGTCAATTCTTCCTAGTTCCGGTTTAAAATGATATTCACCTCCACTTTTCATCACTTTCACGCGATCAAACAAGGTACTCTTAGATATGTACCTCATATTTCACGGTAACCTCTCTACGAGTCATCTTCTCATAGAAAACTTTCTGGACCGCTCTTTTCATGTTTTCGTCTAACCATTTTTCTTTTACCCGTATTTTGGACTGGTCAGCCATAGTCAAAATACCACTATACAACGAATGAGAACAATTTTTGTACAAATAACCGAAATAAGTTAAAAAAGCTGTGTCCGGTATTAGGGGACAAGTCGAGTGTCCGATATTAGGGACCCGTAATACCAGACTGAATAATAAAATGTACGTTAGTCCGCAAAAATTTTTACTTTTATCGTACATTGTCTGAAAGAATACATACCAACAAACATTCCAATTGAAAAACAAAATGGTGGAACCACCAATTGTTCGGAATATGTCCACGAGAAAATTAGATGTGACGCAGATTTCTGCAGGTTCAAATTTCAAGTGCCTCTTGATCACGCATGCACGCAGACTGCCGCTAGTGACACACCCCCTCTACTACGCTCGCGATGCATGTTCGAACCACGAAAAAGAATTGTAAATAATGTTTCTAGTTTGGCTGATACTAGCAATGTCCGATACTAGGTGCCGTCCGGCGTTATGGGACTTCCCCCTATCATTCTTTCACAATAAGGCAAAAACAAATTTTCCAATGGGACCCGATTGAAAATTACCAAAAAAATCATACGCACTCTGTGATGACCTAGAAACATTCTCACACAAAGATCAAAGTGGAACTACGATCAACGATCGAGACAAATAATTAATTATTAAAAGGAATAATTCGGATGATTTTGTGATTTTTTAAATTTTTAACAATTAATTTTTTGTCTCGGTCGTTGATCGTAGTTCCACTTTGATCTTTGATGGAGAATGTTTCTAGGTTGTCACAGAGTGCGTATGATTTTTTTGGTAATTTTAAATCGGGTCCCATTGGCAAATTTGTTTTTTCCTTGTTGTGAAAGAATGATAAATTGTTACGTCCTAGGCTGGAAGCCGAATATTTAATCTATAGGTACAACAGTTACCACTAGTTATTATCTCAGGTACAAGAATACCGACGTGCAATTATCATCAGAGTTTTAATAATGCATCTACTGATGTAATTCCATTTATAATTTTTTCCTTTATTCTTTTATATATTATTTTACTCATAGATATTAGTCAATACTTTTGAAAGGAACAATCTTAACTATAATATAGACAATTTCATCCCATTTTCTCACGAAACGAATATGCTCTGGAACACTTGAAACACCATAAAACTGAAAGACGAAACTTTAAGTAAACTTTGAAAATCCTTATTGAGGAAACATAAATCTTCAGATCCTTCAGATTTTTTACGACCCAAAGCGGAAAAGTCTAAAGACAAAGACAGCTCTGTTTTAAAAGAAGAGAGAAATAGATGCTTACAGCATCCCTTCTTAGCGCCTCGACGCTTGGGCCTCTGACCCAATCGCCTTGCGCAAATGCTCTTCTAGCCAACCATATTTTTTCCCGCTTTTGTTTTAATGTTCTTTTTACCAATAGAAAAAACCTCGCCTTCCCGCGAGTTTTCCAAAACCTCCCCTTCGCGTATCCGCGAGGAGAGATCTTTTCTACTGCAGTATTAGCAGTTAGTCACGAAACCTCAATCAGTAAAGATCGAACTTATAGAATCTTAGATCTCAGAATTATCAACTCAAAGTGTTTGGTGTAGCAGTTAATTAATAAGTGAATTACTAAATAAAATAATAGAAACTACAAACTTAAATTAATCTCCACTTGCGTGAAGATTAATTACCAAAACTACAGTGCAGATTGTTAGTATTAAATTGTTTAATAAATATTGTTATAATTAAAAGGTGAAACTATAAACATTTATTTCACCCACGCATAGTGGTGGCTGATAATACCCATACCTCAACAGATATCTCAACAGATACGAGCTCAGCGACGTCCAGAAGAACTAGTAATTTAAGACTCGGTAAGAAATACAGAACTCTACCAATTCAACATCATATAAAATAACTCGTGATTCGTTCTTCTAAATATCATTCAACTCAAGACGTAACAGCTCTATCTATAATAAATTTGGTGGCAGCGTCGGAATATCAGTCTGAAATAAATTAAAAACTAATCAGAGAAATAAAACACCTAAATCAAAAAATCTGTTAAAAAGCGTGAAAATTTTTTTACATTGGTAATTCACAAACTGTAAAAATCATCAAACTAACGTGACTAAACATCATCGATCTAAAACATCAACATCAAGAATCTCATCATCAGTGAATTTCAAACTCAACATCGATCATCATTGATTTTGCCGTCGGATACCATCGCAGCGCAGAACTTCAAGACCAACTCCAGCGACCGAAGACCCGCCCTACCGCTCACCCACGAAGACTACTACACTAACTCATAGACATTACATTATTGTTATTCCTCTTCATCAAAGTAAGTCGAAAATAATTTTAACAAAATGCCTCAAGAAATCATACCTATGGATATGTCACAAACCCTTGGTAATAACTCAAATCAAAATGAAAATTCAAATGAAAATTCAGAACCAAATTTAAACGATCGACTAGGAAATAATTCTACTCTTAATAATTCAAATAGCATGGCATATGATTATAAAGAATTTTTCAAAACCATTCCTGATTTTAATGGTAAACCTGATGGTTACCCAATCAAATCGTTCATCCAACATTGTGAATACGCAAAACGATATCTAACAACTTTCCCAGAAGATTTCTTAGTAAGAATTCTTTGTTCTAAATGTAAAGGAGAACCAGAAAAACGTGTTTTTGACGCAAATTTACAAACGATTGACGAACTGACAAAATTTTTAAATTCACACTTCAGACCGAAAAAACGCGTTGGCGTATGGCTTAGAGAATTTAACAATTTCAAACAAAAACCAAAAGAAAGAGTAATTGATTTTAACTACACGGAGAGAAGGATATGCGAAAATTTACTATATTTTGTATCCTACTAGCTGGATTTACCGTCAGTATAAGGGTCAGAATGATGTGCTTACTGAATTCTGTCACAAGTGTAACAGGTAATGGTTGACCGAGTAAATGGAATATTGCTATAATGTCTCTTAAAATCCTTATATGATTTTTAGTACACGCATCAGCATCCATAAGACATTGCTATGTAAAATTTGCAATGTGTACGTTCAATTTTGTTAAAAGTATAGCAGACCCTGCTCAAAGTATATTCCAATATTAATATTATCGTTGTATAACATTGAATAAGAATACCGGTAGAGTAATACGTGCAACATAATATAAAGATTATTTGCAGCAACGAAAATTTCATTTTACTATCTTGGGTATTATACAAAATAATTTGAAGAATCTTCTACCAATTCCAAGACCGTCTGTGACTTATTCTTATACTGTATACGAACGTAAAGTCGATGTTGACGCCAATTTCTACAATCGGATACGACTGAAAATTTACGCGACGGATATTTTATTTTAACCCAGTCTGACTATGAATATTATTTTCCTAGTATAAGAATTGTCGTTATACTCTTTCGGAGAAATTTCCAGACCCTCTTTCGCAGCTAGCTTGTTTACCTACCCGCCTCCCCTCCCTTTCCAAGCACTGCACACCAGTTGTTCTTCTGCTGGCGAAGCGAACGCATTCAATAGATAGTTTTGTGAAAGAATTAGAAAGAAAGAAATACAGAATCGAAGGTGCCTCTGGAGGATAATTTGCCAAAGTAAGTGTTATATCTTATAATTTATTATCTTCCATTTTCCAACATTAGTTTAGATGGTAACTGCCATGCAGATGTGTTGCTTTACTGCTTGCTTGTCCCTCTTTTTCTCTAAAATTATGTCATGAAGATTTTAAGGTATACAAAAACGCATGCGGCTCTATCTGGAATAGTTCAAAGGCTGCATGATGGGGGATATCCCAGAATTTTCATACCGGAAAAAATATTTAACGAATTTTGCATTGCACTACAGTAGAACCTCGATTATCTGAACCAATTAGGACCGAGACTAGTTCGGATAATCGAAACGTGGGTTTCTTGGGACGAGATCATGAACAACGCCTTTTCACATAAAAACAGTACATACATATATATTAAAAGTTGACATACATATTAACGTTGAAATATATATAATATATATACATATATATACCTATATATATATATATGTATTTTAAACACCTGAAAAAAGTCGAATGCTTTTTTTTATATTTTTTTTTATAAAATCGTCAATTTTTAATTGACGAACGGCTGTAACGCGTTTTTGAGCGGCTAAGTCTCGCAGCCGTTTGAGAAGAAGAAGTTGCGTTGGGTATTCTCGCAAAGATACATTGTTGCTCACGGCGGTGGCAGCGAGCAACAATGTATCTTTCGCGCCAACGTTCGGATAATCTAAGTCATCGTTCGGATAATTGAGGGTTCGGATAATCGAGGTTCTATACTGTATGTACATTACTGCAGGGATAATTCAGATGGTTATATAGATCATTCAGTCACTGATATGTTATGTAGGGGTTATTTGCAAGTTGTCAAGGTTTCGAGCTCGTCTGACAATCACAAACTCAAACTCTTGACATCACTAATGACACAATAAAAATTAATAATTGACCGTACAGGAAAATGACAGTCTACCGTCGGAGATAATACCTTCTCACAACTTGATCCCTGCACTACAGACACAGATATCTCAAAGTAGCAGGGAAAACTCGAGCGTCGAAAACACCATGCGTAATGACGAATTAGATTACCGAGAATGAAGATACCGTATGTTTAACTTTTCCCATAACATAACATAACATGAGCAAATGTCATAGCGATGGATATTTATATATAAGTAAGAAATGGATTGGAAAGTAGTTCATTTTTCTTCATAAGTAAAAACAAACTATTAGTAATTAAGCTTATGATTGATAATATCTTAATATCTATAAATAAATTGTGACGGCTATATTAAGTTGGATGTGTTTGAGCAATTTTCTCGTGCAGATTTTACAATGGAGGATGATTAAATTATACACCGAATGCGATTCGTATCACATATTACAGAACAGTCTTATTATTGCAAAGGTAATTCTGTGATACATCCAGATTATAATTCATATCATTATACTACATTGTAAAAGTCACCTTTCGGAATTCCAAAATCCTATCCCTATTCTTTTATTTAAAATATTCATAGCATCAAGAATTGCAATGCAGCATTGGAATATCTACGCTATGGTAACAGATATCTGTCATACTGTATGGGTGCCACTCGTGATTAGTATACTGATATTTAGTATACGCGGGCTCGTAAATTTTCGTGCTATACGTAACGATTCCTTCGAGTCGAGTATAAGAATATCCTGTATACTCAGTGTAGTCAAAAACTGTTGTCCGGTATATATTCTTCTTCCATCCTGTATGATATAATTTACTATACAGGGATGTACGAATAAACATATACTCTGTGCTCCTTTATATTGTAATATTTTTAATATTTGTTGTAATGATAAGTTAATATTTATGGATTCCCGAGAGAAATAAAGTGAATCAGATGAAATATAATCAATTGGGCAAAAGGTTTATGTATTCAGAAAATACAGGTCTGCTTCAGTACGAGGCTAAAGACAGACTAATTTGTTTTACAATAATACTTATTGATACGGCAACGGCGATTCATATATTTTGAGAGATGTCTTTTATCATATAGACTACTTGATCTAGATCGTATGAAAGTAATATATAGGGGTGAAATCATCAAATATAACACTACTCCCCCCTTAGTGAAAGAGTCGACCCGACTCGTAAGGTAAATATAATAAAAATTGTCTATTTAAAATCATCATAAGGATTAGCAAGTCAATATTTGAATCATAAAATCTATGTGCTCTATTTAGGAAAATCGGAGCTGTGGCTCAAATAATTAAAAATTTTCCTAAGTACTATCTGACATTCGTCTTCTTATTAGTAGGGAAACCACAGAAAACCTCTAAAAAGATAGTCTAACTTAATTTCACAACATGGGTTTTTACAAAAATCTTCAAGAACAGGAACCAGGAACAAGAGTAGAAACTCAGGAATACAGGATCAGTAGACAGGAATCAGGAAATAAGAATCAGCAAACAGGAACAAGGCGAAGAATTCCTTGGTCAATATGAAGAAAGTCCTGAATACTGGAACAGGAAGGGGTTGGAGGGGTAGAAGGACCAAAGACTGGAACGGAAAGTCCGATTCTGAACTCCAGGAGATCCAACTCCAAACCTCTTCGAAATAAATCATAACGACCTAAATGGGAGGACAAATGTTATTCTCTCGAAATAATAAGGTCATAAATATGAGTTTCTCTTCTAAAAACTCTTCAAAATTATAGATTCCTTTCAAATCTCTTTTAAATCAAAATTATAAATTCCTTTTTAAATATTTTCTTTCAAATGATAAATTAAACTTTTCGATATTAGATAGATTATTTCAAATATAATAAATTAATAAATTAAATTATTCTATTAAATAGATGTTATAAATATAAATTGGAACGATCTTATCTGAATAGAAGTGAGGAAACCGGAATAATAGGTCAGGATGGGATGAATTAGGCTTCCTTCTTCTCGTCTCAGAATATCATTTCGTCATTTAAATAGAATATCCTACTATCGGAATATCGGGAGCTGGAAAAACTTGGGTTAATGTTTGTAAACTAAAACATAACCTATATGCAGATTTTCCGCTCAGATCTCTTATATAGCTATCACGCTAATGAAATAAAAGAAAAGTTAGATCGATTGAAAATAAATAATGAATTGGAAGATAAACGATCGTAGTCGCATTTAAAACATTTACGTAACACTTTTTCTATTAAAAAAAATTGGATAGAACTAGGACTATTAATAAAAAGTTCTAAGCTCCGTTGAATCATTAGAACCTACTCTTTTGAGGTTATTGGTTGTGAATCTGAAGAGGGATCTCTATCCCTCCAGGAAGTCTGATTTGAATAATTATTTTTCTCGTCGTCTTTTCGCCAAGACGTCCGAGAATCCGAAAGATTATCATTAATTGAATTATTCCTTTTTTCTAATGAGAAACATTTATCTGTTACATGACCTATCTTATGGCAGAATTTACACACGGGTGGAGATCTGCCTCCGTTATTTACGTTGTAATTATTATTATTATTTCTGTTATAATTATTTTGCTGCCTGGGAGTAGTTTTCTCAGAATCGTTTGATTTTATAGGGATAGTAGGAATTTTATCTGTTTCAATTTGTCTAATTTTTCCTACTCCTAAATGATGTTTAGTCAATGCCTCAATTTCTAGACCCTTAATGACCGCTTCTTGTACAGAAGAAGGTCCTGTCAGGCTAAGAGTATGTCTCAACTCTGGGTCTGTTATTGCATTAATGAATTTATTACAGGCTAACATGTCTCTAGTAGGTTCATCACAATTGGGTAAAGCTATTCTAGCTAATCTTTCTATTTCTACTCCGAGTGAAGCAAGACCTTCTTCCTTAGCCTGTTTTTTAAGATCTAATTGAGTTAGAGATAATTTTGATATGAGTTGACTTCCGAATCTCAAACGTAAGGCTGCACTGAGTTTATCATAATTTTCAATGTCTGAATCAGCCAGAGCCGATAGAACAGCCAAGGCAGGACCTCTCAAGCTTCCTGCAAGCTGTCCGGCTTTAGTGATAGAGGACCAAGAGTTTACTTTTGCAATTATTTGAAACTGTCGCTCATAATCAGCCCAAGGAATTGATCCGTCAAAGAAATTTACTTTAAGGTTTGACGATTTTTTCGTTGACTCAGTACAACCTTCATTACGAGTAATAACTGTATCGTTAATCTGTTTATCGCGACTACTCCCGGCGCGAGATAAATTGAGAGGAAGGTTATTAATTGTATTGTCTATATTTTGGTCACCAGCCATTTGATTAATATTCTCTACGTCTCGTGCGTCCCGAATTGGACCTCCAATTCGGTCGCTTTGAGTATTTGTACGAGTGTGCGGCGTGAAAGTCGCCGCTCCACCCGTACGAGGTCTACGTATGGTTGGGGAAGGTTCTTCTTCCCCATAATTCTGTACAGACCGAATGTTTGCTGGTTCGATTATTTCCTCAATCCTCACTGGGGATCGTCTGGGAGTCGAAGTTTGAGACATAGTTTCCTGTGGTTCCAGGCGTCTCATCAATAAGGATAGGGTAGCTTGTTGAGCTGCCAGATTCGCCTCTCTATCAGCTCGTTGATTCGCTAAGTTTGCTTCTCTTTCTTCCCTCAATCGAATAGTTTCGCGCTCTTCGCGTTCCCGTTGAGCTGTCAAATTTGCTTGTCTTTCTTCGCGTTGCGCTATTAAATTCGCTTCACGCTCTGCTCGGCGTTCTTCTCTTTCTTCGCGTCGTAGTTGAGCTTCTCGCTCTTCGCGTTCTCTTTGTGCCGTTAAATTGGCTTCTTGTTGTGCTGCTTGTGCAGCTAAACTAGCTTGTTGTTGTGCAGCCAAAGTTTGGAAAAGTCTTTCCATTATATCAACCTGAGGTTGAGGTGCTGGGGCTTGTTCGTCGATGATTGCTCGTCGACGAGAAGACATTGCTTTTTCTTTTTCAAATTCTTTTTAAATCTTTTCACAATCACGAACTCTCTTTCAAAAATTCACTTTATCGATCCCGGTAAGATCCCGATTCTGACACCAATGTAATATTTTTAATATTTGTTGTAATGATAAGTTAATATTTATGGATTCCCGAGAGAAATAAAGTGAATCAGATGAAATATAATCAATTGGGCAAAAGGTTTATGTATTCAGAAAATACAGGTCTGCTTCAGTACGAGGCTAAAGACAGACTAATTTGTTTTACAATAATACTTATTGATACGGCAACGGCGATTCATATATTTTGAGAGATGTCTTTTATCATATAGACTACTTGATCTAGATCGTATGAAAGTAATATATAGGGGTGAAATCATCAAATATAACAATATTATACTGGCACAGATTTAATGATATAACCTGTATACTATAAAACCCGTCCGGATTCTTCCTATACTGTATTTTGATATTTCTCATATTTCAGGTACATCCAACCGCGGCTATACTGTATGAAGTAAATCACCATATTTTTTTGCGGATATTTAGTATATAATTCTCTCAGTGTACAGAGTAGGTCAACACCTACAGGGAACTCTTTTAGAAATAAAACTTGACGGGACAAGCGTAGAAGCTAGGACATTTTCAGCAAACGAAGCTGCTGTTACAGCTTTTATCGAAGGTTTAACTCCTAGAATTTCAGTGTTTATACCAAATTTAAATTCATATACAAAACTTGTCGACGTAGTGAAAGAAGCTATAAACGTCGAAGACCAACATGGAATGATACCGGATCTTGATTTGGAAATCCCCGGAATCTCATCAAAACAATGTCTTCCTATTCAGTCAAATCAAAGTAATAATCACAAACCGACAAATAAATTTAACACACATAACAAATCAAATCACGGTAACGCGAATACTAGAAATAATCCAACAAACACGAGTACACAAGACGCGAAATTTTGCAATTATTGTAAGAAAAATAACCACGTCATTGCAGATTGCCGAACGTTACAAAATAAAAATAAAAAACTCGGTAATTATAGTAACAACACGGAATCAAATCCTAATAGATTACTAGAGTGCAACTATTGCAAGAAAAAAGGTCATATAATCAGAGATTGTAGAAAACGCAAGTATAATAACGCGAAACGCGAAACTAATAACGGTACACCTAATACCGATATACCTGCGGGAAACGAATCAACGTCCCATCGACCAGGCGCGTCGACGGGTCAGTAATAAACTCAGCGCTTATTTCACAGACTAACCATAAACTCTTTACGGCAGAATGTAAAATAAGTTCTACATACACAACCTATAATTCTCCTTCAATAACAATTCAATCTAAAAATCTCAAACAAACAAATGCTAAATTTTTAATCGATACCGGATCACAACTAAATTTAATTAAAATCGGTGAATTAAAAGATCCAAATTCAATAAATAAATCGATAACTTACGAATTGAACGGTATATCAGAAAAAGACAAACCAATTACTTTAGGACAGATTCAATTACAGATAAATAATATACACGGTAAATTTAACGTAATCCCAGACGATTTTCCTATACATTTTTCAGGTATTATAGGGTCAGAATTCATGCATGTGAACGAAGGTAAGATCGATTATGAAACAAAACATGTAACTCTAAATAACAACAAAATTCCCTTTTGTGATACAGAGAGTATTGTTCTCCTAGCCAGAACGAAATCTCTAATGTTTATTCGGGTTAACAATTCATTAGAAAAGGGTTACGTGCCGCGTTTAGATATGCATGAAGGTATTTTTGCAGGTGAATCTTTGGTTACAAATATTCAGGGAAAAGCGTATTTATATGCTATTAATACAACGGATAAAGACATTAGGGTCGATATTCCCGTAATTCCTCTATATCCTTTCGATATGAGTGAAGACGAGGATAATAGTTCAGTAAGGGACAATACCACAGAGCGTATAGAAAGTACTCGGACGCGAGGAAACCGCGCTAATGAGGTCATAAACCTGTTACGACTAGATCACCTTAATGAAGAAGAAAGTAAAGCAGTATTTTCTCTAGTAGAAGAATACTCTGACTTGTTCCATATCCCAGGAGAAGCATTACGTGCTACTAATGTTTTGACACATCGTATTTTGACCACAGACAATATACCTGTAAATACTCGACAATACAGACACCCCCCACATCAAAAGGTAGAAATAGAAAAACAGATTAACGATCTTTTGCAAATAAATACGATACAGCCGTCAACCTCGCCGTACAATTCCCCCGTTTGGATTGTACCTAAGAAAGAAGATTCTAAAGGTAATAAAAGATGGCGCTTAGTAATTGATTATCGTAAATTAAATGAAAAAACTATCGGAGACGCGTATCCATTACCATTGATAACAGACATTCTTGACCAACTCGGTGGTGCAAAATATTTTTCAATATTTGATTTAGCATCGGGTTTTCATCAAATTGAGATACATCCAGAGGATAAGCATAAAACAGCTTTTACAACTCCTCACGGTCACCAAGAATTTAATAGAATGCCATTCGGATTAATGAACGCTCCTGCGACATTCCAACGTTTAATGGATACAGTTCTAAGAGGTTTACAAGGATCGGAATTATTTGTTTATTTAGATGATATCGTAATTTACTCACGTTCAATCGAAGAACACGCAATTAAATTCAGAAAATTAGCTGAAAGATTAAGAAAAGCTAACTTAACTTTGCAAACCGATAAATGTGAATTCTTGAGAACGGAAGTAAAATATTTAGGACATATTATATCCGCCGATGGATTAAAACCAGATCCTAAGAAAATAGAAGCAGTTAAACATTTTCCAATTCCGAAAACACCGAAAAACGTTAAAGAATTTTTAGGACTTGCCGGATATTATCGTCGTTTTATAAAAGATTTTGCAAAAATCGCGAAGCCCTTATCAGATCTCACAAGTAAAAACGCTCAGTTCGAATGGACCTCACAGCACCAGGTAGCTTTCGAAAGTTTGCGCGATAAACTTTGCGAAGAACCAATATTGCAATATCCAGATTTTTCAAATCCTTTTATCGTAACAACTGACGCATCAGGTTACGCGGTTGGAGCTATTCTTTCACAAGGCGAAATTGGGAAAGATACTGCAGTCGCGTATGCTTCACGTGTACTTAATAAACACGAAAGAAATTATTCTACAACCGAGAAAGAAATGGTAGCTACAGTCTTTGCATTGAAAACTTTTAGACCGTATCTCTATGGTAGACAGTTCACTCTGATCACCGATCACAGACCGCTTGTGTGGGTAAATTCTATGAATGACCCAACATCGCGAGTAATGAGATGGAGAGAACGTTTGAAGGAATTCGATTATACAATTCAATACAAGGCAGGTAAAGCTAATACTAATGCTGATGCATTATCGCGAAACCCCGTAGTATTACCCGTTAAATTCAAATGGCGTAAACCAAATGCTACGACAGGTCAACAAGCTTTGATAGGACAACCAGGTATAGCTAGACTTAGATCGTCTTCCGATACGAGTACTAACTTGCCTACAAAAAAATCTAAACTAAATCAAACTTCGAGTTCAGATAAAGAAAATTTTAGAAAATTCCCCACAGAAATTATCGAAACTAAAATTGAAACGATTGAGCCCGTGAACGCGACAGATCCGAGAGAATCGCGTACACCCCCAATAGAATCAATCTCAGAAGAATCTATAAGCAGTGATAACAGGTCTGGCCAACCAATAAATCTTTGCATTAACAAACCCCCAGAACAAACTCGTAGAAAGAAACTCAAATCAGCTATGAAAAAGAAGTCTGATACTAAACGGTATACCTCATTACAAGTTTCTTCGAAACTTCATACATCATTATCAAGTGATGATTCAGATAATTCTAAATTAAATTCTAAATTCAAGACTATTTCTAAATCCAAATCCGAAAAGGAGTTTCAGCCTTCTGAAAATCTCGAAATATATCATTCTATTCAAAATTTAGATGAACTAAATCCAGAAATTGAACAACAGATCTTAAATGATCAATTTATAAAACAGATAAATAACGAACAAGTTATGACAGTGGAAAATGTAGATGTAGACAATACAGTTGCCTCATCCCATTTTCCAACCCCAAAATCAGGTAGACTTATAGAAAAGCAAGGGGACAACCCAACCCCTGCCCCTCTAGAAACTCCTACTCAGGAAACGCCTACTACTAGTACCCGTAGAACTCAGTCATTTCGTACACGGAATAATTTCCAACGTAATTTAGCTAAAGATTTGTTAAATAAAAGATCAATTCAATCAGCTGAATTTACACCTTCTCCAGCATTACGTACGAAACGGAAAATTGATAGGACTAGTATTAATATCCCTAAAATTACTGTTTCCGAAAGTCATTCGGATATAGCAGATTCCCAAGACCAAGACGAAATTATACCGCTAGACATGGATATTTCCTATCAAAATTTCACAGTAAATAATTTTTCTTCAGATGAAGAAGATATATCCAATATCACTAAAGTCGAAGCTTCAATTCATTCTGAACCTATGGATCAAGATAAAGCACTTAGCTTTATGGAAATAGATAACAGTTTAGTAGTAAATGAATCTCTCACGGATTCACACAAAGTTGCATTTTCAGTACTACCTACCCTTGACAAAAGACTATCCGACAGAACCGTTACGACACATGTGCAACAGAAAAAATTGGAAACTTCCCCAAAGAACAATAAAATGCTAGGATTAGCAGGGTCGTCCAACTCAATGGTCAAAACCATACAAAAAATGGACGTTCCCCAGCCAGAACAGCTAATAAGAAAGTCAACCAGGCAACGAAAAGAGAAAATTTGCCCATGTTGCATTGAACCGAATGCACATGCTGAAAGGATTAGGAATAATAAAATACCTAAAGCCCCAGAGAAATCAGTTACACCTAAAGAAAATATCATACAAATATCCAATCATACACCTCAAATTTTTACAAATTTAAATGAAATAAATTCATATGAATCACAAAATAAAGTAAAATCTCAAAATGAAATTCCGCAAAACGAAATAACGTCAAATCAGTCGCAAGATAAAGTAAATCCACAGAATGAAATTAATTCATCATATTTGCCCTATATTCAAGATAGATTATCTTCCGAAGAATCAAATCATTCTCAAAGTAACGCTGATTCAGAAAGCGAAATAGTTATTGTAAATCAAGAAGTAGAAGATTCGAATAATTTGATAGAAACTCGAGACAATCTTGAAATGAAAAAAGATAATTACATTTGTTTTATATCCGCAGATGGAACTGTGTCAGATGACATAGGTAAACGATTAATAGAATTAGGATTATTGAACCTAACCCCTCTAGAAAAATATAATTTAGGTCAAGTAGTAATATCAGGAACTTCAAAAAAGAAAGTATTTGCTTTAGTAACTCGAGAAAATGATCAAACTTTGCCCAAAACAAGTAGTTTCAATAGAGCCTTTGGAAATTTGAAAGCAATAATGAATAACTCTAAAATTAAAACAGCTCGATTATCCCAAGGTAGAAGCAACCTTCATGTCTCAGCTTGGCTGACCATAAAAAAGATAATCCGTAAAACTTTTGCTGGTACGGACATTCAAATTACAATTTGTAAGGATAGGATTATTATACCACCCGTAGAGCAAAGGCAAGGTATAATTAGGGAAAACCATGAGTCACCCGTAGCTGGTCATAAAGGTGTTACAAAAACTTATAATAGAATTAGACAAAGATATTTTTGGGACAATATAAAGAAGCAAGTCGAAGACTTTGTTAGAAAGTGTATAAGTTGTCAGAAAAAGAAATTAGTAAGAGTTAAAACTAAACAACCCATGATTATTACGGATACATCAGCCGATGTATTTGATAAATTAGCTTTAGACATCGTAGGTCCAATTAATAACGCCTCAGATAAAGGATACAGATTCATTTTAACTATGCAAGATGATCTTTCAAAATTTTGTTTGGCAGTACCACTAAAAAACGCAACAGCTAACGATATCGCAGACGCGTTAGTTACTCAATTCATTTGTAAATACGGATGCCCGAAACTAATTTTGACAGATCAAGGCGCAGCTTTTATTGGACAAGTAATGAAACGTTTAGCTAAAGTTTTTAAAATCAATCAAATTAAAACCACAGCATTTCACCCCCAATCAAATGGCTCATTAGAAAGAAGTCATCAAGTACTTGCAGATTATTTAAAACATTATACAGATAAGAAAAACTGGGACGAATGGCTCCCACAAGCAACTTTTGCTTATAATACTAGTGTACACGAAGGTACGAAATACAGCCCGTATTATTTAGTTTACGGTCGAGACCCTCGTATACCCTCAGAATTCCCATACCTTGACGAAATTCTTACGTATGACGATCATGTAAAAAATCTTACGTTACGTTTAATTGAGACTAGGAAAAACGCGCGAGAAAATTTAGAAAAAGCAAAACAAAGATCTAAAGAATATTATGATAGAAAATTAAACCCTGTAACATTTAAGATAGGACAGGAAATTTATTTGGTTAAAAATCAAAGAACAGGAAAGTTAGACGATAATTATAAGGGTCCATATAAAATTACAGAAATATTTCCTGATAAGAACGATATAGAAATCGAATTAGCTAAAAACAAACGAAAAATAATCCATTGTGATAGAGCTAAGATAGCTTACTAAATCATAAAATATAAGTGTAGATCACAACCTCAGACTCACACAGACCAACGAACCAACGTAGACAGACAGGAAACGACATGAATCGATATTGAACTAATGCCAAAGAATCCTCCAATGTCAAATCAGAAACAAATCCAGATTAACTTACCAAATCAAGTATAACTTCAACTATATCTAATCAAGAACGCCAGTTCATGTAAATAATTAAATAATTTAAAATTAAAACCTTATAAAACTAACTTACAGATCTAAAGGTAAATAACGAGTCGTAAAGCAAAAATTGCCGATGAATGTTGTTTATTCAATTTTACACACTAGCAATATCCCTGGTGGAAATCTACAGGCGAGACAAAACCTCTCTTCAACTGGACGGTCCTGTCCCCAACGCCCTTCGTGCATCCATTGTATGCCGAAAAAGTCGAAGTTTTCATCTCCCATAGTATCATCCAGGATCTCCTCCTCCCACAGGTAGTTAGATCGGCGACGCACCCGTCGAATGAATCTCTCGCATCGTCTCAACCATCCCAAGTACTCTTAATCTTTGCGCCATGTCGCGCTGAATCATTCTCTTTAACAAAACAAATCAAACACGTCAATTAAGAAAGAATTCTCAAGAAAGCAAAACAGTAAAATTTTTTTTTCCTCCCTTCTCAACAATTTTGAAAAAAATAAAAAATACTAAAGTTTAATAAAAAAATGATTTTAAGAGAAAGTAGAAAGAATGAAAACAATCTATAATAAATTTGGAAAAGAGTACTCACCCTCAGTTCATTCCCAAACACTCTCACTCGGAGATACATTCCCTGGAGATTCTCCATAATTCTTCCTTCTTTACGATATTTAAAATTTTCTTTTTACTCAAACCTGTCACTTTGACAAATAGTTGCAGAATGAGCAAATTCACCTCAAACACACACTTTTATATGCAACTAAGAATTAGAAAACACACCCTCAAAGACCCTACCCCTTCTAAAACTGACCAATGACCGAAATTTAAATTTTTTTTGACAAAAGGTCATACTCAGGTACGAAATTAGCCCCGCCTAACACGGCGCGGAAAATCCTTTACCTTTCAGAAATCAAAGAAAACCTAAGAAATTCTCTTCGAATTATTTCAAATTTTTTTTAAAATATCAGGATTATAGTACTAATCAAATGCAATATCAAGATCTTAGACAGATATTCTTAGATAATCATGTGCTATGACCCATAGATATAATTAATTCATACATATAACTAATTCATAATTACTAACTACATTATTATTTTGGAATATATTTTACTCACCTTATTATTAGATTATTTTGTATTTTCATAAATTTCATGTTTATCAATATTTTAGATATATAATTTTGTATTTTCATGAATTTCATGTTTATCAATATTTTAGATATATAATTTTGTATTTTCATAAATTTCATGTTTACCAATATCTTAGACATATAATTTTATACTAATAACATAGAATAATCATATATCAACGTAATACTTATGAACAATTTTAAGTAATTTTAATCATTATATTACTTACCTTTTAGTTATCAAATCATTTTCAAATGATAATCTTATCACATTATACATTAATCTTAGACACATAAGATTTTCATAACACTTTTGTATGTTTTACTATACTTATTTTTAAGTTTACATTTCAATATTCAACTCAAATACATGGAAATTTCACGTCGATACACTAGAACCCGTTAGGTCGAGCGGGGACGCTCGAATCTTAACAGGGGAGGTGTTACGTCCTAGGCTGGAAGCCGAATATTTAATCTATAGGTACAACAGTTACCACTAGTTATTATCTCAGGTACAAGAATACCGACGTGCAATTATCATCAGAGTTTTAATAATGCATCTACTGATGTAATTCCATTTATAATTTTTTCCTTTATTCTTTTATATATTATTTTACTCATAGATATTAGTCAATACTTTTGAAAGGAACAATCTTAACTATAATATAGACAATTTCATCCCATTTTCTCACGAAACGAATATGCTCTGGAACACTTGAAACACCATAAAACTGAAAGACGAAACTTTAAGTAAACTTTGAAAATCCTTATTGAGGAAACATAAATCTTCAGATCCTTCAGATTTTTACGACCCAAAGCGGAAAAGTCTAAAGACAAAGACAGCTCTGTTTTAAAAGAAGAGAGAAATAGATGCTTACAGCATCCCTTCTTAGCGCCTCGACGCTTGGGCCTCTGACCCAATCGCCTTGCGCAAATGCTCTTCTAGCCAACCATATTTTTTCCCGCTTTTGTTTTAATGTTCTTTTTACCAATAGAAAAAACCTCGCCTTCCCGCGAGTTTTCCAAAACCTCCCCTTCGCGTATCCGCGAGGAGAGATCTTTTCTACTGCAGTATTAGCAGTTAGTCACGAAACCTCAATCAGTAAAGATCGAACTTATAGAATCTTAGATCTCAGAATTATCAACTCAAAGTGTTTGGTGTAGCAGTTAATTAATAAGTGAATTACTAAATAAAATAATAGAAACTACAAACTTAAATTAATCTCCACTTGCGTGAAGATTAATTACCAAAACTACAGTGCAGATTGTTAGTATTAAATTGTTTAATAAATATTGTTATAATTAAAAGGTGAAACTATAAACATTTATTTCACCCACGCATAGTGGTGGCTGATAATACCCATACCTCAACAGATATCTCAACAGATACGAGCTCAGCGACGTCCAGAAGAACTAGTAATTTAAGACTCGGTAAGAAATACAGAACTCTACCAATTCAACATCATATAAAATAACTCGTGATTCGTTCTTCTAAATATCATTCAACTCAAGACGTAACAAAATGATAAAAACTTGAAAAACTAATTTAATCATTTTGAACCCTAACAAGCATCATATATGATAATTAAGTCAATCTAAAATAGTGAGGGTTTTGGTTTGCTGTTCTGACTGGATAGCCGATCGACCAAAATTGACCAAGTTCGACGTCGCTGCATGGTGGCGACGTTCGGAAGTGGAGAACAAATATTTCCATGTTTGACCAGCCGTAGCGGCGTTCGGAACTAAAGGACAGTTATTTTAATTTTTGACCAGAATTTTTGTCCTCCGACCTAAAAAACCAACGAATTGGATACTGACTGAAAAATACTTATTTTCCGATCTCAAATGAGGACAAAAAACCCCCACTTTCGGTGCACGTGTTACGAAAAACATTATAAGCTTTCGATCAGTAAATGTGTTTTTTTTTTTTTTTATCTGGGGTGCATAAGAGCGTTTCACCTTAAATATAGAATATTCTATGTCATGTCTATTACACAGTTGTTGTATGAATAGGTGAGATCTTTATCTATACCTTTGTCCTCACAGACAATTCAAAAATAAAGATGGAATCAATATAATTGCGGTAGTACTTTTCTCGGAAATATTTGTACCGATACCCTCACCAACTCTTTGAACGTGGAACAAAAATTGAATGCAATTGATACAGTTACCAATCTGTCAACTGATTCATGGACTTGAGTTTGTGAATCGGAATAAATAATAGTATATTGTTATACAAGTACGGAAGGTAGGCAATATCCGACGAGTATTTTTTGCAGCACGAGCCGAAAGCGAGTGCCGTAATGATACGAGACACGTATTGCCTATCCGCACTTGAATCGCACAATTTTTTTTTGTAACCTCCTTGGAAGATAGTTTCATTTGAGAGACAGATTGATTATTCAACATAACCTCACATCGCAACTGTTCGCTGCCATGCCACAGTGCTTGAAAAAAGCACTAGTGCATGAAGTAGAGTATTTGCGATGTACACTTATCCATAATAAACGTCACCATACCCTGTAGGCCGGAGTGAAAACGGTAAATTTTCGCGGATCGTATTCTAATAGTGCGGGAAAGTTGCATCTTGGCATCACTCAAAACTGTGTCAGAGGAAAAAATTTACAATCGATATCTTCTGTTCTGGCAAACGCCCTAAAGTTTTGAATTCTTTAACACGGGGATACATTTTTTAAATGGAGAAAAAACGCAAAAATACAGATTGGCACTGAAAAATTTATGAAAACTCACTGGGTCGGTCGATTCCAGTCTCCGTACGCTTGTTCGAGGTGGGGAAAATGTAGCTTTCATTTGACATTTCAAAATTCGAAATATCTTTCTTATTTTCAAAGATACACGTGTTTGAAAATTGAGTTTTTCCAGAAAAAAAATGAATTTTTCCATTTTGTATCTTCGGAAGTAAGTAAGATCCCCAAAAAAACATCTCACGTGCAAAAACCTTGCGCCAAGTACATTGATGTGGTCATTACCTCAAAAAATAAACCTTCTTATAAAAAAAGGATTGAAATCAGACACTACCGCCAAGCATCATCACATCGAAATAATAACGCGAAGTGTTATAATTGATTATCTCATTACCTACATATGAGCCATTCCACGTCAGACCGGACAAAATAAATCAAAAAATGACCTCGATGTTACCGATTTCGTTATCATTTTTTTTTACGGGTTCTATGGAACAAATAAATTGATCAAACAATTTTTTGTTTTTTTTTGGCCCCTATTTTCCAAGTTACACGGGGGTGAAATTCAGGAAAAAGAGCCAAAAATCGAAAACATACTCCTCTTCAAACGGTCATATCTTTGATTGTATTCATCCTAGTGATTTCATTCAAAAACCATTTCAAAGCTATTGAATGACACTATTATTATATATTTATTTAATTTCGCGGTAACAAACAATTCTATTTGTTATAAACAAATATATTATTCAAACGTGATTTTCAACGCAAATACCATGCGATAAAATTATCAAAAAAATATGAGCGTATTCCTTGATCAATTCTCTACGAAATCGTTAAGTCAATAAGATGGAGAACCGATGGAGAACCGATGGAAACCATGTGAAAACGATTTATTTATAAGCGACGGCGCGCGATGCCGCTGAAAGACCCGGCTCGGGTACGGTTTTTCGGTGGCAGCGCTACCGTCGCTTATAAATAAATCGTTTTAACATGGTTTCCATCGGTTCTCCATAAAATTGACTCAACAATTTTGTAGAGAATTGATCAAGGAATACGCTCATATTTTTTTGATAATTTTATCGTGTGGTATTTGCGTTGAAAATCACGTTTGAATAATATATTTGTTTATAACAAATGGGACTGTCTATTACCGCGAAATTAAATAAATATATTATAATAGTGTCATTCAATAGCTTTGAAATGGTTCTTGGATGAAGTCTCCAGGATGAATACAATCAAAGATACGACCGTTTGAAGAGGAGTATGTTTTCGATTTTCGGCTCTTTTTCCTGAATTTCACCCCCGTGTAACTTGGAAAATAGGGGCCAAAAAAAAAAAGAAAAAAATTGTTTGATGAATTTATTTGTTCCGTAGAACCCGTAAAAAAATGATAGCGAAATCGGTAACATCGAGATCAGAAAGCTGTCCGGTCTGACGTGGAATTTCTCAGATGGGGAATTCTACGTCAGACCAGCAAACCCAAAACCCTCACTATTTTAGATTGACTTTATTATCATATATGATGCTTGTTAGGGTTAAAAATTATCAAATTAATTTTTTCAATTGTTTAATATTTATCATTCCTTCTCAATATGGAAAAAACAAATTTTCCAACGTGCTAAATAATTGGAATCCCTAAAAAAAAAAACGTTTCCTCCGATAATTGCATTCATAAATGAAAATAGGCCAAATCTACAATGTATATAAGTGAACAAAATTTAGAGGTAATAGTCAGTTAATAATAGTCATCTGACAGTCTTGTGTCATGCAAGGTAAACCTAATCGTAAAATTATCCGTTCACGATTGTTATTTTATTTATCACCATGAATTTTACACGTCAGTTGATTCGCATAACCTCAAAAGCTCAAGATCGTAGGATTTAAGATAATAATTAACCTATCGAAACATTTTTGTTGGTGGCTATCACTTAAATGTACTTGGCGTAAGGTTTTCGCACCTGAGGGGCTCTTGGTGGGTATTCACTAGTTTTCGTACCTTCATATTTTATATTATTAATTATTTATTAATCATTGCTTGTACTTTCTTTTATTTTCTTTATTTGATTTGAATTCGAAAACATGAAATGAAATGACAACACGCGTCTGCTAGTGTTGCAGACGGTTTCTGTCTGCGATACCAGCGCTGACTACGTTGTGACTGTCGAACTAACGCCATTCTATACAACTTTTGTGTGGATTTTCCCTTCTACTATGTGATTTTATGGGAATGGTTTGAATGGGATGAATCTTGGTCTGAATTTTCGTGTGGATTTTTCCTTCTATGTCATGTTCCCAGATGCGTAAGGACGTATGTTCTATGTATAAGCATAGAACATACGCCCTGCGGTTAGCAACGAAATGTGATTTTATGGGAATGGTTTTAAGTGTGAACGATCTTGGTCTGAAGACCAAGAACCGACTACATGCCTGCATAAGGCGATAAGTCGTTAATGGATAAATGAAATGAAATGAAGACCAAGAAGGATTTTATTATACGAGGAAACGGGGTATCAGAATCTGTAATTAATCATAAATCAGCACTCCTGACACCGATTTAATCGATCTAGGGCTTAAATGAAAGCTTTTCATGCCCACATCCTAGATTAAATTAGTTCGAAATCGTGTATGCTGTGAGGTGAAAGAAAACGAAGATACTAATTCGCGGTATAGGTTAGGGTAGTTGCCTCTCGGGTATATAGACTCGTTGAGTCTCGCGCTTGAAAAAAATTTTTTTAATGTACTTGGCGCGAGACTTTACCGAGTCTCTTGATGTTTGTCTCGGTCGTTGATCGTAGTTCCACTTTGATCTTTGATGGAGAATGTTTCTAGATTGTCACAGAGTGCGTATGATTTTTTTGGTAATTTTAAATCGGGTCCCATTGGCAAATTTGTTTTTTCCTTATTGTGACGGAATAATAAATAATAAAAAATTAAAAAATTAATTTGATCATTTTGAACCCTAACAAGCATCATATATGATAATTAAGTCAATCTAAAATAGGAAGGGTTTTGGGTTTGCTGGTCTGACATGGAATTCCCCATGTATACCTACATACGAGCTATTCGACATTTCTAATATCAGAGTCCTAATAGGCAAATCAGTTAGGCAGAGTTGTACGATAAAATTATTCCCTGAGAATGTAATAGTGCCTCAAGTGGCTTTTATCTTTGGAGTGATGGTATGAAGCAGTCTGCATACTCGCCTCATTTAACACATTTTCATGGCTCCTATTTAAATATAACTCCAGAAAGATGATACGATGAATGTAGTACAGCTAATATCCATACCACGATATCCTTTGTTCATATTATTCCTATCCCTACAATGCAAAGTAAGAATGACTGGTTTTCCTCTTTGACTTTGCACACTGAACCTACTAGTTCATTTCTGATGTGGTCTTTCATATTCAGAAGACGTAATAGATAAAAGACTCATCTGCAAATGATCCTTACTTCCTAATTCATTTCCTGAGTGTAAGCAGTCAATTTATTTACTGGCTAAGTTCAACTGTATGATTTCTAAGATCGTCAAAAAGATCAGAAAATAACTGTAAATATAAAAAACTGGTTTTGCACAATGTTTATTCCTGGTTTAAAGGATATGAAAACGATTCTCAGTTGCATACAGTTATTAGGACATCATTATCGCTTATTCAATACAATTATCTTAATTTAATGGATCTTGAAAAGCCGACTTATCACGTCTTATCAAATCAGCTTCTAATAGGACAATGTGATGCTATTGAAAACGAATGATATTTTCAATCAATACCTCACATTTGATCTCAATAGTAATGCTGATTCAAAAAAATAGTTTCAGTGTTGAGTTACTAATTTCCAATCCTTAATGTTACTGTAATGTTAGATACGAATAGTAACTCGGCGTGCTCGTTGGCCTCTGAAGAAAGGATACGATTTCGACAGATTAATATGGATAAGTATTTTTCTCCTGATTTCTTGGCCCTTCGTCGGTGTTGTCATCCGCACGAGTCATGGTCTTATATATTTAGTCATCACTCCCAATTGAGTCGACCGAGGAACTTGTGGTTCCAAAAGAGGATCGCACATCCAGTTTGGATCCTTGAACATAATCAAATTATAAATGAGATAATTGGAAATCAAGAATTAGAGTAGGCATGCAATAATTCGCAAACTTTTGGGTATCCCTTACGGAAAAAACCCTCCAAGTTTGAGGGTGAACCTTCAATTTTCAAGGTTTCACCCTCAATTCTGGGGGTGAAACCCTGAAATTTCAGGGTTCAACCTCCAATATTCAGGGCAATACCTTCAATTCCTATGGATAAACCATCAATTGAAGGGTCAACCGTGAAAAGTTGGTGGATCAACCCTGAAGATTGAGGGAAAACGCCCAAGAATTGTGGAATATCCCTCAAACATTGAGGGACAACCTCCAACAATTGAAGGATAACCCTGAATAGTTGGGGGTCAATACTGCAAATTGAGGGAAAACCCCCAAGAATTGAGGAATATCCCTCAAACATTGAGCGACCTCCTCCAATAATTGAGGGATAACCCTGAAACGTTCTGGGACAACTTTGAAAATTGAGGGATGACCCCGAATAGTTAGGGGTCAACCCTGATGAGTGACGGGTCACTTCAAAAGTCACTTCAAAAAGTCACCTCAAAAACCCTGAAGTTGAAGGGACCCCCATTTGACGGTTGTTCCTCAAGTTGAAGGTACCTCTCAATTCAGGGTTAACCCCCAAGTTGGGGATACGAAATCACCCTGAAAGTTGAGGGCTTAGTTGAGGGTGATATTTTGAGGGTTTTTTTCCGTAAGGGATCATAAAACAATGAATTTTCATACTTTCGACATCATAAGGAAACTCGCAGACGAAGGCGTAACGTCGTACACAGTTTGCGTCGACAAGCAGGCCGCCGACATTAATAGCTCCACAATCGTCGGTTGACGATGGATCACCACCATCATTTGGTTCTCCGACTTGCCACTTGTCATATCCGGCGTCTGATAAGCTTCGACCGTCTAGCGTCACGTACCGACTTTCCTCCTCGCGATCGGTGAAGCCAATATGAGCAAGATCAGAATATTCTGAGTCAATGTGCGGCTGCGATATCGAAATTAGCTGACCGACGATTATCGCCTCGGCTTCGGAGTTGATAACAGCCAGATCACCGCCTTCCGATTTGCAGATGCGCTTAGCATCATCCCACGACTTGCCGTAGCTGTGAACCTTGTGGGATCCGATACCGGGTATGTATCTGTGGGGAACCTTAGTGAGTTACACGACAGCAATGCAACGATTGGGACAACCATGCAGCAGATCATGAGAAACTTGGGTAGTATGTAGACTAAAGTGCCGTCGAATTAGAGGATAAATGTGAGCTTTGCGACACCCAAGCGCCGAACGAAACGCGCGATTAGCCCTAAAATCCGTGGGATCCTGCAGAATCGCGAAGACTAAGAGAACCAGGAATAATCGTGGTACAAAACTTGACGCGTGAAAACAGTTTATCAAAATTGGAGAATGATCCAGGACAACAATTTTAATGGCGCAATATGATGAGCTTAGCAATGGTCTAGTTCATTATAGAAGCAGATTGATACAAACATATCTTTTTGTTTGATATTTCGACGTATTGTCCTCGCCGTTCTCATTCTTCTCATCAGACTGAGATTGATTGTAGGTGATTCTAGGCTAGGTGAACGAATTGAATATTTGAACTCTTTTGAATGAGGAAGATATTTTTGCATTTGATGACCACGGTCGCGTATTTGAGGCAAGTAATCGCTCGAGGCTCTCAAGCAATCCAAACCAAGCAGGAATCTAACGTGAGGGCAGCCGCATTATCTGTCATGTTCAGATCTCAAATTTAAATGTGGCACACGATTCACTATATTTGCCGAAGCACTTGATCGTTGGTGGTGTGTATAACGCGGTTGAATGTACACGAAATCAAGAATGAGACGATTACAACAACCACATTTATTTTGGGCTGTAGATATTTAACGACAGTTGATGCGATTAACAAAACGGATCAGATGAGATTTACTGGACTGAGATGAGTAGGCATGCGAATTGAAAAAATGGTTTGTCTTACGTATAGTCAGGCCGTCTGGCTTCGCGATCCAGTATGGATGTTGTTTTATCCGTCGTCAACTGGGTGATGTTTGGTATTTCGATTTTGCTGAGTGCCTGGATTGAACTGAGTACCTCAGTCCAATTGTGTTGAACCGGGGAAATGTTGGCAGGCGATAAGTCGCCGAAGAAAGCATGCCCAAGTACGATCACCGTTAATGCGGACGACATCGTTGACTGTTGTATGGTAAGATGAACAAGCAACTGAATATGGCATGAGCTAATTGTCGGATGAATTCATCAAGCAGCGAACTGACACCCTGACCCACGGATGATATCACGGTTATCGCAGTCGAATACTGGAAACTGGCTAATCGCGAGAGTGGTCTCTTGAAAATTGTGCAATAATCTCAAAGGTCGTAAACTTAAAAGTGTTGGATAAGGAAAAATGTAAGAGCTCGATGTGAATTTCAGCGATGTATTTTTGCCAGGATGTGTGACTTAATAATACTCAAATAAGCTCTTCTAGTGAGTGAGCAAAGCTTCACAATTACGAACCCTCCTTACGCACGTCACAGATAGTGGAACAAAGTCAAGATTTTTCGTCTAAATCTCAAAGATGAATTCAACTGTAACGAAAATCGGTAAACGTGGGTCTTAGGACTCGTTGGTTTAGAAACTAGGTAGAAAATTGATGAAGTCGGGAAATTGAGAAGTGGGTATCTACTTTGTCTTCGGCATAGGCACTTGTATACGTAGTTATTGCATAATATGTTTTTTATGATTACAAATTATATCTTGGTAATTTCGCTTGTCGCTGGTCTCGCTTGAACTTTCTGGGGTCATACTTTGATTTGGTTATCATTCAGCAATAACTCAGAATTTAGCAGCTACCACTAAACATATTACTGGGAAGATTGGAAAAGTATATATATGGCGTATGAAGCGTTTTGCTATTACAAAATTTGCAATGATTACTATAGGTAAACGAGAACTGAATTACGAAAGGCTGATACAACTGAGAAGGCTTTTTCTTGCGAAATATCATACTCTCCGAAAATGATAATGAACTAGCGAACTAAAACTGGCGTATTTCCGTAATCATATACGTGAGGATTGCTTCTCGCTCTATAAATAGGTACATATTCCTGTAGTGTGTGCTGTTGAATCAGGGGATGCACCCCGTTCTGGAGTAGAGCTAGCAGGTGAAACTAATCTTTTTGATACCATCCTATGATAAGCCTCAGCCCCATAAATAAATGAAGCGATAAAAAAAAAAAAAAAAAACTAAAATCTTACCTGCGGATAATTATAATTTTCCGAAAATGCCGATTCAGCGGGCTAAGAAATGAATGCGTTCCAATCTCTTGTAGAGTTTTCGAAATCTGTTATTGGTTTCATCTAATTTCGAATCACAAATTGGAACAACTTGAAACGATATATTAAAGTATTCTGTTAACGATAATTTATAGTTGGAGTAGGAGAGAGTGGATAGTTGATACCCCGAAATCGTCGCAATCGACCTTTGTAATTGGCCAATTTTGGATTTCAAGGAATACGAATCCGTAAATTGTGTTTTGAATACAGAAATTGTAAATGATATTTCTCCACGTTATACCGTGATACGTGATGAAATGAAACGCCAGAGATAGGAGTTAACGTATATTTCCATTTTTCGAATCTGGAACGTCACTTATCATGAGTTTTCTATGCTACTGTATCGTAAATAGTAAAGTGTATATTATAGATATCTGATCATTCAGAAATACAGGGTTAGTTCATTAGGTGCAATGTCATGAGGTAACTCGCAGATGAAGCTATATTCGTTCTCGCAGTTAATATCGTTGAGTAAACCCGAGTCGTCCATGGATCCACAGTGTTCCTCGCCATACAAATTGTTTGGTTCATACTCGGCCCACAAATAAAATCCTGTGTCTTCTAAGGGCTCGTCAAAAACAGTCACGTAACCACTTCCGTCAAGCTTTTCAACAAAGCCAATGAGAGCGTAATGAGAATGGGATGATCCAGTTTGATAGGGCCGTGATGCTACGAGATTCTTCAATTCCGCGGATTCGGATTCAGTGTTGACATCGATATAAGGTTGTTGATGATGGCGAGGTGACCATCTTCTTGTTCGCATATCAACTTAGCGTCTTTTCAAACAGCCGCCTGAGTGTGCACCTTGTAGGCACCCATCCTGGTTACATACCTACATAGAATGAGCAATACTGTACATTCACCAAATTGAAATATATTGGTGCAATCACTGGCTATTGGCTTCTTAGCCAAAAGTAGATAGTACGACGACACTATTTATCAATGAATTTAATATATGTGAGAGTTATTGAAAAGTAGTGAGCCTGGAGTAGGTACATCAAAACCATAGAGGTGTAAAATAAACTGCATGAGCCCTCACCGTCACATTTGTTGCGCTTTACATCGAAAATACTACAAAACCCATGAATGCGATCTGTATCTGATTTCAAGTTACAGAAACATCAAACTAGGAAGAACAAAGGTTAACAATTTATCGGGTGAGGTTCGAAATAAATTTTGCTATTGGCCCAATGCAATAAACATCACAAAATCAAACATCAATCAAAAGAAAGCTACCCAATTTTGTTGTGTGAGCCGACCCTTACGGAAAAAACCCTTCAAGTTTGAGGGTGAACCTTCAATTTTCAAGGTTTCACCCTCAATTCTGGGGGTGAAACCCTGAAATTTCAGGGTTCAACCTCCAATATTCAGGGTAATACCTTCAATTCCTATGGATGAACCATCAATTGAAGGGTCAACCGTGAAAAGTTGGTGGATCAACCCTGAAAATTGAGGGAAAACCCCCAAAATTTGTGGAATATCCCTCAAACATTGAGGGACAACCTTCAACAATTGAAGGATAACCCTAAATAGTTGGTGGATCAACCCTGAAAATTGAGGGAAAACCCCCAAGAATTGTCAAATATCCCTCAAACATTGAGCGACAACCTCCAACAATTGAGGGATAACCCTGAAACGTTCTGGGACAACTCTGAAAATTGAGGAATGACCCTGAATAGTTAGGGGTCAACCCTGATGAGTGGCGGGTCACTTCAAAAGTCACTTCAAAAAGTCACCTCAAAAACCCTGAAGTTGAAGGGACCCCCATTTGACGGTTGTTCCTCAAGTTGAAGGTACCTCTTAATTCAGGGTTAACCCCCAAGTTGGGGGGACGAAATCACCCTGAAAGTTAAGGGTGATATTTTGAGGGGTCTTTTTCGTAAGGGGAACAAGTACCTATTGGCAGTAAAAAATTGCAAGACCTGGTGGTCGCTTCGTGAACCAATTGTAATGGTAGATGTAACAGTACGAACAGTACAAACGTCAATGTTTTTATACGTAAACGAACTAGTTCTACAATAATAATTAGTAATAATTAAATATATTCAAAGTGCAGTTCAAATAATACGGAGAAATTCGTTCGGAAACATAGAGATTGTTGATAAACAATCTGAAAAACACAAAAAAAAAAAACATACGTTCTGTCCTTCAACCCACACAGCACCCAATATTGCCAAATATTGGATGCTGCTTGGGAATCATATACCGTGACGATGACGTAGCCTCGGTAAAGGCACAAGTGCGTCTAATTTCAAAACCGGCATTATTCATCTGTCTGCCCGCATGGGAAAATATATATCAGAAATATGTGCTACTTATATGGCTGGATATATTTACGAGATATACTATACTATTATATCATATATGGGCAATTCCACCTCAAATCGGCCAATTTTGGGTGTTTTTTGACCTCGTATTTTTTGAATCGCCTTAAACTTTTTTTACGTGAAATCTACGTCAAAAAAGTAGACCCGTATTTTTTTGTTGGTCCAAAAAGTTTTTTTTACGCCAGTTATGAATTATCGAATTTTACTGTAAAAGTAGCACGAGGGCGGCTTTAAGAATTAATATCTCGGGTCCCCTTCACCGTAGAGAGATGTTTAAAAACGCGTTTTAAAGGCGATGAAAGCCACTTTTCGATAAGATTTTTCAATTTTTCAAAAAATATAGTTTTGTTATTTTTATGAGCAATCAAAATGTTTATCGATTTTTTTCGCAATCTAAGGCCATTTTTTAAATTCTGAAAAAAATATGATCGCATTCCTTATTCAATTCTGAAGATGACGATTTTTTAAAAAAGATGGAGCTATTTTTCTAAGTATTTTTTCTTAACACATGCACCGAAAGTCCTCGTTTGCGCACCGTCTACATGCACCGAAAGCAGACTTTCGCGCACCCGTGTGCGAGAAAAATTTCGCACACCGCTAGCAGTGCGCGAAAAATTTTGCACACCGCTAGCGGTGCGCGAAGGTTTTTCCCGCATCGCTTGCGATGCGCGAATGTTTTCCCCGCACAGGTACGCTCAAACCTGCTTTCGTGCATGCAGACGGCGCGCAGCGAGGATCTTTCGTTGTATTTGTTAAGAAAAATAGAGTTTGATACATGAGCCCAAAGCAGCAATCCCTTACTCGTTTGAAGGCGCCTCACTCGCTACCTTCGGCTCGCCTGTCGGCTCGCCTTCGGGCTCGTTTCGGGCCTTCACACTCGTGCGCGAATTGCTGCTTCGCGCTCTTGTATCGAAAAACACTATTTTACAATTATTTGTCCGGCGTTGCGTGAGGTTGGCGCACTGCGCGCCTTGCTACTACCGCGTTATTCCATGTATGGAAAACCGCGCGTCACGCCATTGGCCGAGCCCCGTACACGTCGGTAGTAGCGAGGCGCGCGGCGCGCCAACCTCACGCAACGCCGGACAAATAATTGTAAAAAAAATACTTAGAAAAATAGCTCCATCTTTTTTAAAAAATCGTCATCTTCAGAATTGAATAAGGAATGCGATCATATTTTTTTCAGAATTTTAAAAATGGCCTTAGATTGCGAAAAAAATCGATAAACATTTTGATTGCTCATAAAAATAACAAGACTATATTTTTTGAAAAGTTGAAAAATTTTATCGAAAAGTGTCTTTCATCGCCTTTAAAACGCGTTTTTAAACATCTCTCTACGGTGAAAGGGACTCGAGATATTAATTCTCCAAGCCGCCCTCGCGCTACTTTCACAGTGAAATTCGATAATTCATAACTGGCGTAAAAAAAACTTTTTGGACCAACGAAAAAATACGGGTCAACGAAAATTCTACAAAAAAATACGAGCGTGTTCCTTGATTCATTCTCTACGAAATCCGTAAGTTTCAGGATAGAACTCCGATGGAAACTATGTTTAAAAAGTGATTGATCCGTGCGGGAATCGCGCGCGGCTGTCCACCGGGCGCGCCGATACCGATGCTTGTTCGCTTTACATGCAAAGAATATAGGGGGCATATTATACGTTCAAATTCATCAAATCCATTAATTCGCGGAATCATTTATTCCATTTCATGCTGAATACTTGACCTAAAACTACAAAAATATCAATATTATAGTGGTATACACTCGACTAAAATCTTGAAAATGATTGGTGAATATAACGTACTTTTTGATTCCATCAAACGGAATACGTCAGCGTATTATTCAATCAATTACGTACTAAATTATTGAATTTAAAATTACTCAATCATAAACCACGAGAACCATACATTTCAATGGAATCTTAAGAGGAGACTTACACCTTCAAAATGATTTGTTTTTCGAATCACTTGTACACAGTCATGAAAGTTCAAATTTGTTAATTTAGTACGTAATTGATGGAATCGAAAAGTAAGTTATATTTACCAGTTATTTTCAAGATTTTAGTTAAGGTTGTACCTCTATACTTATATTTTTGTAGTTGCAAGTCGAGTATTCAGCATGAAATGGAATAAATATTTCCGTCAATTGTTAGATTTGATAAATTTAAACGTATAATATGCCCCCTTGTATTCTTTGCATGTGATGCGAACAAGCCTCGGTCTCGGCGCGCCCACGTGGACAGCCGCGCGCGACGTCCCGCACTGATCAATCGCTTTTTAAATATAGTTTCCATCGGAGTTCCATCCTGAAACTTACGAATTTCGTAGAGAATGAATCAAGGAACACGCTCGTATTTTTTTTTAGAATTTTCGCAGGGTGTAATCATCTTGAAAATTACGTTTAAAGAATATAATTGTTCATAACAAATAGAAAATCATTTATTCGATGAATTTAAAATCAACAACGTGAAAGTGCGATTCAAGAGCTTCAAAATGAGTTCTTGACGATGTCTGTACGACAAAAGGAACCGGAGATATTAACGTTTAAAGGAGAGCGTGATTCCGATTTTTGTCGTTTTTCTCGAAAATTCAACCCTTTGTAGCTTCTAAGCCGTTCAAGTGAAAAAAAAAAAAAAAAAAATGTTTCATGCATTTATTTTACCCAGAGAATATGTAAAAAAAATGACGTCGATTTTCAAGAACATGCGGTCAAAAAGGTGTCCCGTTTGACGTGGACTGACTCTTATAAGTATTGTGTAAATTGTATACAGAGCAATTCTGTGAAAAATCACGCGTCTCAAAGGTAGGCAAACAATAAACGCCTGAATTGAGCAAATCGACGATTGGGTTTCTTTTCCCACGTAATAAATAGTAAATACACTATCTAGTCAAACACAGTGTGCAGATGGGGCATCATGAATTACTTATTTTACTTTTAAAAATGGTGACAATAAGGGAGACCCAATGCAGGATGGACAGATTGACAGTAATTTTCGACTCGGGTGAAGTTGGCTGCACTCGACCAACCGCCCGTCTTTTCACACTTGTATTCTGATGAAGTAGGTTTGAGGGTCTACAAGGGGGTCCAGAAATTTTTAGTCCGTTCGCAGCGTCGCTACGCGTTGAGTTTTCGAACTCAACTCGTCAGGGCTGTGCTGATACAAAAGTATAATTTCTTCAGGGGAAATCTCATAATCCTCAGTCAGTACAAGTCTGGTCACCTCATTTTCTAACGCCCTTATTCAGTCATTGATTTAATTATTTGAAACATCAAAAATAATTTGTTATCAATTTCTGCATAATATGATATTGTTCTCTCGGCGTGAAATATTTCCTATCATGCTTCTAGATAAGATGCTAAGATCTATGAGTAGCCCAGCGAGACGAATGTGAAAAGCTATCAAACACGAGAACAAATTCGCGATTTTTGTCTACCGAATTATTTAAAACCAAACATGTATTTTCGCGTATCATTGGTTGTAACGACGGGGCTCTAAGAAATTTCTATTCGGCGATGGACCTCATTTAATTAGAACTTCAGAGTCATTCATGGCTAACCTCCACTGTTTCACCCAAAACAATTTCAAGCAAGGAACAGTTCCCTACTGAGAATTTCCAGATAGATTCATCTACTCGTTTGAAATTCCTATGGATTTCATCTGAAATCTAGTGGATTCTTAGCAGAATCGAATGAATTCCATCTGAAACCTGCTGGATTTCCAGCTAATTCCATAGGAATTTCGAACGACCAGATGAATCCGTCTGGAAATTTTCAGTAGGCACAGATTCTCCAAATAATTCTTTAAATTCGAAAATTTAGAGGCCGTCACCATAAGACCCCCTCGGACAACGTCACGCACCCAGGGCCGTTATGATGAATTCAAACGAAGGTGCCTGTACTTTGTTGCTTTAGCGCATGGAGTAGAATGAGACCTACCTTCGAACCGAAAATGGGGTTAACGCAATAGGTGGCACTGTTGCAAGTAAGCGGTCCCGAACTTTCTGCAAAACGCTTGCGCGCGCACTCCAAGGCATCATATGACGTAACTGACTGTATGGTAAATTTTCCCACTCACAGGAAGTCCGCGCGTGCTTACGGTAACAGCGCCATCTATTACGTGCAAAATTCGTCCCACTTTTTCAATACAGCGTGTATAGGGAGATATGTCTCCTTCTACTCCATGCTTCAGCGTTCCAACTGAACTTTTTGGGCCGAATCGTCGGTACACCCTGGCTAGGGTCGACACGGCTGTAGTTTCTGTGTCCAGGTGGACCTCTGTCAACTAAGTTTAGGATAGTACCGATTCTTTGAGACCTCGGATACCGAGGTTTATGATAAATGTATCTGCGTGATCAAGTAGCCTTTTAGATTACCTTTTCATGGGACTTTCTAACTTTTTATTACCACATATGAGGACGAAGATGAACCAACATTTCATTTCTATTCAATCAATTATTTTGTGCCGGTGAAAAGACAATTTGATAGTCTTATTCAAATATTTACCATCTGCCATCAAGTAATGAATTTCTGAGCCTGAAAAGTTAAGGTCTATTGTTAACCTGTAGTGGCTATATTAGACTAGGATAATATAATGCTATAATAACGATCGACCATTTCGATAAGATATTCAACGGAAAAAAGGCGGGCGCCTTCGACGTGGTGTGAAACGAGCTCCGGCGTTCAGTTCAACGAAATTTGTGGAACGTAATCAACGCTCCTCACGAATCCTGTGATAGTTGATTACTATAACTTGCTATAACTATCGACAGTGAGATTTGATTAATTGTTTATTCAATCAATATATCAATCCTCGTAGCAATTATGAAAGTCCTTCCGACCGGATCCAACGAACAGTTTCCTAGGATCGTCGCAATTATCGTTCGTGGGCTCAAGATTATTGGACTAGCTCCATTTACTTTTCAACAAATTGAAAAGTCGTCGCGAAACCCTCGCGACAGATGTTACACTAGTGCGTTTGTGTCCTCAAAAATGGAACTGGCTTATAACATCTCACTTTCAATCCTAATTTTAGTATTAGGTACCGTTGCAATTCAACGTCTACCCAGTCTGATGATTCGGTATCGATCTCCCATGACCCAGGCCATCCTTACGTTTCAAGGCTCTAGCATCGTTTCGGTGAGTTGCGTTATCATTGTCGTCGGAGCTTTCAGGCAAAAAAAGGCAATTTCCATCATGAACAGACTTTTGGAAATCGATTCTCTGCTTTCTGGCATGACAAAACACCCACGTGGCCGAAGGACATCGCTGATATTTCTCACCGTGTACATCATTTTCAACGCTCTTCTATGGGTTACTTCATGGGCCACGCAATTGCTGTTCGTCGTGTCATTTCTGTATTGGTTTCTTTTAAATATACCGACATTTGTGATAAACTGGTTAATTGTGGAATATTCGATTGTACTCGCATTCATAACCGTAGAACTTGAAACCCTGAACAAGATTTTATCGAACTTCGAAGAATTTCCGAACTCTTCATTTCATACTCCGGTACTGCATGACTATAATCCATCAGTTTTGAGCTCGCCAACTCGCTGTAGTCAGCTAACTACTCTAAGAAAACTTCGAAATATTCGTATCACGCTCTCTGAGGTTTGTGAAGACGTAGAGGATTTCTTCTCCATCTCGATATTATCGAGCGTTACCTGTTCCTCCGTTGCGTTTATTATTGGAATTTATTATTTCGTTATACCTATCGTTCTCTCAGTTCATGGGCCAGATATATATTCTCATATTCATGCCATAGCGAGGATTGCCATCAGCTTTTGTCCACTGATCTTTTTATCGTTCAACGTTACGAAGACTTTAAACGAGGTAAAGAAAATTTGTTTCCTATTAAGATGCCTCGTATAATTATTGCTGAGTAATTATTCGACTTTCGTAATGAACCCCAATTATTGATGATTGCGATGCAGGCTCAACTAACTGGACGGATAGTTCACAAAGTATTAGCCAAATCGATTAGACCAGAGATCCAAAAAGAAGTAAGTTACACCCGTCTATTCGATAAGTTGAATCTAATTTTTTTTTTCATTCTCATGAAGATATAGCCAATTTTTAATGAACGATTTGTTTTCAGCTGGAACGATTCTCTCTTCAGCCAACGCATGAAAATCTCAGCTTCACGGCTCACGGATTTTTTTCACTAGACTTTACGCTGATACAATCGGTAAATACAATACATGTATAATATTCTGACGCCCATCTAGCATAGAAATTCATAAGGCGAAACTCACTTGAAGTTTTTTTTATTCTGAATGATTCGATCAATTCCAATATTCCACATTCTGCTCGTTCTTGCGATACTATTTTGAATGGGTTTACGTTATGGTAACGTCCAAAAAGGTTCGATATCCCGGAGTTTCGATTTTGTAAAGTGGTACCATCTCAAAAGGTTTGTACGAAGAATATTTCACAACATCAGATTGATCGCTTGATGTCTAGAGGCCACTCGTAATCAATGATGTTATTAAATTAGTAATAGATAATTTTCAACAATCATTCTACATCAAATCGATACTCGTTATACATTTTTGGAACATGATTGCTGATAATCTTTTTTGAGCTTGTAATAATATCTTAAGTCGAGTATACATTCACATAACATCCGAATGAACAAAATTCAGTGAAGCCTTTGGGTGAAGGATGATTGCGCCCATGCGTTACATTGTCGCAAAGTCTAAAAGCCTATGTATTCCAAGTGTACACTGAGAGAATTTTATGATACACTCAGAGAATTATATACTAAATATCCGCAAAAAAATATGGTGATTTACTTCATACAGTATAGCCGCGGTGGGATTTCCCTGAAATATGAGAAATATCAAAATACAGTATAGGAAGAATCCGGACGGGTTTTATAGTATACAGGTTATATCATTAAATCTGTGCCTAGTTTAATATAAAGAAGCACAGAATATATGTTTATTCGTACTACATCCCTGTATAGTAGATTATATTATACAGGATGGAAGAAAAATATATACTGGGGTACAGTTTTTGACTATCCTGAGTATACGGGATATTCTTATACTCGACTCGAAGGAATCGTTACGCGTATACTAAATATCAGTATACTGTTCACGAGTGGCACCCATACAGTATGACAGATATCTGTATACCATAGAGTAGATATTCCAATGCTGCGTTGCAATATTCTTGATGCTATAAATATTGTAAATGAAGGAATACACGGAATAGGAATTCCGGAATGTGACTTTTACAATGTAGTATAATGATATGAATTATAATCTGCATGTATCACAGAATTAGTTTTGCAAATAAGACTGTTCTGTAAAATGTGATACGAATCGTATTCGGTTTATAATTCAATCATTCTCCATTGTAAAATCTGCACGAGAAAATTGCTCAAACACAACACGCTTAATAGTCGTAATAATTTATTTATGGATATAAAGATATTATCAATCATAAGCTTAATTACTATATATATAGTTTGTTTTTACTTATGAAGAAAAATTAACCACTTTCAAATCCATTTCTTATACTTATATAAAAATACCCATCGCTATGACATTCGCTCGTGTTATGTTATGTTATGGGAAAAGTTAATAACCCCTATCATATCAGTGATCTATACAACTATCTGAATTATCCCTGCAGTAATGTACATAGTGCAATGCAAAATTTGTTAAATATTTTTTACGGTGATCAAAACTTTTTCAAACAAAGAATTCAAAAAGTATATATGAGGATTTATACTATGTCATTTAAGTATGCAATTTGAAAAAAAAAAAATAATAAAATGTCCATCAAAAATGAAGGTGAAAAGGTACACGGAAAAAACTAGTCTTGAAAATTTATCAATAATTGAAATGTATTAGTAAAATTCAGTAACTAAAATGAATAAATATATTTTTTCTTTTGCTTATTACAAAACGTTAAGTAAAATTTACTAGTAGGCAATTATTATTACTATACGCTGATTTTAAAAATTCTCACAAGTAATGCGTATCACTAATACAATTTTTTATTTAGTAAGCAGATCATTCTGACCCTTATACTGACGGGAAATCCCACTAGTACGATACAAAATATAGTAGATTTTCGTATATCCTTCTCTCAGTGTAGCGTGTACGATATTAGAATGATAGGTTATGGAATGGTATTGTATGGTTCATAATCACATAAGAGATGGTAACCATTACCATCTGAGTGGTACATTTTTTTATTCAGATCGTGAATTTTTTTATACAGATGGTAAATATTATCATCAGGGTGTTGAATTCAATCATCGCTATTACTTCGGCTTTTACAATCGGTTGTTGGTGTGTTTTTACAATAATGCGATAGTAGTAATTACTATAAAATTCTCTCAGTGTAGCCTAGATGTCTTCTCAATAATATTGAGAAAAATTATCATTCATAACCAACTATTATGTTACAGGTCCTTGCAACTACAGCAACCTATCTGGTTATCATCATTCAGTTCATGCAATCTACAGCGAAAACTTCAGGGAATACTGAATCTCCCAATTCCGGCACGAATACTTAGATGTTCAATTGTTTGGCTATCAATTTACGCGAGCGACAGCTGCTGCTCAATTACGAGATATTGAACGAAACGAATATTCTAAATCTGCAAACCCTGGCGTCAAGAATAAACTGAATATCACAATGTTGGATTGATTTCATCTCACGATGTGTGAAGATATAACATTAGAAGCTTTCGATCAGTAAATGTGTTTTTTTTTTATCTGGGGTGCATGAGAGTGTTTCACCTTAAATATAGAATATTCTATGTCATGTCTATTACGCAGTCGTTGTATGAATAGGTGAGATCTCTTTGCCGATTTCTATTGATCCGAGTAGCCATCACGTCAGGAAGACAGATCGATTGAATTATGTTTCATTGCCCGGGCTTAGGACGGATAAGTAATTGCCTGAGCATAATATATTCATTACCTTTCACATATCAATAGAATGAACCCTCTAAAAACATCTACCACAAGTGTGTACACTGTACATATTGGTAGGTACAGATCTGTTCCGAGATTAAACTATATTTTTTTATGCGCGCAACCAAGTTGAGGTGTCGGAAAGCTACCCACGAATATTGTAATTAAGTTCATCCGTGTATCACGCCTACTGTCCCAATAGTATTTTTCGATACAAGTGCATAAAGGCGGCAATGCCGCACAGCGAGTGTGAGGCGTAGAACGAGCCCGAAGTCGAGTCGGAGGCGAGCCGAAGACGAGACTTCGGGTTCGTGCTTAGCGCCTCAACAGCCTTGTAACCTCCTTGGAAGATAGTTTTATACAGAGAGTTTCATTAGCCACCTCGTGGTCAAAACCAGTACTACTCTAATCGGGTCTTGTATCCTTATGGCGGAGACGCGTTCTCCATCTGGTACTTGAAAATTGAACTAGTCAAACAGTACCTTGCGTCCAGTCACCAATATCCCGAAAATTCAGAAAACGATTTCAGAATATTGAGGTGTCATTTCACCGAACTCGAAAGTGAGCCTTGCTCTAATATTTAACCTAAATTATGTCGACGAAATGCCGACGTAAACTCTTATCTCGGGGTGTTTAGGAATTAATCCTCGGGCCTACTTAATATAGTTTAAGAATTTTGGGAGAAGATTCAATTCAAGTTATCGATGTATTTAAATAATGCGTTTTAGGAGATAAGCCGAAGGTTAAAAAAAAAAAAAAAAAAAAATAATGCGTTTTATTGTAATAACACGTAAAGGTATCTTGATAAATGTTTAAAAATAAGGTTTAGTATTTAACATGTGTTTGCAATAGCCTTGCTTGCCTCTTTTGAGGACTTCTATATTAGTGTTGATCCTAAACGTAATCAGTTGAAACTTATTCCTGATAACTAATATCTATATAGTAATGTTTTATCTTGACCGTGGCGGTGTAGAAGGAAGAAAAAAATTTTTCGTGGGTGTGAACGGTCAATATTTTAATTATTTGTTGATGACGTTTCGGTCGGAGCACGGCCGACCATCTTCAGATCTATCAAAATACAAATTTAGGTGAAAATAACTTCATATGTTAGCGTACAAGATAGATGTCTGTAAACATTTGTTGATTTTGCGTAAGGTGTCAATTTTATATTTAAAGTCAAAAGTAATAACTTAATTAAGTAAGCATATAAGATTAAAATTAAAAAATATATAATTAAAAAATAATCAATAAAAGCTATGTCTATGTTATTGAATAAAAACGGGTGTATCCATTATGGATCTTGTAAGGTAATTGGATTGACAGGTTTAAATCGTTAGTTCAAAAATGTAAACACGACGGGACATACCTAAACGCAGGTGTTTACAGTTTGCGCGACGATGAGACAGTGAGATTGAAACAGCTGAGGAAGGTGAAAATTGCTATCCTCATCATTTGATGTTGGCGCTAAATTTTAAAAACTGTCAATGCCAGAAAACCTATAGTGTGCTCAGAACAGGAGCATATAAGTTGCTGAGATTATCGATGTCAGTTCTTTTGTTTACTGTGTCATTACCAAAGATCCAAATCATCTCTTTTATCAGTCGATGGTGAACGTTATTTTCGATAGTCAAGACAGAGGGGTTTTTTTTAAATCAAAATTGTGTCCTTTGACCAGCGTGTGGTTAGCCAAGGCCGATTTGTCAATTTCTTTGCACTTGATGCTATATTGGTGGGAATATAAACGTTTATGCACATGCTGAGAAGTTTGTCCTATATAGCATTTATTACAATCAAGACAGTCTAGTTTATATACCACATTGGACTTATCCATATTGGGAACCTGGTCTTTAAGCTGGGTGAAGAGGCTCCTGGTGGTATTGGAAATTTTGTGTACAACCCTAACGTCAAACTTTCTAAAAATCTTAACCAATTGTTCTGAGAGCCCCTTTACGTAAGGAATTCCAGTTACCTTCGAAGGTACATTACTATCGTTAATAATTCTGGCTTCTTTATTGTCTAGATATTTTTGCTTATTGTAAAGTTTATCGATCCGTTCAGTTTGTATATGTTTGATTAATTTTGAGGGATAACCATTTTGCAACAATGTATTGTTGATAAGTTCCAAGTTTTTGGACCTGAGGCTTGGATGTGCAAGCTTTAGACCCCGGTCTATTAGTCCAGACACAGCGTTGTTCTTATATATTAAAGGATGGTGAGAGGTGAACTGAAGGTAACGTCCCGACCACGTACTTTTTCTGAACCAATCAATGACTACGGTGTTATTGTCATTGATTAATAAAACATCAAGGAAGCTGAGTTGTTTATCTACTTCGATTTCACTAGTGAACTGTAACATTGGATGGAAGGAATTGAACTGTTCGACAATGTCAGATATTTTGTCTTTGTGCACACACGTGACGATACCATCAAAATATTGACCGTTCACACCCACGAAAAAATTTTTTCTTCCTTCTAATATCTATATATGTAATATAACAACTCTTTATGAGTTGGTTTTGCCTACAACTAATTTAGGACTTCTATATGAGTAGTTTAACCCGTAAACTATCTTGATACTTTGAGAAGTTAATTCCTATCCAATTGAAGTGACTACAAGTGATTTTAATTTATAATTGTGTTGATTTGACTTTATAAAGGGTATTTGATTTTCCTTGATATTAAAGAAAGAATTTACTTGATAAAAATATAACGAGTTGACTGATTCTAATCCACCAGTTGTGCCTGAGAAGTACAAGTAGGACAGGTAGTGCGCCGCAGCAAACACCACTAGCTAACCACTAACTTCCCAAGCGAGACTATAAGTAAGTGTGTTAGTAAAAAAAAATAGTTATGCCAGCACACGAACACAGGCAAGGAGGACGAATCAACCCCGCTAGCTACGCAGTCTGCTATATCTTGAGAGATACTTTTTTTCTCTAATTGAATGATAATTTATTTCCGACTATATATAATTCCCGTACATAGTTACTTTGGGTACGTTCCGTTATTTGCTGCCAGTACTGAACAGTACTGAAGAGCGTTCCGAAATTAGTTTCAGTCCGCTGGCAGTCACTGCAAGTTATTACCATTTGATGCAACATTGACTCTAGGGGAATACTGATTTCCGGTTAGCTCTGCTGAGTTCGGAAGGGTAGTGTCGAGTCAGAATTGCATATGGCAGCGATCATCAGTGATACAAAATGGATGTCACTAATAAAAATCCGTACACTTTCATTGATTCTGATACGAACAAAGCATTCGTTATTTATTTAATAGTGGAGGATTTTAAAAGAGCCGAACGCGGTAAGTAAAATTGAATTTCACACTTTAGAAATAAGGTTATGAAACATGACTACGACGTGCATTTCACTTGAATAATGGATACATTGATACATGAGTGAAAGTGCAATATGATTACTTATAATTTCGAAGATTTGGAATACGCCACTGGAATTTTGAATAACTTCAAAAGCTTGAATGCTGGTCAAAAATTTGATGACAAAGTGAGCAAGGAAAAGATTCAAAACTCTGGAACACAAAATCAGCATCAGGAAAAAGAAAATAGCAGCAACGTGAACAGAAAGACTGCAGACGATATGTCAAACTCAGCAGTAGATGATGATCGTACCGATACCGGTGAGTAGTCAAACATTTTAATAAGCTATACCGCGAATGAGTATCTTCGTTTTCTTCCACCTCACAACATACACGAATTCGAACTAATTTAATCTAGGATGTGAGCATTAAAAGCTTTTATTTAAACCCTAGATCGATTAAATCGGTGTCCGGAGTGCTTAGATATAATTAACTACAGATTCTGATACCTCGTTTCCTTGTACAATGTTTCTCCTTCGTCTTCAGACCAAAATTCATTCACACATCCCACTAAAACCATTCCCATAAAATTACATTTCGTCGCTAAACGCAGGACGTATGTTCTATGCTTATACACAGAACATACGTCTTTACGCATCTGGGAACATGACATAGAAGGGATGAATCGACACAAAAGTTGTATAGAGTGACGTAAGTACCAGAGTACGACGCAGTCAGCGCTAGTATCGCAGACAGAAACCGTCTGCAACACTAGCAGACGCGTGTTGTCGCATTTCATATTTTCGAATCCAAATAAAGGAAATAAAAGAAAGTACAAGCAATAATTAATACAAAATTTGAAGGTACAAAAACTAGTGAATACCCACCAAAAGCCCCTCGGGTGCAAAAACCTTACGCCAAGTACGTTAGTTTTGATAGATTAATCTTAAATCCTACGATCTTGAGCTTTTGAGGTTATGCGAATCGACTGACGTGTAAAATTCATGGTGATAAATAAAATAACAATCGTGAACGCATAATTTTACGATTAGGTTTACCTTGCATGACACAAGACTGTCAAATGACTATTATAGTATATTGTGTACCAAGGGCGTAAAGTGGGCTTTTTTAGACCGAGTGTGGAGTTTGCAGTACGAGTCAGAGGTGAGGTAGCACGAGTCGAAGACGAGTGCGTCTGCGAGCCGAAGACGAGTACTGCAACCACACAAGGTCAAAAAGCCCACTTAGCCCTGGTGCACACCATATTTTTTGTGACAGCACGATTTTCGCGTTTTTTCATCACTGTTGATGATTTTTTTGAAAATATTGAAAAATAATTTAGCGGGCGTTTTTAGTTTTTATTTGCCCGCTTATGCTCGAGTAGCGGGCGTTTTCACTTTTTATTTGCCCGCTACTCGAGCATTAGCGGGCAAATAAAAACCAAAAACGCCCGCTGCTCGATTTAGCGGGCAAATAAAAACTGAAAACGCCCGCTGCACGATTTAGCGGGCAAATAAAAACTGAAAACGCCCGCTCGTCTGAAAACTGCCACTTTAGGCCCGCTTAATGGGTAAAAAAAACGCAAAAATCGTGCATGTGTTACAAAAATTGACTATTACCTCTAAATTTCATTCACTTATACATTGTAGATTTGGCTCATTTTCATTTATAAATGCAATTACCGGAGGAAACGTTTTTGTTTGGGGATTTTCAATTATTTATCACGTTACCGCGTGAGGAAGTCTGCCAATAGAAAATCAAGAGAAAATGTTGAAGTTGAAAAATATCAGGATAGCATGATTGCAACAGGATAGCCATAAGGACGGCAAGGAGCCAGACCAAGAAAGCCGAGTTCAAGCGTTGGATTGCAACGAATTCCACTTTAAGCTCTATGTTAGGCTCATCTTTAAAGGCTTGTCTGCTCAGACCCAAATTGTGCGTCAATGTTATGCGTTGGATTCCGACGAGTTCTATATTCTATCTATGTACCCTTACGGAAAAAACCCCTCAAAATATCACCCTCAACTGAGCCCTCAACTTTCAGGGTGATTTCGTACCCCTAACTTGGGGGTTAACCCTGAATTGAGGGGTACCTTCAACTTGAGGAACAACCGTCAAATGGGGGTCCCTTCAACTTCAGGGTTTTTGAGGTTAATTTTTGAAGTGACTTTTGAAGTGACCCGCCACTCATCAGGGTTGACCCCTAACTATTCAGGGTCATCCCTCAATTTTCAGAGTTGTCCCACAACGTTTCAGGGTTATCCCTCAATTGTTGGAGGTTGTCGCTCAATGTTTGAGGGATATTCCACAATTCTTGGGCGTTTTCCCTCAATCTTCAGGGTTGATCCACCAACTTTTCACGGTTGACCCTTCAATTGATGGTTCATCTATAGGAATTGAAGGTATTACGGGTGGGGGTCGATATTTTGAAAGAACAGAATTCAGAACGGCCAAAAATTCGAATATTAAAAATTTGAATACAAAAATAACGAGAGACAAACTAATTCGAAATTCTTATTTTCGAAAGATCATTTCTTCGAATGACTTATTCAGCAGGCGGTCACCAGTCAGAACGCTGGTTTATTCGAAAATGTATTTTCTGATAATTTTTACTCTGAATATGTATAATGTAGAAAATATAAATGTATAAAGTCAATATTTCTAAATTTTTAATCTTTAGAGACCAGAAGTTCGAAAGACCAAAATCTCGAAAGATTTAAACTTCGAAAAATAATATTTCGAACGTATTTTCTCTGCGTAGATGAATTTGGATCAAAATTTTTATTGTTTATTGAAACATCATCCAAAAAACCGTATGAAAGATTCGAGATTCTGACCTTTCGAATTTTCGGTCTGTCGCTAAAATATATTCGAATACGTGAAGATTCGAAGTCTCGACAATTCGAAATATTGAACTATTCGAATTATCAGACGTTTCGTTATCTTTTCAATTAGATATTTCGTCTTTCGCAATTCTGACCGTTCCAATTTTTTATTTTAGTACAAATATCTTTCTACATTTCGATATACGTAATTTTTTAGTTACTACTTGATAGGCCTTCTCTAAACTGGCCTTTTTGAATTTCGTACCATCGCTATTTTAAAATTCGAAATATTGGTCATTCGAAATATTGGTCTTTCGAAATTTTGACCCCCACCCGGTATTACCCTGAATATTGGAGGTTGAACCCTGAAATTTCAGGGTTTCACCCCCAGAATTGAGGGTGAAACCTTGAAAATTGAAGGTTCACCCTCAAACTTGAAGGGTTTTTTCCGTAAGGGTATGCTCTAGTCCAAACGTGACTGTAAGTCGACGTTGTGTGTTGGACTCCGATAGGCTTTATTCTACACTCCACGTCAACGTAGTGCTTTGACCTTCAGTGAAGATAATTTTTTGATCCATGTTTTACAAACAGCTTAGATTCTCCCAAATTCTACGAAATGTATAGTAAGATTCATCAAAAAGCACCTCCGGTGCAAGAACCGATGATGAATTGATGATGAGGCCTTCCATAACATGGTTCTCATAGCCACCTCGTCTTGCTATGTAAAACCATGGGTGTAAGCAGAAGACATAAAACATTATTTCATATCACCGTAGGATTGATGATGGAATTCCATATAGAATCGGGCTCAAAAATGTTTTTTAGCTTAATTAACGATGTGTAGACTTTGATGAATGTAAGTCGAAATGAGTGACACGTCCGCACTTTGCGATGTATGAAAAGTAAATTTTCCTCGATTCAGTGGCTTTTGAGTACTGGATTGGACCTGTTATTCATAAATCATCGGCTGCCAAGAGAACAATTCGATAGATAGCCCCATTTTGGAGAAATTCGGAAAAATATTTCATGTCGGCAAAGTCGACGGAAGCTTCCCCTTAATGTTGTAACGTATGATTAGAGAAAGTGCGAGAGAGATAGATATCTTCGGTTTAGCCAGACGTAAAGCTATCTCGCTGCGCTCTGTCCCCACCCTAGTATATAGTAAGCGTTTCAGTATAACTATATTCCAATGTATAACGTATGAGGCGTGCCGAATCAGTTTGCTGCGGCTTCAGGTCCGCGCATTGTCTTACAACGTATATATGCGTGGTATTCATTTTCACGAGTTTACTTCATATTACGCAATTCTGTGTTTTGACGCGTTGTGTCCGCGTTATCTTTGGGTTGAAAATATCGAAAACGTTTCGAAGGGACTGAAACCACACTACCGTGATTGTTTAATGTGCTAAATAATTGAATTGAAAATCTCAACATTTTTCGTTATTGATAACAAGACTGATTGATAACAATGGAAATCGCGGCGCCTTATCTCCAAGCGATCCAGAATATCGATGGAACGACGCGGGGAGAAAAACAAATGGCACTGAATATCATTGCCAGGCGGATAGCTCACGCCAAGAGTTCGCATGGTCATTCAGTGAACTCTGAGACCCTGATTTCTAGTGTTCCACGATTATTGAGGCCACTGGTTCTCGTCGAGGTGGCAAACATCTTGCATCAATATGAAGCGATCATCGAGGCCTTGAAGAGTGAAGATATGAACGTTGTCAGCCGAGCCCTCAAGGCTAGATGGTTTTTTGATGGGTCCGACACTAGCTTGGTGAATGTGCAATATTTGATCGAGACTCTGTTTCCAGAGATTTCACTATTCGTGCGATCAAAAATGGTGACAAAATTTGGAAACTATCTGAAAAACTCTTCATTCGCGATGAACTTTTTCAACACCTTAGCTCAACAGTATGGCGTCAGTCAAGCTCTTCCATTGCTGAGCGCTTGCGATGAGGACTTCACTTTCGAGACGATAATCGAGAAGAAACTTGTACTTCCGTTGAAAATTGTGAAAAGGCTCTACCGAAAATACCCGTACTTAGTTATTAAATACTTATTAAATGGACCAGAGTACGGAGATACCAGAAATCGTTATCGCATCAACATTCATCGTTATATAAATTTCGTTCCTGAGATTGCTATCAATCATTTCGATGATTTTATGAAGATTTGTATGACCTACTATAATTCAGGTATCAAAGCTGCCAAGAAAGCAACCAATATATTTATTAAAAGTCATTTGGACTTGTTGCTGAAGAATCCAGCCTACTACTTGGAATTTCTGTCTCTGAAAGCAGTAACCCGGAAATTGTCTGTTGATGAGTTTATCGAAATGTTTGAGAATTTATTTTCACTCCACAAGGACAGTTTCGATTTTCGGCAATTGAACGGGTATTTGGAATATTATAAACCGGAAGAACACAGGATACCTTTGATCTTGGACACTTTTCGTCAATTGTACGATGAGGACTTGCTTGAGTGCACATATTTAATAAATTCTGACCTTATTAAAGTGTTACCTGCAGCTGACAGAGTAAATCAGGCAAGGTTAAAGCTAGAAGATGACAAGGATTGGCATATTTATGATTCTGATCGTTCATGGCGATGTTATTTACCATGTAGCGAGTCCATCCTTGCTATAATTGAAGAAATCGCTACAACTTCGGATGCCTGGACACGTCGTTTGTTGTTGGACCAACTGATTTATACTTCGCGAATAAACCATGATAAAGACAATTTTTTCAAAGCGTTGAATTACATACACGACAGTAGCAGGACTGACAATAAGTGGACTCTCTACTATGGTTTGTCAGTAATTTGTGACTCGTTTGAGTTAGGGACGTTCACTTCAACTGATTGGGAAATTTTCAAGAAATGTTTCAAGGTAATCGAAATGGAAGACGACATTCATGACATTTCACCAACCACTTTGTTACTAATTATAGAAACGGCTCTTCACTACAACGTGTTGAATGGTCTTCCATTGGACGATTACATGATGAAGTTTGTGCATCTGAACATTAGGCTGGATGATCATAATTGGAATATCCTAACAAAATATCCAGATTTGGAGAAAAAGTTCTTAGAGCTATTCATAGAATTTCTACCGAATCAATATTTCGTCGATAACGAAATTTCGTGTTGCAAAATTAATGACGTCATCTATAATCTTGCGTTAGCTATACGGAAATTCAACAGTCGACAGAGAGTTTTGGATGACAAGCTCGATAATCTGTCCTTGAAAAATTATCCGTGGCTTTTTGGAAAAATCAAAGCCCATATTCTGGGCAGGAATTATGAAAATGATCATGACAGAAAAAGATTCGTGGAACTCATCAGAGCGGATGAGCAAGACTTGTACAATGTGTGGATACGCGATAACCACGAATTCTGGACCTTCGGCGTAGATGTTATCCTCGACGTTCTAAGGAGACAACCACAGCGAGTACTGGATAATTGGAAACAGTGTATGGAAGAAGTCCAAAGCACAGTTCATTCCACACAAAAATCGTTATTATTCATTCGCAAGATTCAATGGTATCAAGAGTTACCCATAAAATTCTTCAACGAGTCTCTGAAGATCCATAATCAACCGGAAAAATGTACAGCCGCCATGGTTACCCTGGCGTTATTAACGGACGGTGAAACTTACATGAAAATTATCAACCCATACATTCCCAACGATGAGAAATTCGACATTGATAACCCTAAAGCAAAAGACATTCATAGAACGCTACTTGCTATTGCAGCCGAGTTGCAGAAAGTCAATCCACCAGTCTCGTTGGATGTAATTGCAAGATTCTGCGTTGGAGATTATTTACGCATGGCGATGCGATCTCTGATGAGCGTGAGCCGCCAAGTACCAATTGCCAAGGTAATTCCATTCGTAAAAATGTTGACGGAGAGACGGGTGTCGGTCATGAAACATGGGATTAGATTGATGTACTTGGTAGCACCTCTCGAGAAAATACACACATTCTTAATTGATCTGTGGAACACTCACAGTCATACATCGATCCGAGAGGTTGTTTTTACAAAGGTTTACGATCTTTTCTTAAAAAAACCGGATTCCGAAAGCTGGCTCATGATCCAGATGTGCCTGAATAGCTTGAGTACCAACGACGACGAGACGATCTTCGATCGTTTGACGAACCTGTCCATAGTACCAAACGAGTACATTCACGAGTACATTAGAACTGTTCTCAACGTACTGGAATCTATGGAACAGACTGGCGAGGACCCCAAAAAGTACATCGGCATCTCTTGCAAACTAATCAATAACATTGATGATCCTATCACCCGAATTCTGCCAGCGGAATATTGTCAGGATTTAGTCAAGAAATATATGTTCGTTTTCGATTACAATTCGGTTATTTTTCAGGCCGGACTGAACCTCACAATCAACAGTTATCTTCTAGCATCGGGAGATTACAATGAATCAAGATTTAATTTTTTCGGAGAGTTCTTCCGAGATTCGGTGAAAAAGTATTGGGGAAAGTCTCATCCAAAGAGTAGCAAATTTTATCCCATGAACTTTATGGCTTACCAATTTTTCAATAACTTTGTCCTTCGCTACCAATGGCATAATGTACGATTCCCTGAGTCTTTGCTAAATATTTTTCAATCGGCGCTTCAGCCACACCGAGATGCTATTTCTTACATGAAACTTGCTTTTGCAATCGAGTATCAGAAGTCAGTGAGTATCGTAGATTTTGCTACAACAATAGTAAAAAAAATGCCTGAATTGATAGAATTTTTCTCTCCGGACTGCACAAGTCTGATTTCACGTAGACTGTCAAGATTTCTCGAATCTCGCTTTTGTGGATCTGAGACTAGGGACGAAATATTTATGGATACCATTGAAGTATTTGTGAATAGCGGATCAATTTATTGCGCTCTAATTGCTGCCGATATGTTGCACAGTAACAAATATAAAAGGCTCACCGAACGACACAAGACTGTTGTAGATATCTTAAGCAATTCAGATCATCTCGGCGTTGCTTCAATACTCAATGAACGTCTAGCCACTTTCGATTTTTGTATACCCGAAGATGACTGATAAAATTGTACGAGTGGGTCTGAAAATACCTGTACCTAATTTCAAGTCAAAAATGGGCCCCCTCTTGATTCACCACCATTGGACTAAGTTTCTAAACCATGGGTAGGTTTTTTGTATGAATATGAAATCATGTGGTATTCTAGTTTCTAGTAGGTACATTAGGATATTCAATAATTCGTTATAGTTTCGTAGATATTTTGCAGACACTGTACACTTTCATAAGAGTGGCGTAAATTATTGTTTTTTTTTTCTTTCTAACTCACGAAATTTTTCACAAAATGTTGCATGACATAAGAAATCGAAAACATTTTGTTAGTAACAGTTTTTTACCATCATTCATGCACGTAATGTATTTTGATAGGTAATTATGAAATACAACGACCCATACATGTACTAATAATTATTATCAGGCCCCGGGAAAAAATGATCAGGCATGATCATGCCTGTTCATGTATGATCAGGCATGAAATTAGACATGATCATGCCTGTTCATGTATGATCAGGCCTGAAATTAGACATGATCATGTCTGTTCATGTCTGATCATACCTGATGCCAGTCCTGATCCTGTCTGTTCATCCATGAACAGGCATCATCATGTCTGAATCGCTAAATACGTTAAGGCCTGTTCATGCATGATCATTCCTGTTCATGTATGATCAGGCCTGAAATTAGACATGATCATGTCTGTTCATGTCTGATCATGCCTGATGCCAGACCTAATCCTGTCTGTTCATGCATGAACGGGCATGATCATGTCTGAATCGCTAAATACGTCAAGGCCTGTTCATGCATGATCATGTCTGTTCATGTCAGATCATGCCTGATGCCAGACCTGATCCTGTTTGTTCATGCATGAACAGGCACGATCATGTCTGAATCGCTAAATACGTTAAAGCTGCTCATGCACGATTATGTCTGTTCATGTCTGATCATGCCTGATGCCAGACCTGATCCTGTCTGTTCATGCATGAACAGGCATGATCATGTCTGAGGCCCTAAATACGTTAAGGCCTGTTCATGCACGATCATGTCTGTTCATGTCTGATCATGCCTGACGCCAGACCTGATCTTGTCTGTTCATGCATGAACAGGCATGGTCATGTCTGAATCGCTATAGTACATTATGTCACTAGGCCTGTCAAGTATTTTCCGACGAATTTGAGTTTATAATCCGAGCCGAAAGCGAGGATTATAATGAAATTCGTCAGAAAATACTTTATGGGCCGTATGGCATATATCATTTTATGTGTCTAGGCCAAAAACCGCATTTAAACCGATCAGAGCGAGGTTAGAATCGTGGTTTTTTGGGCCTAGACACATAAAATACGTTGAAGTTGTTCATGCATGAGCATGCCTGTTCATGTATGATTTTGTCTGATGCCAGACCTAATCCTGTTTGTTCATGCATGATCCAGGCTGGAAAGTTTAAAACCTCCAGCTCTGATCAGGCCTGATACGTTGGTTCATGTCTGACTAAACATGAACAGACATGATCATGTCTGATATTATAAATTAATTCAAACATGATCATGCATGACCATGTCTGTTCATGTCTGATATTTTGGATTATCTATAACTTTAATAGATACTTCAAATTAGTAATTTTTTTTTTTGCTGAAAAATTTGGAACGGTCATATTGCCTCACATTCCCTGAAATACAAAAACAATTTTAGAATCGTTCGATCATCATAATCAATAAAGGGCATCGTTAGGATTATCAAAAACTTCGTGACGAATACCATATATATAGTGCACATTCTAAAAGTTTCAATTATCAAATACGTGAAGTAGCGAAGTGGTATAAGCTTCGACTGATACGCAGAAGGACCTGGGTTCAAATCCCAGTACTAAACAGTGAAAAAATTTTCATCCACAAAAAAAAGTTAATGATCAGAAATAACCATAATTTCCGATCACTGCGACATATAAAAGATATAAAAACGATAGTTCATATAATTTTTTAATTTAATCAACTGTTTTATTACAATTACCCGGGAAAAAATGATCAGGCCTGATCAGACATGAACAGGCATGAGTTTTCAGACCTGATCAGACATGAAAAATGACCGGGACTGAACAGGCCTGATCAGACATGAACAGACCTGATCAGGCCTGTTCAGTCCCGGTCATTTTTCATGTCTGATCAGGTCTGAAGACTCATGCCTGTTCATGTCTGATCAGGTCTGATCATTTTTTCCCGGGGCTGTTTATTTTCCTGTCTTTGTATTCGCCATTCTATTTTCAGGATTTTTGATGAGCCTCGATTCAACCTCGATATCAACTTGAATGTGGTTAAAGTTCGGAATTAATCGGATCAGTAGTCTTCGCGGGAAAATGAAAAATGAACACCGTTACATTTGTATTTTTTATCATTATTTTGGATGAACTTTTTGAATGACTATTTTCTCACTTGACAAATCCGAGCGCGAAATTTTCGGCCCACCAAGATCAGCCGATCCCGTTTGATGTGAGGGATTCATCACCAGCCAATGTATGGTTGCCCCTCAAAAACCATTCAGGGGAAAATAAGACAATAATTCCAACAGTACCTTGAAGTGGTAAGAGGTTATCTTCCATGTAAGTTTGTATCAGAAAATCGTGACATGAACTTGAATGTCGAATCAAATGAGAATATAGTGTCAATCTGAATGATTAATTCTATAGTCTGAATGGAGAAAACACCTCATTAAACAAAAAAAAAAAAAAAAAAAACCAACCGGCTTTTCACTTCAGATTTTTTGAGCTCTGAAAGTAGTGTTTCATAAGTAGAAAGTTTAATCATTAGAAACCAAATGTACTATCAACAAAAAATTAACTCTGTGGGAAGGAAATATTGAGTTAAACTTGAAAAAACCTTATTTTTGCAGACGTCACAGTTTTGATAACATAAGTCTTGTGTTCAGGTTCTGCCTCGTCCTCACACGTTAGACTTACAAGTATATTAGTATACAAGTGCAAGTACCTTTTGTATAGACAAGTATTCGAATTGTGGGGGCAAATTCTGCCCTAGTTATCTTTATCCCTTAAACTTTCCGACTTTGTTATCGATAGATAAATGAATGATGAAGTATCCCAATAGGAACAACCGTATAAAAATAGGACTAATGTCCGGCCGAAAAACGTATATTTTATATGTGTTTAATATACGTTTTTCGTCCGGACATTAGTCGTATTTTTATACGTTTGTTCCTATTGGGATGAGGCACTCATCTGCAAATGATCCGCAGATCTAAATTCAATTCCCCGATGAGAATATAGGCTATTCAATCGCTGAGTTACCTGCGTATAGTCTCCAATTTATTTATTACAGTCGAGCACGAACTTTTTTCCTGTGATGCTCAGTAACCCTTCGTAGCAAGAATCGGAGATTATCCTTCACCCCAATCTCATGAAATAACCATCTGTTATTTCGATCATCGTGATTGGCGGAACAACATTGATTGAGGAAAATCGGGGGACGATTTTTGCGAATTGGTTTGGGTAGATTTCCACCAGGAAGCGAGTTCAGTATAGTACATATAGGTATTCTTCAATAGCAGGACAAGACAAGGAAGAAAAAATACAACGAAATAATGGATGATCGATAGTAATCTCACGAGAATCGTCACAGATTAAAAAGCACAGATTTTCAGAAATTATCATCGTTTATTCGATAAAATTATTCTTATTTCTTGGATAGACTCACCACGTTTTATCAAATCAATTTCCTAATCGGACAATATACATGTGATACCATCGAAAATAAATGAAATTCTTATAATATTAATGTCAATTCCTTGATGTTACTGTGATGTTAGATGTGAAGAGTATATCTCGCCGTGCTGGAGGGAGAATACGAAGTACGAAGTATTGTTCTCGTGATTTCTTGGTCGTCGTCGGTGTTGTCATCCGCACGAGTCATCGTCTCTGATTTTAAAAAAACTTCCAGCACTGCGAGTAACTTTCGTCCATAGTGTGTGGTTTCAAAAACACGGTGATTACCGAGTTGGCATACCTGAATATGATCAAATCATAAATGAGTTAATTAGGAACCAGGAATTGGTGTAGGCATCCAATAATTCAGAGATTTCGTGTGTACGCAACAATAAATTTTCATACCTTCGATCACACCAGGCAACTCGCAGACGAAGGCGTAGGGTCGTACACAATTTGTGTCGACGAGCAGGCCGTCAACAGTCATACCTCCACAATCGTCGGTGAAAGATGGATGACCACCATCATTTGGTTCACCAATGGCCCACTTTTCATATCCGGCCGCTGATAAGCGTTGATTATCTAGCGTCACGTACTGACCTTCTTTATCGCCATCAGTGAAGCCAATATGAGCAAAATCAGAATAGTCTGAGTTAGTATGCGGCTTCGATAACCTAATCAGCTGACCGACGATTGTCGCCTCGGCGTCGGAGTTAATAACAGCCAGAGCACCGCCTTCCCCTTCGCAGATCTGCTTAGCATCATACCACGGCTTGGCGAGTCTGTGTACCTTGTGGGATCCGATACCGTGTATGTATCTGCGGGCAACGTCAGTGAGTTACACGACAGGAATGCAACAATTGGGGTAACCATGCGGCAGATCATGAGAAATTTAAGTACGTAGACTGAAGTGCAGTCGAGTTGAAAGATGAATGTGAAATAACAGCCCGGAGGCTAAATATTTGTCACCGTCTTCGAGTTGGCTAAAAAGTTATGATATGGTATGATTGGGAGATTCTAGGCTAGGTGAACGAATGAAATATTAAAACGCTTCTGAATAAGGGAGATATTTTTGCATTTAATGGCCACGGTCGCGTATTTGAGGCAAGCATGAATCTAACGCGAAGGCAGCCTCATCATCTGTTATGTTCAGATCTCATATTTTAGGTGTGGCACACGATTCACTTTATTTGCAGAAGCACTTTATCGTTTGTGGTGTGAATAACACGGTTGAATGTACACTAGACCGGTTCAAAAAAATCGACTATTCTTTTTTTTTTTAATTTTCGCATTGAAATACTTTCGGGGGGGGGGGGGGGGGGGGGGGGGGGGTGAAAAAAGATGCCTGTTAAAAGTGGAGCTCTTAATATTAAGATTTAGAGGTCGCTCATCGCGGATTTCTATTTTCCAGTTGAATAGCATAGAAATTTTTTTTTTTTTTTTCAATAATTTTGTAGCTCACAAACCAATGAACAAATCCAAATGACTCATACATATTTCCATAGGAAATTGAACACTCTACAAAAAGCTTCTCATATCATTTTTTGATAATTGACTCCTTCCAAAGTTATTCAAGCTCAAAGTTCAATTTATAGTTGAGTCAACTATTTTTTTTTTGTGATTTTTTTTCCACAATGATAGATACATTTTTTAGAGTGTTCAATCCCCTATCAAAATATGTAAGAGTCATTTGGATTTGATCATTGGTTTGTGAGCTACGAAATTCTGAAGAAAAAAAAAAAAAAATTCCTATGCTATTTAAATGGAAAATAGAAATCCGCGATGAGCGACCTCTAAATCTTAATATTAAGAGCACCGCTTTTAACAGGCATCTTTTTTCACCCCTCCGAAAGTATTTCAATACGAAAATTAAGAAAAAAAAAAAAATAGTCGATTTTTTTGAACCGGTCTAATGTACACCAAATCAAGAATGAGACACTTTACAGCAACCGCATATCTGTAAGATGTAGGTATTCGACGACAGTTAATGCGATTGTCGGATCGAATCAGATGACATTTAATGGACTGATGAGTAGGCATGCAAATTGAAAAAAAATGGTTGGACTTACGTATAGTCAGGGCGTCTGGTCGACTGAGAGGCGTTCGGGATTCCGATTGCAATGGATGCCGCGATGGAATTAGATTGATCTGCCAAAGTGTTGGGAATCGAGTTGAAAAAAGCGTGCCCAAGTACGATTACCGTTAATGCGAACGACATGTTGATTGTTGTACGGTGCGATGAACACACAAGTAGCTGAATACGGCGTAAGCTAATTGTCGGACGAATTTATAATAAAGCAGCGAATTGACACCCTGACCCGCGGACGACATCACGGTTATCGCAGTCGAATACTGGGAACTGGCTAATTCGCGAGAAAAGAAGTGTTCTTCCGAAAATTGTGCAATATTTACATATATATCGATACTTCTTACGAAGACTAGCACGTTTCAGATTTGTTACGAAAACTAGCACGTTTCGGCTTCTCACGAAGACTAGCATGTTTCGGATTTCGCCGCGAAGACTAGCACATTTCAATATTCACCGCGAAGACTAGCACGTTTCAGTTATTGCTACGGAAGCTAGTATGCAGGGCCGGCGACTTTTGTGTGGAAGGTGTGGAGATGTCCACACTCGAAATATTTCGAGTGTGGGATTCCACACTCGAAATTCTCCCGACTATAATTGTAAAATTGAATTTTGTCAGTACGGAGAATATAAATTTTCTTTTGATCCCAAAAAAATTTGGGATTGCCCCGAAACACATCGATGAATTTATATCTAAAAACCCTGTCAGAGGTTCAACGTTCGCAATGAATAGATGAAAAACAAAAAAAAATTATTTCACTCAACCCCCCCCCCCCCCCCCCCCCCCTCCCGTGCTCCAATTTCACACTCGAAATTATCAGAAGTCGCCGGCGCTGCTAGTATGCTTCGGTTATCCTTGCGAAAATGAATATTTTTAAATCGATGCGACAAGGATTTTCTAAAGATTATTATGCGGTGTCCGGTAATTAAATTTAAAGTTAATTCACGAATGCAGGAGTGCGTTATTCGCGGTGAAATCCGAAACGTGCTAGTCTTCGTGGTGAATATCGAAACGTGCTAGTCTTCGTGGGTAAAATTGAAACGTGCTAGTCTTCGTGGTTAAGATCCAAACGTGCTAGTTTTCGTAAGAAATCTGAAACGTGCTAGTCTTCGTAAGAAGCGTCGATATGTGGTATCCTTTATACCATCAATATCTTATGATAATAAATGTATCAATAAATTAAAATTAGTTTTTGCTGACGTCTGTACGACGAAGGGAACCGGAGGTATTGACGTTTAGAAGAGAGCGCGGTCTCGATTTTTGATGGTTTTTACAAAAATTCAACCCATTGTATAGCTTCTATTAAGCCATTCGAGTTGGAAAAAAAAAAAAAAAATGTTTTATGTATTTGTTCGACCCAGAGAATATGTAAAAAAAATTACAAAAGAATCGTAATGCTTGACGTGGAAAGACTCATATATACGTAATTGTTGTATAACATCTCGTTTACGATTACAAATTATTGAAAGATTATTTCGATGAGAAAAATTAACGGACGGACCCAGGAATCGAACCCAGGATCTTCGGACGCCTATCCGGGGACTTACACCCGAGACTACCTAGCACGCCCACAGTTCGCCGCAATTTTTCTCATCTGTTATTGTACCATATATGTGTTGATATTATGATCTTGTAATAATCAAAAATAATACGCATCACAAATAGGCTGATGTATACTTTCATCTCAGCTTGCTAGTGACACATCCGTCACACAGGTATAACAGTATACGACTTTGCCTTGCGGACACCAACGTACTACTACAAGATCATAATATAATTACAAATTATTTCTTGGTAATCTGAAATTCTTCGAATTGTTTATCATTCACCAATAACTCAGAATTGAGCAGCTACCACCGACCATATTAATGGGAAAGTATATATGGCGGGTGAAGCGTTTTGCTATTACGAAACTCGCGATTATTAAATCAACGAAAATTGAATTACGGATGGCTGATATTACTCGAAAGTCGTTTTTCGTAAGAAATCATGCTTTCCAAAAATGATAATCAACCAGCGAACCAAAATTGGCGAGAATTCGTAATTACATGGAAAGATATTGCTCCTCGCTCTACATACATCTCGGTGGAACCTGGGTCTAGTTGAACCAGGGGATGCACTTCGTTCTGGAGTAGAGCTAGCAGCTGGAACTGATCTTTTTGATATTATCCAACGATAAGCCTCAGCTCCATAAATGTATAGAGCGATTGAACAAACCTGAAATTTCATTTACGGATAATTTCAATTTTCCGAGAATCCCGATTCGGCGGGCTAAGAAATGAATGAGTTCTAATCTCTAAGATAGTCTTCAGCATCTGTTATTGGTTTACTCTGTTTCGAATGACAAATTGAAACAACTTGAAACAATGTATACAAAAGTATTCTGTTGACGATAATTATCGTTGGAGTAGGAGAGAGTGGATAGTTGATACCCCAAAATCGTGATAATTGACATTTGTAATCGGCCAATTTTGTATTTCAGGAAATACGAATCCGTAAATTGTGTTTTGAATCAGTTTGAATCTTTTACAATCCTTTGTTGATTAATGGGCAGAACTGAAGGCGCAATTTATTGACTACGGGATACAGTGACAGGCGACACAGAAATTGTAAATGATATTTCTCCACGTTATACCGTGATAAAATGAAACGCCAGAGATGTGAGTTAACGTATATTTCCATTTTTCGAATCTGGAACGTCACTTATAATGAGTTTTCTAGGCTACTGTATCGTATAGTACAGTGTTTAATATAGATATCTGATCATTCAGAAATACAGGGTTAGTTCATTAGTTGCAATGTCATGAGGTAACTCGCAGATGAAGCTATATTTGTTCTCGCAGTTAATATCGTTGAGTAAACCCGAGTCGTCTATGGATCCACAGTGTTCCTCGCCATACAAATTGTTTGGTTCGTATTCGGCCCACGAAAAAAATCCTGTGTCTTCTAAGGGCTCGTCAAAAACAGTTACGAAACCACTTCCGTCAAGCTTTTCAACGAAGCCAATGATAGCGTAATGAGAATGAGATGAGCCAGTTTGATACGGCCGTGATGCGAGGAAGAGATTCTTTAATTCCGCGGATTCGGATTCAGTGTTGATGATGGCGAGGTGATCATCTTCTTGTTCGCATATCAGCTTAGCGTCTTTCCAAACAGCCGCCCGAGTGTGCACCTTGTATGCACCCATGCTGGTTACATACCTACATAGAATGAGCATGACTTTACATTCACCGAAAATCCGATAAAATAAATTAGTGCAATCACTGGCTAGTGGCTTCTTAGCCAAAAGTAGATATGATGACATTATAGATTAACGAATGAAATATATTTTGTATGTAAGGGTAATTGATAATTAGTAAGCTTGGAGTAGGTACATCAAAACTATAGAGGTAAACTAAACTGCATGAGCCCTCACCGTCACATTTGTTGCGCTTTACATCGAAAATACCTGCTACAAAACTAGGGTTGCCACCTCAGGCCGACTACTGACCCGGAGATGGGGGGGGGGGGGGGGGGGGGGGGGGCAGAACGAGGAATACACAAATTTTAGCGCTTTTTATCCGAATGCAACCCTATATTTTTATACAAGTATTACATCACCTTTTTTATTAGTTATATGGAATAACCTCGTAATGAAAGAATATCGGTATGACTACCCTTACGGAAAAAACCCTTCAAGTTTGAGGGTGAACCTTCAATTTTCAAGGGGTTTCACCCTCTATTCTGGGGGTGAAAGCCCGAAATTTCAGGGTTTAACCTCCAATCTTCAGGGTAATACCTTCAATTCCTATGGATGAACCATCAATTAAAGGGTCAACTCTGAAAAGTTGATAGATCCACCCTGCAAATGGGGGTCAATATTGAAAATTGAGGGAAAACCACCAAGAATTGAGGAAATCCCTAAAAAATTGAGGGACAACCTCCAACAATTGAGGGATAACCCTGAGACGTTCCGGGACAACTCTGAAAATTGAGGGATGACCCTGAATAGTTAGGGGTCAACAGTGATGAGTGGCGGGTCACTTCAAAAGTCACTTCAAAAAGTCATTTTAAAAACCCTGAAGTTGAAGGGACCCCCATTTGACGTTCGTTCCTCAAGTTGAAGGTACCCCTCAATTCAGGGTTAACCCCCAAGTTGGGGGTACGAAATCACACTGAAAGTTGAGGGCTCAGTTGAGAGTAATATTTTGAGGGGTTTATTTCCGTAAGGGTAGGAAGTCTGATACCCAAGCGCTACGCCTGTGCCGCGTCAGTGGCGAAAATTTTATCTGTTATTACTGTTAACAGTGCAAATCATGTTTTGCGACTTACCGGCGTTAACAGCGGCTATAAAACTCAAAACTTCAATGGGTCATACGTTTCACCCGGAGATTTAGTTTTTAACCCGGAGTCCGGAGTAAAGTAGCCAAAACCCGGAGTCTCCGGGTCAAACCCGGAGAGGTGGCAGCCCTATACAAAACCCATGAATTTGATCAGTATCTGATTTCAACTTACAGAAACATGAAACTAGGAAGAACAAAGGTTAACAAATTATCGAGTGAGGTTCGAAATATATTTTGCTATTGGCCCAAGGCAATAAAAATCACAAAAATCAAACATCAATTAAAAGAAAACTACCGAATTTTCTTGTGTGATTTGAATAAGTATAAACATGTTAAAATGATAGAATTGTCTGTCTTACGTGTAGTCATCGCGACTGATCCTAACTCCACTCCATTCTCTGTTGATGGTTGAACTCTGGTTTGTCTCCGATGTAATTGGCAGCAAAATCGTGGCTGAAGTCCTGCCGAAGATGTAAACTTGTACAAAAAGGATCACCGTCAATATAAACGACGACATTCCCGAGCAGAAAATTGTTCCGGCATAAATCCGGCCCTGGTCAAACAGCCTGATATGCTGATCAGGCCCTGATCAGGCAAAGATATCCGGCACGGACCAGAAATGTAACGCTTCGCGCGGTCCGCCCCTGATCAGGCATTCAAATCGGGCCCTGATAAAGTATTTGAATCAGACCCAAATTGGCTGTCGGGCAGTCGTCAATGGCCCAACAAGAGCCCAATATTGATTAGCCGATATGACCCGATCATTATATTCTTTTTTATTTTTGTTAATATCCGGAAAAAAAATATTTTTTTCACCGATAGTTGATTTTTTTCATTTTTTTTTTCATTTTTTTTTCATTTTTTTTTTTTTTATTCATGTGCAGGGTCACCCATCTGAATTCTGGCCACAGTTCTCATTGCTTAACTTCATTGATCGTCTGATGTCCGGTGTCGACCTAGATCTAATCGTCGTCTGTTACACATGAGCCATTTTTAATAGATATACTTGCAACATATAGCATATGCTGTAACTACCAACCATATGATAAATAACAAAGCATGTCTCAGATATGTAGTAAGTCTGAATGAATTCCTGATAGAGTCCCGATCTGAATTCGATAAATTATAGTAAAATTAGATATGCCTAATCTGTTTAGGCTCCGCGATCCGAAGTCAATCGGGCAAAATGCGTCAGGCAGGCATGCCTTACCTCAACGGATCAGGCCCCGATCCGAAGTCAATCAGGCAAAATGCGTCAGGCATGCCTGGACCTTGGCTGATCAGGCCCGGATCCGAAGTCAATCAGTCAAAATGCATGAGGCATGCCTTGACCTCAACTGATCAGTCCCCGATCCTTAATCAATCAGGCAAAATGCGTCAGGCATGCCTGGACCTCGACTGATCAGGCCCGGATCCGAAGTCAATCAGGCAAAACGTGTCAGGCATGCCTTGACTTCAACTGATCAGGCCCCGATCCGATATCAATCAGGCCAAACGCGTCCGGCATGCCTTAACCTCACCTCATTAGTCCCTGACAGTGCCTGATCGGGCCCGGATCAGGACCCGATCCGGCTGGTCTGATCAGGCATCCCTGAGGGATACCTGACTCGGGCCGGATCAGACATCAGGCAGTCTGATCAAATTTCTGCTCGGGTTGTTGTTCCGTAGGATGTAGGAGCTATTCTAGACGTGGAGCATATTGAAATCGTGTATATATACGACCGTGTCGGGGACTCCCAAATTTTTTCAGTTATTCTTGAGGTAGTTAGACGCCATCGCTGAATTTAGATATTCAACTCCCCGAGGCAAAGTTGACGGTAACCGTTTCTTACCCGCGCTTCCCATGGTTTTGAATATTGATGTCTATCCGGCCCCTCGAAATGTGTGTGAGAGAATACGAATTGTTTGATGATATCAGTCCTGATGAGTCTCATTGTCAGAAGTGACGTCACACGGTAAAGAGATGGGATTGGTCAGGCTTAATTTGTACTCTGATACAGACGCGAACATACTATTCACTAATACAAATTAAGAAGAAAGAATAGGATAAGCCACTAGCCAGGTTTTTTTTTTGCACCTGCGATGCTAAAGATGATTCAAGTCACAGACGTTCACCACCCGAGACGAATCCAAACTTATGTAGAGTCATGTGGGGCAAGAGTGCGCATTTTTTCTTTAAATTGTTATAGAATTGAGAATTTCAAGTGAAACAAAATAAAACAAAAACATTCATTTGGAGCCTTCATTAATTGAAAATTTCCGAAAATCTAAATTGAATTTACTTGTGATTCTAGAAAAAAAAAAATAAATAAAACCTTGTCAAAATACGTACACTAGTCCTAATATTGGGGCAAGTGTGCGCAGTAGTCCGGGCAAGTGTACGCAGTTGTAGTAATTAATTCTTGATTGTTTAAATATAGTTTAACTACATTTAATTAAAAAAATTAATATGATATCAATTTCAACTAACGACAGCAAAATCTCAATCATCAGTGAATATTTCCTATGCGAAAATGCTTTTTTCATAGCTAGTGCACTCTATAGGTGGATTCACGTATGCAAAGTACGCATGCAAATATGCGCACTTTTACTCAACAAGCTTATGCGCACACTTACCCCTAACTGTCCGAACGTAATTGACTTAAAATTACTCATTATTGCGTCATTACATACAGCTTCGTAATGGTACACATCAAACTAGATGATAATAATGTGCATGTTCGTATATAATAAGTAATAAATACCGCAGCACAAGTACAAAAGTTTTTAAATTGAAATTGACAAAATATCGTAAGATTTTGAACAAAAAATTTCAATGATTTTCCTTTTCTAATTTCAACGGTTTTTGAAATAATGAGTTTGCGCACGTCACTTACCCGCTGCGCACACTTGCCTCAAATGACTCTACTTGTTCTCCATTGACTATTCATATCCGAGCAACGTTTTTCGTACAATTAGCTGACCTTTGGTTTCTGAAATTTTCAAGTTTCGAAAATAATCTAGATCCCAGTGGTAAGTCGATGGTTGGTGCGTATCAGCCAGAAGAATATACCATCTGGTATCTTGAACGTAGAAGCATTTACCTATGTGGTATTCCACGTGAACCGGACCAGTTTTTGGCCTGAGGTCATCGAATTTGACGCCAATGCAGATTCAGATTCCTTGTTACTACATGAGATGCCCCCAACAGTTACAGAGCTTGAAAATAATTGGGTCAATTTATATCACTGTCATAATTATGCCGAAAATTTAATTACCACATTTTCAACTCCACTTATCTCAGCCATGCATGAACAAAATCATAACTTCCCATAGTGCATTCTACGCGCATAAATGAGCTCCTTCGAAATATGTAGCACTTCAATTATTTTTGGAATTCTTGAACATGTAAAACTTTGAAAATTTGCGATTTCTTTGTTCTTTTACCGAAGGGTCACACCAATTGCCCTGAAATTTTCACCGAAATTACTTCGAGGTGGCACTAAGAAGTGATCAAAATTTCAGCCTCCCGTTTTTCTTCTTTTTTTTTTCAAAAAACCGGCGAAGCATGTAAAACTTGGAAAATATGTGTTTTTATTTTTTTTCTACTTGAAGGGTCACACGGATTGCCTTGAAATTTTCACCGAAATTACTTCAAAGTGTCACAAAGAAGTGATAAAATTTCCAGCCTCCCGTTTTTTACTTTTTTTTTTTGCCAAAAACCGGCCCGGTTCACGTGGAATACCCCCTATACTTATGTAAATCCTTTTGTCATTTTGGGTAATACCAAATAGTTCAATTAGACCAGTGAATCCCACGGTAATTTTAACTCTCAGCAACCCAGACAGCACGGAATATTGCTACAATATTGGGCAATATTCCGTGCTGTCTGGAAAGCTCATTGGTTACTAAATTCAATTGCGAAAAGAAGTTCGAGAGACCTTAGCGTTCTATTGCCTCGTTGTATACACATAAGTACTACGCGATACTTGATGGGCTGTAAACTATTTTACTCTTGTGGGGTTTAACAGGTTGCGAATAGTTAGAAATTAGCTAAATAAGAGTAAAGACGCGTATTAAAAAGTTGAATAATTGATTTTGTGACTTGTACTCCGGCCTAACGATAGGAAAAAGTGACGATTACTCGAACAAAGTAAAGTAAGTCAAGTGAGGTATCTGAATATTCTTCAAGTTTTTTTTTATGACAATCAACTCTTCGCGATATCTCTCAAAATTCTCAATAGTTTACGATAAAGGATGTCATGTCAATAAAGCCCCTTTCGTTTGCACCAGCAAATCGCTTTTTTACCCGACCCGGTCAGGACCCCTTCGTTTCCGGAAAAAAATTGCAGAAAGTTCTGATTCAAGTCTCCGCGTCAGTAATAGCAAATCGTTATCAAACCCGACCTCTGACCTTATCGCCGTACGTTTCTTGGAAATTAGCACACTTTCTAGTACCTGCAGTGATTGAGATATTACCGCAGATAGAAAAAACAATTCATCTTCAATCTTCATTTTATGAATTGCTTTGGCTTTTTCGTTTCAAAATTTGACAACTGGAGTCAGGAAGGTTTACTAGTAATAAAAAATTTGTACATAGGGGATAAGTATTTCGATATTCATCTCTATATAAAATTTTGTTAAAATGTAGAGCCAGATAGCAAATTCAGAAGAGATAGTACAGAAACTGAATGGGAATTAACGGATCCCGTGTAAAAAGGGATTGTAGAAGTTTTTCGAATGCCTCACAGTACCAAATTGTAAACTGTAGAACAACCGTTTTATTTGCATAAGCAAATCGCTGACATCTGACTCCTGATCTCATCACCGCTGATTCCGTGGAATGATTTTCTACCGAGTAGGCAGCGCTGGATTAAGGGGGGGGGGGGGGGGGGGGGGGGGGGTAGCAGGGGCTACAGCCCCGGGCCCCAAGGGTTCGAGGGGCCCCCAGTACTCGTTCTCGAAAAAAAAAAAAAAAAAAAAAATACTCTCCAATATGTTACATCAAATGTTGTGAGATCGTTAAAAAAATATTTTTGGAGACGACGTGTTTCGATCCACTTTTCACAGAATCACAGCAGCATATACACAGGGGCAGGGTTGTGAAAATTGTAATTAAAAATGTAATTCTATTACATTTTCAATTACCATTACTTTACAAAAATGTTTAACTACATATTACGAATGTTGTGAATAATCCAATCGGGTGTCGTATTACCAAAGTAATTGATGGCTCACAACCGTGCATAGGGGCTACTATCTAAAAACTCTCAGTTGTGATTTTTTTTTCCAAAAATCATATCATGATTGAAATCCGTTTTGAAATATGTAGAGTTCATTCCCGCTAGAAAGAATCAATTCAGGAAAAATGGTACTCGCAATATTCTAGAAGGGGCCCCACAGATGTATAGGCTTTGCATACGCGTGCTAATTGTAAATTCTCATCTGTATTTAAAATGGGATCAAGTATTTGTATAGTGATGAGGCTCATTTTGATTTTAATGGATTGTTTTTTTTTTTCTGATTTGTAAGCATAGAAAAATATTTTTTTTTCAATTTTAATGATGAGTCTTGATGAATTAAACCGGAAAAGAGATTTTTGATAGCGTTTTTCGTATTTTATATAGCTTTTGGAATGAGGAATCAAATGGCAGATACCGATACTTGGGCACACTTTCGTATTATTCACATGAACTGTGGATGAAAAACAAAATTTAAAAAAACCGCCGCCGCAGCGAACCTGTTAAAAACAACGTTGTACAAAAAAAGAAATCTTTCAGTAAATGAACGAGACGATGCGTAGGCTGCGATATAAGTCAAAATAAATGGCACACCCACACTTTTCGACGAAAAAAAAAATCCCGATTTCATCCAATCAAACGAACCAGTTCGAACTCATTACTCGTCAAACATCGGCTGCCAAAGGACAAGTCGATTGATAGCCCCATTTTGGAGAAATTCGGAAAAATATTTCTTGTCGGTAAAATCGACTGAAGTTTCCCCTTAATGTTGTACGTACGGTTCGAGAAAGTGTGAGAGAGATAGATATCTTCCGTTTGGCCAGACGTAAAGCTATCTCGCTCCGCTCTGTCCCCACCCCAGTATATAGTCAGCGTTTCAGTATAACTATATTCCAATGTATATAACGTATGAGCCATGAGGCGTGCCGAATCAGTTTGCTGCGGCTTCGGGTCCGCGCATTGTCGTACAACGTATATGCGTGGTATTCGTTTTCACGAGTTTACATCACATTACGCAATTCTGTGTTCTAACGCGTTGTGTCCGTGTTATCTTTGGGCTAAAAATATCCAAAACGTTTCGAAGGAACTGAAACCACACTACCATGATTGTTTAATGTGCGACAATTGAATTGAAAATCTCAACATTTTTCGTTAATGATAACAAGATTGATTCATAACGATGGAAATCGAGGCGCCTTATCTCCAAGCGATCCAAGATGTCGATGGAATGACGCGGGGAGAAAAACAAATGACACTGAATCTCATTGCCAGGCGGATAGCTCACGCCAAGAGTTCGCATGGTCATTCAGTGAACTCTGAGACCATGATTTCCAGTGTTCCACAATTATTGAGGCCACTGGTTCTCGTCGAGGTAGCTAACATCTTGCATCAATATGAAGGGATCATCGAGGCCTTGAAAAGCGAGGATATGAACGTTGTCAGCCGAGCTCTCAAGGCTAGATGGTTTTTTGATGGGTCCGACACTAGCTTGGTGAATGTGCAATATTTGATGGAGACTCTGTTTCCAGAGATTTCACTATTCGTGCGATCAAAAATGGTGAAAAAATTTGGAAACTATCTGAAAAACTCTGCATTCGCGATGAACCTTTTCAACACCTTAGCTCAACAGTATGGCGTCAGTCAAGCTCTTCCACTGCTGAGCGCTTGCGATGAGGACTTCACTTCCGAGACAATAATCGAGAAGGAACTTGTACTTCCGTTGAAGATCGTGAAAAGGCTCCACCGAAAATACCCCCACTTAGTTATTAAATACTCATTGAACAAACTAGCGAACGGCGATACAAGAGATCGTTCTCAGATCAACATTTGTAATTACAAATATTTCCTTCCTGAGATTGCTATCAATCATTTTGAAGATTTTATTGAGATCTGTTCGATATACAACAGTTCAGATATCAAACTTCCCAAAAAGGCAGCCGATATATTCATCAAAAGTCATTCAGATTTGTTGGTGGAAAATCCGTCACAGTACTTGAAATTTCTGCCTTTGAAAACAGTAACCCAGAAATTATCCGTTGATGAGTTCGCTCGAATGTTTGAAAATGTATATCCGATAACGAAGCGCCATTTCAATTACGGGACATTGAACAGTTATTTGCAATATTATAAACCGGAACAAGATAGGATATTTTTGATCTTGGACACTTTCCGCAAATTGTACAATGAGGACTTGCTTGAGTGTGAAGATTTAGTAAGTGCTGACCTTATGGAAGTGTTACCTCCAGCTGACAGGGTAAAGCAGGCAAGATTAAAGCTAGAAGATGACAAGGATTGGCATTTCGATGATCCTGAACGTTCATGGCGATGTTATTTACCAAGTAGCGAATCCATTCCTGCTATAATTAAAGAAGTCGCTAAAACTTCGGATACCTATAAACGTGGTCTGTTGTTGTGGCAACTGGTTGATACTGTTCGAATGAACGACAATGAAGACGATCTTCTCAAAGTGTTGAATTACATATACGACAGGCACAGAAATGACGAAAAGTCGATTTTCTACGGTTGCTTGTCAGCAATTTGGCAATCGTTCGAGTTAGGGACGCTCACTTCGGCTCATTGGGAAATTTTGGAAAAATACATAAAGTTAGCTGAAATGCAAGACGACTTTTATAGTGAAGCAGATACGTTTTCGCCAGTTATAGAAGCGGCTCTTCACTACAACGTGTTGAATAGTCTTCCGTTGGACAATTACGTGATTAAGTTTGTGGATCTGAACATAAAGATGAATCGTTATAATTGGAATATCCTAACAAAATATCCGAATTTGGAGAAAAAGTTCTTAGATCTGTTCATAGAAGTTGTATCGAATCGGTCTTCCGTGAATGACGAAGATTTGCGCTACAGAAGTATTGGGGTTATTTATAGTCTTGCATTGGCCATACGGGAATTCAACAGTCGACACAGGGTTTTGAATGGCAAGCTTAATAACCTGTCAATCAAAAATTATCCGTGGCTTTCTGGAAGAATTGAAGCCTATATTCTGGGCAGGAATCACGAAATTAGTCACTACAACCGAAAGATCCTGGACCTCATCAGAGCGGACGAGCGAGACTCGTACAATGTGTGGATATGCGACGTTGACGAATTCTGGACATTCGGCGTAGATGTTATCCTCGACGTTCTAAGGAGACAACCACAGCGAGTACTGGATAATTGGAAACAGTGTATGGAAGAAGTCCAAAACACGGTTCATTCCACACAAAAATCGTCATTATTCATCCGCAAGATTCAATGGTATCAAGAGTTACCCATAAAATTCTTCAATGAGTCTCTGAAGATCTATAATCAGCCGAAAAAATGTATGGCCGCGATGGTAACCATAGCGTTATTGACGGACGGTGAAACTTACACGAAAATTATCAACCCCTACATTCCCAATGATGAGAAATTCGACGTTGATAACCCTAACGCAGAAGACACCCATAGTATGCTACTTGCTATTGCAGCCAATTTGCGAAAAGTTAATCCACCAGTTTCATTGGATGTAATAGCAAGATTCTGCGTTGGGGATGATCTACGCCTGGGGATGCGGTCTGTGATGAGCGTGAGTCGCCGAGTACCAATTTCCAAGGTAATCCCATTCGCAAAAATGTTGACGGAGAGACGGGTGTCGGTTATGAAACATGGGATTAGACTGATGTACTTAGTGGCACCTCCTGAAAAAATATACACTTTCCTAACTGACATGTGGAATACTCAGGGTCATACATCGATTCGAGAGGTTGTTTTCGCAAAGATTTACGATCTTTTCTTAAAAAAACCGGATTCCGAGAGGTGGCTCATGATCCAGATGTGCCTCAATAACTTGAGTACCAACGACAACCAGAGGATCTTTAATCGTTTGACGAAGCTGTCCATAGTATCAAACGAGTACATTGACGAGTTTATTAGAACTGTTCTCAACGTATTGGAATCTATGGAGCAGACTAGCGAGGACCCCGAAAAATACGTCGGCATGTCTTGGAAACTAATTAATAACATTGATGGTCATATCACTCGAATTCTGCCAGAGAAATACTGTCAGGATTTAGTCAAGAAATATTTGTTCGTGTTTGATTACAATTCGACTATTTTTCAGCTCGGCCTGAAATTTACCATTAACAGTTATCTTCTAGCATCGAGAGACTACAACGAATCAAGATTTAATTTTTTCGGAGAGTTCTTTAGAGATTCGGTGAATAAGTATTGGGGAAAGTCTCATCCAAAGAGTAGATTTTATCCCATGAACTGCATGGCTTACCAATTTTTCGATAACTTTGTCGGTTATGCCGACGAATGGCATGATATACGATTCTTCCAATCTATGCTAGATATTTTTCAATCAGCGCTTCAGCCACACCAAGATGCTGTTTCTTACATGAAACTTGATTTTTCAATTGAGTATCACAATTCAGTGACTACGGTAGATTTTGCTACAAGAATAGTCAAGAAGATGCCGGAATTGATAGAATTATTCTCTCGAGACTGCACAAGTCTAATATCACGTGAACTGTCAAAATTTCTCATGCGTCGTTTTGGTGAACCTGAGAGCAGGGAGGAAAAATTGATGGGTATCATTGAAGTATTTGTGAATAGCGGATCAATTTATTGCGCTTTGATTGCTGCCGATCTGTTGTTCGATAACGAATCTAAAGAGCTCAAAGAACGATGCAAGACTGTGGTACATATCTTGAGCAATCTCAATCATCTTGGCGTTTCTTCAATACTTAATGAACGTTTAGCTTCTTTTGATTTTCGTATCGATGAAGATTAGTGATCAAATTAAAACAGAGGGTTTGAATACCCGATATCAAGGCAGTACGTGTAATTTTATGACAGGAATGGGTTCTCTCTTGCTTAAAAACCAGTGGAAGAAGTTTCTAAACAATGAGTAGGTACTTTTATATGCAAATGAAATGATCTAGTATGTAAATAATATTCAATGATTAGTTATAGTTTTATGCATATTTTGCAGACACTGTGAATTTTTACAACTGTGGCGTTAATTGTTGTTTTTGTTTTATAACTTAAGTACAAAATTTTTCACAGAGTGTTGCATGCCATGAGAAATCGAAGATATTTTGCTAGTAACAGTTGTTTACTATCATTCATATAATATTATGTATTTATTGTGATACGTACATCATGAAATATAAAGACCTGTATGTACAAATTAATGGCTGTTTATACTCCTGTCCTTGTATTTGACATTATATTTTCAGGATTTTCGCATTCGAGTTTTTCCAAAATGTCTCGAACTTATTGCTATTGTGAAAGTCGTCTGTTTTTTTCTTGCTTTTTCATGTTCGTTTTCGTTGTATTCAATATTGAAAGCTAATTTTATAGTCATGATGATTTGTGTGCGTTTGCGATTTTTGGATGACCTCGTTACCCGGATTTCTTCATTTCTATCACAGGATAAAAAGAAATAGACTCTTTTGTAGGCGAGCTTATTCTTTGCCAACAACACGACTATTTGCAGTCGTTTTGAAATATGCAATCCTCTGCGATCATATGATATGAATATTACCAAAAAATTCTAACGAATTCCGAGCATTGATGTCTCAAGGTAATGTGAGATTTTTTTTTTTCTATTACTTTAATGTAGAATATCGGTCTTCTTCAATATCAGGACCAGTGAGCGTTTCTCAATAGGCTGAGGGCTCAAACTCTTTCTTTGTTCTCATAGTATTTGATATAATTTTTTGAACGATACGAATCAAGCCGGAAGTTATTGAAAATCAAAATTACTACTTACTTTCATGCATCTTGAAGCTGATAAGATTTTTAATCTAATCCATGCAGGAATTTTCCCAGTTGCTAGAAAAATACAATTTATTATTATTATTATTTTTTTTTTTTTTTTGCATTTAATGATATCTTGTAAACGGATCAAAGAGGTTTCATCATTTTTGGCAATCGATAAGATTTAATTCAACTTGAAAATGGAACAGTAGTCTTCGAGTGAAAAACAGGGAAAAAATATTTACACTGTCACATTTCCATTTCTTTTATTATTTTGAATGAACTTATTGGATGACTATTTTTTCACCGGACATATCCTGAAGCGGAAAGATTTCGGCCCAGCAAGATCAGCCGAACCCGTTAGATATGAAAAGAAAATCACCAGCTAATATATGACTGCCAATAGACAAGATTCAGTAGAGAGAAGGACAAACATGATTCTAACAGTAGGGGAGAGTGAGGCACAATGGGTCAATTTTCACTTTCTGATTTTTCTAATTTTTTTTGAAAGATATTTGAAATTGTGAACAGGTGAAATCCATGGCTTAACTCATTGGCGACAACGTTCGAAAACTAAAATTCTCATCTCATCTACAGGAAAAATTAGAAAAATACATTTCCAAAAAAGAAATTTTGACCCATTGTGGCCCACCTGTGGGGCACAATGGGTCACCCCATAGGCCACTATGGGTCAACCTAGAAATGAGCTGAGGAATGATCGAATTTTCGACAAAAGTTGAATAAGCGTAAAGATTAGATGGTAATAGAAGCTGATTTCATCGATATAACGACAATTTACCGTACCTAATCCATGGAAACGTGAAAACGAAACTAATGAAGATTTTTATTCCAACTTCTGAGGCATCAAAACATACTTTTAAGTCCGAAATCGTACCACGGTAAAAAAAAACGACCAATACCATCTTAGAACATGTGTCTGTAGGCCACGAAATTTCCACCCAGGTGCCACCTCTCTAATATACTCGAGCGAGGCGGGGGTAGCAGTAACCCATTGTACCCCATGACCCATTGTGCCTCACTCTCCCCTACCTGAAAATCAAACTCCAGTGCAAAAACCTTTCGCCAAGTATAGTCAAGGAAGCGAATCCCGAAGCGCCGAATTCGAGCAACCAAACATACACTCGGTTTTAACTCTCTTCAAATTAGTACGAAACGAAAGCAGCCTCCGCTCCCGCGATGAATCAGTGCTTTGCTCTGCGCAGGATGAGGGACTTTGTTTGTTATTATTAATAAGTTATTGAAAGTTATGCGAATTGACGTTCTCTGGAAAAAAATAAACGAAGTCCCGTATCCCGCAGAGCACTGATTTATGGCGGGAACAGAGGCTGCTTTAATTTCATATATATACCAATTTGAAGAAAATTAAAACCAAGTGTGTGTTCGGTTGCTCGAATACGGGGCATCAGAATCCGTTTCCTTGAATATACATCAATGTGATGTCGACATACTCGTAAAGAAATGAACCAAAATCTGATCTTATTGCATATAAGTCGAAATGAGTGACACGTCCGCACTCTGCGATGTATGAAAAGTAAATTTTCCTCGATTCAGCCCTTTTGAGTACTAAATCGGACCTGTTACTCATAAATCATCGACTGCCAAGAGAACAATTCGCTAGATAGCCCCATTTTGGAAAAATTCGGAAAAATATTTCATGTCGGTAAAATCGACTGCAGCTTCCCCTTAATGCTGTACGTACGAATCGAGAAAGTGTGAGAGAGATAGATATCTTCCGTTTGGTCAGACGTAAAGCTATCTCACTTCGCTTCGTCCCCACCCTAGTATATTGTAAGCGTTTCAGTATAACTATATTCCAATGTATAACGTATGAGGCGTGCCGAATCAGTATGCTGCGGCTTCAGGTCCGCGCGGTGTCGTACAACGTATATATATGCGTGGTATTCGTTTTCATGAGTTTACATCACATTACGCAATTCTGTGTTTTGACGCGTTGTGTCCGCGTTATTTTTGGGTTGAAAATATCGAAAACGTTTCGAAGGGACTGAAACCACACTACCGTGATTGTTTAATGTGCAATAATTGAATTCAAAATCTCAACATTTTTCGTTAATGATAACAAGATTGATTCATAACGATGGAAATCGAGGCGCCTTATCTCCAAGCGATCCAAGATGTCGATGGAACGACGCGGGGAGAAAAACAAATGACACTGAATCTCATTGCCAGGCGGATAGCTCACGCCAAGAGTTCGCATGGTCATTCAGTGAACTCTGAGACCATGATTTCCAGTGTTCCACAATTATTGAGGCCACTGGTTCTCGTCGAGGTAGCCAACATCTTGCATCAATATGAAGGAATCGTCGAGGCCTTGAAGAGTGAAGATATGCAGGTTGTCGGCCGAGCCCTTAAGGCTAGGTGGTTTTTTGATGGGTCCGACACTAGCTTGGTAAATGTGCAATATTTGATCGAGACTCTATTTCCAGAGATTTCACTATATGTGCGATCAAAAATGGTGAAAAAATTTGGGCACTATCTGAAAAACTCTTCATTCGCGAAGAACTTTTTCAACACCTTAGCTCAACAATATGGCGTCAGTCAAGCTCTTCCACTGCTGAGCGCTTGCGACGAGGACTTTACTTCCGAGATGATTATCGAAAAGGAACTTATACTTCCGTTGAAGGTCGCGAGAAAGCTGTACCGAAAATACCCGTACTTAGTTATCAAATACTTATTAAATGGACCACAGAACGGCGATATCAGAAATCGTTATCGGATAAACATTCATCGTTATATAAATTTTCTTCCTGAGATTGCTATCAATCATTTCGAAGATTTTATGAAGATTTGTTTGACCTACTATTATTCAGGTATCAAAGCTGCCAAGAAGGCAACCAATATATTCATTAAAAGTCATTTGGACTTGTTGCTGAAGAATCCAGCCCACTACCTGGAATTTCTGTCTCTGAAAGCAGTAACCCGGAAATTGTCTGTTGATGAGTTTATCGAAATGTTTAAGAATTTATTTTCACTCCGCAAGGACAGTTTCGATTTTCGGCAATTGAACGGGTATTTGGAATATTATAAACCGGAAGAACACAGGATACCTTTGATCTTGGACACTTTTCGCGAATTGTACGATGAGGACTTGCTCGAGTGCGCATATTTAATAAATTCTGACCTTATCAAAGTGTTACCTGCAGCTGACAGAGTAAAGCAGGCAAGGTTAAAGCTAGAAGATGACAAGGATTGGCATGTCTATGATTCTGATCGTTCATGGCGATGTTATTTACCATGTAGCGAGTCCATCCCTGCTATAATTGAAGAAATCGCTACATCTTCGGATACCTGTACACGTTATTCTTTGTTGGACCAACTGATTCATACTTCCCGAATAAACCATGATAAAGACAATTTTTTCAAAGCGTTGAATTACATATACGACAGATGCGGGACTGACAATAAGTGGATTCTTTACTGTGGCTTGTTAGCAATTTGTGACTCGTTCGAGTTAGGGACGTTCACTTCAACTGATTGGGAAATTTTCAAGAAATGTATGAAGTTAGTCGAAATGGAAGACGACTTTTATAGGGAACCAACCACTTTGTTACAAATTATAGAAACGGCTCTTCACTACAACCTGTTGAATGGTATTCCATTGGACGATTACATGAATAAGTTTGTGGATCTGAACATTAGGCTGGATGATTATAATTGGAATATCCTAACAAAATATCCAAATTTGGAGAAAAAGTTCTTGGAGCTGTTTATAGAATTTCTACCGAATCAATATTTCGTCGATAACGAGATTTCATGTTGCAAAATCAATGACATCATCTATAGTCTCGCGTTAGCCGTACGGAAATTCAACAGTCGACACAGAGTTTTGGATGGCGAGCTTGAAGATCTGTCGTGGAAAAATTATCCGTGGCTTTTTGGAAAAATTAAAGCCCACATTCTGGGCAGGAATTGGGAAAATGATCATGACAGAAAAAGATTCGTGGAACTCATCAGAGCTGATGAGCGAGACTTGTACAATGTGTGGATACGCGATAACCACGAATTCTGGACCTTCAGCGTAGATGTTATCCTCGACGTTCTAAGGAGACAACCACGGCGAGTACTGGATAATTGGAAACAGTGTATGGAAGAAGTCCAAAGCACAGTTCATTTCACACAAAAATCGTCATTATTCATCCGCAAGATTCAATGGTATCAACAGTTACCCATCAAACTCTTCAACGAGTCTCTGAAGATCCATAATCAGCCGGAAAAATGTACAGCCGCGATGGTCACCCTGGCGTTATTAACGGACGGTGAAACTTACACGAAAATTATCAACCCATACATTCCCAACGATGAGAAATTCGACATTGATAACCCTAACGCGAAAGAAATCCATAGAATGCTACTTGCTATTTCAGCCGATTTACAGAAAGTAAATCCACCAGTCTCGTTGGATGTAATCGCAAGATTCTGCGTTGGGGATTATCTACGCATGGCGATGCGATCTCTGATGAGCGTGAGTCGCCGAATACCAATTGTCAAGGTAATCCCATTCGCAAAAATGTTGACGGAGAGACGGGTGTCGGTTATGAAACATGGGATTAGATTGATGTACTTGGTGGCACCTCTCGAAAAAATACACACATTCTTAATTGATCTGTGGAAGACTCATCGTCACACATCGATCCGAGAGGTTGTTTTCACAAAGGTTTACGATCTTTTCTTAAAAAAACCGGATTCCGATAGCTGGCTCATGATCAAGACGTGTCTGAATAGCTTGAGTACCAACGACGACGAGACGATCTTCGATCGTTTGACGAAGCTGTCCACAGTACCAAACGAGTACATTCACGAGTACATTAGAACTCTTCTCAACGTACTGGAATCTATGGAGCAGACTGGCGAGGACCCAAAAAAATACATCGGCATCTCTTGCAAACTAATCCATAATATTGATGTCCCTATCACCCGATTTCTGCCAGCGGAATATTGTCAGGATTTGGTAAAGAAATACATGTTCGTTTTCGATTACAATTCGGTTATTTTTCAGGCTGGACTGAACCTTACAATTAAAAGTTATCTTCTAGCATCAAGAGATTACAATGAATCAAGATTCCATTTTTTCGGAGAGTTCTTTCGAGATTCGGTGAAAAAGTATTGGGGAAAGTCTCATCCAAAGAGTAGCAAATTTTATCCCATGAACTTTATGGCTTACCAATTTTTCAATGACTTTGTCCTCCATCACTTCCGATGGGATAATGTACGATTCTCTGAGTCTTTGCTAGATATTTTTCAATCGGCGCTTCAGCCACACCAAGATGCTATTTCTTACATGGAACTTGCTTTTGCAAACGAGTATCATAAGTCATCGAGTATGGTAGATTTTGCCACAGCAATAGTAAAAAAAATGCCTGAATTGATAGAACTGTTCTCTCCAGACTGCACAAGTCTGATTTCACGTAGACTGTCAAGATTTCTCGAATCTCGCTTTTGGGAATCTCAGACTAGGGACGAAATATTCATGGATACCATTGAAGTATTTGTGAATAGCGGATCAATTTATTGTGCTCTAATTGCTGCCGATATGTTGTACAGTAACAAATATAAACAGCTCACCGAACGACACAAGACTGTTGTAGATATCTTAAGCAATTCGAATCATCTCGGTGTTTCTTCAATACTCAATGAACGTCTGGCCACTTTCGATTTTTGCATACCCAAAGATGACTGATCAAATTGTACCAGTGGGTCTGGAAATACCTGTACCTAATTTTAAGTAAAAAATGGGCCCCCTCTTGTTCACCACCTGCATTGGAATAAATTTCTAAGCCATGAGTATGTTTTTTTGTATGAATATGAAATCATGTACTAGTATTCTAGTTACGTAGCACGTAGGGATATTGAATGATAAGTTATAGTTTTATACATATTTTGCTAATACTGTACACTTTCATAAGAGTGGCGTGAATCATTGTTTCTTTTTTTCTAACTCACGAAATTTTTCACAAAATGTTGCATGACATAAGAAATCGAAAATATTTGGTTAGTAACAGCTGTTCCTTACCATCATTCATGTAGGTACGTAATACATTCTGATAAGTTATTATGAAATACAACGACCCATGTATGTACTAATTATTAAGGCTGTTTATTCCCCTGTCCTTGTATCTACTATTCTATTTTCAGGATTTTTGATAAGCCTCGATTCCACTTGAATGCAGTGGTTAAATTTTGGAATCAATCGGATCAGTAGTCTTCGCCTAAAAATAAAGAGTTAACCGAGGGGCTATTCACAGCCGTAGTCATGGTGTCACTTGCGACTGTAGTCAATCCGTAGTCGCAATGTAATCAGTGAAATCATTGTAACCACACATTGAAATCACTGTATTCATGTGACTACATTCTTTGTAGTCGTAAGTTGTAATCAAAATGTAGTCATTTGAAGTCACCGTAATCACGTAATCACGTATTACAAATATATGAAGTCAGTAGTGTAGTCAATGAATTCATTTGTAATCACGTAGTCATCATCAAAGAACGTTGTAGTCACTGTAGTCGTTCGGTAGCGTAGTGCCCGTAGTCTCGCCGTAGTCAGTATTGTAGTCTCGTGTAGTCGACTACATTTCTGTAGTCATGGTGTCACTCGATTTGAATGTGAATAGCCCCTCGGAGTTAACACCGTTACATTTGCATTTTTTTTATTTTTTTTTTATTATTATTATTATTTTGGATTAACTTTTTAAATTACTATTTTTTTACTTGACAAATCCGAGCGCGAAATTTTCGGCCCAGCAAGATCAGCCGATTTCGTTTGATCTGAGGAATTCATTACCAGCTAATGTATGGTCGCCCCTAAAAACCATTCAAGAGAAAATTAGACAATAATTGGAACAGTACCTGAAAGTGAAATTATCTTCCCTGTAAGTTTGTATTAAGAACTCGTGGCATGACCTTGATCCTCGAATCAAATGAGAATACTATAGTGTTAATTCTGAATGATTAATTCTAGTCTGAATGGAGAAAACATTTTACTAAGCAAAAAACCAACGGGCTTTTCAGTTCACATTTTTTGAGCGCTGGAAATAGTGTTTCATAAGTATCTGCAAATGATCCTCAGATCTAAATTCAATTCTCCAATGAGAATATAGGCTATTCAGTCGCTGAGTTACCTGCATATAGTCTCTAATGCATACCCCGGCCTCACTGTGCTCTTCGGAGCAGGCCCAGCTCTAAGTGACAATTAGTGCGACCCGAAATCCCCTCGGTTTACCTGAAAACGGTCACCCGTCCTTACCTGGAAGTGCTATGGTAGGGGCAGCGTTCAGGAGAAATAAAAGGAACTAAGGGGTGTGCGGTCTATTTGAGACGGCAACAACTGCGTAAGACCGTCCAGGTCTTTTCATACTTGCATATCCCCACTCATACCTACCAAAATCCAAGAAATCGCGTTAAAAGGATTACTGCCGGTGAACGGGTTAAGTGGATTTACAGCTTAGACTCTTTCGACTAATGAGTGTGCCGGGGTATGCTCTAATGTATCTATTACATCCGAGCACGGACTTTTTTTTTCCGGATAATACATAATTACTGAGAGTTGGATTGACCTGAGTATAATAATTGATGAACTTTCCCACACAGCACATTGTCCCCACAGTCGTCGCCCAGATGTCTCTTTGCTGAGCTCGCTGGAACGTCAGCAAACTGACGTCTTGGAGAGTACACATTTGTTGAACCATACAGAACGTCTTATAGATGTCTCAAGAACGTCAGAATATATTGTCATTGCAACTTCGGTCCGTGACCACTACGCGATGCATTAGCTTAGCTTCTCTCTCGCTAGCACTCAATAGGACTATGCTTCACATGTATACTAGCTCCTAGTTCCTATCATTATCCACCACCGGACATCCATGCGTCTGTTCGGCACAGCCCTGTTGACAAGTTCTGCTGAGCATACCCGGACGAAACCGTAGAGTAAACTCGTTCCAAGTAAGAAGGTTCGATTCCTTCAATTAATGGGCATGGATCGAAGTTGTAATGCCACCACACTCGATGATAACTCGTGTTCATCATGATTTGTGACTTGTGCCTTTGATGTCAGTATTTTTACTACATTCTACCGGCTTTCGAAAGAATTTTATTTTTTTGTTCTTCCAAAGTCCAGTTATTGCACTTCGATTCTACAACCAATCGTATTTATATCGATAATTATATCACAAACCAAAAATTCGAACGTCACCCAGATATCTCTGGAAGCTCCGTCGAGCATTCCGCTAGACGTTCGTGCGACGATTGAGTGAGCTTCAAAAACGGGACATAGTAGGTCCTAGGGACGTCCACGCGACTTCTTAGAGAGGATACACGAGACCTCGCAAAAATATTTATGAGCTCTCTACGACGTTCAAGGGACATTCGATTGCTGTGTGGGTTCGGTTTGTGAAAAATCTTGAAATGCTCAGTAACCCTTCGGAGCAAGAACCGGAGATTATCCTTCACCCCAATCTTATGAAATAACCATCTGTCATTTCGATCATCCTGATTAGCGGAACAGCATTGATCGAGGAAAATCGTGTGACGATTCTTGCGACTTGATTTGGGTATAGGTATTCTTCAATAGCGGGACAAGACAAGGAAGAAAAAATATGACGAAATCATGGAAGATCGATAGTAATCTCACGCGAATCGTCACAGATTAAAAAGCACAGCTTTTCAAAAATTATCATCGTTTATTCGATACAATTATTCTTATTTCTCGGATAGACTTACCACGTCTTATTAAATCAATTCCTAACCGGACAATGTGATGCCATCGAAAATAAATGAAATTCTTAATATTAATTTCAATTTCTTAATGTTACTCTAATGTTAGTACGAAGAAAGAAGTATTGTTCTCATGATTTTTTGGTCGTCATCGGTAGAGTCATCTTCTCTGATTTGAAAATACTTCCAGCACTGCGAGTGATTTTCGTCCATAGTGTGTGGTTTCATAAACACGGTGCTTACGGAGCTGGATGACCTGAATACATAATCGAATCATGAATGAGTAAATTAGGAACCAGGAATTAGAATAGGCATCCAATAATTCAAAAAAATCTGGGTAATACGAAACAATAAATTTCCATACCTTCGACAAGACCGGGCAATTCGCAGACGAAAGCGTATTGTAGTACACAGTTTGTGTCGGCGAGCAGGCCGGCAACAGTGATACCTCCACAATCGTCGTTGTACGATGGATGACCACCATTATTTGGTTCCCCGATTTCCCACTTTTCATATCCGGCCGCTGATAAGCCTCGATTGTCTATCGTTATGTACTGGCCTTCATTCGCGCGATCAGTGTAGCCAATATGTGCTAGATTATCATATACTGAGTTAGTATGCGGTTGTGTCAACCTAATTAGCTGACCGACGATGGTCGCCTCGGCGTCGGAGTTAATAACAGTCAGAGCACCGCCTTCCCCTTCGCAGATCTGCTTAGCATCATCCCACGACTTGGCGAGTCTGTGTACCTTGTGGGATCCAATACCGGGTATGTATCTGTGGAAAACGTCAGTGAGTTACACGAGGGGGTAACTACTCGTGAAATAGTTGGGACAATTAGCTATGAAATTATTGTGAAATGGTTTGAAATGGTATGCTTGTGGAATGGTATGAAATGGTATGAAATGCTTGTGACATGATATGCAATGCTTGTGAAATGGTAAGAAATGCTTGTGAAATGATCGCGAAATGATGTATGAAATAATCGTGAGATCATATGAAATGATTTTGAAATGTGAAATAGTTGGGAGTGACACACAAGTTTGAAGTGGTTACCCCCTCGGAGTTACACGGTAGGAATGCAGCGATTGGGGTAACCATGCGGCAGATCATGAGAAACTTATTGGTACGTAGACTGACGTGCAGTCGAGTTGAAGGATGAACGTGAAATAAGGATCGAATCAGATGACATTTACTGGATTGATAAGTAGGGATGCAAATTGAAAAAAATGGTTGGACTTACGTATAGTCAGCGCGTCTGGTCGACGGGGAGGAGTTTGGGATTCCGATTGAAATGGATGCCGCGATGGCATTAGATGTATCTGCGAAAGTGTTAGGAATCGAGTTGAAAAAAGCGTGCCCAAGTACGATCACCGTTAATGCGAACGACATCGTGACTATTGTACGGTACGATGAACACACAAGCAACTGAATACGGCGTGAGTTAATTGTTGGACTAATTTATAAAGCAGCGAATTGACACCCTGACCCGCGGACGATATCACGGCTATCGCAGTCGAATACTGGGAACTGGCTAATTCGCGAGAAAAATAGTTTTCTTCCGAAAATTGTGCAATGATGTCTTATAATAAATGTATCAATAAATTAAAATTAGTTTGTGCTGACGTCTGTACGACGAAGGCAATCGGAGATTTTAACGTTTAGAAAAGAGCGCGATTACGATTTTTGGGGGTTTTTACAAAAATTCAACCCCTTGTAGCTTCTAAGCCATTCGAGTTGGAAAAAAAAAAGAAAATTTTTTATGTATTTGTTCGACCCAGAGAATTTGTAAAAAAAAAATCACAAAAGAATCGTAATGCGTGACGTGGAATGACTCATATACGTAATTTTTGTATAACATGTCGTTTACGATTACAAATTGTTTCTTGGTAATCTGAAATTCTTCGAATTAGGATCCCCACCGATCAAACTTTTCATGGATGGCGCTAGATTGCCAGGCTCCGTCATAGCCACTGATCTCTATACTAACTGGATAGCTGATCAGCGTGCTCGAGCTGTACCCAATAGAAGCAGACGAAACCGACACCAGCGCTACTATATCCAACCTGGAATTAACGCGTACATCTTGTAATGAAAATGAGGGAATGAGCAGTTTGCGTTGACCGTAGCTATTAATTTCTGAATTGACGCTTTGTAAAATTCCGTTGTGTTACAGCATCAACGGCAGGAGTATTTTATGCCATATTTAACCCATATTTTAACCCATATTTCTGACCCATTCACTATAATCTTGTTTCGGAAATCTATTAAATGATAAATATAAAAATTCTATCTTCTTTCCGTGATGAACCCGCAGGACATAAATCCGTCCTAAAAAATATCCTGCGGACGTCCTAGTGTCCTGAAAATTGTCTCGCGGACGTCTTTACGTCCTATCGAGGGTCTCGCGGACTCCCTTCCGTCCTTGAAAATGTCTTGCAGTCATCTCTTTGTCCTATAACATGTCCTGCAGACTTCTTTATATCCTGAAGAATGTCCTGCGGTCGACTCAGCGTTGAAAAGATGTCCGCGGGTCTTCTATGTGTTTCGGGGAATATCCGCAGGAGATCTTCGATGTCCCGCCTATAACCACCTATAACTATCCAGAGGACAGCCGACGGTTACGTGTCAGTCCCGCGTCCAGTGTCGGTCTCGGGGACCACCAGAACCTTGCCAGCTTCGCCGCGTCCGGTGGACGCATATACGATCTTCCCGGTGTCTGTTTTCTATCCTGCGGATATCCTGGGAACTCGTCCTGATGATGTCATTTGGACAATCCATATTATATCCAGCAGATGATCCTAACTATGTCCTGGGGATGGATGATTGTCTCAAATCTATGTGCCAGCCCGGCATCCTTTCTCCGTCTGCAAGAGCCCACATGAAAGCCACATGGCATCGCAAGGCGGCGGCCGGGTACTCGCCAGTAAACGTCAAGATATGGCAGTGCCAGCTTGGCCCACATAAAACCGATGTCGTGGCGCATGGTGGCGGCCAGGTGAATGCTAGGTCGTGAGTGAACATTTGATACATAGTAAAAAGCTATATCAACTAGCCTTGTAGCTGCCAGGATGGTGCAACATTGGTAGCCTGACCTTGTTAGCCATACTATCGCTATGTCAGAAGGCCATGTTGAAACCATATAGCCACCCCATGGTTATCGAACATCAGCCTGCCAGGTGGCCGGCCGACAATATTGCCATGCTAATGCCACATGGCATTAATGTGGCTTGTGGGCTGGCCATGTAAATTGTTACCCGGGCTGCGATTAAAAATTTCATCAATCTGATGTACAATAATGACTGCATTTAATGTATAGAATAAATTCAGTAGCTTACGAAATTGACCATCAAAAAACTTCATAATTTATATGGATCAACATTAATTACTATAGGAGCTCTGAGAACGTACAAAAAAAGTTTACCTTTAAGCTTAAAGTCTGAAAAAACTGCTTACATATTGCAATTATTTATGAAAATGTTGATAATCTATGTTTATAAATATTCTATTTATTATTAATGTATTTAATTAATATATATTTGTTAAGAATCTTTTGTCACAAAATTTAATAGATATTGTTTATTATGCATGGAAAATTTTGATAACAGATAACGTTTACACATACGAAGAATGTACTAAAAAATGTTTATAATTTATGTCACTAAATGAATAAATAACACCGGTCGACATGATTTTTGACTCTGACTTCTGAATGTCAAATTTTGGTTTCTTCTACGTTACTAATAAAGGGAAAATTAATTTTTTTTATCAAAGTTTGCTTTCGTACCACCACCTGCTACCACCTGCTGCTCGTAAAATCAATCAAAATCTTCCAAACTTATTATCGACGTAAAACAGACAAAAGCAAACTTTAAAAGCCAAAAATTGATATTTTGGTGTTTTTCGATGCCTAGCATCAGAATTTACGCGTTAAAACAGAAAGACAGAAAACAAAGTTTTTTTTGTCGACCTGTGTAATTAATATTTGCCCCTCCGTAACTTATGGATTCTATTTATTTGAATAATAATTTTTCTACCATTGCAGCAATTCTACTCAATATTTTAATATTCAAGAAAAACTCAGAATAATTATTTTTAAGATGAATCATTAAACTCTTTAAATTACTGACAATCTCGAAAGAACTCTGAACCACTGTTATACTCTGTTATATCAGTTCTCTGACAAACTTTTTCAAAACTCTGAATAACTCTTCTGACAGAGTCTCAACATTTTAGCGTTTTCTGTCTTCTAAAGTCTTATAAAACATTGGTCTATGCCTTTATAAGACTTTTTCTGAGATTTTCTGAGTAAGTAAGATTTTTTCAATTCTTTTTCCGAATTCTACAAGAAATAATCTGAGTATCTTCAGAGAAATATTTCCTTCAGGGTGAATACGGCGTGAGCTAATTGAGTACCTGGGTGCAAGAACAACCTAAGTCGACTTAGGTCGTTTTTGCTCCCACCATCATTTTCGCGTTGTACAACATCCCAACTACCTACCCTGTGAGTTTCAGGTTTGTGGGATGTCTCATTTTAGTGAAAAGTATTTTTTAAGTATGGAGCGTCAACCCCGCCACGCACGATCTATGCAAGAACAACCTAACGCTACTACTTAGGTTGTTATTGCATAGAGCGCGTGAGTCCGATGAAGTATAGTGCTCGCTCATTCGCCAGCCTGGTAAAATCAGGTCTGTGGCAGTTACTGAGTTTCTGAATATAATACTTTTCTGAAGTTTAAATGTCCATTTTAAAGAGATTTGAAGTTTCCTGTTGAAATAACACAAGATCTTGCGATTTTTTTTGAACATTCGATTGTTGGGTCTAATATTCGGGACAATTTTTTTTTTTTATTTTTGTCTGAAGATTGCCATACTTCACTCCTCAAATTCTTATTTAGGGTGGGGCAAAATGGACCCCTTAGGGCAAAAAAGTCCATATTATTCATATTCAAGTTTTTTAATCGTCAATAGTTTTTTTTTCGGTGGTCCATTTTGCCCCACCCTCCCCTATATATATTGAGAGCTCATCAATCCCTTTTTATATATTTCCGAAAATATGCCTTATGTAATATTATTTATTTAATTAATTGCAAAGATTGGTGTATTGTTCGAAAAAAAAAACATTATTCTAATTTCCTGTCTTATTTATTATTTCACTGGTCGACTCAAATTCTTGAAGACTGCGTAAAATATGTGTTTCGACATGAAAAGTAACAAAATTCAAGTCGTAAGTGTCGAGACGGACCGAATATTCGCAAGAAATTTCGTTTTTAGCAAGAACGACCTAAGCCGGCGCGCGTGTTTTATTTATTATAGAGATTCCTATTTATTTGAGGGCAAAAACAAAACGGGCTTCGTATTCCGGAAGAATCGCCCTTCAAAATGAGTATTCAACAAAGTCCATTGTGGTTTCGTTCATGGATGTAATTCAGTTTTTAAATTTCAATCAACGGTTTTGGTGTCAAAACCTAAGTCGACTTAGGTTGTTCTTGCACCCAGGTACTCAATTGTCGGACGAATTTATAAAACAGCGAATTGAGACCCTGACCCGCGGACGATATCACGGCTATCGCAGTCGAATACTGGGAACTGGCTAATTCGCGAGAAAAAGAGTACGTCATATAGAAGAGATGAGAATCAAAAAAGGTAAGAAAAAAACGTTAAGTGGTTTATGGACGGCTTCAGATTTTCTATACGTAGGGAAAAATATATTCATACGAATCAGAGAAGAAGACAGTGAGTTAGATAGCGTCTCAGCTACAAATTTGGAGGTAGTGGTACTTGACTGGCCAATATTTCGTATCACCGTAGGATTATTGATGGAATTCCATATAGGATCGGGCTCAGAAATGTTGTTTAGCCTAATTGACGATGTGTAGACTTTGACGAATGTAAGTCGAAATGAGTGACACGTCCGCACTCTGCGATGTATGAAAAGTAAATTTTCCTCGATTCAGCCCTTTTGAGTACTAAATCGGACCTGTTACTCATAAATCATCGACTGCCAAAAGAACAATTCGCTAGATAGCCCCATTTTGGAGAAATTCGGAAAAATATTTCATGTCGGTAAGATCGACTGCAGCTTCCCCTTAATGCTGTACGTACGAATCGAGAAAGTGTGAGAGAGATAGATATCTTCCGTTTGGTCAGACGTAAAGCTATCTCACTTCGCTTCGTCCCCACCCTAGTATATTGTAAGCGTTTCAGTATAACTATATTCCAATGTATAACGTATGAGGCGTGCCGAATCAGTTTGCTGCGGCTTCAGGTCCGCGCATTGTCGTACAACGTATGTGCGTTGTATTCGTTCTCACGAGTTTACCTCATATTACGCAATTCTGTGTTTCAACGCGCTGTGTCCGCGTTATTTTATCCGCGCTGTGTCCGCGTTAAAAATATCCAAAATGTTTCGAAGGGACTGAAACCACACTACCGTGATTGTTTAATGTGCGATAATTGAATTGAAAATCTCAACATTTTTCGTTAATGATAACAAGATTGATTTATAACGATGGAAATCGAGGCGCCTTATCTCCAAGCGATCCAAGATGTCGATGGCACGACGCGGGGAGAAAAACAAATGACACTGAATCTCATTGCCCGGCGAATAGCTCACGCCAAGAGGTCGCATGGTCATTCAGTGAACTCTGAGACCCTGATTTCCAGTGTTCCACAATTATTGAGGCCACTGGTTCTCGTCGAGGTGGCTAACATCTTGCATCAATATGAAGGGATCGTCGAGGCCTTGAAGAGTGAAGATATGCACGTTGTCAGCCGAGCCCTTAAGGCTAGGTGGTTTTTTGATGGGTCCGACACTAGCTTGGTGAATGTGCAATATTTAATCGAAACTCTATTTCCAGAGATTTCACTATTCGTGCGATCAAAAATAGTGAAAAAATTTGGGAACTATCTGAAAAATTCTGCATTCGCGATGAACTTTTTCACCACCTTAGCTCAACAGTATGGCGCCAGTCAAGCTCTTCCACTGCTGAGCGCTTGCGACGAGGACTTTACTTCCGAGATGATAATCGAAAAGAAACCTATACTTCCGTTGAAGGTCGTGAAAAGGCTCTACCGGAAATACCCGCACTTAGTTATCAAATACTTCTTAGATGAACTAGAGAACGACAATCTCAAAATTGTTTATCGGAGGACCATTCGTAATTATATAAAGTTCTTTCCTGAGATTGCTATCAAGCATTTCGAAGATTTTACGAAGATTTGTTTGAACTACCATCATTCAAGTATTAAAGCTGCCAAGAAGGCAACCAATATATTTATTGAAAGTCATTTGGACTTGTTGCTGAAGAATCCAGCCCACTACTTGAAATTTCTGTCTCTGAAAGCAATAACCCGGAAGTTGTCTGTTGATGAGTTTATTGTAATGTTTGAGAATTTATTTCCACACCACAAGAACAGTTTCGATTTTCAGAAATTGAACAGCCATTTAGAATATTATAAACCGGAAGAAGATAGGATACCTTTGATCTTGGACACTTTCCGCAAATTGTACAGTGAGGACCTGCTTGAATGTAAAGATTTAGTAAGTTCTGACCTTATGAAAGTGTTACCTCCAGCTGACAGGGTAAAGCAAGCAAGGTTAAAGCTAGATGATGACAAGGATTGGCATCTCTATGATTCTCCTCGTTCATGGCGATGTTATTTACCATGTAGCGAGTCCATCCCTGCTATAATTGAAGAAATCGCTACAACTTCGGATGCCTGGACACGTAGTTTGTTGTTGGACCAACTGATTTATACTTCCGAAATAAACCATGATAAAAACCATTTTTTCAAAGCGTTGAATTACATACACGACAGATACAAGACTGACAATAAGCGGAATCTCTACTATGGCTTGTCAGTAATTTGTGACTCGTTTGACTTAGGGACGTTCACTTCAACTGATTGGGAAATTTTCAAGAAATGCATGAAGTTAGTCAAAATGGAGGACGACTTTCATGGGGAACGTACCACTTTGTTACTAATCATAGAAACGGCTCTTCACTACAACGTATTGAATGGTATTCCATTGGACGATTACATGAATAAGTTTGTGGATCTGAACATTAGGCTGGATGATTATAATTGGAATATCCTAACAAAATATCGAAATTTGGAGAAAAAGTTCTTAGAGCTGTTTATAGAATTTCTACCCAATCAATATTTCGTCGCTGACGAGATTTTGTGTTGCAAAATTAATGACATCATCTATAGTCTCGCGTTAGCCGTACGGAAATTCAACTGTCGACACAGAGTTTTGGATGGCGAGCTTGAAGATCTGTCGTGGAAAAATTATCCGTGGCTTTTTGGAAAAATTAAAGCCCACATTCTGGGCAGGAATTGGGAAAATGATCATGACAGAAAAAGATTCGTGGAACTCATCAGAGCTGATGAGCGAGACTTGTACAATGTGTGGATACGCGATAACCACGAATTCTGGACCTTCGGCGTAGATGTTATCCTCGACGTTCTAAAGAGACAACCACAGCGAGTACTAGATAATTGGAAACAGTGTATGGAAGAAGTCCAAGGCACAGTTCATTCCACACATGAATCGTCATTATTCATCCGCAAGATTCAATGGTATCAAGAGTTACCCATCAAATTCTTCAACGAGTCTCTGAAAATCCATAATCAACCGGAAAAATGTACAGCCGCGATGGTTACCCTGGCGTTATTAACGGACGGTGAAACTTACACGAAAATTATCAACCCATACATTCCCAACGAAGAGAAATTCGACATTGATAACCCTAACGCGAAAGACATCCATAGAATGCTACTTGCTATTGCAGCTGATTTGCAGAAAGTAAATCCACCAGTCTCGTTGGATGTAATCGCAAGATTCTGCGTTGGGGATTATCTACGCATGGCGATGCGATCTCTGATGAGCGTGAGTCGCCGAGTACCAATTGCCAAGGTAATCCCATTCGCAAAAATGTTGACGGAGAGACGGGTGTCGGTTATGAAACATGGGATTAGATTGATGTACTTGGTGGCACCTCTCGATAAAATACACAAATTCTTCATTAATCTTTCGAATACTCACAGTCATATATCGATCCGAGAGGTTATTTTCACTAAGACTTACGGTCTCTTCTTAAAAACACCGGATTCCGTGAGCTGGCTCATGCTCCAGACGTGTCTGAATAGCTTGAGTACCGACGACGACGACACGATCTTTCATCGTTTGACGTGGTTGTACTGCACAGTACCAGACGAGTACTATTACGAGTACATTAGGACTGTTCTCAAAGTACTGGAATCTATGGAGCAGACTGGTGAGGACCCCAAAAAATACATCAGCATCTCTTGCAAACTAATCAATAGCATTGATAACTACGTCACCTCATTTCTGCCAGAGGAATATTGTCAGCATTTGATCAAGAAATATTTGTTCGTTTTCGATTACAATTCGGCTATTTTTGACGCTGGAATGAACCTTACAATTAACAGTTATCTTCTAGCATCGAAAGATTACAATGAATCAAGATTCAATTTTTTCGGAGAGTTCTTTCGAGATTCGGTGAAAAAGTATTGGGGAAAGTCTCATCCAAAGAGTAGCAAATTTTATCCCATGAACTTCATGGCTCGCCAATTTTTCAATAAATTTGTCGTCCATTACTACCAATCGGAAAATCTACAATTCTCTGAGGCTTTGCTAAATATTTTTCAATCGGCGCTTCAGCCACACCAAGATGCTATTTCTTACATGAATCTTGCTTTTACAATCGAGTATCGGAAGTCAGTGACTATCGTAGATTTTGCTACAGCAATAGTGAAAAAAATGCCTGAATTGATAGAATTCTTCTCTCCAGACTGCACAAGTCTAATTTCACGTAAACTGTCAAGATTTTTCAAATATCATTTTATTACACATGCGACTAGGGAGGAAAACTTCATGGATACCATTGAAGTACTTGTGAATAGCGGATCAATTTATTGCGCTCTAATTGCTGCCGATATGTTGCACAGTAACAAATATAAAATGTTCACCGAACGACACAAGACTGTTGTAGATATCTTAAGCAATTCGAATCATCTCGGCGTTTCTTCAATACTCAATGAACGTCTGGCCACTTTCGATTTTTGCATACCCGAAGATGACCCATCAAAAATACGCCCCAACGGGATTCAGATCCTTCGCCACGATGGAATCTAGACTCCATAATTCCTGCTAAGAAAGTCTTATAGAAATTTATACGTTTAAAAAAAAATCCGTTTTCTATCTGTATTTCGTCTCCGTTTTTGCAGTAGCAGCTACTGTAATTGTGCGCAGCCGTTTTATACGTTCGTACAATAAACCCCCGCATAGAATTCCATTAAACCACGCATGGTCAGTCCACAATCCAATGTAAGGTGTCTCAATAAGCTTATGCCACATTTAAGTACATATCGATACCTGCGCGGAATAACCGGCTATCTCAGAGTCCGCTTGAAAAAGCGGCTATCTCAGAGTCCGCTTGAAAAAGCGGCTATCTCAGAATCCATTCCGAAAAGCGGCCTGTGCCTATATTAATAATATACGCTACAGTCGGTTTTTCGAATGGATTCTGAGATAGCCGCTTTTTCAAGCGGACTCTGAGATAGCCGCTTTTTCAAGCGGACTCTGAGATAGCCGCTTTTTCAAGCGGACTCTGAGATAGCCGCTTTTTCAAGCGGACTCTGAGATAGCCGGTTATTCCGCGCAGGTATCGATATATCGTTAGCTGTCTTCTCTACGTTGTCTATAATATCTCCGTGCCGTACCACGATTGCTCTACAATATCTTTACGATTCTATCCCTGTTAAAAATCTCTGATAGAGACAAATAAGAAAAAATGTCAATATCGGTTCTTGGCCGCAGCAACAAAATTATATACCTATATGGGATTAGATGAGCACTTATGAAGTAACAGGTTTTCATTCCCACGAGTCAGTAGACCGACATTTAATTACTTCAGTCAATAATTACATATACGGGTTTAAGTATTTCATACAACATATTTTTCTATTAAGGGGGTATCCCCACCTTTAAATGGGTTCAAATTCTGAGAAAGAAATTGATATTTTACAGCGAATTTGAGAGTCTGATCAAATCCAAAAAAATCATGAAGTTTAGGGAGGGTTTGACCCTCATTATCCATACTTAACATTGAATATTACTTTGAATCTAATAGTAGTTACGCTGAATATAGAAAAATACAAAATCACTCGGTTGTCGCAAAGAATCAGTAGTACCGTTGGATCGATTCTGGAATTTTTGGTCTGCAATTGTTCAGAAGAGATGTCTCTATCATATGAACATAGAACTTTTTGATATCGCGAAAATTGCCTGACTGGCTTAGTTTTTACTGAGATTTTTCTAATTTTTCAATTTTTTTTCTCTACTTTTTCTATTATTTCAACCAAAAATAGTAATATCAAAAAGTTCTATGTTCATATGATAGAGACATCTCTTCTGAACAATTGCAGACCAAAAATTCCAGAATCGATCCAACGGTACTATTGATTCTTTACGACAACCGAGTAATTTTGTATTTTTCTATATTCAGCGTAACTACTATTAGACTCAAAGTAATATTCAATGTTAAGTATGGATAATGAGGATCAAACCCTCCCTAAACTTCATGATTTTTTTGGATTTGATCAGACTCTCAAATTCGCTGTAAAATATCAATTTCTTTCTCAGAATTTTAACCCATTTAAAGGTGGGGATACCCCCTTAATGATGAGTGATGACGCTGATTCGTAGGTTAACTCGTATACATCTTCTCTCGGCTGATTTAAGGATGAATCCCATCTTTGCGTTGCGTTCCGCTGCGCCGCGCGGCGAATTTATTCTTCTGCGTGTTCTCTTATGGAGCTTTGCACCCACTATTCTACCGAAAAAGTTCGCCGCGGTTCGTGGCGGTTCGCATCGGAACAGTGGGATTCGGCCTTTTATCTATCCTTACCTTGAACATCCTATTACTTACGTTAATCATTTGCTCGCAAGTCCGGACGCATCGCAGTGACATATTGGTATGGCTATCGCCTCTTCGTTATATACAAACGTTGATCCAGTTTAGTGCTAGTGAGAAATATTTTTCCGTCTGTAGCCACCTAATTGCGAAGTGAAACCCACAAAATTTAATTTTCTCAAAAAAGCACTGACATTAGTGGCTTCAACTGAGGTCCACCGCACTGTAGTTTTCCTCCTCTTGGTCGATCTGGGGGACGAAAGCTACGGGGCGGTCGACCTGGACCGACGTAGCGGTGCTCCTGGTCACAGATAACGAAAGCGTATGTTGTACGAAGATATCTTCCGGCGTCGACGCCGTTATAATATGTAACGATGTGTCTGATGTATTATGTAAGATTTGATGTGCTTTTTACATAGTGTATCCTAAACACGATGTCAGACTGAACAAAATTAAAGTCCAGAGATAATACAAACGTAGTGGTATTCAATATTTCAATACAGATAAAAAGTGATAGCGTCATCTAGTTCTCCGATTCTACAGTCGCAAATGAGCCATTCCACGTCAGACCGGACAAAATAAATCAAAAAATGACCTCGATGTTATCGATTTCGCTATCATTTTTTTTACGGGTTCTATGGAACAAATAAATTCATCAAACAATTTTTTTTTTTTTTTTTTTGGCCCCTATTTTCCAAGTTACACGGGGGTGAAATTCAGGAAAAAGAGCCAAAAATCGAAAACATACTCCTCTTCAAACGGTCATATCTTTGATTGTATTAATCCTAGAGACTTCATCCAAGAACCATTTCAAAGCTATTGAATGACACTATTATAATATATTTATTTGATTTCGCGGTAACAAACAATTATATTTGTTATAAACAAATATATTATTCAAACGTGATTTTCAACGCAAATACCAAGCGATAAAATCATCAAAAAAATATGAGCGTATTCCTTGATCAATTCTCTACGAAATCGTTGAGTCAATTTTATGGAGAACCGATGGGAACCATGTTAAAACGATTTATTTATAAGCGACGGCGCGCGCTGCCACCGAAAAACCGTACCCGAGCCGGGTCTTTCAGCGGCAGCGCGCACCGTCGCTTATAAATAAATCGTTTTCACATGGTTTCCATCGTTTCTCCATGAAATTGACTTAACGATTTTGTAGAGAATTGATCAAGGAATACGCTCATATTTTTTTGAGAATGTTATCGCGTAGCCCTTGCTTTGAAAATCACGTTTGAATAATATATTTGTTTATAACAAATAGAATTGTTCGCTACCGCAAAATGAAATAAATATATTATAATAGTGTCATTCAATAGCTTTGAAATGGTTCTTGGATGAAGTCTCTAGGATTAATACAATCAAAGATATGACCGTTTGAAGAGGAGTATGTTTTCGATTTTTGGCTCTTTTTCCTGAATTTCACCCCCGTGTAACTTGGAAAATAGGGGCCAAAAAAAAAAAACAAAAAATTGTTTGATGAATTTATTTGTTCCATAGAACCCGTAAAAAAAATGATAGCGAAATCGATGACATCGAGGTCAGAAAGCTGTCCGGTCTGACGTGGAATTGCTCAAATACGGATGAAAGCGGATAGAATTGACATCGAATTTCAGTCACAAATAGAACTATCATTAGTGAACAACGAATTAAAACTTACAACATTATCTCACGCATACAGTCTACTACATAATATGCTTGTTGGCGATTTGGTAGAAAAACGATGTGCTGTGCAACAATAAGCATTTCATTCACTCCTCATCTGTAATCGCCACACTGATAGAAGGATTTGTTAATATTTAATAAGATTTATTCATATTTATTGGGCACAAAGATGATTTGTTAAATGTCACAAAATATTAATTTATATTTAAAAAATCAAAAAAAAAATTCCAAATAAATGTGTTTATTAATAGTTAAGAAATCCTTCTATCAGTGCACTTTATTGACCTGAAAAGCGGGCATAAAGTGGCATATTATTCCCTCTCACACTTTTTTTCCCGCCAATTTTATTTTTTCCCCCATTTGCGGGAAATAATGTACACAAAATTTGCATGGATTCATTATTATAATTTTTTTTTTTTTTTTATTTCAAATCTTTTTTCAAAATTTTTTTTTCAATTCTTTTTTCTAGTCAATTTTCGATTATCTGGTTCTTTGTTCATTAATATTAATTAGTAATAAATTCTAAAGTCAATGAAGTTTCAACAGGCGGGTGAAGGGGGGGATTATTCAAAATTGTTCATTTAGTTTTGTTTTCTTAAAAACAAATTTAAGTTCTTCTTTTTTTGTGTGGGGGGGCTCCTCCCCCGCTGCACCACCCGGCCCGTTTACGTCTTTTTGACTCTCGAGAGTTTTACTCTTAAGTAGACAAGTACCTTCATAATGCGAACTGCTGTATTATTCAATAATTTCTAAAAATTAGGAAAGTGGCCACAGTTAATGACTCGTAAATAAAACATCGTATGGAACACTGGAATAAATTCCATCATTCCCTCGGGTAGTAAACTCACCCTCGGGAATAATCTTCCACTTTATTTCCTTGTTGCATAATGTACTATTATAAGAACGGCTACATCTTGGATAATATGCAAATGTCGAATAGAAGCTTGAACCGGATTCGACGTATAGAATACAATAGTTTCAGAAAACTTCATTATACGGATCTCCAATAAAGACCTGATATCCATAAAATAAAATGTGAACAAATAATATTGTGAAATATCTTATAGGATAATATACTGGGAAGATTGCGTATAATACTCCATAAAAACCCATGGCTTCTTTATCGCGACAGTCGTATAAAAAAAAAAAAAAATAATAGAAACATGTAAAATGTTATACGTCTTCTATGTGAGCAGTTGTTGGGTACAGATTAGACGTATAGAATATTGTAGAAATTATTCACGTTCCTATATAAATTTTTATGAGAGATTTTTAGCAGGGATGTCTAAATAACTTTTACATTAAAAACTAGGTCGAAAAAAGCCGATCAAAAAAACTAAAAAAAAAAAAAAAAAAAAAAACTTTTGTACAAAAAAAAAAAACTTCAACAGCAAAAACTTGGTAAAAAAATACCATTCATTATACAGCAACCTTTTGGGAGCCTTTCTCTGATCAAGTCGTTTTGACCGGGTTTTTTTTACCGAGTTTTTAATGTGAAAGTTATTTAGACGTGATCCCCTTGATTCTTCTTCTTCTTCTTCTTCCTAGGGCTTTTCCCGTCATCGGAGGTAGCCAACCCCCCCCCCCCCCCCCCCTTGATTCACCACCATTGGAATAAGTTTCTAAACCATGAGTAGGTTTTTTTTGTATGAATATGAAATCATGTGATATTCTAGTTTCTAGTAGGTAAGGATTAGTTATAGTTTTATACATAATTTGCAGACACTGTACACTTTCATAGGAGTGGCGTGAGTTATTGTTTCTTTTTCTAACTCACGAAATTTTTCACAAAATGTTGCATGACATAAGAAATCGAAAATATTTCGTTAGTAACAGTTTTAGTACTATAGTATGTCATTCATGTAATATATTCTCATAGGTAATTATGAAATACAATTACCCGTATATATGTACTAATTATTGAGGCTGTTTATTTCCCTGTCCTTACCATTCTATTTTCAGGATTTTTGATAAGCCTCGATTCCACTTGAATGTTCAATGTGGTTAACTTTAGAATTAATCGGATCAGTAGTCTTCGCATGAAAATAAAGAGTTGACTCCGTTACATTTGCATTTTTTTTTTTTTTTTTTTTTTATCATTTTGGATGAACTTTTTGAATTACTATTCTTTTACCTGACAAATCCGAGCGCAAAATTTTCGGCCCAGCAAGATCAGCCGATCCCGTTTGATGTGAGGGATTCATCACCAGCCAATGAATGATTGCCCCTAAAAACCATTCAGGAGAAAATAAGACAATAATTCCAACAGTACCTGAAAGTGAAATTATCTTCCTTGTAAGTTCGTATTAGGAAATCGTGGCATGACCTTGATCGTCGAATCAAATAAGAATATAGTGTCAATCTAAATGATTAATTCTATAGTCTGAATGGAGAACACACCGTATTAAGAAAAAAAAACCAACCGGCTTTTCAGTTCAGATTTTTTGAGCTCTGAAAATATTGTTTCATAAGTAGTAAGTTCAGCGATTGGAATTATTAATGAAATTGTAGCGATTTGAGAACATTGTTATGTCTTATCAAATGCTACATAACGTTCGAGCATCTGTTATACTGAATTTGTTAAGTTACGGTAATCTAATTTCATAAGAAACCAAAATATATAACAGTTATGTCACCGTTATGTTACACTTGTAATGTCACTTTGTTATCTTGAACATAACATAACAGTTATGTTCTGTTACTTTTTGTGTTTGCTGGGTATGAGTTATAACGTTTGCATTTTAATATACTTAAGGTGCTTTCCTAGGCAATTCCACCAGTCCTGAAAACATCGTGAAAAAATGTGATATTAAACGGAATATCTCTGCCTGGGCACCGAAATCAATGAAACGAAATACGTCGCGCAATTCTATGTGCGACTCCGAACATGTACAGCCCAAAAAATGTTCGTTTTGCGCGAAAATAGAGAAGATATCCATGAAAAACGTTTCTAAAACCGTTCTTCATGGATATCTTCTCTATTTTCGCGCAAAACGAACATTTTTTGGGCTGTACATGTTCGGAGTCGCACATGGAATTGCGCGACGTATTTCGTTTCATTGATTTCGATGACCAGGCAGAGATATTCCGTTTAATAGCACCTTCTGCACGCGTTTATTACAATGTTGTGGATTGGGTAGGAAAGGCCCTTAATAGCTCAACTAACGCATTTCGGTTTGATGGTTGAGGCTACCCGGGATGCCGAGTGATCAGATTTCATACAGAACAAGTAATTTCGATTTAATGAAACTGAATAAGTGTGAAAATAACAGAGATTCGTCCATCTTATGAGTTATGTGTAGTCTACTCGTCTGGCTGGGTGACGAGGTTGTGATTAGATCTGCTCCCTCGGGTTGTATGGAATCAGGCTTGAAGCTGCTAGGAAATAGGTTTGTCCAGGACATTGCGATTTCCCTCATTTTTACGATCTATTTCCTGTGTATAATATGGAAACTCGCAGTTTGACATTTGACCTAGCATTTTTGCTTTTCACCGATAATCCTAAAGTGATACACGGTGTAAGAATGCGAATAATAAAAAATTGAAAAAAAGTAATTTGCATGGGTTATCTCGAGGGGTAAATCACGAGGCAGAAACACGAACACCACATCTCCCATCTCCCAACATCTGCCCCTACATTTTGATAACATTTCTTTGATTTTTCAAGATTTCTCAAGATTTTCCAAGATTTTCGGTCATTTCCGAACACCTCCCAGCACTTATCTCCCTTTATCTCCCTTTATTTCTTAATATTTCCTAAACATCTCCTGCATTTTGTACACCAAATCTCCCCCGTGATTCACCCCTCGGGTTATCTCATGTGAATTGCATCTCCATGAATTTGGCTCTATGACATAATCTTATCTTTAGCTGTCGAATCTTTTTTAGTGTAAAATTGATATCATATTCAGTTTGCTTACGAGAATTATGTCTAGAGATTGTAATCCGGCACCAATTTCAATCCGGTCGGATCCGGCCGGATCCGGCCGGACTGGTCACATCAAAAGATTTTTACTTTTTGTTTCAAAATCGACTGTATAAAAGATGATCAAGTGAGTGTATTATGAGGTTTATAAAAAAAAAAGTTCATTTCTTATGAAATCAATTTTATTTACGCTGTTATAATTAAGTAACAATTACGAATCAAATCAACAATGGAAAACTAGTATAGTGTAGTGTAATTAGTTAAATTGTGATCTCCATATTGATAATATTTATTCAATAACGGGCGGTGAAGTTCAGTCTTACTAGATTTCACAAATTACATTATTGAAAATTATCTTGTTGCATACATTACATTATGTAAGTAACTTATATTAAATCTAACTAAATCAACCTTAATCAACTGAGATGACAATAATTAGGTGATTGAGGCACGCTAAGTAGTCTCATTATCATAATTATGATGACGCCATCATGAATCTGTTTAATGAAGAGCACAATTATCACAATAATGAGTTCAAAACTTCATCTTATTTTTTAATAGACTTACTTTGAATGATTATTTTGAGTATAATGATCATAAAAAATCAATTTCGGTTTTGAAAAAAGGATCGTAGTTATGCAACAACGCGAGTATTTTTCTACAAAATTGGTGTCATGTATTTTTTACCGGATCCGGTAAATTGGTATCGGATCCGGTAGATGTATACCGATGCCGGATCCACCGGATTACCGGATCCGGTTTTCCGGATTGCAATCCCTAATTATGTCACATATTTGGGATGGAAAACAAAAGAAATAATTTGAAATGAACCGATGAGTATAATACGAAGAGTCCAACAGAATGGAAATCTGTAATGTTTCAATTTGTAGTTTCATTAAATACGAAAACTGAATTCGTTCCAATTTATTTGATCTTCGCTTGATTTACAGTGGATGAAAAAGTTGACTGGAGAGTTCCAATATTATTCAGAGTTATGATAACAATCAACCCCTCATGAATATCATTCCTCTGAATCATCGACAGAATAGCTAATAGTTCAGAAATACCTATACAAGAGGTAACTCGCAGACGAAGGCGTAACTTAGTGTACAGTATAAGTCGATGAGCAGGCCGTCAACAGTGATACCTCCACAATCGTTGGTCCACCATGGATCACCACCATCATTTGGTTTCCCGATTTCCCACTCGTCATATCCGGCCTCTGAAAGGCTCCGACCGTCAACCGTTACGTACCGACCTTCCTCCTCGCGATCAGTAAAGCCAATATAAACATAATTAGGAACATTTGAGTCAACATGTGGCTGCGATATCGTAATTAGCCGACCGACGAGTAACGCCTCGGCTTTGGAGTTGATAACAGCCAGATCACCGCCTTCACTCCTGCAGACCCGCCTAGCATCATCCCAGTACTTGGCGTACTTGTGTACCTTGTGAAATCCGAAACCAGGTGTGTATCTGCAGAGAACGTTAGTGAGTGACGCGGCAGGAACGCAACGATTGGGGAAACCATGCAGCAGATCATGAAAGACTTAGGTACGTAGACTGAAGTGCAGTCGAGTTGAAGGATGAATATGAAATAAGGATCGAATCAGATGACATTTACTGGATTGATAAGTGGGCATGCAAATTTGAAAAAAATGGTTGGACTTACGTATAGTCAGGGTGGCGTCTGGTCGACTGAGAGGCGTTTGGGATTCCGGTTGAAATGGATGCCGCGATGGCATTAGATGGATCTGCGAAAGTGTTAGGAATCGAGTTGAAAAAAGTGTGCCCAAGCACGATCACCGTTAATGCGAACGACATCGTTGACTGTTGTACGGTACGTTGAACACACAAGCAGCTGAATACGGCGTGAGCTAATTATTCGACGAATTTATAAAGCAGCGAATTGACACCCTGACCCGCGGAAGACATCACGGTTATTACAGTCGGATACTGGGAACTGGCTAATTCGCGAGAAAAAGAGTGTTTTTTCGAAAATTGTGCAATAATGTCTTATAATAAATGTATACCTAAATAAATTAAAATTAGTTTTTTCTGACGTCTGTACAATAAAGGAAACCAGAGATATTAACGTTTAGAAGAGAGCGCGATTCCAATTTTTGGGGGTTTTTTTTACAAAAATTCAACCCCTTGTAGCTTTTAGGCCATTCGAGTTGGAAAACGAAAGAAAATGTTTTGTTCGACCCAGAGAATACGTAAAAAAAAATTACAAAAGAATCGGTATGCTTGACGTGGAATGACTTATCCCTTACGGAAAAAATCCCCAAAATATTACCCTCAACTGAGCCTTCGACTTTCAGGGTGATTTCGTACCCCCAACTTGGGGGTTAACCCTAAATTAAGGGGTACCTTCAACTTGAGGAACAACCGTCAAATGGGGGTCCCTTCAACTTCAGGGTTTTTGAAGTCACTTTTTGAAGTCACTTTTGAAGTGACCCGCCACTCATCCGGGTTGACCCCTAATTATTCAGGGTCATCCCTCAATTTTCAGAGTGGTCCCAAAACATCTCAAGATTATCCTTTAATTGTTGGAGGTTATCCCACAATTGTTGGAGGTTGTCCCTCAATGTCTAGAGGGATATTCCTCAATTCTTGGAGGTTTTCCCTCAATTTTCAGGATTGATCCACCAACTTTTCAGGGTTGAGCCTTCAACTGATGGTTCATCCATAGGAATTGAAGGTATGACCCTGAAGATTGGAGGTAAAACCCTTAAATTTCAGGGTTTTCCCCCCAGAATAGAAGATGAAACCTTGAAATTGAAGGTTCACCCTCAAACTTGAAGGGTTTTTTTCGTAAGGGATGTACGTAATTTTTGCATAATATGTCGTTTAAGATTACAAATTGTTTCTTGGTAATCTGAAATTCTTCGAATTGGTTATCATTCACCAATAACTCAGAATTAAGCAGCTACCACCGAACATATTACTGGGAAAGTATATATGGCGTGTAAAGCGTTTTGCTATTACAAAACTCGCGATTATTAAATTAACGAGAATTGAATTACGGACGGCTGATATTACTGAAAAGTCGTTCTTCGTAAGAAATCTTGCTTTCCGAACATGATAATTAACCAGCGAACCAAAAGTGGCGTGAAATCGTAATCACACGGAAGGATATTGCTTCTCGCTCTACATACATCCCTGTGGTACGTCTAGTTGAATCAGGGGATGCACACCGTTATAATAGACCGATTGAACAAACCTGAAATATCATTTGCGGATAATTTCAATTTTCCCAGAATCTCGATTCGGCGGGCTAAGAAATTAATAAGTTCCAATCTCTTATAGATAGTCTTAGGCATATGTTATTGGTTTCACTCTACTTCGAATGACAAATGGAAACAACTTAAAACAATAGGTAGGGAAAGGTGGGGCAAAACCGGCAAGCAAAAAAAAAAGAAAATGACCTAATGGTATTTCCAAATTAAGGCGAGTGAAACAAAATGCCACGTCGAGTGTCTCCGCTGAAAGCGATGAAATTTTTTTATTGTCAAGCATCAACAAGTGATCCGCATCCACGAATACTCTCTGTATGCAGAGTAAATTCCATTGAGAAGAGGAAAAAAAAATAAGAAAATTAGAAACTGTATAATTCAGACGATTTGATACGACGTTGAATGATTCATACTTTTATCAGTATCACGCACCTCGCGAACATTGCATTAACGAAGGCGTTAAATCTGCTACCGTTGACGTCGTTGAACTCTTCCAACCTCGACACAGATCCTCGACAGATTGTGTGGAAAATATTTTCAAATTTATGAAAATTGAATATCTTTGAGTTGTACGGCAGATAACCCTGCACAGAAAAAAAAGATAGCTTGAACCAAGATAGAAAATTTCTTCGAAATTTTTTTCTTGAACCAAAACAAAAATTTGTCTTTGATTGGAGTGAAAAATTCTTTGGATCCAGAAATTATTTACTTCATGGAAGACATTATTTTCTTCGTTTGAAAAACTAATTCCTCAAACCAAGAAAAAACTTACTTGGGACAAGGAATATTCTATTGGTTAGAGTTAGTTTTATTTTTGACTGAATAAATTTTTGTTTGGTAAAATAATATAATACAATATAATATAATATATATTTTAATATTTGGTTAAATAATTTCCTTTTTTAAGGCTATTATTTTTATGGTTCCAGAATATTCACTAATAAATACAAAAAAATGATTAGTTCTTTGGAGACAAAAAGTTTATTACATCCAATTATAAAAATGAAATTGATAACAATATATTTTGATTATTCTGATAAGAAAACTACATGCATTATTCTCACACATGAAAGTAAATAAACTTACAATTTTCCAAAAAGCTTACAGCATTTATTATTTATTGAATAATAAATAATAAATTATTATATATTATTATTGATTTTTGGAAATGACCCATACCGGATTTGACACTACTCGGACTTGGCGCATACAATATTTTATGCGATCCGTTGTTTGAAGGTTCACTTTTTGGAAAATCGGTGTTATACTCACTTTAGTTTCTAAAATTACTGGTGTTATTGCGTTTTTCTGTATCAAAACATTTTGACTCAGCCATTTGACATTTTCAGACATTTTGTTTTATGAAGTGTGAACGTAGTCAAAAGTAACCTGACTATGTTTATTTTAATGAAACATATTCGTATTAATATAATCAAGTTATTCTACCATTTGATCAAGTATCAAAGATTTATTGGCTTAAGAATTTTTTTTCTTGATTCAAAATCGAAAAATTCAAGAAATTATTCTACTCCGTTCAAGAAATTCTTGGTGTTCATTCCCTCCATTGAAAAATTTCTTGGATGAAGAAAAGTTATCTTCAGTCAAGTAAACCTTTTTTTCTGTGTGGGTTTCCATGTACGCGGCACCGCGCAATCATAAAACCGTGCGTTAACAGAATGGAAATATGTACTATGTTTCAATTTGTAGTTTCAATAAATACGGAATCGAACATCGAAAAATGAATTCGTTTCAATTTATTCGATCTTTGCTTGATTTTTTAGATAGAAAAGTTGACTGAAGAGTTTCAATATAATTGTTCTGAGTTATGATGATAATCAACCCTTCATGAATATCGTTTCTCTGAATCATCGACAGAATAGCTAATAGTTCAGAAATATAGCTGAATAGAGTTGAAATTATTTTATAGTCAAGTTGAAAAAATGATCGCTCGTTAATTCTAGTCTTTCGCACACACCAGTATCTGGTTATATCTCTGTGGTATTTTGATCCCAGTACAGACCATTTTTGTTAAACACCACCGAAGTTCGATAAGCACCGAATCTGTCGTGTCTCATATAGTCGGACCTCGGCTATCGTTGACTTGCCTACTGCAAAAACGTCGCCTTCTAGAACTGTGTTTACCACAAACGCTCCTTTCAAAAATTATCATCGTTTATTCGATACAATTATCTTTATTTCATGGATCTTGGATGGACGTATCACGTCTTGTCAAATCAATCCCTAATAAAACAATGATAGTAATAACTTAATAGTAATGCTAATTCAGAAAAATAGTGCCACACGCAAAAAAAAGTGCTGTCAAATTTACTATGTGAGCAGTAAATATACGGACAGCACTTTTTTGCAGTAGAAATTATCACAATTGCAGTATTGGGTACATTGGAGCAAGTGGCCTTCAATGTCTACATGAGTGAATGTCACCACAATTGTGATAATTTCTACTGCAAAAAAGTGCTGTCCCTATATTTACTGCCCACATAGTAAATTTGACAGCACTTTTTTTTGCGTGCAGTATTGAGTTATTGCTAATTTGAGTTTAATGTAACTGTAATGCTAAAAGTGAAGAGTAGCTCGTCGTGCTCGTGGGCCTCTGGAGGGAGGATACGATTTCGACAAATTCATGGAAGTATTGTTCTCGTGATTTCTTGATCGTCGTCGGTGTTGTCATCTGCACGAGCCATCGCCTCAGATTTGAAAATACCTCCATCACTACAACTAATTTTCGTCATGCATGGTGTGTGGCTTCGAATACACGGTGATTACAGAGTTGGCATACCTGAATATAATCGAATCATAAATGAGTAAACTAGGAACCAGGAATTAGTGTAGGCATCCAATAAGTCAAAAAATTCTGAGTAACACGAAACAATAAATTTGTATACCTTCGAAACGGGGTTATAACTCGCAGATAAAGGCATAAGGCGATACACAGTTTGTGTCGGCGAGCAGGCCATCAACAAAGATACCTCCACAATCGTCGGACCACCATGGATCACCACCATCATTTGGTTCCCCGATTTTCCACTCGTCATATCCGGCCTCTAAAAGGCTCTGACCGTCAAGCGTTACGTACCGACCTTCCTCCTCGCGATCAGTGAAGCCTATATGAGCCCAATTAGAAGACGTTGAGTCAACATGCGGCTGTGATATCGCAATCAGTTGACCGACGAGTGACGCCTCGGCTTTGGAGTTGATAACAGTCAGATCACCGCCTTCTGATTTGCAGATCCGCCTAGCATCATCCCACGCCTTGGCAATCTTGTGTATCTTGTGGAATCCGATACCAGGTGTGTATCTGCAGGGAACGTTAGTGAGTGACACACGGCAGGAATGCAACGATTGGGGCAACCCGGGCAACCATGCAGCAGATCGCATGAGAAACTTGGGTACGTAGACTGAAGTTTAGTCAAGTTGAAAGATGAATGTGAAATAACAGCCCGGAGACTAAATCTTTATCACCGCGTCTTTGAGTTGTCCAAGCAGCTATACGATCTATCATCAAAGCGCCTATAATATAACGGACGATCAGCCCGAAAATTCGCCTGATCCAGAATCGAGAGGACTAAGAGAACTAAGAATAATCGTAATAAAAGCCTCGATGCGTGAAAACAGTTCACCAAAATCGGAGAATAATCTGGGACAACAATTTTAATGGCCCAATATGACGAGCTTAGCAATGGTCTAGTTTATTAGAAGTAGTTTAATGCGAACTGCTCTTCTTGTCCGACATTTCGACGTATCATTCTCATTGTTCTCATTGATCTCCTTCGACCGAGATTCATGGTTGGTGATTCTAGAATCTAGACTAGGTGCACGAATGCATTATTTGAACTTTTTTGAATAAGGGAGGTTTTTTTTAGGCTGTTTAGGCTGTACATATTCAACGACAGTTGATGCGATTAGCAAAATGGATCAGATGACATTTAATGGACTGAGATATAAGCAGTGTTGTAAAAATTGTAATTAAATTTTTTTTAATTACTCATTACTTTGGTAATGTGTAATTAAACTTCATTTGATTACACATTACCAAAGTAATGTGTAATTAAACTCGATTTAATTACACATTACTTTGGTAATGTGTAATTAAACTTTATTTAATTACACATTACTTTGGTAATGTGTAATTAAACTCGATTAAATTACCCATTACCAAAGTAATGGGTAATTAAATTCGGTTTAATTACACATTACCAAAGTAATGGGCAATTAAATTCGGTTTAATTACACATTACCAAAGTAATGGGTAATTGAATGATTAATTCCATTACAAATGTAATTAGTGACTCGCAACACTGGATATAAGTACAGGCATGCGAATTGAAAAAAATGGTTGGTCTTACATATAGTCAGGCCGTCCGATTTCGCGATCCGGTATGGATGTTGTTGGCTCCTCCGTCAACTGGGTGGTGTTTGGTATTTCGGTTGTGCTGGGTGCCTGGATTGAACTCAGTACCTCAGTGCAATTGTGTTGAACCGGAGAAGTGTTGGGAAGCGATAAGTCGCCGAAGAAAGCATGCCCAAGTACGATCACCGTTAATGCGGACGACATCGTTGACTGTTGTACGGTACGATGAACAATTAACAAGCAGCTGAATATACGGCGGGAGCTAATTGTCCGGCAAATTTATAAAGCAGCGAATTGACACCCCGACCCACGGACAATATCACGGTTATCGCAGTCGAATACTGGGAACTGGCTAATTCGCGAGAAAAAGCGTGTTCTTTCGAAAATTGTGCAATATTGTCATATAATAAATATATAAATAAATTAAAATCAGTTCTTGCTGACGTCTGTACGACGTGGGCAACCGGAGATATTAACGTTTAGAAGAGAGCGCACGGAAAAAAATGTACATGGGACACAACAATAATTCTGGTCATATCAGCTAGAATGTCTGGCTAGTATTGCCACAGCCAGAAATATAGCTGCAATATGTATATGCGATTGCCGTTTCAAAAATGTATTACTTGCAAATTGCAATTGCCCATACTGTTCGATGCCGTTACTATACGATCAGTCGTTTTAAAATTATTTTTTTTAGGCTTCAGCAAGAAATCGCAACCAGAAATATATTGCTGTCCAACCATAGTAATTTCTTTCAGTGCGCGATTCAGATTTTTGGGGGTTTTTACAAAAATTCAAACCTTTGGAGTTTCTAAGCCTTTCGAGTTGAAGAAGAAGAAAAAAAAAAAATGTTTCATGTATTTGTTCGAGCCAGAGAATATGTAAAAAAAAAAGTCACAAAAGAATCGTAATGCTTGACGTGGAATGACTCATATTCGTATTTTTTGCATAACATAGGTATGTCGTTTACGATTACAAATTGTTTCTTGGTAATCTGAAATTCTTCGAATTGGTTATCATTCACCAATAACTTAGTATTAAGCAGCTACCACCGAACATATTACTGGGAAAGTATATATGGCGTGTAAGCGTTTTGCTATTACAAAACTCGCGATTATTAAATTAACGAGAATTGAATTAGGGACGGCTGATATTACTGAAACTTCTTCGTAAGAAATCATGCTTTCCGAACATGATAATTAACCAGCGAACCAAAAGTGGCGTGAATTCGTAATCACACGGAAGGATATTGCTTCTCGCTCTACATACATCTCTGTGGTACGTCTTGTTAAATCGGGGGATGCACGCCGTTCTGGAGTAGAGCTAGCAGCTGGAACTAATCTCTTTGATATCATCCAATGATAAGCCTCAGCTCCATAAATGAATAGAGCGATTGAACCAACCTGAAATATCATTTGCGGATAATTTCAATTTTCCCAGAATCTCGATTCGGCGGGCTAAGAAATTGATGAGTTCCAATCTCTTATAGATAGTCTTCGGCATCTGTTATTGGTTTCACTCTATTTCGAATGACAAATTGAAACAACTTGAAACAATAGGTAGGGGAAGGTGGGGCAAAACCGGCAACCAAAAAAGAAAAAAACGACCCAATGGTATTTCCAAATTAAGGCGAGTAACCCTTACGGAAAAAACCCTTCAAGTTTGAGAGTGAACCTTCAATTTTCAAGGTTTCACCCTCAATTTTGGGGGTGAAACCCTGAAATTTCAGGGTTCAACCTCCAATATTCAGGGTAATACCTTCAATTCCTATGGATGAACCATCAATTGAAGGGTCAACCGTGAAAAGCTTGTGGATCAACCCTGAAAATTGAGGCAAAACCCCCAAGAATTGTGGAATATCCCTCAAATATTAAGGGACAACATCCAACAATTGAAGGATAACCCTGAATAGTTGGGGGTCAATATTGAAAATTTAGGAATGACTCTGATGAGTGGCGGGTCACTTCAAAAGTCACTTCAAAAAGGTACCTCAAGAACCCTGAAGTTGAAGGGACCCCCATTTGAGGGTTGTTCCTCAAGTTGCAGGTACCCCTCAATTCAGGGTTAAACCCCAAGTTGGGGGTACGAGATCATCCTGAAAGTTGAGGGCTCAGTTGAGGGTAATATTTTGAGGGGTTTTTTCCGCGAAGGAAAACAAAACGCCACACCGAGTGTTTCCGCTGAAAGTGATCAAAATTTTTCATTGTCAAGCATCAACAATCGATCCGCATCCACGAATACTCTCTGTATGCAGAGTAAATTTCATTGAGAAGAGGAAAAAAAATAAAAAAATTAGAAACTGTATAATTCAGAAGATTTGATACGACGTTGAATGATTCATACTTTTATCACTATCACGCACCTCGCGAACATTGAATTAACGAAGGCATTAAATCTGCTACCGTTGACGTCGTTGAACTCTTCCAACCTCAACACAGATCCTGGACAGATTGTGTGGAAAATATTTTCAAATTTATGAAAATTGAAGATCCTTGAGTTGTGCGACAGATAACCCTGGGTTTCCATGTACGCCGCACCGCGTGCGCGGCGACGCGCTCACCAATCATAAAACCGTGCGGCGAAATAGGTATGTCCAGGACATCGTGATTTCCCTAATTTTTACGATCTATCTCCCACGGTTGTCGCAGTCGAATACTGGGAACTGGCTAATTCGCGAGAAAAAGCGTGTTTTTTCGAAAATTGTGCAATAATGTATTATAATAAATATATAAATAAACTAAAATCAGTTTTTGCTCACGTCTGTATGACGCGAAGGCAACCGGAGATATTAACGTTTAGAAGAGAGCGCGATTCCGATTTTTGGTGGTTTTTACAAAAATTCAACCCTCTGGTAGCTCCTAAGCCATTCGAATAAGAAAAAAAAAAAAAAAAATTCATACGTATTTGTTCGACCCAGAGAATAATGACGACTGAGCGGAAGAAGCGCCCATCTCAAGAAAGCCGTGAACAATTAGAGCCTATCTCACAAAAACATTTCGCTTTGAAAATTTTTTAGTGGTACCCCTGTAGCGGCGACTGCAATTATTATTCAAAAATTGGGTTCGCTCCACTATAATACCACTATCTCGTTCAATGCAATGTAACAATAATAATAGAATTAAGAATTTGGGTAGGTATACGTTCAGGCGTATAATATAATATTACAATCAACCCATTACTTGATACACCTCATTATAGGCAACTCAGTTTACACTCGTTGCGATTCTGTGTCGGTAAAGAAGAGTTGTGTAGTACATTCTCTGCAGTGATATGTCCGTCGTCCTAGTATTCTACCATTAGTCGGTAAGTCATATTTATCCCGATAATTTTCATAGTATGTAATACACAATATAGATGTGTAAAATTTAAGCAACTACGCTAGTCAAAGTATGTATGATGTTAAAACTTATTGTTGCGTTGTAAGCAGCAGAGCAACAGCAGCAGCAGCAGCATATAATAACTACTATGCGTCTAGAATTATCAATAATATTGATATATTCATTAAATTCTGTTAAAGGTTTACGAAGTTTGTGTAATATTATATAAAATTCAAATATGGATTGGTGTAATAAAATAACGATGAAAAGTGATCGTGGAGTTAATTAAAAAACAAAAAAATAAAAAAATAAAAAAAAAACCCAGTGACGTTTATTGACGTTTCTATAATATTATAATGATAATCTCTAAAAGAGAAGAGACTGACTGACTGACTGACTGACTGACTGACTGACAGTTGAACATCTGACAGTTGTAAAAAAAAAAAAAAAAACTAATAATTGCCTAATTAATTAATCAATATAATACCAGTACCTGTATGAAATTCCGGTATATATTTATATATATATATATATAAAGAAAGAAAATCGCACACATATGACCGTATTCACGTGATCTTAATATAAAAAAAAGAAAAAAAAAAAAAAAAAAAACAACTTCGATCACGCACTGCGTACTGCTTGCTGGTCGTAGTATTAGTACACAATGGCGTATCTCGATGCGTTATTCAATCAAAAACAATATCTCGGTCCCGAGTCACTTGCGGATCTATGTTTCAGATCAATATGCAATAATTTGGACATTATTTCGCTTAAGGATGAACTCGGCTATCGTATACTACGCGAGGGTATAACATTTCCTAGCGAAATATGCGACAAAATAATTGAATTTGGTCAAAAAAACGGTACCGGTGATATAGATGATCATTTTTTATCTATATTCAGAGATTTCGGCACCAGACTAAAACGAGTTAAGATAGTAAACTGCACTCTAACAGACGAGTCTGTGCTAACAATAACTAAGCACAAACTCACAGAACTAGAACTTACCGAATGCGGTAATCTCACCGAACTTTCATTGGAACATATTAACGCTAATTCAGACAATTTGATAAGCTTAGCTTTTCGAGGAGCTTCTATAGTCGTTCCACCGAGGCTTAAATTCGGTAAGATTTTCATCACTTCAGAAAGTGAAAAAAGAATAAGAAGATGAAGATTTGTCTATTTTCAATTATATTACAGATGAGGATTCGACGGTGAATTACTACGAACGAGGATACGTGCTGAAAGCTCCAAATCTTAAACGACTCGCGTTATGGAATGTCGAAATAGCTGCGTCAGAATATGTCCTACTTTTAGCAGGACTTAACAATTTAACTCACTTAGATTTATCAAATGCTTTCGAAATTGGAAATCTTTATTTTCACAGTCTAGTACCAAATCTGGTTTCTTTATCACTTTATAACGTCAAGATCAACGCCGATCCTCAACCTTTTATCACCAATATTTGTCACTTGAAAAATTTAAGGTATTATTATTATCATCAACATTATGCCAATCATTTAGATTCAGAATGTTGTCCCCAAAATCCCCCAAATTTTCATTATTTTCAAATCATTGGAAATCCTTTTTATATTGAAAAATTGCAATTACTTCAAATGCTTCAAAACCCTTTAAGTTAGCTATAAACATTCTCCCCGGCATCTTCGCCGCTTAATTTCTTCACACTCTAATATGATTGATATATTCGTTTAGGGACTTGGATATTTCACAATCGAATATAAAGTTTGGGCAATATGAAAACCCGAATAAAGTTCTGGGCGAGTTGGTATGCGGTCTCCCAAATCTTGTGGCCTTGGATATAAGTGGAACAAATCTAGCTGGAAGAGGGGTCGCAGAACGGCCAGACAATGCGTTAACAATCTGTAACCAGTTGTGCGACATCCCAGGGTTGGCTTCGCGCGTTCATAAACCGCTTCAATTTCTAGGTCTTTATGGAACTGCGCACAGAGCATGTAGGCGATTCGACATACCGGCGAAAGTGGTGAGAGTTTTCATTTGGTTCAATTATAACTTTTAGAAATTACCGAATCAAACTCAGTTTCTCTGACAATTGTGAAAACCTTAGATCGCAGGAGACGGAAACGAAGAGCAAATACTAATAGCAGCCAGAGTTTGTATGGACAACAAACGCGACCTATTGCGCAAAGTTTTAAGCGATTTGTACCACGTATTCAGGTACGAAAGTTGCAAACGTATGGACCAGGCTTTGTGCACGGTTCTTGAAGCGATGGAGAAACACCCTTCCGAAAAACACATACAAATATCAGGAAGGTGGGTGTTGATATAACGCGGCATTAAGCTTTATGAATAATAAAAAAATAGATTACAGCTGTATGACCGAACTAATATCGATATTACGCAGCGCTACGTTGTTCTACATTGTTAAAATGAAAGAAGAAAACGGATTAGTAGTCGAAATGAAACGCAGAATAATCGGTACTCTTCTTGCCGGTATGAGTGCTCATCGCGACGAAGAAACTATGATGCGTAATGGCTGTTTGGCTCTTTGCCAATTCCGCATTCCACATGATGTGGTGTGTACTACCTCGAGCTTGATCGATTCTTTTACGATACGATATTTTAAATTATACGATTGATACGATATTTGAAATTATTACAGATGTGGAATTACGAGGCACTGGTCAGAGTGCTACTACATTCTGCAGAGAACGCAGAACAGGAAGGCTTCGTACAACGCATTGGACTATATCTACTAAATTCATTAGCTTGTCAAGTAGACGGTAAACACAAACGACTTTTAGGAGAATTAGGATGCGTGCCCACAATGCTACGCTTAATTAAGTACAGACTTGAGGGTGGGATATTCGACGACGTTTTAGAAGTCGCTTGGTCTACCATGTGGAACATGACCGACGAAACGCCCATCAATTGTCTACGATTTTTAGTAGCGCAAGGAATGCGGCTATTTCTTGGGTGTGTGGAAGTACGTATTTCATTCAATAATCACAAGCTTTTTTTTTTTTTCATTTCATTGATCCCCAGCTACAATTTTGTATATTTCTCTCAAATTTCATCGATTTTTACAGCTTTTATTGAATTCAAGTGAAATTTTATTGACTGAACTAAATTAGCTGATAAAAATGAGTTTAATTTTTATCTTCTCATCAAAGTAGGAGAGAGATATGAAACTTTTATCGTTTGCGATTGATAATTGATTGATTGATATAAAATTGTTGAAATTAATTAGGCGTATCCACACAAAGAGGAACTACTGAGAAATATGATGGGGCTCTTGGGTAACGTGGCAGAAGTAGAAGATCTTCGACCTCGTCTCATGCGAGAGAGATTCATTGCTGTTTTTGCAGATTTGTTGCGTTCGGACAGCGACGGCATCGAGGTATCGACACACTATGACTTTCGTATTCATTTTTTGAACTAACAGCGTTCCTGATCTCTCGCCCGTAAAACCATAGAGAAAGAGTGCTGGATACCAGTGTAAATGTTGGGGTTGAGTTAGCCGCAAGACACGCCAGTGACGTCCTATCGACATACCCATACATGCCCAGGTCAATCCATTTATTAATTTATACTGTACAATTTACGTATTTATATTTAAGTTTCCAAAATATCTATAACTACGAAAATAATAATTAACAGTAGAATCAATTTATTTATTTACAATGTTTTACGATCTAAAAGAAAAGAAAAGAAAAGAAAAAAACGTGAATAGAAAAGAGGTGGTCACTATAAGCTGAGAAAAGGCAGAGCTTACGGCAGACCTGTCCTTATTACCCTGTCCCATAGTTTCTGGATATCCAGCACCCTTTCTGGTGTATTAATAACAATAATTTTGGAACGAACTGAAAGATACATCTGATAAACGAAATGATGATTGATTGATTGATTGATTGATTGATTGATTTCGATTGACGAATATATACACCCGCAACTAAAGTAATTATTTTGTTTTTTTAACTAATGAATATCAGGTATCTTACAATGCAGCTGGTATTTTGGCGCATATGGCATCGGACGGGGAACAAGCTTGGGTGATCACACAGCCTACTAGAGACGTTGTACTATCAAGAATGGTTGTAGCAATAGAAAGGTGGGACTTGTCTGCAGAACGTAACATTAACTACAGATCATTTCTACCGTTATTACGTCTACTGGATATATATCATACACCGCAATGCCAACATTGGGCTGTATGGGCACTTGCAAATCTTACCAAGGTCTATCGTAAGTATCTATATTGGAACGGATATCGCAACTCTGATTTATATTTTACCATTTTTACATTCAGGGGGTATAATATAAAAATATACACCTTCAAATAGATTGAAAATCTGAAATAGAAATGAATTTTTGCAGAGAACTTGAGGATTCTGATAAAATCTAAAAGAAACATGATGTTTGGGGAAGGTTTGACCCTCATCATGCATATTTTACATCATGTATTACTTCCAGTCCAACGGTGATATGCTAAAGACAGTAAAATACAAAATCACTCGCTTGCTGAAAAGAATAAAATCAACCGTTGTACCGATCTTGGAAATTTTGGACTTCAATTGTTCAGAAGAGATGCTTCTATCAGATGATCATAGAACTTTTCGATAAATCAATTTTTGATTGAGATAATGGGAACAAAGTCAATTTTTTTCCCAAATTCTAAAAAATTATACCACTCCAGTAATTCTTGCAATATTAAAAAGTTTTGTGCTCATCTGATAGAGGCATCTCTTCGGAACGATTGAAGACTAAAAATGCGAAGATTGGTCGAACGTTAGATTTTATTCTTTGCAAGAACCGAGTGATTTTGTATTTTTCTGTCTTCAGCATATTACTGTTTGACTTGAAGAAATACATGATGTAAAATATGCATAATCAAGGTCAAACCCTTCCCAAACATCATGATTTTTTTGAATTCTATCAGAGTCCTCAAGTCGATTGCTCAAATTGATTTACATTGGAGAAATTATCAAATTTTTCATCGATTAGGCACACTGCCTAGGCATATTACACTCTCTGACTTCTTGGATATGTTCGTTAATAAATTAGTAAAAAGATATTTGGCGGGGGAAATGTGAGGTCAGAGAACAGTGTAAATTGTGTAAATTATAAAAAAGTAAATCCCTAACACATGTATTTAATTTCGAATCACAGCTACCAAATATTGTGTCCTGGTTGAAAGTGAAGGTGGAATAAAAAGGCTTGAGAGTTTGCTGGAAGACGGAAGACCCTATTCTCGTACCAAGGAGCTCGCGCGTCAAGTGATAATGCATTGCCGCCTAGCCGGTCATCGAGAACAATTTCAATCCTTAAAATTACCTTCAGATGACGAGTGCAGTGCCGAGGGTCTTTAGTCTTTGTTTTTAGTTTTATACAATCCCCCCCCCCGATTATTCGATTATAAATTATTATAAATAATTGGCGGTTCTAAAGTACTGAGAATCGTTGAAATTTTTTTTTTTTTTTTTTTTTTTTCGAATTTTTCTTCGCACTGCGTTTGATGAAAAACAAAAATATTCAAACGATTTTCAATAATCACATCTAGGTATTTGAAATTTGAATCAGTATTCTGGACTAGTTTAATTAATTAATTATTATCGGTACTCAGTACTTTATCCGTTTACCATATTGATATTCGATTAACAGAAGAAGAAAAAAAAAAAAAATATATATAAAAAAAAAAAAAAAAAAACAAACAAAAAAATAAATAAATAAATAAATAATGAAAAAAAAAAAATAAATAAATAAAACACGAAGATATATATTATATAAATATAATATGATAGCTTGAAAAAATTTTTTTTGTCGCAAAATATTATATATATATTGTAATGAGGCTCAATAAGAATAGAATCTGTTAAGTTATTTAAATTGTGGTGAAGAAAAAATTATCCGGTGATTATTATATACTAAATTATAGATATACGAACTCCTCTGTTCATGTAAATAGCAAATCCCCCCCCCCTCCCCACCACCTTATAATAAAAGAAACTATTGAACGATAATAATCTATTAGAATGTATAGTTTTATTCTCACACTTATTTATTGACTAATAACATCGCAGTATACATTCATTATACTATAGTACAATATAAATAATGATTATAAAAAATATATATATATATATAACTATTTAGAAATAAATAACAAATGAGAAACTATATATTATTCGTGGTAAAGTATCAATTCATTATACATAATATCGACAGCTTAATTATAACATAGTCACGTAAGTGCCATAATTATGGCCTTTTTTTTATATTCATGTGACAGAAACGTATTTCCATTTTTTTTTCTTCATTTTTGCACTCGTCAATGTACTTGAAACATTTTCGCGGTATGAATAAAAATTTGAAACACAGAAGGGATCCTTGGAATGGGCGTGGCTTTGAAATTTTAGCCTTCTTTGAGTAGTTCTATTTTCTGCCACTAGTTTGCGTATCGAGGTTCTAAGGCTCCCAATCGGGGACCAAATGAGGGGCGTGGCTTTGGAACTGCTACCTACTTGCAGCAGTTCTATTTTCTGTCACTAGTTGGCGTATCGAGGAACTTTGGTTCCCAATACGTCACTATCATACCGAATTATGGATTATGGCTTTTTTCATTCATCAAAGAATTTCCAATGCAGAGAACAATTTTTTTGGAGATACGTCTGTCTGACATCGAAAAAGGCAGTTTTTGGCACTTACGTGACTATCTTATTAAGCTGTCGATATGTGTAGGTGAAAACCGTTTATTTCAATCTAATTTTCAATATAATTAATTAATAACTACTTTCAAATCTCATCCAGAGTTTCGCTAACGCAAAGATTTTCTGTAATTGAATTCTGCATCGTAGAGGCATTGGATTTTACCATGTTTTCGTTGAATTGAAAACAACAACTCCTATTTATTACTCCTGCAACGAATAATGAATAATAAAATGTGAAAAATGAAAAAAAAATAAAAATGATCAATTTATAAGATAATAATGTTCGAATTCAAGGGTAACCGCGTGTTGTTTGTATGTACAACGATAATTAACGCTTATTATTCAGCTATTTTAAATAAATTTCTCCCTCCCGCTCTATACCTACATCAACAGTTGGCAACATTGGCAATGAACGCAGCTCAAGCGAGAAGCGCGAAGAGAGAATTAGAATTGGAATTAGATTTATTCAAATGCCCATTGCCATGTTGGGCAACAATACAGGAAAATGTACAAATAAGTCGAAATATAGGTAAATGTACATATAAGTCGAAATAAATGGCACGCCGACACTTTTCGATAAAAAAAAATAAAAAAAAATAAAAAAAATTATATCACAGCCTATTGTGCATCAAAAATTCAAAATCGGCCTCTGTAGCCCGATTCTATATGGAATTCCGAACACAACCATCCAAATGGAGGGGCGATGGAGGGGCAAAACGTATTCCACGATTTTGTGGTAATTTTAGCGATTTCCACGGTTGGGAGCGGCATTTCATCCGATCGAACGTACACCAGTTCGAACTCATTACTCGTCAAACATCGGCTGCCAAAAGGACAAGTCGATTCATAGCCCCGATTCGGAGAAAATCGAGAAATATTCCGGTCGGTAAAATTCGAGTATACCTCCATCTTAAGGCCCATCCCTAATCGCCCACCTCCTCTTGGTCGAAATGTGTCACATTTTAATTATTATCCGAGCTCAGGCGTCAAAAACGCAAAAAAGGCCAACTTAGTGCAAATTCTATTTCAATTCTGAACACATACGTCCAAAAATATGTTCGTTTCGTGCAAAAATAGAGTCTACAGATGGTTTTTACATTGTTCGCCGAGGAAATCGAATTCGAATAATTAAGTAACAATGTAAAAACCATCTGTAGACTCTACTTTCGCACGAAACGAACATTTTTTTGGACAGCGACTTTTCGAGAAATTATCACAGTCTGAAATCAATTTATTTCATAACCAAAGTTCATTTCACATCAAAATATTTTTCTTTTTCAAAATCATGTGTCTTAAGAATTTTAGAGCACCGTTGGACCGATTCAAGTCATCTTGGATTCATTTTCTTCAGAAAACAAATCCTCATCATGTGAATGTAGAAATTTTAAAATAAAAAATTATGTCACAAGTTATGATCAATTTACCAAATTTGCAAAAATTATTATCACTCATTTCTGAAAATAACTTGGCCAAAACGAAAAATTTAAAAAATTCCTACATTCACATGATGAGGATTTGTCTTCTGAAGAAAATGAATTCAAGATGACCTGAATCGGTCCAACGGTGCTCTGAAATCCTTACGACACATGATTTTGAAAAAGAAAAATGTTTTGATGTGAAATGAACTTTGATTATGAAATAAATTGATTTCGGACTATGATAATTTCTCGAAAAGTCGCTGTACTGGTCCCCTTAATCAGAACTATCTCTCTCTCATCGCTTCTCGCTCTCACTCGATGTGTATGTACATAAAGCTGCGTCTCGTTGCAGAAGTAATAGAGTTCAGTGATTGGCAAGACTGGCTATCACGTTTACAACAAAATAGTCTCACAAGTGTCTTCCTCTTGCACTCTGTTATGTTATGTTACAATTTGAATATTCGTCCTCACTCCTCAGTGTATAATAATATGAACTGTATGTCAATCTGTCAATATGATTATTGATCGAGCGTATTTTATTTTCTAATAATAAATCACGGTTTAATAATTAAATCATTGAACAATAATATAGTAATACATACTTCGGTTTCGATAAATAATTTCTACGACTCAACCTAACCTAACCTAACCTAACCTAACCCTTAAACAGTATAAAATACATAACTGTAGTGTTTAAGGAATAAGTCATCGTTGTATTAATAAAAACTCTCTTCATAATCTAAATATATTCTTTAAATCTATTATGCGATTGAATATTATCGTAAAATGGTTGTAACGCGTAAAAATAACGATGGAACATCCAAGGTATTTGTGCCGGTGCTGTTATGTGCTTTCGCAATACCAGTATCAATGTTATTCTGGATCATTAACTTGATGTACTCAGTTTTAGCACCTGACACAGAACGTCACACCGACGGTAATATCATATCGCATTTCTAATACCAAAAATGCATATTATAGGTAGTTTTATCTCAAAGTTTATTCGAAAACATGAAAATAGCATTAAAAAGTCGAAAATCATTTTTTCAATTCATTTTTCACATTAGAGACACACGATATATTCAAAACTTCATTTAAAACTATAGAAAACAACTTTTTCATCTATCCTTACAGGATATTCTGTTATTTCTCCATGGAGATGGCTGACCGCCGTCGTAATTCCAATACTTTTTGCCAGCTGGGGATTGAAGAGAAAAAGTTTAGATCTGAGCGGAGCTTTTTTGGGTAAAACAAAGAAGTTTTTCAAATAATCGAACGTAATTCAACACGATTGTTTTTCTTTTGTTTTTTTTCTTTATAGGATTGATCACAGGATTTGTACTGAGTATAACTAGTTACACGCACGTAGCTTGTTTGATAGCATTTTTTGTCACATCATCAAGGGCCACTAAGTTCAGGTCAAACAAAAAAAGAAAACTTGAACAAGAATATAGAGAAGGAGGGCAGAGAAATTGGATACAAGTATTATGCAATGGTGGCATGGCTACTCAATTAGCATTGCTTTATCTATTGGATGTTGGATGTGGAGAAAGGCCCATTGATTTTGTTAAAGATTATAGAAGTTCTTGGCTCTCTGTTGGGATATTGGGTAAAATAACATTACATATTCATATATTATCATTAACAAGATATCTAAGTATCACATTCTTGGATTATTTTTAGTATTAGACAAATTATAAGCCCATTGGGCCGATAAACTGATGGGAAATTTACCGACTGATTTCAAACTCGAGTTTTCAATAATAAACATCCCTGACATCATCATCCTTACATAAACTAGCAACGTTTTTGTTCCAGTTTAATGGATGTAGTAAAGTACAGAATCACATAATCTTCATTCTATTTAAAGACGTAAGACATACTCAGATTGATTACAGCCTTGAAACTTGATCCGATGCAGATTGTGGGAGAGAAGAACACACAATATAACTATCCTGTTTTCTTTTAAATATTTGTTTAAATGATACTGAAATGATATTGCTAAAAAAAAAATCGTCAAATTTCAAAATCTGAGCTACGTATATCAATGCCTGATGCATAATAGAAAAGAGCCTCACTCAGTAGTACAAGAAATAAGAAACCCAGATAGTATATCGATGAAGCAGGAAACCGAGATACACTGGCCTCTTTTTTTTTTACAGCGTTGAAATAAGATACTTTTCTCTGACCGGTCTAGATACAGAGATATATGATAGATAGATAGATAGATACCTTGTTTACACTCGGTATCAAGCTAACATAAATTTTCTTTCCAGGTGCCTTTGCGTGCTGTAATGGTGATACTTGGGCTTCTGAGTTTGGCACTGTAATTGGCAATAGCGAACCGTTTCTGATTACCACAAGGGAAAGAGTGCCAAAAGGTTGAACTGTTTATCGAATTGTATTTTTATATCTTAAAAAAACCATCGAACATTAGTTCAACAACGTTTTGTTTTTACTTCCAGGTACTAACGGTGCAGTTTCTTGGATCGGACTTTTAGTCTCTTTATTAGGTGGCCTAGCAGTAGGACTAGCGAACTATATCGCAGTCTTATACACTGTAGACACGGTTGCATTGCAACTAGCCGCACCGCAATGGCCGATTATTATTGCTGGTGGTTTTGCGGGTCTTGCAGGCAGCATTCTTGACTCAATTCTTGGAGCAACGTTTCAGTACTCCGGTGAGAAGAGCTATTTCACACAAATACGAGTGCTAATACGAATAATACCTATTTTTCCATCTAGATTTAAATTAGACAGGATATAAAATATAATAATACTCTTCTTTGATGTCTTTCAGGGATAGACGAGAATGGAAAAGTAGTAGAACGTCCCGGAAAAGGAGTAAGACACATAAGCGGAAAGCAGGTTTTTGATAACCACAGCGTTAATCTATTGTCGAGTATTGTAATGGCTTTGACTCTACCAAGATTGGCGAATGTATTTTGGCCCTGACGTTGTTTTTTTGTTGTAAAAATTACAATCGAGAAGAATCTACATCGTATAAATTATCTAAGAGATATTGTTTATCAGATTTTCTTTGCTTTTAATCGTTATCTAAGATTCACATATATAACACATTGCAATAAGTAAGAAATAATGATTTAATTACTAATGTGGCGGTATTATGGCTGAATTTCATATTTTTCTATCTAGCCAGACTGAAGAGTTAATTAGTATAAATACGTATACTGTATAATATTAATTTTAATAATACAAGTATACCTTGAATTTATATAATATATAATAAAAATAGAAATAGATATATATATATATATACATACACGCCACTGGTCGAGAGTAAATAATGTTTTGTAAGATAGTTTATTACTATAACACGTATAAATGACTACGTTTATATTTACCCATATATAATAGAAACTATTTTCTAATCTATTGATTTAATCAGTGGTTTGCCTTGTATGAATAATAATATAATATAATTTTAGGAATTAATGTATCCCAGATCTCCATTGGATACATTATCATTGTAAATCTCTGCTAATTATATATATTGATGATTGATAAATGGCTGTACAACGTTTGTTGTACAATATATCTAAAGCCTAACATCGTCGTGTTTATAATAAACTATTTTATATTTTCTATTTGTATAAATATTCTTGGTTTTTTTTTTTCTCTCTCTCTATAATACGGTTTCCTTTAACAAAAAAGACAAATCGATTGAAACTGATCGATAAATTAAGAATAGAATTATTACTGAAAATTAATGAACGTAAAATAATGGGATTATTAATAATAATAAAAAGAAAAAAAAAAAAAAAAAAAAAAAAAACGCATCATAGTATAATATCTTTGTGAATAAACGTCACATCTATATTTCGTTCAGCTATTTCAGTAAGTATAATATATTGACAAATAATTATTTGACATTGATTATTTTTTTTTTTTTTTTTGTTTTTGTTTTTCGGTTTTTTTTTTTTTTTTTCTTCTTTCTTTACATAATAATGTGCACGTGTTTAGTTTCATAGTTTATTACATACATTATTATTATAATATTAATATTATTTCTTCTGTTTGTTTTATTTATTTATTTATTTTTTTTTATTATGGATATACAAAGTTATTTACATTTATTTTGTGCTGTACAGAAAAAAAAAAAAATTATATAGGTATAGTATATAGGTAGTAGGGTAATACAAACATTGATTTTATTATTTTACAAATAGTTATTATATTCATTTTTTTTTTTTTTTTTTTTTTTTTTTTTTTTTTTTACCATATTTTTTTCACACCGTATTAATGCCAGTTATTTTTGTTTTGTTTTTCCATGATTAGCCAGAAAATGAATTCTAATAATATTTTGGATGAAATGTTAATATAATATATTTTTTTTTCTTGGTTTTTGTTTCTTTTTTAGTAGTTTTTTTTTGACGTAATTTTTGTGATTAATCACGGTGTGATTGAATCGTTAAATTATAGTTATTAGCGATTATTAGGTATAATGGATTACCCTATTATTTTACAACATTATTATATTAACTTTCATTAATATTTTCGTTGGTTTATTATTCGCTCATTATTATTAAATTACATGTATAATATATTACATGAAAGATAGTCATATAATATTGAATTCACTTCATTCTGTATAAAAATTAATTTTTACTATATAATATAATATTTTGAGTGATATGACGATCAGTTATTGTAGGTACGGAGTATTTCATTATTCTGCGCAGTGATTTATTTTATTTGAAGATATTACAGCATGCATATATTAGGGTGGTCCTTATTTATGGTATTTATGAAATTTTCTGTGTACACGGCGGAAAAAGTTTGCAAATGAATAACAAAAAAAAAAAAAAAAAAAAAAAACAAACGTGAAACTTCGAGCCTGAAAGTCAACTTAAATTACAGCTACGAATTTTCCCATTTAATTTAAATGCAAATTCGGACTCACAGCATTATTTATTTATTTTTTTTTTTCCCGCCTTAGTAGTGCTACGCAAAATTTGAAATTTGCCAAAAATCGTCCAATTTTTTCTAAAATACTTATACGACTATAGGGAAGACGTACGTTTGGCAAATTCCACTTTCAAATTTCGCGTACTTTTTTTTTTTTTTTATTAATTTGCAAATTTTTTCCGCCTTGTCCGCAAGAAATTTTTAAAACACCCTAAATATAAGGACACCACCGTAGTATATATAGTATAGTAATGATAAATATTGGCATTTCCAACTGAAAGTACAATCACGTTTCTGAAAAAATTCTCGTCGAATCTGTGGCCAATACTTTTTTTTTTGTTTTTCAAGAATGACATTGTGATTTCGTTGAATGAAAAAAATTATTGACCTAATCGCGAAGCTTTACTGTGTGAATTGATCTTTTCGTTTTCTCTTGATCTACACGAAAGAATACTTGTAATTATTTTAGATCGAATCTCGTCAGATATTTTTACCGAAAATAGTTTTGTTTTTCATCGGTTTTGCAAGTTTTGCAAATTTTATGATTTTTGAAATTGTTTTGAGTCGAAGAAATGATTGGATGAAAAAGGTCGCCGTCAATGCGATTGACTCAGAAAAAATTCAGAGAAACCTGCGAGGTTGAATAAAAAAAAAAAAAAAAAAGAGGTATTTTTCTTTCCATTTTCGTCGAAGACACCCGAATACAACAAGCCTAAAATTTGCATTCAAATTCTCTTTAGTATATAAAGAGAAAACGAATATAGATCTGGTATACTGTAAAAGTTCGCCCTCATACGTAAGGTCCTTGCGTTACATGCGATAAAAAAATTTGAATTCACAAAAAACAGCGAAAATCAACATTTCAACACGCTGTACGTAAAGTTCGATTTTGGGCACGCTTCGCGTGCGTAAAATCCAACTCAACGCACGTTGTGTTGAAAAACAGAGTCCGACCTTTACGGAAAATACACTCAATTTTTGAGTTTAAACACTGAATTTTGGGTGTAAAAGTCTTAAATCGGGAGTTGACCTTCAAATTTCGAGTGTTGAATTCCCAAATTGAGAGTTGACTACCAAATTTTGAGTGTCCAACTCCCAAATTGAGAGTTGACTCCCAAATTTCAGGTACCGAAACTCCCAAATTGAGATTTGACTCCCAAATTTCGAGTGTCGAACTCCCAGGTTTAGAGTTTACTCCAAAATTTTGAGTGTCGAACTCCCAAATTGAGAGTTGACTCCCAAATGAGTGACACCCAACAGAGGGTCAACACTTAACTGAGAGTCAACACCCAAGTTAGGTGTACGAAAGTACACCTAAGTTGAAAGTCACTACTGAGTGTTATTTTGAGTGTTCTTTTGAGTGTTTCTTCCGTGTGAAAGATCATTCTTGACTCGTGTGATTGTCACCCTTGCTTCGCCCGGGCGAAAAAACTTCACACTCGTCCGAGAATCAACACTTTCGCACTAGTATCGAAAAGTACTAATACCGATCCGGCGAGGATAATTATGCAGGATTTTGTTCACTTTCATTTGGACTGTAGCTGCATTTATATATTCTGTATATCTAATATAGGTAACGAGTTCACAGAGTTTATACAGTTTATGTTAAGCCTATAGTTTCATTTTTGCGGAAGAACAGTTGATATAGATACCGAGTATTAAATTTGATGCAATCTGTTTATCCGTACTATCACAAAATATCGTCACTCGTAATATACTATATAAGTACCAAAATGCGAGGTCGAACTTAACGTGAGATCTTCCTCTTTCATAGGTATATAATATGTATACGAATATATGTATCTTGAAATCTAAACAACAATTATGATAATTTTCTTTTTCTAACGCTCAAAGCGTGTTTATCGAGTTTGTAAATGCGGTATGCCATTTCATGTGCTACTCATCATCACGGCTCATTAAAAGACGACAAAAAGCTTTCATTTTAAGTATTACCTAAAGGGGTACATCCACTATGAATAAGGGTATTTATTTTTTAAGGATTGTTATGTATGGCCAAATTGTTTCTTGATCAACCAGTTTTATCACAGTAATTCACCAATCGGTTGAACTAGCTTCATCAAGTAAAATTTAGAAGTTGTGACTCATTATGGGTCTCAGAGTTAGCTGCACCCTTACGGAAAAAACCCTTCAAGTTTGAGGGTGAACCTTCAATTTTCAAGGTTTCACCCTCAATTCTCGGGGTGAAACCCTGAAATTTCAGGGTTCAACCTCCAATATTCAGGGTAATACCTTCAATTCCTATGGATGAACCATCAATTGAAGGGTCAACCGTGAAAAGTTGGTGGATCAACCCTGAAAATTGAGGGAAAACCCCCAAAAATTGTGGAATATCCCTCAAACATTGAGGGACAACCTCCAACAATTGAAGGATAACCCTGAATAGTTGGGGGTCAATACTGAAAATTGAGGGAAAACCCCCAAGAACTGAGGAATATCCCTTAAACATTGAGCGACAACCTCCAACCATTGAGGGATAACCCTGAAACGTTCTGGGACAACTCTGAAAATTGAGGGATGACCCTGAATAGTTAGGGGTCAACCCTGATGAGTGGCGGGTCACTTCAAAAGTCACTTCAAAAAGTCACCTCAAAAACCCTGAAGTTGAAGGGACCCCCATTTGACGGTTGTTCCTCAAGTTGAAGGTACCCCTCAATTCAGGGTTAACCCCCAAGTTGGGGGTACGAAATCACCCTGAAAGTTAAGGGTGATATTTTGAGGGGTTTTTTCCGTAAGGGCAGTCAAAGTAAAAGCACTTAATTCGTGGATTTGGATCAACCAGTCCTTAGATTTTGGATAATTGTATCTCTAATATCTAAAATCGAAGTAGGTTACTGGTTGATCCAAATATTTGCAATTAGTGCGTTTACTCGGACTGCATCTTACTCTGAAACCCGATGACTCACAAGTCCTGATCTTTGACCTGATTATGCTTTAAAATACCAGCAAACTTCTGAAATAAAACTGAGGCTTGAAATTTTAATTTTTTGTTTATTTTTCGAAATTTTTGCTAGTCCTTTGAAAATACCCCTATTCAAGGTGTTTGCTACCACCTTAAGTAGGCAGGTCCTTCGGCTGATATTCATAGGACAATCGATAAGGAATTACATCGTTTAACTTCGCATTTAATTTTTTTTTTTTTAGACAAAATGTAATTGTAATGACATAAAGTAATTGGTTCGCGAATAATTATTTATGTATTGGACAATATAGATACGTGTGCGAGTCATATAATATATTCCCTATCAATTTGTTGACGAAAATCAATTGAAATTTGTAGTTCGATGTCGTGAAAATATTTTGTAAATTACAGCGGTTAAAATTTCAGATGAATTCAAATGATGTTTTGATATTATATTGAACATTATGTCACCCGTTTGAAATATTTTTATCCCCGCAGGACTCAAGAATAAACGTTAAACACAACAAATATAATACATGACGAAAAATAATTAACAGATCTATAAATTTCATATATAAATTTTACAATAATTATTAATCCAATATTAAACTAAAAATTTAGCCCAAATTATAGTACTACCGATTTATGACCATGTCAGTTACTCCGAAATTGTACCTGGAATTAATATTCTATCGAATATGTACTTCAATCAGATTGAATTTGTTTATTGATAGATTTAAAAAATCTAGTTCCTCGGTGCCAGAAAGATGCTTAAGTCGTTTTTAAACTCATTGCATTAATACATAATTCTTGATTTTTGATTTTTGACATAATGAGTTCCATTTACCATCGTTTAGTGAATATCTTTTTTCTGAATAAATTTGTCAAATTGTTTCTGGGCTTGCTTAATCATATTCGACATCCGACACATGTCCATTAAGATCGTTAGAGTCTCTTTTATAATAATAAGTTGAAATTTATGCGCAGATGGTACCAGCTACAACCGAGAGCCAAGCCAAAAGACAATTTGCAGAACAGAAATTTTATTTAAAATCATAATGTAAAGAAATTTTCCCGTCAAAATTTGTCAACGTCATAGAATTTCGGAAAATTTGTAAATATCATAGAACTCAATCTGACACGAGATTCGAATAACGAATTATCAACATTTGATTTGCACGTTTTCGCGGCTGATCTTAAGTCGTCTTTTTTACACCCGCAGGTATTCGATTGAAGTCCAAGCATACTAGGGTGGTCATTTTTGCGATCTGAATGAATTTTTATTGGCTGTCCCCATTTCTATCTTAGTATTTGTCCCTTGGCCACATAAGGGGGTGAAATTTCCCATTTAAAATGGATACATTTTTGCTATAATTTCAGTAGATATTTCATTGCGGTACTACGAATTTGTACAAAAAATCTATAATTGTGAAAAATTAGTATGTAGATCGATGCTACTATTTGGGGAATATATTTAGAATCGTATTTGGGACGTTCTATGTAATTGTACATCATTTGAATCTGACTTTTCTTTCGATACTAAAAAATCTAGTATCGCGAACCTATGGCAATATCGTTTTCCCCAAATAGTTATATCAATGCCCACTATTTTCTCACGATTGCAGAATTTTTGGAACCATAAGTATAGTTCCGCAAAATTTTGCTCCTTCGCGGCAGGGTTTGTAATTCGGATGGAAAGCTGAAATTTTTTTTCAGAGACTTCTCTTGGATTATTTGAAAAAGATTTGAGGGGTGGCTACGACGAAAATCGTCCATACCTTAAATAAGAACCACCCTAGTATACACATATATACACCTAAACATACAACAGGAATTACTTTTCAATTAAATTTTCGTTTGTTTATTCGTTCGTTCGTTAGCCAGCTATCTCTTCTTCGTTTTTATACAGAAATCGGTAGTTGTGTTATTACAACATAGTATGTATTTCATATTTTACGAGTGCTATATATTCTCGGTCATGCGAATTTAGGAAGTAAAATCAAACCAAAAATTTCGCAAATGATAAACCGTTGTAAGATCTTACTACCCCGTTTTTTTTCTTCTTCAAAGTCACAAAATAATTCCAGAGAAAAAGAAAAACTAGACTAAAATCTGCGGAGAAAATCGACCGATTTAGAATGAAATTGTCAATTTTTCAAATCTCAAAAGTGAATTATACAATTTTAGCCCTGTCCGAAACCCCTGTGTTAAAATTCAAATTTTTGCTAATTTTGCTCTGAATATTCCCACCCTGAATCATATATGGCACTCGTAGTTTAAGGGGGATGGTGGGTTGTGGAGTATCGGAAAAATCGACCTTCATTTCTCGCCATTTTCATAAAGCTGTATATTTTATGCATATTATTTTACACTCAGTTTGCCAAAAAACTATGTTTTTCTATGTGGTGCAGAAAATGGTATCTCAAAAACAACTCGCCCGATTTCAAGTCTTTTTTTCTTCTTCTTGTTTTAAGATACCAAGGTCAAACCAATTTCACAACCCATCATCCCCTCAAGTTTCTAGTTTTTCGAACGAAACTAATAGGTATGTGTGATGTATAAAATTTTAAGAATTTATTACGAAGATGTATTTCTTCGTCGATTGTGTCCGGTTCCCAGACAGCACGGAATATTGCCCAATATTGTAGCAACATTGTAGCAACATTTCGATATCGCTGCAATGTTGCTACAATATTGCAATGTTGCTACGATGCTGCTACAATGTTGCCACAATGTTGCCACGATGTCGCTACAATGTTGCTACAATGTTGCTACGATGTTGCTACAATATTGGGCAATATTCCGTGCTGTCTGGGTTATGATGAAAATGAATTTGTCGTCAACGTAGCGATCGAGGATGATCCCAATAGTCCAAAGATAGCGGCGTATGATTTTAAATCGTGGTCGTCTAAGTGATCAGCATTGGCTCTGGTATTGGTTGAAGTCGTTGGCCGAGTCGTTGCGTTTTATCAGAACCTGAAGATGATTGCTACTTCCTCGACGCGCGGCGGTAATGTTGGATTCCGCGGATTCCTGCGGATCCTCCGCTGCCGCCGACTGGTAGTCACACCTTCTCCTCTCCCGCCATCGGACCTGCGGTCGATCGGACAAACTGAAACAGTCAACACCCCAAAATGGACTCGACTCGGGCGATGTCATTGGCACGATACGGACGATGATCTCTAAATTCCTTGACGTTCCAAAAAAAACTATGAAATTTTGTTAATCGATAAGGTTTCTATACGTACAATAAACGTGCGTTTTCATAATTAGCCATCCACGAAGTAATTGGATTAGAAAATGTACGTGCGATTTAATAACGATGTGACGTCGTCATGCGCCGAGGTTTTTCAACCCTTAATTAATGAAAATCACACACCAGCTGTCTCAATAACAATAACCAGACTATTATATTATACGACCGTTATTTTCAATCATTATTAATGTTAGTGCTTAGTAAAGTTAGTCCGCATTGCACCATTGACGATACAAGCTCCATATAGACTCATGCGACACTTATATGGATATCGGATATGGTAACAAAGAAATGCTCGCATATATTATATATGGAATCAAAATGCTTGTATCAAAATTGAGTCGGAATAACGGGACTCGTCTGTCTTTGAATTTTTCTCAAACCTTGGATATCCGAATACCGAGAAAAAGTCGTTGAGCAGACGTTCCGCTCATCGATCATATGACGATACTGCAAACGAGCACATGTTCGTTACTCCGATCTTACCGAGACAGTTGTTGCCGTGCACGAGTTTGCCCTCTTCCTCACGAACGCAGTGCCTTCCCATTTTCGTTTAAACTGAGTTATTACCTGTAGAATGGAAATCGTTAATAGAAATTGAATGTCACATCATCGTACGATGTCGAAAAATGACATCGACGCAAGCATAGTTAATTCGAAAAATCGAGGGACACGATTTCAACGACTTACCTCTCCGTTGCAGAAGCAGAAGAGGATTGCGACGCAAAGACCCTGAAAATATTGAGCAATTTTATATGATTCTTCGAGAAAAGTTATTCTCATCACAGTTTTATAATTGACAATTAAAGCGCCGACCTTCTTCAACCTCAAGTTGATAAAATTGTAACACACAAAAAAAAAGTTCGAAATTGTTTGGAAATTGATAAATCAGAATCACCTGAAAGGACGCGGTGATGGCAGAGACGATTTCGTAGGCATGTTCCCAAGCATGGCCTTTAGGCGGGCGGAATGGAATCACCAGGTAATGAAGACCCAGTAGTGGAACCAGAAGTAGCGTTGCCCTGAAGACAAGGATACGAATGTATAGCATATTGCATTGCATTGACGACTGAAATTTGCTGAAGATTCAAGGATTAGTAGGAAAGTAGAACCTGAAAGCCTGAAGCATTGCTCTCGATGGTCTGCTGCCGATTGCCGGTCCAGCCCTCAGCTTAGTCAGAAGAACGCGCACGATGTTGCAGAGAAAGAGAAGATTTAGTAATGTGGATACACATACCGGGTAGATTAAGACGTTAGCATAACTTCCTTCGTTAATCCAGCATCTGGAAATACAATAAGATTTATAAACGAACCCATGATGTAAGCTCAAGAAGGAATAGAAGTTCTGACTTTTTCCTGAAAAATTATCACCGAAGAGTTGGAGGTGGAGGGACATTTGTCCGAAGATATTCGAAGCAACAGAATTTTTGCAATCATTTTGGACAGTGTGAGAGTGGTGGAGGTATTCGTAAAGCCATCTTTCTTCGCGCTGTTCCCATCCTAGTAGTAAGCGTTTAAGTATAACTACATTCCAATGTATAAGGCGTGCCAAATTAGTTCGCTGCGGCTCCGTGTCCCGCGCATTGTCGTACTACATATATGCGTGGCATTCGTTCCCACTAGTTGACTTCATATCACGAAATTCTTTTATTTCATGCTTATCATCGGACATAATTAGCGACGAAACGTTCGAGAGTGTATTTAGCGCAGTATTGAAATTGTGTTTCTGTTGAATGTTGCGATAATTCGTTGAAGCTCTGCTCGGTTGGACACTTTACCATAATCTATTACTTCTTCTGTTTGATGTGGTGCGTTGTGTCTGCGTTATCTTAGGGCTCCAAATGTCCGAAACGTTTCGGAGGGACTGAAACCACACTACCGTGATTGTTTAATGTGCGATAATTGAATTGAAAATCTCAACATTTTTCGTTAATCATAACAAGATTGATTTATAACGATGGAAATGGAGGCGCCTTATCTCCAAGCGATCCAAGATATCGATGGAACGACGCGGGGAGAAAAACAAATGGCATTGAATATCATTGCCAGGCGGATAGCTCACGCCAAGAGGTCGCATGGTCATTCAGTGAACTCTGAGACCCTGATTTCCAATGTTCCACAATTATTGAGGCCACTGGTTCTCGTCGAGGTAGCCAACATCTTGCATCAATATGAAGGAATCGTCGAGGCCTTGAAGAGCGAAGATATGAACGTTGTCAGCCGAGCCCTTAAGGCTAGGTGGTTTTTTGATGGGTCCGACACTAGCTTGGTGAATGTGCAGTATTTGATCGAGACTGTATTTCCAGAGATTTCACTATTCGCGCGATCAGAAATAGTGAAAAAATTTGGAATCTATTTGAAAAACTCTGCATTCGCGATGAACTTTTTCAACATCTTAGCTCAACAGTATGGCGTCAGTCAAGCTCTTCCACTGCTAAGCGCTTGCGATGAGGACTTCATTGTCAAGAAGATAATCGAAAAGCAAATTAATCTTCCATTGAAGATTGTGAAAATGCTGTATCGAAAATACCCTCACTTAGTTACTGACTACTTGTTGTACAAACCAGAGGACCGCTATGTCAGAGATCGTTATCAGATCAACATTAGTGATTACAAAAATTTCCTTCCTGAGATTGCTGTCAAACATCTCGAAGATTTTATAGAGATTTGTATGATCCACAATTATTCAGATATTAAACTTGCCAAAAGGGCAGCCAATATGTTCATCGGAAGGCATTCAGATTTGTTGGTGGAAAATCCAGTCCAATACTTGAAATTCGTATCTTTGAAAACGGTAACCCGGAAATTGTCTGTTGATAAGTTTACCGAAATGTTTAAAAAGTTATTTCCGGAAAAAAAGGGTGATTTCAATTACGGGACATTGAACAGGTATTTGGAATATTATAAACCGGAACAAGATAGGATACCTTTGATCTTGAACACTTTTCGAGAATTGTACGGTAAGGACTTGCTTAGGTGCAAAGATTTAGTGAATTCTGACCTTATTAAAGTGTTACCTCCAGCTGACAGGGTGAAACAGGCAAGGTTGAAGCTAGAAGATGACAAGGATTGGCATATCTATGATTCTGATCGTTCATGGCGATGTTATTTACCATGTAGCGAGTCCATCCCTGCTATAATTAAAGAAATCGCTAAATCTTCGGATGCCTGGAAACGTGGGCATTTATTGGAGCAACTTTTTCATACTTTGCGAATAAACGACGATAAAAACAATCTTATCAAAGTGTTGAATTACATATACGACAGGCATAGGAACGACCGGAATTGGATTTTGCACAATAGCTTGTACGTAATTTGTAACTCGTTCGAGTTAGGGACGCTCAGTTCGACTCATTGGGAAATTTTGAAGAAATACATAAAGTTGGCTGAAATGCGAGACGACTTCCTCGGGGGAGAAGATACTTTGTCGCTAGTTATAGAATCGGCTCTTCACTACAACGTGTTGAATGGTTTGCCATTGGACGATTACGTGATTAAGTTTGTGGATCTGAACATGAAGCTGGATCATCATAATTGGAATATCCTGACAAAATATCCGAATTTGGAGAAAAAGTTCTTAGATCTGTTCATTGAATTTCTACCCAATCAATATTTCGTCGATAACGAGATTTCGTGTTGCAAAGTTAATGACGTCATCTATAGTCTCGCGTTAGCCGTACGGAAATTCAACAGTCGACACAGAGTTTTTGATGGCAAGCTGAATAACCTGTCAATCAAACATTACCCGTGGCTTGTTGAAAAAATTAAAGCTTGTATTCTGGGCAGGAATCATAAGAATGATTACGAACGAAAAAGGTTGCTGGAACTCATCAGAGCGAATGAACAAGACTTGTACAATCTCTGGATACGCGATATTGCCGAATTCTGGACCTTCGGCGTAGATGTTATCTTTGACGTTCTAAGGAGACAACCAGAGCGAGTACTGGATAATTGGAAACAGTGTATGGAAGAAGTCCAAAGCACAGTTCATTCCACACAAAAATCGTCAATATTCATTCGCAATATTCAATGGTATCAAGAGTTACCCATCAAATTTTTCAACGAGTCTCTGAAGATTCATAATCAGCCGAAAAAATGTATGACCGCGATGGTGACGCTGGCGTTATTGACGGACGGTGAAACTTACACGAAAATTATCAACCCATACATTCCCAACGATGAGAAATTCGACATTGATAACCCTAACGCTAAAGACGCCCATAGTATGCTACTTGCTATTGCAGCCAATTTGCGCAAAGTTGATCCACCAGTTTCATTGGATGTAATCGCAAGATTCTGCGTTGGAGATTATCTACGCATGGCGATGCGATCTCTAATGAGTGTGAGTCGCCGAGTACCAATTGCCAAGGTAATCCCAGTGGCAAAAATGTTGACGGAAAAACGGGTGTCGGTTATGAAACATGGGATTAGATTGATGTACTTGGTGGCACCTCTGGAAAAAATACAGACATTCTTAATTGATCTGTGGAATACTCACAGTCATACATCGATCCGAGAGGTTCTTTTCACAAAGGTTTACGATCTTTTCTTAAAAAAACCGGATTCCGAAAGCTGGCTCATGATGCAGACGTGTCTGAATAACTTGGGTACCAACGACGACGAGACGATCTTTGATCGTTTGACGAACCTGTCCACAGTGCCAAACGAGTACATTTATGAGTACATTAGAACTGTTCTCAACGTAATGGAATCCATGGAGAAGACTGGCGAGGACCCAAAGAAATACATCGGCATCTCTTGCAAATTAATCAATAATATTGATGGCCTTATCACCCGAATTCTGCCAGAAGAATATTGCCAGGATTTAGTCAAGAAATATATGTTCGTGTTCGATTACAATTCGGTTATTTTTCAGGCCGGACTGAACTTGTCAATTAAAAGTTATCTTCTAGCATCGGGAAAATACAAAAAATTGAGATTCAAGTTTTTCCGAGAGTTCTTTCGAGATTCAGTGAAAAAGTATTGGGGAAAGTCTCACCCCAAGAGTAGCAATTTTTATCCCATGAACTTCATGACCAACCAATTTTTTGATAACTTTGTCCTCCATCACGACCAATGGCATGATGTGCGATTCTCCGAATCTTTGCTACATATTTTTCAATCGGCGCTTCAGCCACACCAAGATGCTATTTCCTACATGGAACTTGCTTTTTTAATCGAGTATCACAAGTCAGTGACTATGGCAGATTTTGCTACAACAATAGTCAAGAAAATGCCTGTATTGTTAGGAATCTTCTCTCCAGACTGCACAAGTCTAATATCACGTAGACTGTCAATATTTGTTACATCTCGTTTTGGCGAATCTGAGAATGGGGAAGAAATATTAATGGATATCATTGAAGTATTTGTAAATAACGGATCAATCCATTGCGCTTTAGTTGCTGCCAATATGTTGTTCAGTAGTAACAAATCTAAAAAGCTCAACGAACGATACAAGACCGTGGTAGATATCTTGAGCAATCTCAATCATCTCGGCGTTTCTTCAATACTCAGTGAACGGCTAGCTACATTGGATTTTTGCACAGACCAAGATGATTGATCAAATTATATCAGCGGGTCTGAGAAATGCGATTCCAAGCAATACGTACATACTTTTATGACAAGAATGGGTTCTTTCTTGATACAAAACCATTAGGATAAGTCTTTAAACCATGAGTATAGTTAAAATTTGTATGCATATGGAATGATTTAATATAATAAGTGATATTGAATGATTACTGATTAGTTATAGTTTTATGCATATTTTGCAAACATTGTAATTTTTTATAAGACTGGCGTTAGTTATTGTTTTTCTTTTTTGACTTACAAAATTTTTCACAAAGTGTTGCATGCTTTAAGAAATCGAAGATATTTTGGTACCCACAATTTTTCACCATCATTCATATATATACGTATTATATTGTGATACGTACATCATGAAATATAAAGACCTATATGGACTAATTGAAGGCTGTTTATTCTTCTGTCCTTGTATTTGACATTCTATTTTCAGAATTTTCGCATTCGGGAAGTTTTCGGCCTAACAAGATCAGCCGAACCAGTTAGATATATAAAAAAAAAGAAAAAAAACATCACTTTAGTCAATGTATGATACACCGGACCCCCGAATTTTAAATTCAGATTTTTCTAGCTCTAAAAATAGTGTTTCATTAGAAGATAGTTTAATGATCGGAGACCAAACGTACTATAATTAACAAGAAGTTAACGTCTCTTGAAAGTTGAAGATTTATTACGATATAGAGATGTTGATCAGAATTTCAAGTGCAAAAGCTAATTCGGATTTGTACCACCTCTGAATCCTCACACGGGACCTAATTCTACTGATTGTGAAACAGATTTATATTTCTCTCGTAAAAACTACAGAACGAAGTAATTAAGGATCAAACTAGAATCTCCTGCTCGCAAAGTGATATTGCCATTGTGTTTCCGCATGAATCTAAGTAGAACGAAACTAAGTAGACTTTAGTTTTTCATTTCACCTGTTGCAGAGGCATTTACTGCTCAATGGTTTGGAAGCTAATCTCTAGCATAATATATTAATGTAATAGCGAGTTGGAGAATCTGTTCGTTGAACTATACCCAACGTAGAAAATACTTTTCCACTAAAATCGGGAATTTGATCAAAAAACTGTTTTACTTTCTCACGAAATTCTCTTTGAAAAGTCGAAGTTTAACCAAAGTTGAGTTTAAGAGTACCGGGGAACACTGGGACATTCGTCATAGCTGTGTGTATAGGTGCGGGTTTAACGAAATTCGAATTGGATGAGAAATTGAAAGTAAAACTTCTTCCCGCGAGTTGGTTCCCCATCGTAAAGCTACAGCTTTTGCGCTACAGTTTGCAGAACCTCGCGGATACCCTCAGCCTGTAGATTTCCCGGATCGTTAAGCTTCGAATCGCCCATTTATTACGATGAAGATGAGCTTAGAGGTCCCAGGTCGATGATACGATCTTTCGTAGCGTGACATTACCAAAGTGTAAATACTTATACCAGAGAACCAGACTCTCAGATCTTTAAATTGGAATTTAAAATTGGTAAAACTTTTCCATACTCCACAGCGAGTCCTTTTATACAGATTTATTTATTTTAATGGCGTCTTTCACTCTGAAATTCGAATGATAACGACCCTCGACCAAAAGACAACCAAAGATTCACCCCACACCTGTATCTTTGAAACTCTAAAGTCCATCTGATGATTTCTCTCTTATAATCATCATCATCATCAACATCATCATAAGTCGATGAAATTTTACCAATTTTTGTTTTCATAGTTTTGCGAAAATGTCTACATCGAACATACTGGTTCCTGGGGTTTGTGGTGGACCTAATATAAGCTAGCTTCATTGTTACATTAGAACTTTCGATCGCCTAGCCAGATATTGCGGTAAGCCTCGATGCATTATGCCAGGTATACAAAGCTTAATTATGCAATAACGTATGGACACAGGCACTCTGCTTTGTCAATGATTCTATAGCGTGAAATTTGATCTTCAATATACTACATAGATACATCAATTAAACCACGATGAGATTTCACAACCACGTGAACTAAATTTGCATCTCTCTGTCGTTATGCACCCACACTGTCCACTCCTTGATGGCATTGACAATTACTATATCAGGTATTCAGAGTCTGCATAAAGAGAATCCATATTCATGAACGTGAGGGATACTCAATCATCAGCCAAAGTGTAAAATTTTTTTTTTCTCGTAGAATCTTCAAGATAAATCTTAATTTTTTTTCGAACGAATTCAATGGCGTATATAGAATTTGAAAATAAGGTACAAACTGCGTTGTGTCCGTTGGCTCACTGCTGGCAGCTCTTAATGCAGCGTATATTGTCACAATGATAGCTGGGGTGGGCCAGCCCAAACCCATTAACCACTTGACTAGTTTGTGCTCGCTGGTGAAAGCACTCACAAGAAGGGTGTGCAAGTAGAAACCTTCGCACAGCATCCAGGCGTAATTTGTCAGCAGAAAATAGTGGAGAATCACGTGTAGCATACGACAGCCGATCTAAGAATATAGAAAAATGATCATCAGCGATCTATGGATGAAAATGACGGTATAGAATTTGACCAATCGATGATTGAATGAATTTTTGATAATACTGACCCCGTTTTCGAAGAGAGTTATGGGCTTGGCGGCAATGAGACCGTACCAAATTAACCAAAGGGCATTATTAACGGCGAATGAGGCGAAGAGATTCATGTGCAGAGTAATCCTTGCACATCTCAACGATCTGTAACAGGGAGGTAATGCGTGGATTAGTGTTATACAAAATGAGATTATAGTCGTTGAGCTCAATTTACCGAAAGTAAGTAAGGATGGCCAGAGACAGGAGAAGAGCGACAAGTGATATCGTATATCCGGTTTCGTAGATAACGTTCAGTTGCTGCTGCCACTGAAACAGAAAAAAGAGATGATGAAAGATCGTTGAAAATAAGAGAAATTCGTACTGAAAATAAGACTCAGGATTTTGCGTTCGTTTTACTAGAAACGCTTGAACTGTTTGCTTGAAAATAGAACGCGTAATTCCAGTCTTATACCAAATCGGTTTCCCGCAGCCTCCGACCTTTCATCTTTACTTTATGCCTCGGAATCCCATAATCCAATGTGAAAGTTTCTGCTTATCCGATTTGAAACTGCTACTATACGATTGACTCGACACTTTGAACTTTTGAGAATAAAGGCTGGATAAAGATCAAAACCAGATTTGTGTTTATAAGAAAATAAGAAACCGGAATACAGAAAAAGTTGTTTTCGCGTTCTGCGACACAAATGAGAAACAATTTCATACTCACATCCACATACAGTAAAATTCTACGTAAATTTCTGTTTCGTATTCCAGGACATATCCAAAGTCTCTGTACTCGCGGTTAGATGTAGTGAGAAATTTTTCAGTACGGACTTGAAATTCTCATCCAATCAAATTCTGTCATTATAAATTTCTACTCGTAGCTCTGAGATGTTTGATCATTGATCAGTGATCGTTGATGTTTATTAATCATGATATTATCATCCGTGCTCGTAACTCTATGTGATATGAGGTTGGCACCGTCAACGTCGTAATTTGATGCGATGGGATCAAGATAAAAGTAGAAAGGATATATATGTTGGGAGTATTTCAGTCGAGAGAGACTCTCCTTCAAGCTATTTTCTCTCACGTTTTTCCACCTCTTCACACCGAGTGACAGGAATCGATATACGTACGATATACCGAGTGCGGTGGGTTAGTTCAGAAATAAGACTCTAACTTTGATTAAATAGTAGATATACACGTTAAACAGAGATGTGGTGATTCTGTTTAATTTTTCATAGCTAATTCATTTTCATATTTGCACAGTCGAGTCATTTTGCAATAAATCATTTGAAACTCCAAAAAGTTTGCTATAAGTTTATCAGATTGAAAATCATTTCTAATTATATCTCGGAATAGAAGCAATCAACTATAAAATAACCGAGTTAATATAGAATAGGTCTTTAAAGCGTCCTAGTGAGTTGAAAAAAAAAAAATTATTTCCAAGGTGTGTATACGTAGACCCGTTTAGATGATGTTTTTGAATAATTTTGAATAATTTAAATTCACCATTTCCGTCGATGTCGCGGCTGTCAACTTACGGAAGCTGAGAATCTCTGCATGAATTTATAAATTTTCATCAATCGAATCGAGCTTGGTATAAGGCGAGAGAAAGCAAGCACGATGTCTTTGCCAAAATTCCCGAGGGTTCACTTGAGCTGGAAAGAGGTTCCTCCGGGAATGCCTCCCTAATGAATTATGCACGTGGATACACGCGTGTTTTCGCGTCTTGTAACGCTTCTCCATGTCCTCAATACTGATGGGTACTTGAGATGATACATAGGCTATTGCAATATACCAGCACGTATACGATGTGTTATCTTTGTATTAATAAAAGCTCAAGAAAAAATCTCGAGGGGAATTTCAAGCTCATTTTCTAGGCCAATTTCTATCCGGTTGTTTTATGACAGTTTATGATATGATCAAAATTCTGTGAATTTCAAAATCTCGTATCGCGTGAATCTGGATGAACGGAATACGTGCGTCATAAAAGAGGGTATTTTCGGAGGACCAGTTTGCCATAAGAAAGTACTTTAGAATACCCCGGTTTTATCACAGCATTTTCACCATACTGTGCAGTCTTTAGAAGTCACAATTTTCGACCCATCGCAATATCTCGTTGTTAGATACGGAGACCAACCAAAAACGCTATCGGTTGAAGCGACAATATTTTGGGATGTTTACTTTGCTGTAGAAAAAATTTGAGAACAAGCAAAGAACAAAAATTGATTACTCAGGTCGTGTTTGCATCAATATGAAAAACTTCGAGGCACAAAATCCTGACTTTTATATATCAGAACAGCTCAAACGACAATAGCGTGAACTGCTGTGATAAAATTCGGTTATTGAAAAAGTCTTTTGGGACATACCAGACCTCGAAAAATATTTTGTCTGTAGAATGCACTCCATTCGAGGTATGATTTTCGTTGTGAAAATCGGCGCCGAGCAACACACTAGGTACATAATACAAACCGAGAATTATATATCGTCTTTTCAATTTACTGTATGTCCCTCAAAAGAATATAATATAATAGTGACAGCTTATAGTCATATCTAATTGGTAAAGCATTAATTTTCAAGTGGCGAAAAATCTGCTTTCCATTAGGTAGGCGATAATGATGTATTTCAGTATGAAACCGGAAAAATGTTGTATATCTCAAACTTTGACAAGACGTGTTATCGTCAGGGAAACAGAATGGTATATACCCGATTTAGCTAAGGGAGGATCAAGTGTTGGTCACGAGTGGTTTAGAGGAAAAGTCTGCATGTTTTAGGGACAGGAGAAAAACTCAGAGCTCCGTCTGCGTAATCAGCGGGTCTTGAATATTTCATAAAGTTCGTAAACTTGAAGGGAGAAAATCTAACGTATGTTTATTTCTTCAACGGTGAACATTTCAATAGTTCATATACACAAGTATATAATATATTACCGCATGGTCCATGTGAGTGAATAATTTTACGAAATTGCAATGATTTGTCCCATTTCTGATGATGAATTTCTAATGAAGAAATTTCTCATTGGCAAAATATAATTTCTCTGATCTCCAACTCGCGTATTATTGTTAATTAGTTTCTCCAGTCAGAGAATAACAGTCGGAGAAAATTAACTACCGTGAAAATGACTCGAATAGGCGAAGCTTTGATTATAATAGAATGATGAACATGTATAGATACTTACGCTGAGATCCTCCAAGTTCACACAGGTCGTATAATTGCTCCATATTTGGTGAGATTCAGGGTGTTTAAACCAAGTACCATTCGCTTCGCAGTCCTTGTGTGCAACACCTATACGAACAAATGAGAAAAAAAAAAAGAAACGTCAATCAGCCAGTCATATAATTATGGAATTTTCTTAGATTAGTTATTAAAGTGTTTGAACGCCCCAACCACTCTAAAGATGATTTTTCAACTGTTTGCAGCCTGCACTTTTCCTGAAATCCAACTTCTTCGAAACTTACTCAGAACGGGATTCTTGGGTCACTCATTTCGGATCTAATAAAGTCAGAATACAGAAATTCAAAACGGGTGAAAAAAGATTTAGTGCCCATCGATGTGAATTTGCTAATTTTTTTAAGTCAGATCCGAAATTGGCAGCTCCAAGAATCTTCGATTACTAATCTTGATGCAAAACTGTCTACTTTTTATATGACCCACCATTCTGAATTTCTCTATTGCGATTACAGATCTGGAATCAGTGACCCAAAAAAACCCGTTCTGAGTGAGTTTGAAAAAGATCGAATTTCAGGTGAAGTGTAGACTTCAAAAAGTTAAAAGAACGTAGAAAAATGGCTTGTGCCACGTATTAGATTCGGGATACATCCCTTATCTTGTCAGAGGGTTCGTTTTGTGTAAAAAGCTATCGTCCTGCAGAGTGGTGAGAGTAAACAAAATTAAAGATATACTTTTTTCCAGACACCCTAGCGGTTATATTGATTCATTATTCGATCAGACTATCTATCTGTTTTCATTGTCAGTGGCTGCTATCGACATTGTGCACTGGCGAACAAGCACCCACGTTATTTAGACGGTGCTGTAGACCCAGGAGACGGCTGGTTGGGGTTGGGGTTGGGTTCGGGTTCGGGGAGTGCCTCCATTAACCATCATACCACTACATGAAGAAAATGCATTGTGCAAGGGGATCGAGGAAACACGGTGAGTCTCTGTACAGAGACTGACACAAGTACAGAGAAGCATCGTGCCTCGACAATGGAGAAGCATTAATAACAATCTGTCCTGAGGCTGTCCACCGTTAATGTATAGTTTACCCGAGATACGGTGTACAGCATACAACCTATGGCAGATTGATACTCTGATAGAAAAGCGAAAAATCCCGACCTCGTTGTTTCCATATATTTGCAATTTGCAGCAATAGCTGATTGTCACTTTTCTGTATACACCGTTAGAAATAAAATGTTCCAGGAGGTTCACTATAATTTTTATGTTGATTTCAACACTTTTTTCAGTTGAAATAACAGAAAAATTTGTCGTTTAAGTGAAAATAATGTTGCTTTAACTAAAAAAAAGTGTTGAAATTGACATAAAAATGATAGTGGACCTCCTGGGACATTAATTTTTTCAAATTTTTCCAACAGTGTATCTATATTCCCGCATGTGACTGTATAGGGTGCTTTAAGAACTTGATATTAAAGATTTTTAGACGAGGGCTAATCAGGTTTGTTGAAAACCTGGAAAATCAGGGAAACTGCGGGGAATAGTCAGGGAATATTTTGGGGTAATTTCTTTTTCGGACAATTTTGATTTTCACTCGAATTCAGAAAAAGAATGTTGAATGGTATTCTACAATCTGACAATCTGATTATCCGAAGGTTTTATGAAGGTTGCCACAATTTTGTGCCAAACGATGTGCACAAAGATATTTTTAATGGCAATTCTGAGTATTGTAATCCTTGGAACGTCAGGGAATACCGAAAATAAAACCGTCGAAGGTGTATGACAGTATAATTGAAAGCGAATGACGTTCGAAAAAGTTTCAGATTTTTTTCTTCAATTTTTCGCAAATTGAATTGTATCTTGATCGCTGTACTTTATAAGTAGGGATGTTGGATTTTTGATTTATTTATTTTTTCCACATCTTTAAACCCACGAAATTTCTGGTATACATTTTTTGAGACTCTCCCTCAGCATATTATGTCTTGTATCCGCGTAAATATAAATGAAACCAAGTGAAGCGGATTAGGCAAGGTCCAATTTTCCCACGTTTCTATCTACCGATAAGAAAAGTGGTTGGATTTCGGTTCGCTTTTAACGTTATAGGTATATCCGAGGTATTTTGGAGCGAACCTCCTGTCTAGATCAGACTTCTATTTCGATGTAAGCGGAGGATTGTTGAGGGTCTAACTCACTGAGACAAGGGGCAAGATTAAAGGATCTACTATCAAAGTTTCGTTCGCAGGGAAGTAATAACGTTTCTATGAGTCTAACTCCCTGATATTCACAGTTAATTTAACACTGAAACCGCAAGCTACTTAATTTACTTCAGTATATTTCCACAAACGATGCTATAAGTGAGCTGTTTGCTTCTTGCTAATAATCTACGCGGATTAAATTCATTTGCGGAAAAATTTGATTAAATATTATCAAAAAAATTTCTAACTCGACGTTGACAACAAGTTTTGTTGATTAAAAAAGGGGCAAAAGTATATATTTACACTTAGTATTCCTTTTTTAATAACTCTCGTGTTTATTATAGCATTTTCTAAATAATCGGATAAAAAAGCTTTTCCGGTATTTTTTAAACGTTCACTTGCAGGTTCTTCTTCTGAAGTATAACCAAGATAGGTCTTCAAGCAATGTGTACCTACATAGATAATTGTTTGAATTTCTCTTGCCAAGTAATGGAACGCTAACATTTGTTCAGTACTCTTATCCGCTACATGGTTATATCAGGAGAAAAGACACCCTGCAGGTAGACAGGTAATTCAACTTCCTCTACAAAGTATTTCATTCCATTTGTTGCCAGGAAGTTTGAAAATTTATTATAAATAATTATATATGTCTAGAGATTCTCTCCGTTGTTAGTTTAAACGCCTCTGATTTAGTAAATGGCGTACAGCTTTTAAATTTTACGTAAAATAAAATGATTTGTGAATGGATCTTATCAGACTATAATTCAAACTTCCTCAAACAGCTTAAATATTTACCCACACCCTTAGGTTTTTCGGTAAAAAAATAATCGTACGTTCGTTCGTACGTTAGAGCAAATATAATCAAGACTAAATCCTTCGCCGTGCCTAAAATCACCGATTTTAATACATACCCACGATAGAAAATCACTTGTATAGTCCAAGAATTATATTTTTTTCTCTCATTCAATCAAATAAATTCTTTCAGAAAAGGAAAACGTGTGAAATAATCCGCGGAAGAATTCACCATACTACGAGAAAGTACTTTTATTGATTGTCGGAGTCCACGATGTGACCGCAGATTTATATTCTATTTGTGGGAAATGAAAGCTGTAATGTGCTTTCATCAGTCTGTCCTCGAGTGCTTCGATTTTATCTTTTGGCAAATATTTGACTGGTTATAGGTATCGAAAATTTCTTGTAATTAAATGAGCAATTCAAACAGCTCTTTCTGATTACTTTTCATTATCAATCGATTTCTCCAACATTTCAGAAGCGTTTGATCAAGTATCCTAATTTTTTACACTCGAGGCAACTGTCGAGTTATTTGTCTCAAAATTATTGAAAAATCAAATTATTCTGATATCCACGTAATATATGGCATAATGATCTTTTATTTCATATTCTATAAAATCTTATTATTCAAATGCGCGAAATCGTGTTCGAATTTTGATTAGCCATTAGACATATCTGATCAGCGATGAATCATGTGTTTCTATATCTATCTCAATTACCTAATTTGATGAGAGTGTCAATTCAGCCCCTCCCAGAAAATTACCAGATCAAATATAGGAATATTGCCCGCAGTAAATAGAAATGTTATCACATCAGTCAGAATATTTACCTATAAGCTTTACAAAGCCAATCGCTAGAAAGGCTGATCAAACATAATTGAAATTATATAACTATGATACAATTAGCTGTGTAATTGGATCGTGATTAGATAGAGCAATAATTTAGTCAGAATATTTTAAATCTGAATCAACATTGAATGTATAGGACAGTTTTATGGTCTGAGAAAGGTTTGGAAACGGTTGAACTTAAAGAGATAAGAAACTGGGGCATCCTGAAGGACCTCTTCGGTAAGTTTAGGCAAGTTAATTCTACCCCGAGGATTTGATAAAAAAAAAAAAAAAATAAGTTTAAGTTTAGCTAAGCTATGATTTCCCATTTTGAACATCAGTCAAGTGTCAAAGCCAGATTTCACCTGGGGTGAAAAATCTCTTATGTTAGTTACATCGGAGGGTGAACAGATGAACATAACTACAGAGAAACTGTTCAAAGTTAGAGGGTGCAGTTGAGATACCAGGTCTCAAGTTTGGATTCAAAGTTTCTATATTCTCTATCTAAATCCGATGTGATCTATTGAAAATGGGATCTTAAATTGCGAGTATAAGCCTCGAGGCAAGACTTGACAAACTCGATGGGTTTTATTCGGCATCATAATCGACTGAATATAATCGATTTCTCATTAGGATTCAACGAAATTTTTTCTCTCGGAGGCTTTAAAACGACAATTTTATTCGGTGGTGTTAAGCCGCTTTTCAAATCCCGGCTATAAAACGTCAGTGTGAAGTCAATATTTAGGTAAAAATATATGAAATCCTTGACAACCTTTACACAGCCGAAATTAAACCGTGATTATAGAATTCTGAATCAATTGAATAACGGGCGATAGGTAAGTAGTGATGTGTGATTAAATATTGCTCAGACTCCTGATTGGGAATAGAAATTTTAATTCTATATTCTGGAACCTCAATTTCTCTGTCATTTAGTTTCACCTACAGAAATAGGATTCTTTTTTCAGCACTGCAGGCACCTGAAATTTTTCATCCTGCTGAATTTTCAAATTCTACTTGCAGCCTCGAAAGTCTGCGAAAAATCAACGCAATTAGTTCACAAAAGGTTTTATTAAAAATTGAAGAGCTAAAGGTCGGAAGCAGAATCAAGTTAAGCTCTCTGAATTCTAGGATCTAGAGGTCCAAACTAGAATTTCCGAGGTCTATATAGTTTGCCTCTAAACTTACTCAAAACGGACATAACTCTCACTTTTAGGTGCAAATCAGAATTTCATTACATGCACAATCCCACCGTGAAATTCTAGTTTGCACCTCCAAGTTTCCACTGCGAACTTGTAGAATAATGCTAGAATTTCTACCCTCACTCGAGATATCATTTATGTAGAGGAATGCGGTACCGCATGAAAGTTTTACCAACTTTGTGGGTTCTCGTCAAAGAAAGTATAAATTCCGGGCACAACTATAGCACAGCATTGTGTGTGGGCTTAAAGCGTACACGCTACTTGGGAGGGTGAATTTTATTTTTCATTTCTTCTTTTTTTATGACAACGAGGGTAAGGGGAGTACTAATGTAGGACCAAATGGTTATTTGACCCGGTAGTCCTGGTTTGATTGATTGCTACTGAGAAAAAATGGTTTTCAACCTATCTACGGCACGTACACAGTGACACAACTTAATCTATCGAAGTTAATGTACCGTAATTTCGGATGGAGTAATCCCACGGATTTTATTCGTCTGAATATATACCTATGTGTATTAGGGTGGTTCTTAATTCGGTCATATTCGAATTGCAATGCTCTCATGAGCCAGAACGTCTCCAAATATGTAAAAGAAAAAAAAAAAAATTTAGTCAAAACCCCAGGTCCTTATCTAAATTCTAAGTACTTCTGATGAGAATCAGATGACCCTGTGTGTTCTGTTGAATAGGTGCAGGTATACGAGGTACTTGTGAATATTCTTCGATGTTGCAATTTCACGAAATTTCCGGTGGTGTACGACAAGCGTGTATTTCATATTTTTGAAAACTGTAATAGTAACTATTTCACAGCTTTCTGGTAATAAATCGGATGTTTCTCGGTATATATATATAATATATTTGCACGGTCAGTATATGGAGCGAAAATATTTTCTCATAAAGTTTAACCTCCTGGAAGGAGTGGACCTGAAAAATCCCGCCAGAGATGCTTGAAAACTGCCTCATGTAAAATGGTCCAGTTCACTCAAGGCATCCGAATAAAATATTCGTGAACTTGGAAACGTATTAGTGTGAAGAGCTGGAGTTCGGTTCAGTGAAAACGCATATATTTGCACTGAAGAAATTTTCGCATCCATCTCACCTCGTCAAAGAAAAAACTATTGTGCTTCGCGTGAAGAGAATAGATCGTACTCTCGTATTCATCTAGATCCGACAGAAACTCGAACTTTGTTCATTGAGTACATCTGCAGTTCTTGTTCAAACTGAATTATCGAATACTGGAAGTGGATAAAGTAAATTATTCTTCGAAACAACTGATTTTCTATAAGAAAACTAGTTTGTTGCATTAGGATCAATAGAATCTGCAGCTGAATGAGAGGGTTTCCCCCGGTCATAGTAGCCTGAAACTTCCGTTGTACTTTTTCATATACCCACCGGAATATCTCACTACCCGAGTAAAAATAATTATATATAATTATATATAATTTATATATATTTATATATATTTATATATATTCATATATAAAAAGCCTATAGCCTTTATATAGCCTTTATTCATATATATTTATATAGGGCCATTTTTCATATATAATCGATATATAATCCATATATAGTCATATATAATTATATATAATTATATATAATCATTTTTACTCGGGTACGATATTACGTTATACTCGATAAAATATCCAAATCATATGTGGGAATTCCGAGGACAAAATATTTGAGTCACTTGTGGAAATCGAGAAAACGGACTTTTCCTTCACACCTATACGGACTTATGGGTTTTCCCAACTTCGTAAGCTCTGATTTCATCGAAGACTGGTTTTAGTTTTTTTATAGAGACGTGCAGCTGTACTATTGACGAAAAATACATTCAGTCTCAAAATGTGAGATAACAAAAAATTTAGGAATTTGTTAGAATTATATTGATAATAGCAGCTTTATATAATCAATAGCCCAATCCACGAATTAATTACCATTAAATTAGCTGTCGTCAATCTTAGTTAAAGCTCTTTTAATTATTCGTCTCTTAATGGTCGCGTAGGTACACGAATTGAAAAACTCAATGAAGTGAAAAGTCTAGACAAAATTTACCGTCGATTACCCTGAGAATTGCGAGCTAGTATTTTCAGAATTAACCGAAATACTCAGCCGGAAACAGCCGGTTATAATATCTGATTTTTAATTATTACAGACTTGGGCTGTACGTGAAGGTGAGTCGTTGTAATGGACCGTCCCTTCGGTCCAGTAGATTATCTATTAAATAACCACATGGTACCACTGGGTCTGGAAATTTATTCGAGAATTCAAAACCACACATTTTGCCATACGGTTAACAGAGATTACATAGCATATATATCTATCAAAACGGATTTATGCGAAACAATTCCAATTTTGTTTGCGATCAGATTCAATGCGAGCTTTTTTTGGTCTGGCTTGATGCGCACTCCTATTTTGCTCATTCCAATTCATTTAAAATCATGCTTTTAGCTGGCTAGACTAAAGCCTCGTTGTTTTAACTATAGAGAGGCATTTATGTGAATGAAATACCACGGGCACCCCACACTTCAGTTTCCATTATTCGGCAAAATTGGATGCTTCACTCTGCCATCAGCACAAATTTCGTATATCTTGTAATTAATAGAAACTATAAACCATTTACTAATTAATGTGTCATGAATACGATGATTCTTATTTATGAAAGTCGTTAACATCATGAAATAAACGTAACGCTAATGATGACTAGAAATTTCGTATTTTGATTTTGAAATTCTGTTCAATTTTATTAATATGAGCCAGCGATTCATTCGAATGTCCAAAAGCTGGATTTATGAGCTTTAGATTTCTGCGTGACAATGGATAAAACCTTTTGTTATCGGTTATTTCATTCGTTTGAAAAAATGTCTAATGATTTCAAAGCAACTGTAACAATCGGGCTCCATTCAGGATATATTGTATAGAAATTCTTCCGCTATACATCAATCCGATTGAAAGTGCCCAGTCTGGAGGTTCGACCCACATCGTTTGCTATTCCTTAGATCCTTTGTGGTTATGTTTTTTCAAATTACTCTTTATCCGAAATATGAGCATACTATAATACGTTTGATGAGTACAAAGTAGTATAGACCGCGTTTTGATGGCAGAATGAATAAATTGAAAAAATAATTTTACATACTGGTTATTTTTATTTATATATGTACTTCAAAGCATATAATATGCTGAGATATGAAAATTGCGATAGATAATTATTTCGAGATGAAATATCCCTATGCCCAACGACCATAACGATTCGATGTATGTAAAGTAACTATTAAAATTCATATTTAAGCTGTATCATGTATGCCTCAAGATCCACGGGGGCTTAAGAATGCTTTTAAAAGCCCTCATTTACAAAGCTACAACATTTATTCCACGGAACACGCACCTTTGCATATTTAAAACCTGCGGACTCAACGCAAATGTTTAATTCCTCTGCCATCCGGAAACAGCGTATTATTCCCTCGACATATATCAGGCTCGGATTTCCTTCAGCGATCTCTTAATTTTATCCTTTGTTTATGTGCATTAAAAAAAAAAAAAAAATATTCCACAGCAAATATTCCGCACATATTAAAGCTGAAATGGTTTTGTATCACAGCTCGAGCACGAGTTACACTTTTTATCGAAATTGGCCTTTTTCTATGAAAATCGGACAAATTTCGTATTCTAGGAATTAATTTTATTGATCGAAAAGAAATAAAAAGTAGATCCATCTATTCATTACAAAGCAAATTCATGTATGTATATTTAATCAAGCCTATACCTATATATGTATACGTAAATAATGCATGGTGAATTCGAGGCTAATGGTGCAACCACGTGGAATAGCGTTCGATTGTGTAATTGGTACGCGCAATCAGTGTTCTATTTCTGAGAGTGGTCGTCGTGGTGAACCATATACGAAAAGGCCTAGCACATTAGGGACAGCTCGGAACAATGCTCGATATAGAAGCTACAATGCGGGGCTTTTTGTAGAATAGACAAACCTGACGATGCGTGAAAGTCTACTGTTACCCTCAATGCCGCAAAGCGATTTTATCAATTGAAAAGGATTGAACTAACGATTATATGAATCAGTACAAGAAAAGAAATATCAGCTATAGTTATTCCCGACGTATTCATTCAGAGTCCGAAGTAACTTTCCAACGGACTACAGATCACTTGTTGTGTGGTTTTTCGTCGAAGAGGGTGATTCGCGATTTGGCCAGAAATTTGTTGAAATGTTGAGAAAAAGTTAGGGAACTTCTATAGATCAGCGACGCGACGCATATCAAGAGAAAATTCACGTAGCTGAGTGGTGACAGCGGTGGGATCAGTCATCAAAAGTTAATTTTTGACCATACAGATAGCGCTGAGGATATTTGTGGCTGGGAAATTACCATATTACTCACATGCTCATATAATATCCTATGACTAACTCTGCGATCGTAGTCACTGGAATCGATTGAACTTTTGATGTTCGTTATGCACCAAATATGACTGCCGAAATTTCGAGAGTAGATTTAAATTTTAAGCGTAAATCAGAAAGTTTCAAATACACAGATTTCGAACAACCAATTAACACCTACTGCTCGAGAACGGCGAAGGACTTCTGAGAGTCATCGAGGGTCGTTAGAGTACCGTTTCCATTTCTAATCGATGAAATTCCGTGACCATTCCGTGCGGAATGGTATCAACATAGTTAAGAGAATTCCTACGCTGTCGAGGAATTTCGATTATTATTGTATATTCACGACGAACATATTCGAAAATTTTGTTAATCATAGAAAAATAATTTGGTATAATTATTTATGAATGTACACGTATATATGAAAAAATGATTAACATAGCTTTTTTGAGAATATAACAAGAAAAAAGTCTGGGGTTAACTTCGACCGTTTAATTTGTCGGAAAAGTATTTCCAGCGACCCTTAAATTGAACATTGCTTCTCTTTATAGGAATAGTAGGTACCGTGAAGATATAAAGTCTCTTGATCAGAACCGAAGAGCTCTATCGGTCGTTCAAACGCCATTTCCAGGAGTGGTTATTCATCGAATAGCTTGCCAGGTGGCTTCAACTCAGTTTTCCCATAAATATCTCCCATCAATGACACTTGGATCATCTGCACCATGCTGTATAATGAAAATCTAAGAATAATCATGAAGCTTTTTCCCGTTCTTTTCGTTAGGGTATTTAAACCAACAGTTGAAGATCTTGAAACCTTATTGCAAAGGAAAAGTTTAAGGAAGCAATAACCTCTGTTTGATAAAGTTGAGTCAGTTTATCACGCTACGTGTAATGGATTCATATTTCACGGTATTAAAAGTCGGCAACTTGAGAATGAAAAAGTTAGTTGAAAGGCAAAACGCGTCACAGTCACGCTCCGGGAGTTTCAAGCTCTTCGCAAATTTCTGGCTGGTCGTAGCGGGCACGGAGAAAGCTTTTAAAAAAAAAAAAAATTTCTCTCCCACTCTTACTTTTTTTTTTCTTCTTCTTTCTTTCTGCCAGTAGCTGGAGACGTCGCATAATTGCCCACAAATTCTTTGCCAGATATAAAATTGTTACCCGAATATAAAGTTCAACACTACACCCCGACAGTGATTTAAAACGAAATTTGTTCAACGGAAAGGTTCATTTGTACCAAATTACACAGGGATCCAATTCAGTTCGCCATTATCTTATACTTTTAAAGATACGTGAAATTTCTTCAAGTATTTCTTACTCTGCTTATTTAAATCTCTGGGAACCCAATCCTCCCGGGTTTTCATCACTGTACAATTAGTTTACATTTCGAATGGATAAAGTTGCCTATATTGGGTTTCTAAAAATTCTCAAGAGCCCTTAGTCTCCGATCATTTTCTTATGATTGAGCGATATTATCAAACGATTTTTGTTCACCTATAATCGTAGGTACACTCAGAAAAAGGTCTTGTTGACACAACCAAAATTTGGTTATTATATGCACAATCACATTTTTTTGTTCAGTAGATCAAATTTTCTGTTCAGTCAACCAAAAATTTCATTCGGATAACCAAAATTTTGTTGGGATAATCAAAATTTTGGCTATTCCAACAAAAATGTTCGTTGACTGAACAAAAAATGTGATTGTGCATATAATAACCCAAATTTTGGTTGTGTCAACAAGACATTTTTCTGAGTGTACTCAAAAATCTTCTGCATGATAGACACAGGGTTTTCGCACGTACCAGAAACCCCGCTATAATTATATTCACCGCAAAGCCTGCAATTTGCGTTTATTTATACACCTATTAGCGATAACATTCGAGAATCTCATTCGTGCACTTTCCTATCGCTGGATAATGGCTGCCAATAATCGATATACACTTATCCGTTGAATGTGTCCATAATTCTCTTGTATAGATTTAAATGTTTTTTCGAGACACTTAACAGTCTCAAAGGCAGCTCGTTGAAGCATTTAAATAAAATTTAAATCCACTTCAATCCTCAGCGACGACGCGACGCGCATAGTGGGAAAATCGAGATTTATACTACCTCATAAATTTATGAGAAAATGATCGTTTCCTTCCAGTGAACACATACATTTATATTCCTTTTCACCGATCCAATGTGACAGATGGTATAAAACGGTCCAGATTTACCGTCACTAAGGTAGTCGATGAGACGAAACGACGTATATAATTCAAGTGTAACGTATACTATAGGTACCTACCCCATTACACTTTGGCTACAAATAAGATTTAACAATTTTACAAACAAGAAGAACAATTTTATTCATTTATTCATTCGATATTTTGTCGCCCACGTATAAATGCTGCTTCTAGCTTATGCATCAACAAATTCAAATTTACGTTATGCATAGAACGGAGTAAATGCTAATTCTTTAAACATAGGTATGCTTCGAATGTGAAACTAAAATTTCTTATCGTATGCAATATGCATTATGTGATATTGGCAAGGCCCTTGATTGCTATTTATCATCTCGTAGTTGTTATATCGTAATTATAATTGCTGTCGATGATTCAGAAAGGAATTTTGAAGAAAAAAAAAAAAGTTCTTAATTATTACACAGTAATCTTAGCTTAGAGTTTTTTCACAGTCTTCTCTAGTTGTCAAATTGTTACGGATTTTCGTGATAAGATTATAATTAGGAATATTTTTTCGCGACAGACACGTTTTTCTATATTAATCTGCAAAGTAGTTTTTTTTTTTCATTTTATTTTTTGTAATAGTATATAACTTTCTGGCATATCTATGTATATATATGTTATCGTGTTGAATTTCAAGTTAGCATAACAGCGTAACTTAAAAAGCTGAAAACTCTGCACTAATTACTTTAATGTTTTAGCCTGAAGGTTTTATAATATATTAATTCAATTTTTGGCATAAAATTTTTTGCCTATATAGAGGCCGCTGAATAATTTAGTCAGTTAAAGATGACAGAGTTAGCAACTTAAACACTTCATATGTTAAAACGAGTCCAGTACTAACTTTAAATTATAATTATTAACGAACCTCTGTGAGCATTTTTGGAAAAATTCTTAAAAATTCAATACCAAATGGGTTAAACACAAATACAGAACTTATTTTATACTAGGATGAATGGTTTTGTGATCGGTTCGCCTATTGCAGAATATTTTTCGGTACAAATCGCTTAGCTTTCGCTAAAATCGGATAATTCTTATTCCAAGCGTATTCGCATTATTCGAGTGCATAATTTAATCCCCGAAAAGCACTATTCGGATCAAAACGTTGATGGAAAGTGAAAAGAGAAACCCAACGAAAAGTTGAAGAGGTGGAATTAGTTAACTTGGCCAGTGGCCTAACATTGACCCTACTATATGTGAAGAAAAATGCGTTTCTCTTTACGTCAAAGGGTTTGGTGTGAGCACCCTTCCCAAGAAACGTAGGTACATTCGTTTCAATTTTGAGAGTCATATGCCGAAAAGTGATGGGGCGGAAAAAAAAGGCTTTAGGCAGTTGTTTCGCCCTTTCAAATAGCACTGTACCTATTTTTTGTCGAGCTTTTTAAACGACACGAATTTCAGGTATATATCTAATGCTTTAAACCACTCTTCAACCCTGTGAAGTTTAATGAAAATCGGAGAGACACATTTCCCGTATTTTCACTGTCACCTTTATTCTCACCCTCATCCTTTCAACCGCGTAAAAGCTTTGCGGTGGGTGGCCGATGGACCGCGAGCAAATCGTCGTGAATCCAAAAAGTTAAACACGTAGGTACTATGTGAAACTGGGAGTTAATTCTGCACCGAATTTAACCACAACCAAGATTATAATGATAATTAAAATCGTCACCGCAACTTTCAGTATATAGTACAGAATTAAGCTTATATTCTCATTTATCGTGATATACCATGGCATATATACACAATCCTATATACAGAATTTTCTCTTTTCCAACAATTTAGTCGACCTTGCCCTAAGGCTTTGCGAAAACCACAAAGACTTCACATCCGTACGAAATACCTACCTCTAATTTTCTCGTATTATATAATAACTTTATACGCAAAAGACAACTGGATCTATCTATTTGGAGGCGGATAGTATATCTGTATATGATGGATTCCACGCGGAGCGGACCACAAAAAGACCTGAATGTCCCATTCCAGAACAAACGTGATTCGATAGGAAATTTTCCGAGCTTTTCGAAAAAAAATACGAGAAGGATCTTAAAAATGACATAAGTGGATAAAAATAGAGTTTTGTGTTGGAAAACGTTTTTTCGACATGTCGAAAAATCAACACAGCATCAATGCAGCCGTGTCCCATTCCGAAACAAACGTGATTCGATGGGAAATTTTCCGAGATTTTCGAAAAAAAATACGAGAAAAATCCTTAAAATGACATAAGTGGATAAAAATGGAGTTTTGGATTGGAAAATGATTTTTCGACATGTTTTCCGATAGTCACGGGCAAGATCATGGGCTGAGGTGAAAAAGAGTGAAGAATACTACAAATCACCACCCCATTACTTTTTTCATATGACATACCGTTTCTAAGATATTTGCCTCCAAAGACATCAAGAGCGTAAGAAATGAAAAACTGAAACAGCTTGTACACCATAGGTAACAAAAGCTATATATATCGTACATACATAAAAAATGCTAATTCTGTGGGTACTAAAGGTCATCCAAAAATGAGAAAAATCCGTGACATCTGGGTCTTTTTTGGTCCGCTCCGCGTGGAATTCATCATATATACACGTTATTCTTTTATATCTTGATGAGAACGAAAACTGAAAGTTGTTTTTTTACCAAAGGAAATTAGTAGCAGCACGATATCGATATACCTATGCGCAGATTTTAACGGAATAATGCTCATCAATATTCCGACAAGATATTTTACAGCTAGACTTCAACGATGCTTCGCCGATACAAATTATTGATCCATTTTGAACAGCATACGAAATGAGGTAAGATTTTTTTATTTTTTTTTATTCAAATCTTTATGAAAAATACAATATAACGTTCAAATTATACAATACATAGAAAATTTATAGCGAAAGAATAATACGAGATGAAAGTATGAAGTATATAAGAGTTTGGGAGAGAAAAAAAAAAAAAAAAAAAAAAAAAACAAGCTAAAAGAAGGCGAAAGAAAGGCAATTTGATCAAACATTAAGGTTACTGTTACTGTTATCCCTCTTTCATGGTAAACATGCGATCTCTATAACACGCTTGGAAGGATTATGAAATTTGGTAAATATTTTTCTAAAGAAACGAACGCAAATATATATATATATATATATATATATATATTATATAAGTACAATTCCAATTACTTACAGTGGAGGTACTCTACCTCCACCTTCATTCATCTTTACAATCCATTTTACTATACGTATCATCAATTTAAACAGTCCATTTATTTTCATGAATGTAAAAATGTCGTTCGTCTATATATACGCGTTTCGGAAAATATTTTGTCGGTTGTAAAAAAATAGTTCACAATACCAATTGATGGAAAAGTTGGATCGATATCACTGGGGTCCCTCATATACGCTTTGTAAATAAAATCGTTACACGTTAAATATGAAAAATAATGGAAAAACACCTTATCGTTGAATTCATAATCTCGTATATCTCAATTCTGACTAAGCCATGGATTCGATTCTTGGGATGAAAGATGCCAAAGCTCTTTTACTTTTATTGCAACAATCATAGACTGCTGGTGGAATGTGGAAATGGGATCTTTATCGTATATTATGGGGTATTTTCGCTTATCCAGGACACTTTTCTACGCATGGATCACCGATTTTGATGCCACGAGAGATTCTGCACAGTAAAAAAAAAATTCGTCATTGTGTAAAAAAAAAAAGTCCGTGTTAAATATTTTTGTGTTCAATATTTAACACTCTCGTGTGTTAATTCAAACAATGGTTCAGTGTTGTTTTTTGTTTTTAATTTTTTAACACACTAAAATGTTAATTTGATACAAAAGTATAACACTTTCTGAATGTTGCTCTTAAATCGACACAAAATTTTCACATAGTTTTGTGTTACTTTTAACATAAAGCTGTGTTATTTTTTTTTTAACATAAACGGATTGTGTTGAAATAACACAAATTTTTGTGTTGAATTTTACAAAAAAAATTTTACTGTGTGGTTCTTGCGGCCATCAACCCACGGCACCAAATCTTTAGTCATACACCCCGATGTCAACTGGTTCATATAAATTGTTCAATATCAACTTCTAGCTGGTATTTATTGGCGAAAAAAGTACGCGCGCTACTTTTTTCCTCATATTGTTATCGTTATATTAATCAATGTCGCGTAGATTGGTCTTTTGTTGGTATGAAGAACAAAGCATAAAAGTTACACACAAGCGAGTTAGGCCGTTTTTTCTTTCATATGAGGCGCACAATCCCCGCGAAATTTGGACAACAGAAAAAAAAAAAAATGAGGAAAACTCTTTTCATTAGAACGAGAGCTCAGGCACAGCCCTCATTTCCGAAACCCTTCTATTATTATTATTACTACAACAAAGACACGGATACTACAAACTTTGGCAATAAACCCTCAAGTAACATCGATGCAAGTTCCTCAAGGCTCAAGTGCGATGATCGCAGCGTCTTCAATTCGAACTTAATCCAACGCCATGGGTTCCACATTTCAAAAATCAGACCTCTATAATGTGTAACTAGTTCGACATGAGGGCATGTATGCATACTGTCGTTCAAATGCGGGAGATTTACCCTACGTGGTTAAAGGGGATGGAATGGGGGTTGTGAAACACGTTTCTTCAGAGTTATTAAAGGAAATAAAAAGTTGTAAGAAATTTCTGTTACAAAACTCCCATTTTTGTTTATGGTGAACATAATTTCAAGAAATCGGTAAGTTTGAAATAGAAAAACCCGATGGATTTTGCGAAATTCGAAAATCATTATCTACACCTGTACGGAAAAAACTACTGAAATGATACTGGGAAACTACTGGAATAACTACTGATAAACTACTGCTATACTTTTGAATACTACTGCCATTTTTTAGTAGTTCCCAGACTGTAAATTCGCGAATACTGGGGACTACTGATAAGTAGTAACTACTGATACGTAGTAACCACTGACGAGTAGTAACCACTGACGAGTAGTGACCATTGGCGAGTGGTAACTGCGCGCGGGTGATGTAAATCATGTTCCAGTAGTTCCCAGACTGTAAATTCGCGAATACTGGTGACTACTAACTACAGACGAGTAGTTATCATTGGCGAGCGGTGACTATCCAATAGTCACTACTTCTTCTTCTTCTTCTTCCTTTTTTCGACTTATAACGCTCTTTCGAGCATGTAGTCAGAATAATCACTACTGTCGAGTAGTACACTAAGTATTGTCCAGTAGTTATTGCAACACAAAGTCGTACACTGCAGGTAAAAAGTCACCAGTAGTGTACCACTCATACATGGTGTAATACTACTCAGTGAACTACACAACAGTATAGTGACTATTCAATAGTCACCACTCGCCAATGGCAACTACTCATCAGTATACTTATTGTCAGTAGTTACTACTAAATTACTACTTACCGGCAGTAGTTACTACTGACATCTTGGGAGTTTTTTCCGTACGGGCAATGTGACGGAGCGGATCTTTCGGGGAAACAAAAAATTACAATTACGGATTTGAGCCACAAAAAAAAAAAAATCTGAGAAGAAACTGAGTTTAAGATAGACCGTAAAAAACATACATAAGCACACAGCTATACGAAAATGTCAAAAATTGATCACAAAAATCGGTTGACGCAATTTTGCATATCGCTTTAATCGCGAATTGAATCAACAAGATTATTTCTAGTTTGTTTTTGGAAAAAGACAATTTATTTATCTCAGATGTGAGTGAGCCATGTTTTTCTCATATCCCTTTGGAAGGGGAATCGTTCTCTGTATATATATATGAACGTTAAAAAATACAGGCGAGTAAACGTGTGGGAGATCTTCGAAGGGATATAATATGATTTTGGAAGAACCGTGGATGTCACGTATCCATTGAATGAGTTTCAACGTCTTCTGGTCTCAGATAGGCGAAGCACGTTACCAATTCTGAAAAGGTGAGGGAATTTGGTAGCAAGTTCACGTGGAAAATCCCTAGACTTTTCAACATCGATATGCCATTTGCGCTAACTCTTTTATCTCGATATTTTTTTTATCGATTTTAAATTGCTTTTATTCATTTCCTTTCTGTTTGGTCCAGTTTCATTGTTTTTTTTTTTTCATCAATTTTCTGGCGGTATTTTTCTATTGTACCTATACCTACTACCATATATGGAAAGAAACGAGTCGAAACTATATCCTTAGATCACTTTTTACGAACAGTGAAATCTTTATTCTATTATATCCTATAACGTTAGTACCTACCTACCTTGTATAATATATACGAAACATTTTTTACAGTGCTAAATTCGCTTCTACTTTATGCTATCATATTCCAACGATATAGTATAGTTTCGTGAGAAAAATGAGGCCGTGATTTAACTCAGACAGAAAAAGAAGAAGGAAACAAAGAAAAGAGAAAAAAAAAAAAAAAAAAAATGTAATATAAGAAAAGTGAAATACTGCTGTTTCGGGTCAAAATTGCATCCAATAAATTTCTGTGCTGAATTTCGGAGTTGGAAAATGTATAGAAAATTATTATTTCACTACTATAATTTATTTTCTTAAATTAATGGCAACACGTATATTAATAAATTTTCCGACATAGTATACGTGCGAGTAGCGGAAGCATTTTATAAGCGCGAGAATCTGGACCGGTATATGAAAATCCGGTGAATTTGATGTCCCGATAAAAGGGCATAGGCAGTATTTGTAAAAAAAAAAAAAAAACATTTTTCATCGTCAGGTGAAATCGGTGTGAATTTCCCGTCAGATTTCAATCACGTATAAAGCATGATTTATGAAAGCGAATACTGACCCTCGTCGGTATCATTCCACATTCGAATTACCCCGTTCTAAGTCCTCGGGATCATCGCATGTGTAGCTTTTTACAAAAACGTAATTGTAAGGGTTTTTAACCCACGACCCGATCCCAACCCATCTAAACACTTTTCCGACGATAAATGAACGAATAAACTTGTCGCTTCCAAGCCCTCCTCAATCTTACACGTAGTAACAAGATTTTTCATCCGTTCTTTAAAACGTCGCAAGCACGTTTCTCCACTCGAAAAACATGTTACACATTACCCTTCGCTAAATCTTCTAGTAACGAGAGTTCGAACATTATAGGTATATTCTATTTGGGGCTTTCATTCCACAAAACGTCAGCTAGAAATCTGGATGTTGAAAACCATATTATTTACCTCAGTCGTCACAATTCCAAAAAAAATGTGCTTAATTTTTTTCTACATCCAGCAAATGAATACCATCTTGTCGATCGAAGGTGTCATTTCAGTAGAGCGGATCTTGTCGATTATATTGACTAATATCTATAATGTGTCTGATCTCACAATCAGTGATTCGTCTATTTTCTATAAAATTTCTTGAAAAATGTGTCTCATTTGAAAATTTAACATCAAGCAATAAAGCCTGAAGTGGCTTTTAGAGTAAGTGCTTTACCACTCGTCGTAACCTACTCAGACATGCACACCATCTGGTCTTGTCAGGGGGTATAAATATAAGACGTTCGTAGAAATATCTGAAAAAGAGTTTTATTGCATTGCTTATGGGAGGGCAGTCGTCAAACTTTTTTACTTTATTTGATTGTTTAGTTATTGTAGGTATAACATCGAGTCAATTTCAAAGACTGGGTCAAAGGTATTTTATCTCAGGATATATATGTAAGGTAGAAATACAGGCACAGAAAATACACACGTGTTATGAGAAATTTTAACGTTTTATTTATCTATTATTATTTCTTTTTTTTCCCGTTCGCTTTTGCAAAGAGATGAAAATTTCATGACAGAAATATCAGCTACATCTTTCAAAATTACTCGAGGCACGTGATATATGTACGTCTGCACAGAATGATAAATGGTTATGGAAATAATGAAAATACATGGAGCATTACTCCTGCAACGTAATACTGATAATAATAACTTGGTATTTTTATACGTAAACGTGTCGTTCCTGAAGGAGTTTCATCAGTATTTTATCACGTGAAGGTGATATCAGACTCCTCCTTGTGGGTTTTCGCGTGCTAAAACCCTGAACCATTTTATTACAGACTAAAACCCTCATGCCAACATGATAAATGCTGATGGAAATGATTACGGATTCTACTCGGTAAACCAAACGCATTTTCGCTATGTCACGATCGACCTTATCGCTCGGGACCCAAACAGCTAGAAGGGGGAAGAAAAAAAAAAAAAGGATGTTACATAAAGCTTCGTATTACCAAAATATTCACACGAATTATAGGATTAAATATATGGATTCAAAAATTAAAGGTCCATTTTTTTTTTGTCATACATGATAATTTTGCATGCTCTTCATTCGAACGTAAAGATCTTTTCATCGAGCTGCTGCTGAGCTCATTAATTGGCGAGTTTGAAGGTAAGTTCAAAATATTTCTAAAAAAAAAAAGAAAAATAAAACTATTTTTGGCATGCCTAACACCTAAAAAACGTACATAGATCCGTTGAAATGAAGAATACAAGTTGTTTTCGACCGAAACTAATAATTCTTTGAAATCACCGGGATGGCGAAGAGTGATAATACCGCGAGGAAATGGAACAGACGTACATATACATTATGGTCATAACTTACTTCGAAGCACCGAACTTTTTGCATTCTTATATTATAGTTGTATGCATAAGTTCAGCTATAACCACCGCAACAGCCACATCCACATGTTGGAGCCCCTTGAGTCCATCAGAACGATTTTCATCTTGTGAACGTGTCCGCGAAGGTGTGCAAAAACTCAGTTGTATTACCATAGACAAGATAAAGGCGGATTACAAATCACGAACGCAGATAGTAGCAGACATAGGCTGCGAGAAACGAGATTAGAATTTGGTTCTTAGACGTTCGTTTGCAAAAAGAAAAAACCGGCAACGGTGGTATTTTGAGTATTGAGTAACGAATTTCTTACTTGTAATTATCAGAATGCAATAAAGGCACGTATATGCCTTTGTTGCAATAATTTGAATGGATGATTCATTACGACATAGAAATACCGAGTGAAAATATAATTTCGATTAATTGGTTTGAAAACATAAACCGCCAGTATTTGTGGAAACACTTCATAAGGAAGTGGAAACGCCTGCATACAGGCAACTCAAAAGTCAAGCGATTGGGTTTTATTTCGCATATTGCATGCCGATTGGCTACGTAGAAACAAAACCTAATCGATTGGTGTTTGAGTTGCCTGTATGCACGCGTTCTATAAATCGTTTTCACGAATATTCCCGGTATATTTATAACGCCCAATTAAACGATAAGATAATAATCATTCTGCATTTAATTTCTGACCTCTATTACTATACGATCTCCTAAAATCTGACTCTTAAAATTCAGAAATATATCAGTGTTAGGATTTGCGATGAATTAATTCTTCGTGAATAGTGGCAGAGAGTAGTCGCATGATTTGCTCATATGTATTGGACGCCAATTGTCGTATTTCCATGCAATTTTTTGCAATAAAGTTCAAACGTCAACAATTTATTTTCCTCAATTAGCAATATCTGCTTCTGCAATTAACACAGGTCCACTAGTTGGTATAGTGACGGTGCATACATGAAAAAAAAACATTGCTTCGAAATATCCATGACTCTGCAATTTATTCACGGTGTTCCTCAAGCAAGGAAAAGTGGACCCAAAATGGATCCAAAATCGGCTAACGCAGAAAGTTTCTATATAGTTTGTAGATTAAAAAATATGTTAAACTGAAAATCCTAGCTGATCGGTTTCGCAAGTTATGGCCGTTTTTGTATTTATACCGCGCACCTTCATGAAAAGCAGAGTAGAACACTTGACTACGCACATGCAATCGACCTCTTGGTCCCAATATGAGAAAATTAGGTATCAGTATCATGTATTAATGATTTTCCATTGAAAGTCTCGTTTTTTTCGGAAATTAATTGATACGTTAATTTACCACTCTATCTGAATAATGCCGCTATTCCACTATTCCCGTTTTTGCAACGTATAATCTTAATAACAGATTTTCTGATTGAAAATTTGAATAATTTTCATCGTTCATGATATAATTTTTAAAGCAAGATTGTAGAAACCACTTTTAGCTTGACCCAGGATCAACGACGAGGATGTAGTGATTAACTGATATCCCTTCCTTTTTTTTTTCTTACTTTTTTTTTAAATTTTTTTCTTCTTAAAGCAGCATTATTCAGAGAGCGGTAAATTAACGTATCAATAATTAATTTCAGAAAAAAAAACGAGACTTTCAATGAAAAATCATTAATACATACTTAATTTTCTCATATTGGGATCAAGAGGTCGATTGCATGAGCGAAGTCAAGTGTTCTACTCTGCTTTTAATGAACGTGCACGGTATAAATACAAAAACGGCCACAACTTGCGAAACCGATCAGCTAGGATTTTCAGTTTAACATTTTTTTAATCTACAAACAATATAGAAACTTTCTGTGTTAGCCGATTTTGGATTCATTTTGGGCCCACTTTTCCTTGCTTGAGGAACACCGTGAATTGTCGCGTAACGTGGGTTTTCGCAATTTGGTATAATTGCACTCCACTCATGAATTCTAGTATTCAATTATTGTACAAAAATGATGAATGCCTCGAAAAATATTGATGAACATTAACTAGTTCCGAATAACAACGCGTGTTTTATATCCAAGCGGGCTCTGGCCGGCCTCTCTAATCAGCAGTCCGTCTCCAGATGCCGGTATGAGCGGTCACGTTGTAAAGTTACGAGGACTTGGCCGTCTACGAGGTGTTATAGAAAAAAATGTTGACGGTGGTAACTATCTCGCTTTCAAGGGTGTCCCATACGCCAAGCCCCCGGTTGGGAAATTAAGATTTTCGGTAAGTTTCATTTACCACGTTTATACAAATCGAAAGAGGACTAAAAACTACAAAATTTGACTAAAAAAACAAACGATACGAGTTCGTCTGCCGTTTACTATGCCACGCAATATGGCCGATCAGTTAGCTAGTGGACCGCACCACGTGGGCTGGTCACGTGGTACCGTTTATATATATATACCTACTATCGGGACGTAAAATCGGAACACGTGGGTTTGACACACTACATCTAAGTGAAAAAAAATCGGACAGCCTTTGGATACGAATCATTTTCAAGCTTGTTTTATTCCCCGTTAGATCAGCCAAAGTCCATTGTTGTATGAAAATCAAGAGGGAAGTTATCGTTCAATGTATGCAAAAAAAACGTAGTTTTTACACATTCTATTTCGTAGCTTCACTTCAACTCACCGCCATTCTTCCAGAATAGCCGGGAAAAATATTCAAAAAATCATGCTCAATATTTGAAGCTTTCTTAGAGCAATGCTTTTTGAATTTTGGAGAAATTCCCAAAATTATGGTCACGGCAGTGGAAAATAGCCCAAGTGGTGATCTCGGAGACGAGTAACAATAAAAGGTTCATCAATGGCTGAAAATTTAGGGAAAAATTATGGCAAGCAATTGCCATTGCGATTTGATATGTTCGATATGTTGTTTAACAGTTATTGCAAAGTATTCCACGTTGAGCTTTCGGAGCAGTATCTCGCGCGCGGCGCCTATGGCTGTAGGACCAATAACTGTTGAACAATACATCGAACATATTAAATTGCAACGGCAATTGCTTACCATAATTTTTCCCTAAATTTTCAGCCATTGATGAACCTTCTATTGTTACTCGTCTCCGAGATCACCACTTGGGCTATTTTCCACTGCCGTGACCATAATTTTGGGAATTTCTCAAAAATTCAAAAAGCATTACACTTAGAAAGCTTCAAAGATTGCGCATGATTTTTTGAATATTTTTCCCAGCTATTCTGGAAGAATGGCTGTGAGTTGAAGTAAAGCTACGAAAGAGAATGTGTAAAAACTACGATTTTTTGGATACATTGAACGATAACTTTCCTCCTAATTTTCATACAACAATGGTCTTTGGCTGATCTAACGGGGAATAAAACAAGCTTGAAAATGATTCGTATCCAAAGGCTGTCTGATTTTTCTTCACTTAGATGTAGTGTGTCAAACCCACGTGTCCCGATTTTACGTCCCGATAGTAAGTTTGATTCGAACAGGCAATTCACTCGATGATTCGTATTTACTTTAGTATCTATAAGCGTTTAGACTTTGTACTTTGAGGTAATGATTATACACATGATATGATGATAATTCTAAACCAGATACCGCGTCATATGTTATTTGAAAAATTATTAGTTGTACAGCAGAGTTGTTTAGATAAATAGACATTCAAGTTTTATCCAGTTTTTGTAATGTCACTGTCTTGACTATTCTTTATGAACGGAATTGACTCCTCATAATTCATATTCATTTCCAAATTCGATCTATATAGATAAACTTGTGTTCAATCATAACGGAATTTCATTTTCAGAATCTCTAAGTCTAGAATGACGGTAAATAATGAACCTCCCAAAAAGGCAACGCGATCGTTAGTGGTGCCTTAATTGACAATAACGTTTTCCATTTGATGAACACGCAAGACCTTACATCCTGTTACTAATGTTCACAAACTTGACTGAAAAAAGTAGTACGAAAGTCTATGGTGACTCTTTGGATCGCCAATGATAAATCCAAACCTTTATGCAATTATTATTCTGAATATTCGAATTATTCGAATATTTAAACACCCTTTTGGTATTATGTTGATTATTCGACGTTATTCTAAAGATTTTCAAGCTCAGAGCTTGGAAAAATTGTCTAGTTGTTTCGACACACGATAATATAGGTAGAAAAATCTTGTATTGATAAGTATCCGTAGGTTTCTTGTACTTTTCCACGCTCTCAAGTTTCTGATAAATATGAAATTGCAGTTTTGCCGCATAGAAAGACACGAATTTGATACTGAAGAATTATAGCTTGACGACTTGAATGTATTTCCTCAAGCAACCCTTGTAGCTCCTGCACGTCCGCTATATTTTAAACTTGATTTATACTCAGGCATCAGGTTACTATTGATGATGTTATTAATTATGGAACGCCAAGCCAACCTCGACCCTAACATTGTTAATTATCTTTGGTAGGATCCCATTCCTGCTGAACCATGGACCGGGATTAGGGATGCAGCAAAGTATGGATCTCCGTGTGGGCAGTACGATGTTTTACAGAAGAAAATTTGCGGTAGTGACGATTGCCTGTATCTCAATGTATATGTGCCGTCATCAGAGGGAAAAACTACCCACAATCTACCGGTCATGGTCTGGTTGCACGGAGGCGGGTTCGTTTACGGATCAGGGGATAATTCCATATACGGACCAGATTACCTGATCAAAAAGGACGTCATCGTAGTCTCGATTAACTACAGGCTCGGTGTTTTCGGTGAATTGCAACGTCATTGCTTAAAAATCGGTCTAATTGTCGTAGTGCGATATTCGAATCTGAGATCCACTGTTTTCAACTTTCCCCCGCCTCATAATTCCCTAACAAAATATTCGCACATATACCCAGAGAATAGATTTATTTGAATGATGAACCTAATAGATTATTTATTTGACATAAATAAAATTTATTTGTCGGTAATATATATTTAGTTGTGGGTAATAAAAAATTTATTTGCGGCAAATGAATTTCCTATTAGGTTCATATACAAATAAAATTTATTTAGATTAAATAAATCTTTTTCTGGGTGTATGGTTCCAAAGCACATTGGTCATTTTTCTCATGATGCCATTTCGTCTTCTCATTATTTACTTCAGAATTATCGGTTTCAAATCGTGAAGTAATAGTAACTGCAGGTGTTTGAAACCGTCGAAATGAATTTCACAGGATTTCTCAATCTCGAACATCAAGTGGCACCTGGCAATCAAGGACTGAAGGATCAAGTTTTGGCATTGAAATGGATCCAGGAACATGTGGAGGCTTTTGGAGGGGACAAAAATAATGTGACTTTATTTGGAGAAAGTGCTGGAGCAGCTTGCGTTCATTATCTTTCTTTGTCCCCGCTTTCTCAAGGTGTAGATATAGTCACTGTTTTTATATATCAGCCTCCTATTGATTTCGATCAGTGAAGTCTAAAGCCGAACGAAATCCGGCATAAATTACAACAGTAAATATGAAATTTCAGGACTATTTCACAAAGCTATTGCTCAAAGCGCGACAGGCTTTTGCCCATGGGCCAGCGTACTGCAAAGTCCAAAAAGCATGGCTATCAGGGTACTAGAGTATCTTGGCAAACCTTATTCAGGCGAGCGTGACACCGTCGACTTTCTTAAGACCGTTGAATGCAATAAGCTCATTGAGGCGCAAACTAAAATCCAAACATTACAGGTATACTTCGAAATGACACGATTTTTGCCATCTGCAGACCACGAACTGGGATATAACGATGTCTGTCGTGTTTACAGGAACGAGCACAATTAGTATGGCCGTTCGGACCAGGCGTTGACGACACTGCCAAGGTGCCATTTCTTCCTAATTTTGTATCTTCGATAGAAAACGGGAGTGTCAAACTCCCCTTTATTCTAGGATACAATAATCATGAAGGAATCGCGATTTCCAAAGGTGGGGCGGTTATTTTTGTTCATGATTATGCACTGGTGATAATTCTATTTTTGCTTTTGTGTTTTCAACTTCTGATATTTTCCGAAAACGCGGATACCTGGCATTTCAGTTCTAAATGGACCCGGATGTCAGGCGATGAATGCAAACCTCGATTTTATCCTACATCCGCAAGTTTCGGCAGCGATGAAACGAGATAAAAATTTAACATCCACGGACATAAAACAAGCTTACTTTGGCGGCGAACCTTTACACCCTGAAAAAAGCATCATGAAATTCGTTGAGTTCACGAGTGATTTGCAGTTTATTAATGGCGTTAACGAGCTTGCCAAGAAACAGGCCGGGAAAAGTGAGAAGCCAACTTATCTGTACAGATTTTCATTCGATAATGGCACATCACACATGAAAATGCTCATGAACCTGGCACACATACCTGGTAATATGTACATTTGACTTTCAATTACTGTATGAAAAAATTATGGAATTTTAATTAGTACCAAGAAATAAATGTTTTCATTTTTCTGTAGGAGCCTGTCACGCCGACGAATTGACGTATCTATTTCATCCCCATGGATTATCTGGGCTCGGTTATGAACCCCCGGAAGCAGGATCCAAGGAACGGATACTTATCGAACGAATGACACAGATGTGGACGGACTTTGCTAAGACTGGGTGAGGAAATTTGTGTTTGGTATCATATACATTAGGGTGTGCCAAAAAAAATATTTATTTTTATTTCTCGTTTCCCATGTAAAAAATGATTGCTTTCATAAATTTTGAGAAACGTCGTCGAAGGCGGGCTCTGACAAAAAATGTTCAAAGGTGTCTCAGTCGACCAGTAATCATAGTGATTGAGGCACCTGCTTGACTCAACTGATCGAAATCCCCTTTCGCGAGGTGAAATTTCACAGCAAGTTGAATGAAATCATAAGGTGGTACGGGGAATACACCAATAAAAAATGCTGTTTCTAGAAGAAAATTAAAAAAAAAAAAAAAAGTACGTGTTCATAGCTTAATTTTTAACAATTTCTGTTCATTTTCTACTTATTATACCACATGCTGAAACAGCTGAATGTAATTTAATATTTCAATTGCCGAAAGGGGAATGCTGATAATCAAGTTTAAAAGGTGCCTCATCAGTATGACTTCTGGTCGAGTGAGACACCACTTCGCATTTTTTCTCAGTGCTCTCCTTTAGCGAGACTTCTTATTTTATAAAACCACTTTGATTTTTGATGTGGGAGATCAAAAAAAAAAAAGTTTTTTCTGGCACACCCTAATATACATATGCGGATAGATGAGTCTTTTTCGAATTTTTATGTAATACCTTATTCTTATCGAGAATTGGTCCTGATTGGAAAGTGAATTTGTCGATTCCGCAGAAATCCAATACCAGCCGAAAGTGAATTTGTGAAAACTACTTGGAAGCCCGTAAGGGAAGCCAATGAACTTCATTACTTGGAAATCAATGACGAGCTCAACCCAGCTTTGAACCCAGATGCTGCTAGGCTATTGCTTTGGAATAAGCTTCCAAATAAATTATAACCCGTGATTTGATACTAAATTAATGAATGGGCATCAAATTAGGCCTGAAAAGTGCTACTTTGATCTACCTGCTGGACGGAGGGAATATATTGTTCACTCAGTTATCCCATCATCGTGAAATCCTCTTGTTCATCAATTCCTTCACTGAGAAAAAAGTATCTTTCCTATCAAAATACCAAGTATTACCGAGCGAGTTTAGTTGTAGGCAAAATACGTATTGCTCTCAGCAAAATACCGGTTATGAGAATAGTACGCTGCGTCGCCGCACGTATAGTTCTGAGCAAAATACAATGTATTGTTAGTAGAGCAATACCAAGTTTTGTTCTCAGAACAATAAATATTGTCAGTGGAAAAATACAGTTTTCTCAGTGTTGCACTTTTTGATGCTATATGCATTGTTCTCTTGTATAAATTCAATAAAAATGATGGTATTGGTGTAGAAGGTGATTCAAAATGGTTTTACACTCGATTCCCTTCGCGTTGTTGCCTTATACCTCGATCTGCATGCTAAGAAATATTCTACAGCTCACTATATTATGCTAAAGTTATTTGGCACCATTTATAATATGGTGTTATTCACAGTTCACGTCTGTGAAGCTGCGACTGATACATCCAAGTATTACCTGGAATCGAAATATCGTGGATCTAACTCGTTTTTGTAACACAATCGTCGATCGCGGTGGATTAAAGTGGCTCTAGTTTTTTTTTCGGTGGGCGTATGACGTCGTATAATATCACTGCAGACATACCCTAAGCCTGACAAAGGATTCATCCTAAATCTGAGAATCCCCACGTAAAAACCAGACGTTAGCAGTCATGTATGGTGAAAGTTTTTTCTTCCGACAGTCGAGATCTCTTATTTGGAGTAAAACTGGAACGTGATTGTCAACAGGGGGCTGTTTTTCCGGTATTAGAATATCTGTATTTGTGAACAATAATCGTATGTGTGGAGATGCGAACTGAAAGGACATTTCGAAGAGTGCCTGCAGGAATCGTGTGCTACCAATATTGAACAGTAATATATCCGACCCTTCGCCCAACGGAAAGAGACTCGTTGCTTCCCGGGGTTCAAATATATCATGTTCATCCCAGGGATCCAGAATTGAACCTAAATCGATGTAAAACAATAGATTTTCAAATTCTGATAAAAATGAAACACTTTTAGTAAAGGAAAACCTGCCAATTTGTTGTCATCTGTATGTATGCATGTTCAAGTTAGTTCAATGAGCTTTCGGATGATGCCCGGCAGTCCACGCTGGAATAGTCCTTTGGAGTCCATAATTTTCAACACGAGACTTTCCAAAGTTGCAAAAAAGTCAACCCGAAGAGCTTAAAACTTTTTAAAGTTAACCCTAATGGAAGGGAACACCATTTGGAATGAGTTCTGTGATATTGAAGCGCTCTGATCAACTTCTCCAACACAGGACACGTTTCTAAAGTTAAAATCTTCGGCTCGTTGGAAAATAGCCCCAAGTTTTTTGGAGGTTTGAGAAATACTCAAATTTGATCTATCGGGAATTTTTTTTTACAAAAATTCACTGGTTTCACCGCCGTCCATTCGAGACGGAGCATAGTCTGAGGAGTTTCTAAAGTTAAAATCTTCGGCTCGTTGGAAAATAGCCCCAAGTTTTTTGGAGGTTTGAGAAATACTCAAATTTGATCTATCGGGAATTTTTTTTTACAAAAATTCACTGGTTTCATCGCCGTCCATTCGAGACGGAGCATAGTCTGAGGACGAGTTTTTCTGTTCTGATTTTATCAAAGAGCCTTGTGCCAGATGCCTACATGGGATTTCCAAGTGAAATATATTACTTGCGGTAAAGGAGAAAAATACATCACTTCTGAAGAAAAAAGAAGTTATATCACTATGTATACAGAACTTTTCTGAGGCTTTTTGGCGGTGATAAATTTCTGTAATTCTCTATACCAGGAGGTGATTTTGAAACCGTACAGTCGACTGCGCATGCGCCAAATAATTTAATTTCATTGGTCCGTGAGATCGTCTTGTGATGATATTTTAACCTGCGAGACACGAGTGTCAACTTGCAAGAAATGAAGCGAGAGCTGTCGAAACTTCGCGCGTAAAGTATACTCTCTTAAAAGAAATCAGTGGGAAATCAGTGGAATTTCACTGATTTACCAGTGGATCTCACTGATTGCCCAGTGAAATCTTACTGATTCAACCAGTAAACATAGAAGTGGGGATAATTCGCTGATTCAACCAGTGAATTCCACTGATTGAACCAGTCAGAATCACTCAGAACATAACCAATATCATTATACTTACGCGCATGCGCGCGCACAGCTGATCGAGGTTCACTGGTTAACTCAGTGAGCCCGGACTCACTGGTTGAATCAGTGAAATTCCACTGATTTCTTTTAAGAGAGTAGTCAATCATGTTGTTATCGAGCCGAAGCAAACAATCGGCTGTTCGGAATGAACAGAACATCTAGTTTCAATCTTAATAATAAAAGCTTCCCTTCTGAAAATAATCGATTAAAGACGATTCAGAACGATAGAATGAAAAACTCAATCGTTTTCAATCGTGTTTCTTAATCGTGTTTACAAATTACACGATTAGGTATGATTGAGTCTCCTTGCGCCCCCAATTATTCCCAATCGGGTTCTTGGATTTAGAGTTTAAGTTTGGCAGCCCCGGGAAAAAAAGTTCCATATATGATCAGATATGAAATTTGTCCTGATCTGAACAAACATGAGCATGTGGGAGCATATATGAGCATATCAAAGATCACATGAAGATGTGTGGGCATGTAAGATCATATATATGAGTATATCTGAGAGGATCTGAAAATAATATAAAGGCACACATGAGCATATCTGAACATATCCGAACATATCGCACATTATATAAGCTGAATGAGCATTTAAAAGTAAAAGTAATGTGACTTCGTAGGAACGACACTTCTTCAAGTTATTGCACGTTGTTTTATTTTATTCGTTTGACTTACATCATATGTAATTAGAGGGTGATGATCGCTTTTGTGCAGGTAAAGGACCGGCCACCCCAATTTTGTGAGTTATTTCGATGAAATCAAAACAATAACATCATATCAATCGACGATATTTTTGCATGTTCTTAATCGGAAATTGTATAGTCATTATTGTTGAACACACAGGCATACGATGAATAGTTTTTATGTGTTATAATTGGCAACAATCTCAGTCCTGTGAAACACAGAGGAAATTTGAAGACCTAGAATATTTCAATCGTATTTCCGTGAGTTCAATAATTCTATTTGAAGGCTTCATTGCATCATATACATGACAATATATGGGAATATACAATCATGTATGATCATATATGCTCATAGGTTGTCATGTATAATCCAGATCGGGCAATTAATGGTATGCTCAGATACGAGTGCATATGCTCATTTATGATCGTTTATAACCATGCATGGTCATACATGGACATGTATGAGTACATATGGGCATGTAGAAGTCTGATTATTACAGCCAGGTTACTAACTGAAATGACCGCACATGATCATATATGAGCTCGTAACATCATCTATGGCTATGTATGATCATATATGACGCACGTGATTATACATGATCATGTCAGGTCAAAATTTATATCCGAATAGTGTGACATGGCTAGTCACAAAACCCCGAACTATTTGAAATAGCCGAAAATACGCGAGCTTAGCCGAGAACGATCGGTCAGCAGGACCGATCGTCACTCAAGTACCTAACGTCGAGCTAGACAAGTGTCGAAGTAAAAGTCCCAAGTAATTAGTGATTAATACTGCAACTCAACTAAGGTCAGTGCGTTTATTAATTATCATACTTAATAAACGCCAAACGTACCCCCTTCACACACACCTTCACACTCACACCTGTATTTAGCTTATAAGTTTATTGAATAAACCCTACATTATAATGTCAAAAACCTAACTCTCGAGTCAAACGCATTTTTATCCATCACTCCGTCCTATTCCCCATTAAATGTTAATAGGGTAGTAAACCCGTTACAATAGATATGATCGAGCATGAGCATGTCCTATCATATATGATCATATATACTTTTATATATGATCATACATGACCATATATGGAACTTTTTTTCCCGGGGCACTTCGATTTCGCGGGAATTATTTGCAAAAGGTTGTTACTTCTTTCGAGCAACACACATTTCTGACAGTATATATTTTCCGAAAAGTAAAAAAACGTTTTCCAATAATTCTTGCTCGACGAAAGTGCTGCCATCAGTTTTTTTGCCCACAATTTTCAATGTTCAAAGTATGAAAAAATAATTTTTAACCTCCAAATATTAACTCAATTTATAAACATATAGCAAAACACTTGACTTTACTTGAAAAAATAATTATGATGCACTTCCGTTTTTTTCGGTCTATCTGGAGATTGCACGCTCTATATAGAGGTGAGCTTCAGTTAGAAGACTTAAAAATTTGGTTCGACTGGTCCGATAAATTCACATATGGTATGAATTAATAGGTTTCGAACGATAGAGTCACTACACAATGATATAGCAAAACATATAGCTTTTAATACCTACAACGAGGAACAAGATCGAACGCAATGTGATGATTAAAAGTCACTTCAAAGATCTACTGTAGCAGTAATGAGTCGAGATCACTTTGCATTATAACATATGATTCAACGGTAGTAACGCAATTACAAAGTCGATTGAAAATAGCAGTGAGTACACCCGATTGGGAACAATAGAATATGCTGATTTTAACCTAAAATACGCTTGATACGATTCAGTACGATTAACGAAAGCTTGCCCCGATTGCCAATAATTCAAAACAATTCAACTTCTTATCGTTCTGAATCGTTCTGAATCGTGTTCAATAGATTATTTTTAGAAGGGTTCCCAAGCTTTCCAAATCACTACGGCGTAAAATTGAGATTTTAACTTAAAAAATTCGTATCAATTACATCACCGCCAAAAACAAATTTTGACAGCTAAAACTCGAGATGGCCAACCTGCTTCAGCAGACGACGAAACTCGCGCATGCGCAGTCGACTGTACAGTTTCGAAATTTCCTCTCGTTATACGTTTGTACCTGTGGTTTCGTAGTTAACACGTAAATTTTTTATCCCCAAATGACAGATTCGAAATGTGTCCCTCCCCCCCTTTCTTCGACCAAAAGAAGGTGGGCGATTAGGGATGGGCCTTAGCGAAGTTTTCGCTGATTCTCAAGGTCATGAGTAGAATTTTGAAATTTCGTATGACTTAGACAGGCTGATCAGGATTTCGAGTGCAAGCGGTAATTATGATTTACACCTCTGAATCGGTACTTAGTTAGTACCTAGTTCAACTGAAACATGATTATGAGAGTCGTCCGCCAAATTTGGCAAGCCACCACCTTACACGATGCGTGATTACTGACAGCTGACTATTACAATCACTTTCGTGCGTCGAAAGGATCACGCCTCTCTAATCAGCAGTCCTTCTCTAGATGCGGGTATGAGCAGTCACGTTGTAAAGTTGCGTGGACTTGGCCGTCTGCGGGGTGTCATAGAAAGAAATGTTGACGGTGGTAATTATCTCGCTTTCAAGGGTGTCCCATACGCCAAGCCCCCGGTTGGAAAATTAAGATTTTCGGTAAGTTTCATTCACCACGTTTATAAAAATCAACAGAGGACTGAAAACTACAAAATTTGACTAAATAAACAAACGATTCGAGTTCGTCTATACCGTCTACAATGCCACGCAATATATTATGTCCATTGCCCGATCAGCTATAGATCAGGAGTCCACGCACCAATTTTGTGTCAAATCTTTTTCACTCAGAGGCCCTAGGATTCCTATAGGATACGTCCTTGTGATATGGAGAAGTCATTTCTTACGCCTGAAGAGTGGGGCAACCCTTCATTTTTTTTTTTTTTTTTAAATTAATATTCGATTGAAGAGTGTGGAGCACTCGCTGTATGTTTGCCAGGTTTTTGAAATACATATGACATATATGTAGCGAGTGCTCCATATATATATATATATATATATATATATATATATATTATTGAAGAAGCGGGCAATAAAGAATCCATTATTGCCCGCTTATTGAAGAAGCGGGCAATAAAGAATTCTTTATTGCCCGCTTATTGAAGAAGCGGGCAATAATGAATCCATTATTGCCCGCTCTTTTTAAGCGGTCAATAAACGGCTACTTTTGACCCTATTTTTAGGTCAAAAAAACGCAGAAATCATGCATGTGTTACAAAAAGGGTTTTTCACGCGTGTCAAATAACGAATGCGGCGAATGTGACGATACGATACTCCGATACTGACGTTTTGATCATTACGTTAAGCAACATGTCATATGTAAAAGAGGGCGTTAATATTCACATGCTCGTGGGTGTTGGAAGCAGGCAGCGTTTCATTAACGTCAACAAATTACATGAAAATCTAAGTGATGATTTATGTTTAGCACTTCCGACTTTTCACGCACTCACAGGCAGTGACTTTAACCCCGCTTTCTTCCGAAAAGGGAAAAATCGACCTTTTCCACACGGCGTGCGCAAAGTTCGATTTTGTGCACGCTTCGCGTGCATAAGATTCAACTTAACGCGCGCTGTGTTGAAAAACGAAGTTCGATACATGTGCGAAAGATGATTCTCGACTCGTGTGATTATCACCCTCGCTTCGCTCGGGCGAAAAACTTCACACTCGTCCGAGAATCAACACTTTCGCACTAGTATCGAAAAGTACTATTATCTATTTAAAGAAAATCGAACAATTTCATAAAGGCTTTTATTAATATTATAGATTTTGACGCGAATAGTTGCATAAGGATATTCGAGGAGTATGTAAAATGTATGGGTTTACAAAGAATAATATAGCATTAATAACGCTAGGCTTGCAGCATGCTCCAAAACATACAAATTTAACGATGCCGACGACATCTTTAAGATGAATAAAAATAATTTTGACGGGTCCGTTCTGCCACCATGCCAACCCGAATTAAAACAACATATTTTGCGCTCAGTCTATACTGTAACTTTGCGCGAGTATCTTGAACCCGAAAGTTATGAGATACCCGCAGTTATTGTGAGTTCTTTACCTAAATAAGGGAATTAATTTATTAAAATTATTAGGGCTTTTCTTTGAGGTACGTAGGTAGGGAAAAAGGGATGGGTCAACCACCAAAAGCCACCTATGCAACCTTGTGATTTTAAATTATCTCAGCACTCGGGTAGATTGCTCCACCAAAGCCTGTTCCCTTCGGACTCGGGTATAACCAAAGCCGATCTATCTCTTATTGAACAGAGCCGGGAAGTGAATCCAAGCCTGCTTTCCTAAACACAAAACCTATACTTTAATCGGATCCGGGAACCTTGCGATTCCAAGACCTTGTATCAGACTCGGAATCGTCTTTTCTTGGCCCTCGGACGCGGGAAGTAAATCCAACGCCGTATGCACTTGGAATGATCCAAAGCTGGTCCCTATTGGCTTGTTCTGGGATTGATTATTAATGATTAGGAATCAGTGCTGAAATATCCGACAAAGTTTAAGTGATAATTGTAAATTGTATTCAATGAAATTAATAAAGTATTTTACATCGGTTTTTCTATCCTAACTTATTCTAGCTGTTTGGCTACGCGCCGCGTTTGAGTTCGGGTTCGATTTCTTGAATCTAAGATTTAATTAATGAATTTGTTTTAGTATTAAGTACTAGACGCACATAACCTATCTATTTGATTTCATATTTCTCTCTCTTCTATTTCCCTCTATACTTTTCATCGATTATATTTTATATTATATGCAGTGATGCTTTATCTAATGGTATCTGAATTTATTTGAATGAAGTTATATTAGACATTTAGTCCTAGACGAACTAAAGCTATACAAGTGAATTTAACTATGAGTCGCACTGGTGCTCTACCTGGAATACGCTAAGTTGAGTGAGTCGACCGGCCTTTTGCTCGTGTCGCTCGAATTATTGAATATTGTGAGTCGCAAGGCCTCTATGGCTCAAATACGCTAATGAGTGATTACGTGAGCCGTTTATATACTCTCCATCCCCACTTCTTAGCGTGACGTCAGACTGTTGGTCGAAAGTAGAGGATTAGCTTAATCCTATCTATAGTTCGTGAACAGCCGATATTCTGGAGTTCATGTAGCTTGGTATGTTACAATACATTGCTAATATTTGGCGAAATGCGCATCAGAGAAACATCGGCGATCGCTCGTTTGAGGATTATGGATAGATAGATAGATAGATATTTTATTTAATACCCATGGCAATGTTGGGCATGGATGGGAGATTGAAGAAGGCAAATGCTGCTTCAGATGGTTTGAGGGTGACCAAATGCCCATCGCTAAGAGCGACATCGTTTCCGAAACCGAAGGCAGCACGCATGAAGGTACGAGGTCGTTTTTTAAAATTATTTCCTAAATACAGTTGACAAATAATAATTAATTTTTTGTGTATAGATGACTTCGAGCATGCGAGTGACAGCGAAATCGGTCATACTATCGACGAGGGCGAGGTGAGCTTCACCGACAGCGACTCCAATTCTGCAGACGAAGTATATTGTACGGCGACGTCGAGTAACTCCCAGATTGGTATAGTACTTTTTGTAACACTTGCATGGGAAGTTCGACTTCGCGCACTGTAGAGGGTGCGCGAAATTGCCGATTGCCAAACCGGGCGGAGAGCGTGCGGTAATGTACGTTAGCGTTAGGTAATGTTCATTACCTAACGCTAATCCGAGCGAAACGAGCATAACTAGCGCCATCGAACGGAACAAGTGGTGAGTTGGTTATGGTTTCGAATATCGACACAAAAACACTATCTTTGGGTCGAACTTCTCACGACTCGTTACAAAAAATAGTATACGACACAAGTGCGCGTACCTGATCCTCGCACTCGTCTTCTTGTCACCCTCGCTTCGCTCGGGCGACAAGCTAGACTCGTGCAAGAATCACGTACTTCGCGCACTTGTATCGTAATCTACTATTTCGATACTAGTGCGAAAGTGCATCTTTCGCACGTCTATCGAACTTCATTTTTCAACACAGCGTGCGTTAAGTTGAATTTTATGCACGCGAAGCGTGCGCAAAATCGAACTTTGCGCACGCCGTGTGGAAAACATTTTTTCATTATTTACCTCTCAGACTTTCCGTAGATATAAATTTTTAGCTGAATAAGATTTGACAATACACCCCTCTAAACTTAAATTTTTTATTGCTTGTAAAAAAAGCTTAGCCCCTTCCGCCAGGCGTAAGAAGTGTTTTTTCATTTATAATTGATAAAAAACTAACTACCAGGCAAGTTTCGAGATTAATAAAATATGACAAACACATTGTCTGAACCCTGGTAGAAAATTGACCAGATTTTCTGGCCATTCGTCATCTTATGGTCAGAGAATCTGGACAGAATCTGCCAGATATTCAGGGGTATCTGGTCAGAATCTGACCAGAATCTGGTGAACCATAATATATCACGTACTTTTGAGGTTATATGTAACTGTAACTGTTAACTCGTGGCAGGTCAATTTTCAGTAAAATAAAAATAAATGATTAAATCTAGTGATAAATTCTTTCACCATATGGCATTCAAGTTGCAGTTAATTATGAGTGTTACCTATGTCGTCGCCGGGAGTTGTCTTTGTACAACATACGCTTTCGTTATTGACCGCATCTTAGTTTGCGTCCTCCAGGTCAACCGCGACGTAGTTTTCGTCTTCTAGGTTCACCGCACCGTAGTTCTCGTTCTCCAGGTCCATCGCTACGTAGTTTTCATGCTCTGGGTCCACCGCACCGTAGCTTCCGTCTTCTAGGTCCATCGCACCGTAGTTTTCATGCTCTAGGTCCACCGCACCGTAGTTTCCGTCTTCTAGGTTCATCGCACCGTAGTTCTCGTCCTCCAGGTCCACCGCTACGTAGTTTTCGTCCTCTAGGTTGGCTGCATCGTAGTTCTCGTCCTCCAGGTCGACCGCTACGTAGTTTTCATGCTCTAGGTCCACCGCACCGTAGTTTCCGTCTTCTAGGTTCATCGCACCTAAGTTCTCGTCCTCCAGGTCCACCGCTACGTAGTTTTCATGCTCTAGGTCCACCGCACCGTAGTTTCCGTCTTCTAGGTCCACCGGTGGACCTAGAGCATGAAAACTACGTAGCGGTGGACCTGGAGGACGGAAACTACGGTGCGGTGGACCTAGAGCATGAAAACTACATAGCGGTGGACCTGGAGGACGGAAACTACGTAGCGGTCGACCTAGAGGACGAAAACTACGGTGCGATGGACCTAGAAGACGGAAACTACGGTGCGGTGGACCTAGAGCATGAAAACTACGTAGCGGTGGACCTGGAGGACGCAAACTACATAGCGGTGGACCTGGAGGACGGAAACTACGTAGCGGTCGACCTAGAGGACGAAACCGACGTAGCGGTGGTCCTGGTTACAGATAACGAAAGCGTATGTTGTTTGAAGACAACTCCCGGCGACGATGTCGTTAACACTAATAATTGTTGTTATTTTTTATTCGAAGCTGTCGAATTTTTTTTTCATAATAGTGAAAGCTTTATTATTTTTGATATATAATTTAAAAATTATTACGATTCTTAATATTATTTGAACATAATAAATTATTTTCCACAAAAAATCTTCTCACCTTGATGTTATGAAACTTTTTAATTACCTACATTTCTAACATAACCTCGAATTACACCTTAGATTCGTTCACCAGATCCTTCAACAGAATCTGCCCAGATACATATGTCATTCTGGTCAGAAACTGTCGTCGAATTGATGAGGTATCTGGCCAGAAAATCTGACCAGAATCTGCCCACTCATCAGAAAACTCAACAGATTCTGGTCATATTCTGCTCAATTTTCTACCAGGGAACCTACATGTTTATTATAACATTGTGCAACAAAGCCCCACCGGCAGGGCCGGATTTTGGTGTCTGTAGGCCCTAGGCACAGGGCCAAATTTCGGTGTATAGGTAGGTCCTAGGGCATTTGTCGGGAATTTTCTGGAAGGGAGTTGTTATGTTCCTTTTTATTTTTAAGACATGCTCGGTATTAATAAGTAGATAATAGTATAATGCATCTGTGGATGACGACACTCTTAGAGTGATTTGAGTTCTCATTATCAGAATTGTAATCTCTTACCACAAGCCAAATCAATTGAAGAACTCTCCGGAAGAAACACCACTGATACAAGAAATAAGAAGAAAACATTGTGCAATGATTTTTTTTTGAAAATATAATACTATAATCAATAGTACATTATGTCACTAGGCCGATTAAGTATTTTCCGACGAATTTGAGTTTATAATCCGAGCCGAAGGCGAGGATTATGATGAAATTCGTCAGAAAATACTTTTTGGGCCGTATGGCATACAGAGTTTTATGTGTCCAGGCCAAAAACCGCGTTTAAACCGAGCGAAGCGAGGTTAAAATCGCGGTTTTACGGCCTATGACACATAAAAAAATATATGATGTCTTATTTATCTGTCTTCGCCGCTTTCTTTTCGGTATTTGAAAAAAATATCATAGGCCCTAGGCACTGTGCCTAGAGTGCCTAATGGTAAATCCGGCCCTGCCCACCGGACGAACTCGGCACTATCATTTGCATTTCTTACTCGGTCCAAATAACTGATTCTATGAATATCACAGTGAATAAGATTTGACATGAAAATGTTCACGGGCTCCTGCTCTACTAGCTGGTGGACCGCACCACGAGGGCTGGTTACGTGGTGCCGTTTATAAAAGTTTGATTCTTGGCGGATGACCTTACGGTTAAAAACTTTATGAATATAGTACATTCGCCGCACACGTTATCATGACTACGTACATCGCGTATCGTATTGAAATTCAAACAGGCGATTTCCCTAATGATTCGTATTCACTTTATTTTCCCAGCGTTTAGACTTTGTTCCGCCTTTGGCGGCTGACCTTACGGCTAAAAACATTATAAATATATTATATTCACGGAGCACGTTATCATGACCACATAGGTCATAGCGTATCGTAAGTACTGAAATTCGAACATGCAAATCACTCGATGATTTGGATTCACTTTATTATCGAAGCGTTGACACACACACACACACATGATGATAATTCTAAACCAGATACGGCATCATATATTATTCAAAAAATTATTAGTTGTACAGCAGAGCTGTTTAGATAAATAGACATTCAAATTTCATTCAGTTTTTGTAATGTCAGTGTTTTGACTATTTTTTAAAAACGTAATTGACTCCTCATGTTTAATTGCGAGTTCGATCTATAGATAAGGGTGTGTTGAATCAGAACGAAATTTTATTTTTTGAATCTCTAGGATGAGGTCAAATAATGAACCTTCCGAAAAGACAACCCTGTCGTTAAAGTCTAAGTAGATAACGTTTTCGATTTGGTCAACACGCAGAACCTTGCATCCTGTTACTAATGTTCACAAATTTGACAGAAAAAAGTAGTACGGAAGTCTATGGGGATTTTTTTGGGTCGCCGATCCGAATCCAAACATTTATACAACTAATATTCTGAATGCTCGAATTATTCGAATATTTAAACGCCCTTTTGGTATGTTGATTATATTTGACGTTATTCTAGAGATTTTTAAGGTCTGAGATCGAAAAAATTCTCCATTTGTTGCGACACAACCTAATCTAGATAGGAAAATTTTGTGTTCAAAAGTTTCCGTGGGTTTCCTGTACTTTTCTCCTGAACAATATGAAATTGCAAAGGGTGTGCGGGTACCTGAGTTTGTCGGGTCGGGTCGGTCCGGGTACCCGCCCGGGTTTGGGACTCGGGTACCCGATTTTACCGAGTACCCGATTCTGACCGAGCACCCGATTTTCCCCGAGTATATCTGAGTTTACCCGAGTTCACCTTAATTTATACCGACAGTTTCACCGAAAACTCTCGGTATACTACTTACTATTATCTGGTTCTTTCGAATTTGTTTTCCCGTGTAGCGTATCTAACTATCTGCCACCTAGTACCTACATTTCATGCCCGACTCTTTGAGTATAGCGGGATCCGACTTTCATTCGGGTACCCGATTTTCACCCGGGTACCCGGTTTTGACTCGGTCACAGCAATACCCGACCGATATTCACCCAACCTCGATACCCGACTCGGGTACCCGACTAAATCGGATACCCGCACACCTTTAGAAATTGCAGTTTTGCCGCAAAGAAAGACACGAATTTGATACTGACGAATTGTAGCTTGACGAGTTGAATGTATTTCGTCAAGCAGCCCTTAGAGCTCCTGCAGGTCTACTATATTTTATACTTGATTTATACGCAGGCATCAGGTTACTATTAATGATGATATTAATTATGGAACGTCAAGCCGACCTCGACCCTGACGTTGTTAATTATCTTTGGTAGGATCCCATTCCTCCTGAACCATGGACCGGGATCAGGGATGCAGCAAAGTACGGATCCCCGTCTGGGCAGTACGATTATTTACAGAGGAAAATTTGCGGTAGTGACGATTGCCTGTATCTCAATGTATACGTACCGTCATCGGAAGGAAAAACTACCCACAATCTACCGGTCATGGTCTGGCTGCACGGAGGTGGGTTCGTTTACGGATCAGGGGATAATTCCATATACGGACCAGATTACCTGATCAAAAAGGACGTCATCGTAGTCTCGATTAACTACAGGCTCGGTGTTTTCGGTGAATTGCAACGTCATTGTTTGTGAATCGGTCTAATTGTCGTAGTGCGATATTCGAATCTGAGATCCACTGTTTTCAACTTTCTCCCGCCTCATAATTCCTCAACAAAATATTTGCACATATGGTTGCAAAGCACATTGGTCATTTTACTCATGACGCCAGTTCGTCTTCTCATTATTTACTTCAGAATTATCGGTTTCAAATCGCGAAGTAATAGCAGCCGCAGGTGTTTGAAACCGTCGAAATGAATTTCACAGGATTTCTCAATCTCGAACACCAAGTAGCACCTGGCAATCAAGGACTGAAGGATCAAGTTTTGGCATTGAAATGGATCCAGGAACATGTGGAGGCTTTCGGAGGGGACAAAAATAACGTGACTTTATTTGGAGAAAGTGCTGGAGCAGCTTGCGTTCATTATCTTTCGTTGTCCCCGCTTGCTAAAGGTGTAGATAATCACTGTTTCCATATATCAGCCGCATATTGATGTCGATTAGTGAAGTCTGAGGTTGAACGAAATCCGGTATAAATTGCAACAGTAAATATGAAATTTCAGGTCTATTTCACAAAGCCATTGCTCAAAGCGCGACAGGCTTTTGCCCATGGGCCGTAGTGCAGAGTGCAAAAGGCAGCACTATCAGGCTACTACAGTATTTCGGAAAGCCGTATTTAGGCGAGCGTGAAACTGTCGACTTTCTTAAGACCGTTGAATGCAATGAGCTCATTGAGGCGCAAACTAAAATTCGAACATTCCAGGTATACTTCGCAATCAAACGATTTTTTCTATCTGCAGATCACAAGCTGGAAAATAACGATTCTTGTCGTGTTCACAGGAACGAGCACAATTAGTATGGCCGTTCGGACCAGGCGTTGACGACGCTGCCAAGGTGTCATTTCTTCCTAATTTTGTATCTTCGATAGAAAACGAGAGTGTCAAAGTCCCCTTACTTCTAGGATACAATGATGGTGAAGGAATTACTTTTGCAAAATGTGAGGCGGTTATTTTTGTTCATGATTAATGATTATGCACTGATGGTCCGTTTTTTTTTTGTTTTGTTCTTTCAATTTCCGATATTTTCCGGTAACAAATAAATATCTCTTATTTCAGTTTTCAATGAAGCCCGATGTGAGGCGACAAATGCAAACTTCGATTATATCCTACATCCGCAAGTTTTGGCAGCAATGAAGGGAGATAAAAAGTTAACATCTGCGGATATCAAACGAGCTTACTTTGGCGGCGAACGTTTACACCCTAAAAAAAGCATCACAAAATTCATCGAGTTATTCGGTGACATGCATTTTATCCATGGCGTTAACGAGCTTGCCAAGAAACAGGCTGGGAAAAGTGAGAAGCCAACTTATCTGTACAGATTTTCATTCGATAATGACACATCACACATGAAAATGCTCATGAACCTGGCACACATACCTGGTAATATGTACATTCGACTGTCAATAACAGTTTGAAAAAATTATAGAATTTCAATTGGGATCGAAAAATAGAATTTTTTTTTCCCCCGTAGGAGCCTGTCACGCAGACGAATTAACGTATCTATTTTATCCTCATGGATTATCTGTGCTCGGTTATAAGCCCCCGGAAGCAGGATCTAAGGAACGGATACTTATCGAACGAATGACACAGATGTGGACGGACTTTGCTAAGACCGGGTGAGGAAATTTGTGTTTGGTATCATACATATGCGGATAGATGAGTCTTTTTCGAATTTTTATATAATACCTTATTCTTATTGAGAATTGGTCCTGATTGGAAAGTGAATTTGTCGATTCCGCAGAAATCCAATACCAGCCGAAAGTGAATTTGTGAAAACTACTTGGAAACCCGTAAGGGAAGCCAATGAACTTCATTACTTGGAAATCAATGACGAGCTCAGCCCAGCTTTGAACCCAGATCCTGCTAGGCTATTGGTTTGGAATAAGCTTCCAAATGAATTATAACCGGTGATATGATATTAAATTAACGAATGGGCATCAAATTAGGCCTTAAAAGTGCTACTTCAATTTACCTGCTGGACGGGGGGAATCCATTGTTCACTCAGTTATCCCAACATTGTTGAACCCTCGTGATTATCAATTACTGCCACTTTTTGATGCTGTATACATTGTTCTGTTGTATAAATTCAATAAAAATGATGGTGTTGGTGGTAAAAGGTTATTCAAAATGGTTTTACACTCGATTTCCCTCGCCTTGTGGCCCTATACCTTGATCTACATGCTAAAAATTATTCTACAGCTCACTATATGCTAAAGTTATTTGATACCATTTATAATATGGTATTATTCACAGTTCACGTCTGTAAAGCTGCGACTGATACATCCAAGTATTACCTGAAATGGAAATATCGTAAATCTAACTCTTTTTTGTAACACAATCGTCGATCGCAGCGGATTAAAGTGGCTCCGGTTTTTTTTCCGGTGGGCGTATAACGGCATATAATATCACTGCAGACATACCCTAAGCCTGACCAAAGGTTTATCCTAAGTCTGAGAATACCTACGTAAAAACCAGACGTTAGCAGCCATGTGTTGTGAAAGTTTTTTCTTTCGACGGTCGAGATCTCTTATTCGGAGTAAAACCGGAACGTGATTGTGGATAGGGGGCTGTGTTTCCGGTATTAGAATATCTGTATTCATGAACAATAATCGTATGTGCGGAGATGCGAACTAAAAGGACATTTCGAAGAGTGCCTGCAGGAATCGGATGCTACAAATATTGAACAGTAATATCCGACCCTTCGCCCAACGGAAAGAGACTCGTCGCTTCCCGAAGTTGAAATATATCATGTTCATCTGGAACCCAAATTGAACTTCAATCCACATAAAACAATAGATTCTCAGATTCTTATACAAATGCAACATTTTTAGGATAGGAAAATTTGCTAATCTGTTGCCATCAGTATTTATACAAGTTCAAGTTAACTTAATGAGCTTCCGGATGATGCTGGGCAGTCCACGCTGGAATATTTTTTCGGAATCCATGATTTTGACCACGACGCCTTTCCAAAATTGCATAAAAGTCAACCCGAATAGCTTAAAACTTTTGAGAGGTAACTCTAATGGAAGGAAACACCATTTGGAATGAGTTCTGTGGTATTAAAGCGCTTTGATCAACCTCTGCAACACAGCACACGTTTCAGAAGTTAAAATTTTCGGCTCATTGGAAAAGAGCCGAAAATTGGGATGGGATTACCAAGTGAGTATACAGACTGCTTCAGCAGATGATGAAACTCGGGCATGCGCAGTCGACTGTACTGTTTCAAGATTTCCTTTCGGTATACGTTTATACCTGTGGTGTCGTAGTCAACACGTATAAGTTTCACCTCCAAATTACGGATTTGGGTCACCTTTCTGAATTACATTGCGTGTAATTCAGAACACGGTTTCATTACATAAAACGGAACCTAATCAATCTGAATCCCACGAAATTCGAGTAAACAGTCGTCTCCGATTTTTGTTACGGATTCGCAATTTTCTGTAGCTGAATCCCTACGGACCAACTGTTCGTCAATAAACTATACGGTGCATATGAAATTGCCTCAAATATCTCGAAACGTGATTTTTCACGATTTGGCCTACTTGCACCCCACTCAAGAAATCTAGTATTCAATTATTGCACGAGAATAATGCATGCTTTGCAAAATATTCATAAATATTACCTAGTTCCAAATAACACTAGCTTTTGCGTTGTATAACTGCATTCATAACTGCAATGTGATAACGTTAAAATATCGCCTGTTAGAATAATGGCGAAGACAATTGAAATTCGGATGTGTTACAACTCTTCTCTTTTTCCGCTATTACTCATATTTTTACTTATCTTATTCATTATACAACCGTTGTGCAATACATTCACATGAATTTTTGCAGAAAATATGATAAAACAATTCGTCTTTTGTATGTATATAATAATAATTTGTATTATTATTGACTGCTCATAACAACAGCGTTATGGAAAACGTTAGATAACATGATAAAAAGACGATTAGACTTATTTTGCAGTTAATTCACTCCATGATAAACAGTCAGCCCATTAATTGTTTCTGATAGGACTGCAATTAATTTTTCAGTCATGCATAACACAAAAGTTAGTGGATATGCACCCTGGCCTCTTCAATCAGCAGTCCCTCTATAGATGCGGGTATGAGCAGTCACGTTATAAAGTTGCGAGGACTTGGCCGTCTGCGGGGTGTCATAGAAAGAAATGTCGACGGTGGTAATTATCTTGCTTTCAAGGGGGTCCCATACGCCAAGCCCCCGGTTGGAAAGTTAAGATTTTCGGTAAGTTCCATTGACCACGTTTATACAAATTGAAAGATGGCAGAAAACTACAAAATTTGACTAATAAAAACAAATGATTCGAGTTCGTCTGCCGTCTACAATGCCACGCAACATGGCTGATCAGCTAGCCAGTGGACCGCACCTGGTGGGCTGCAGGTTACGTGGTACCGTTTATATGAGTTTGATTCTTGGCAGCTGACCTTGCGGCTAAAAACATTATAAATAAAGTACATTCGCCGGACTCGTTATCATGACCACACAGCGTATCGTATTGCAATTCGAACAAGTGTTTCATTCGATGATTCGTATTCACTTTATTTCACAGGCTCACAAAAAAAAAGTTATCTGAACTTTTGACGAGACACGTCTATTCTTATGTATTTCTCGACGCTGAATCCGGATCCGAAGTCAAATTAGGGAGTTTCCCGGCTCCTTTGCGAGAAAAACGCAATAACGTGATTTTTCATTGTTTATTGGTTATATTTTTTGGGAATTTAATAGAAAACAACGAATGATTATGTTAATCTGAATTCAAATTCGACTTCGACGGATCAAAATACGTCGAAAACCATATTTTGGTTTTTTTTTGCGCTTGAAATTTCGATCGTATCTTTCAAACACATTCCATCTTTTTCGAGCATAAAATCATTGGAATCCGCAGTATTGCCACGTACGTTTCTATTACAATTAGTAAACTATAATTACGATCGAAATTTTCAGCAAAAAAAAAAAATATGGTTTTCGATGTATTTTGATCCGTAGAAGTCGAATATGAATTCAAATTAATGTTATCATTCGTCGTTTCCAATTAAATTCTGAAAAATCATAAACAAACCATGAAAAATCATGTCTTTTGGGTTTTTTTCGCAATGGAGCAGGGAAACTCCCTAATTTGATTTCAGATTCGGATTCAGACAACTTTTTCTTTTGTGGGCCTGTGTATCGAGGCGTTTCGACCTTGTATTTTAATGTAATGCGCGGGTTTATTTTGGCTTAGAGTCGTGTTAAGGCGGCCGCAGGTCGAAATCGGCAATCGTTTCAGTGGTTACCGAGTCCTTGATTGGCTGTACTAGCCACTGAAACAATTGCCGATTTTGACCCGTGGCCACCTCAACACGACTCTGAGCATTCGGACGTTAGAAATTCACCCCGTATACAATTATTAGATGATGGGTATTCGAATTTTTATCCAGTGTTTGCAATGTCATTATCTTGACTCATTACTCATTTTGGAATTCGATCTATACATAAGGGTGTGTTGAATCACAACGACATTTTATTTCTAAAATCTTAAGAATGACGTTAAATAATGATCCTTACAAATGTGCAACGCTGTCGTTGGTGGTGCCTCAATCGCCACAATCGACAATAACGTTTTCCATCTGGTTAACACGCAAAACCTTCCCAGACAGCACGGAATATTGCCCAATATTGTAGCAACATTGTAGCAACATTGCAATATTGCTGCAATGTTGCCACAATATTGCAATGTTGCTACAATGTTGCTACAATATTGGGCAATATTCCGTGCTGTCTGGGTTACATCGTGTTACTAATGTTCACATAACTTGACCGAAAAAATTAACACGAATTTCTAGAGGGTTTCTTTTAGGTCGCCGATTCCGAATCCAAGGTCTGAAATAAAATTCCAATCTCCAAACATTTATGCAACTACTATCTTGAGTATTCGAATTATTCGAATATATAATAGTATATTATTCCCGGCTCAACTGTAATGGCCACTTTATTGACCTGAAAAGCCGGACAAACGTGGCATTTGATTCCCAATGGTACTTTTTGTCCCGCAAATTCACTTTTGCGGGAAAAAAGTGAAATTTGCGGGAAAAAAGTAAAATTTGGGGGAAAATAGTACTTTTGAAAAATGATTTTTTTCAAATTTTTTTTTCATTTCCTGACTTAACTTCTTTCCATATTTATATAGATTTTCGATCAATTTTAGCGTTTTTTCGTGGGTCCCACGCTTCAGGTCAATAAAGTGGCCACAGTTGAGCCGGGAATAAAATAGTATGTGCAACGCGGGACCAAAGTCGATCATTCCCGCGGGTAACGAGTGCCCTCGCTGCGCTCGGGCAGTCAACCCACCCGCGGGAATAATCTTCGACTTTTGTCCCTTGTTGCATAATGTACTATCGTCAAGCAACCGCTTGTAGCTCCTGCACGTCCACTATATTTTACACTTGATTTAGGGGAGACCGGGGCGGAATGGGCTACCGGGGCAGAACGGTCTCGGTGGTCTAATTTCGTCTAGAGGTGCTATAGGGCACTTAGACTGACAAGTGTTTACTAAAACAATGTCTGTTATCGTTTAGTAAGGTTGCAATTGTTGTCGCGCGCCAGTTACGTAGTCTGCCTATAAAAGTCAGCGAATTCGCTGTTCTATTATAACTTTCTGGACCGTTTTCAACTGAAGTAAATCTGTCATCTTTTTTTCTTTACAATCAACGTTTTGTCCACTTGAATCAGCATGTTCTTAGCTATCTTTGTGTATAATGCAGATGTAAAGAAAAATTGTTTACGATGGTTACTGAATATTTTCTCAATAGATATGCGTTTGGGGCGGAATGGTTTACTCGGTTTACTATGGTATAGTCCGTCCCGCCCCGGTCGCCTTTTATTCTTCATTTGACGAATTCTACGGCATGTTTTGTCTTTCTCGTTTGCAGATGATACGTGATTTTGATAAGCAAAGCTTATTAGTAAGATGTGTCATCGAAGGAATTAAAAAAGAAACGAAGTCCATTCCGCCCCGTGTACGGGGCGGAACGGACATAAAGACACTTTTTTAGTTTATTGATATAACAAACGAAACATATTATTTTAGACCATCTTCATTTGCAAATTTGGTTACAAAAATGTTTGAATAAACGGTTCCTAGTTGAGAAAAAAAAAATTTCATCATTGAGACATCAAAAATTTGCTCCAAGCGTTAGGTGGGCCGTTCCGCCCCGGTCTCCCCTATACGCAGGCATCAGGTTACACTGAGAGAAAAGTTCAGTAGTCACAACTTGAGACTCGGGTAGCTACTACCTGCCTCTGACAAGTAGGCATAAGTTCAGTTGTGGCTACTTCGGTTGGCAAGTAGCTAGTACTTGCCAATACAAAGCACGCTCAGCTTGTATGGCGTTGCTGTGCATGCGGCAAGTTGTAGCAACCGAAAACTCCGGTAGCTACTACTTGCCATATAGGAAGTAACCATTACTCTGCTGACATCGGTAGTCTCTACTGAACTTTTCTCTCAGTGTACTATTAATAATGATATTAATTATGGAACGTCAAGCCAACCTCGACCCTAACATTGTTAATTATCTTTGGTAGGATCCCATTCCTCCTGAACCATGGACCGGGATCAGGGATGCAGCAAAGTACGGATCCCCGTGTGGGCAGTACGATATTTTTCAGAAGAAAATTTGCGGTAGTGACGATTGCCTGTATCTAAATGTTTACGTGCCGTCATCAGTGGGAAAAACTACCCACAATCTACCGGTCATGGTTTGGCTGCACGGAGGCTCGTACCTTTACGGATCAGGGGATAATTCCATATACGGACCAGATTACCTGATCAAAAAGGACGTCATCGTAGTCTCGATTAACTACAGGCTCGGTGTTTTCGGTGAATTGCAACGTCATTGCTTATAAATCGGTCTAATTGTCGTAGTGCGATGTTCGAATCTGAGATCCACTGTTTTCAACTTTCCCCCGCCTCATAATTCCCTAACAAAATATTCGCACATATGGTTCCAAAGCACATTGGTCATTTTTCTCATGATGCCATTTCGTCTTCTCATTATTTACTTCAGAATTATCGGTTTTAAATGTCGAGGTAATACTAACCACCGCAGATGTTTGAAACCGTCGAAAAAAATTTCACAGGATTTCTCAATCTCGAGCATCAAGTGGCACCCGGCAATCAAGGACTGAAGGACCAAGTTTTAGCATTGAAATGGATCCAGGAACATGTGGAAGCTTTTGGAGGGGACAAAAATAACGTGACTTTATTCGGAGAAAGTGCTGGAGCAGTTTGCGTTCATTATCTGTCGTTGTCCCCGCTTGCTGAAGGTGTAGATAAACACTGTTTTCACATATCAACCGACTATTGATGTCGAGTAGTGAAGTTTGAAGTCGAACGAAATCTGTCATAAATTACAACAGCAAATATGAAATTTCAGGACTATTTCACAAAGCCATTGCTCAAAGCGCGACAGGCTTTTGCCCATCGGCCAGCGTACAGCGGAGTGCAAAAAGCAACGCTATTAGGCTACTAGAGTATCTTGGCAAGCCGTATTTAGGCGAGCCTGAAACTGTTGACTTTCTCAAGACCGTTGAATGCAGAAAGCTCGTTGAGGCGCAAACTAAAATTCCAACATTTCAGGTAAACTTCGCAATGAAACGATTTTTTTATCTGCAGATTACAAGCTGGGACATAACGATGTATGTCGTGTTTACAGGAACGAGGACAAATAGTATGGCCGTTCAGACCAGGCGTTGACGACACTGCCAAGGTGCCATTCCTTCCTAATTTTGTATCTGCGATAGAAAACGGAAGTGTCAAAGTCCCCTTAATTCTAGGATACAATAATGCTGAAGGGATCACTTTTGCCAAAGGTGGGGCGGTTATTTTCGTTCATGATTATGCATTGAGGGTCCTTTTTTTTCATTTTGTTCTTTTAATTTCCGATATTTTCCGGTAGCAAAAAAATATCTCTCATTTCAGTTTTCAATGAAGCCCGATGTGAGGCGATAAATGCAAACTTCGATTATATCCTACATCCGCAAGTTTTGGCAGCAATGAAAGGAGATAAAAAGTTAACATCAGCGGACATCAAACGAGCTTACTTTGGCGGCGAACCTTTACACCCTGAAAAAAGCATAACAAAATTCATCGAGTTATTCACTGACATGCATTTTATCTATGGCGTTAACGAGCTTGCCAAGAAACAGGCTGGGAAAAGTGAGCAGCCAACTTATTTGTACAGATTTTCATTCGATAATGGCACATCACACATGAAAATGCTCATGAACCTGGCACACATACCTGGTAATATGTACATTTGACTGTCAATCACTGTTTGATAAAATTATACAATTTTAATTGGGATCGAAAAATGAATGTTTTTTTTTCCCCCGTAGGAGCCTGCCACACCGACGAATTGGCGTATCTATTTTATCCTCATGGATTATCTGTGCTCGGTTATAAGCCCCCGGAAGCAGGATCTAAGGGACGAATACTTATCGAACGAATGACACAGATGTGGACGGACTTTGCTAAGACCGGGTGAGGAAATTTGTGTTTGGTATCATACATATGCGGATAGATGAGCCTTTTTCGAATTTTTATGTAATACCTTATTCTTATCGAGAATTGGTCCTGATTGGAAAGTGAATTTGTCGATTCCGCAGAAATCCAATACCAGCCGAAAGTGAATTTGTGAAAACTACTTGGAAACCTGTAAGGGAAGCCAATGAACTTCATTACTTGGAAATCAATGACGAGCTCAGCCCAGCTTCGAACCCAGATGCTGCTAGGCTATCGCTTTGGAATAAGCTTTCAAATAAATTATAACCAGTGATATGATATTAAATTAATGAATGGGCATCAAATTAGGCCTGAAAAGTGCTACTTCCCTTACGGAAAATAAACCTCAAGTTTGAGGGGTAAATTCGGACCCCCAAAGTTTTCGGGGTTTACCTTGAAAACTCAGGGTTTACCCTGTATTTGGGGGTAAAATTTGAGGATAAACCCTGAGTTTTCATGGTAAACCCCCAAAACTTTGGGGGTGCGAATTTACCTCTTAAATTCATGGTTTAATTAAAATTAAATGGTTTAATCTACCAGCTGGACGAGGGGGAATCTATTGGTCACTCAGTTATTCCATCATTGTTAGATTCTCTTGTTGATCAATTACTTCCTTTTTTCGGTGCCATATGCATTGTTCTCTTGTATAAATTCAATAAAAATGATGGTGTTGGTGGTAAAAGGTGATTCAAAATGGTTTTACACACGATTTCCCTCGCCTTGTTGCCTTATACCTTGATCTGCATGCTAAGAAATATTCGACACTTTATAATATGGTATTATTTATAGTTCACGTCTGTGAAGCTGCGACTGATACGTCCAAGTATTACCTGGAATGGAAATATCGTGAATCTAACTCTTTTTTGTGACACAATCGTCGTTCGCGGCGGATTAACGTGGCTCCGGTTTTTTGTCGGTGAGCGTATCACGTCGTTGTATAACAGTAGACATACCCTAAGCCTAACAAAAGGTTCATCCAAAGTATAAGAATACCTACGTAAAAACCAGACGTTAGCAGGCATGTATTGTAAAAGTTTTTTTTTCATAATACGTGCATGAAATGAGCCTTCTTTAATGCTTGTCTCGGGCGCCCTCTACTACAACTTGTGCCAAACGTCTCACCCTCGGTCGACATGGCCATTCCCCCCCCCCCCCCCCCCCCCCCCTAGTTGCACAATATACTATTTTCCGACAGTCGAGATCTCTTATTCGGAGTAAAACTGGATGGTGAGTGTCAATAGGGGGCTGTGTTTCCGGTATCAGAATATCTGTATTTGTGAACATTAATCGTATGTGTGGAGATGCGAACTGAAAGGACATTTCGAAGAGTGCTTGCAGGAATCGTATGCTACAAATATTGAATAGTAATATCCGACCCTTCGCCCAACGGAAAAAGACTCATTGCTTCCCGGGGTTGAAATATATCATGTTCATCTGGTACCCAAATTGAACCTTAATCTATATAAAACAATAGATTTTCAGATTCTGATGAAAATGAAACATTTTTATGGAAGGGAAACTTGCTAATTTGTTGTCATCAGTATTCACACAAGTTTAAGTTACTTTAATGAGCTTCTGGATGATGCCGGGCAGTCGACACTGGAATAGTCCTTCGGAGTCCATAATTTTGACCACGACGACTTTCGAAAGTTGAAAAAAAGTCGACCCGAAGAGCTTAAGACTTTTAAAAGTTAACCCTAATGGAAGGAAACACCATTTGGAATGAGTTCTGTGGTATTAAAGCGCTTTGATCAACTTCTCCAACACAGGACACGTTTCTGAAGTTAAAATATTCGGCTTGTTGGAAAAGAGCCGAGGGTCCTTCGGAGGTTTGAAAATTTCTCAAATTTGATTCATCAGGATTTTTATAAAAATTCACTTATTTCATCGCCGTCTCTTCAAGACGCATTTAGCATAGTCTGAGGACGAGTTCTTCTGTTCTTATTTCATCAGAGCCTTGTGTCAGATACCTATGTCGGATTTCCAAGCGAGATATGTTACTTGCGGTGAAGGGGAAGAATACATCACTTCTAAAAAAAAAAAAAAAAACTCCTAAACGTATAGGTATATGGGTGGTTCTACTCACGAGGGAATATTCTGTGGCTCACCTGCTTTTGTATATTTTTTGTACTTATATTGAATTAATTTAGGATCAAAACTGAACATCTAAATCATTTCTAGTTTGATACTGAAAATTAGCTCGATCCGAAAGATATTATTTATAAAAATTGCACGTTAAAGTGCTAAATTCTCAGTCTCCTGGCATGTCTCTTCTCCGAAATGAAAGTTTCAATGTTGAATTAAAACTCAATTTTAAGTATAATACGTGAAATCTGCACTCAGAAACAGAAATGTAATCATAGAGTGTTTCAATGCATTCGTCTAATTTTACTATTATTATTAAATTTTATTGAAAATACTTAATTGAACTTTGTCTCTCGACTTTTACCTCAGTCTCCTGCCACATCGAAACACCTTAAAATTATGATGAATTAGCATATCTAGCGCGCTGCTGCTCTATTTAGGTGAATAACCGAAGTCAAGTTGGCTTACGATCGCTGGTATTAGTTTCGGCTTGTCGATGGTTCAGTCGACACGATGAATTATGTGAGTGAGATTGTGTAGCGGCCAGTCAGATTCTCAGTATCCTGGTACGCGTTTTCGTAAATAATATATTTTGTAGGTATTTATTATTACATTTATAATTTATAAATACTTGGGATTCAAATGTAGAATTGCATAATTTCATCGTTAAACGTTGTATTGACGATTTATTAGCTAAAAAGTAAGAAAAACCTCAGTATCCTGGCCTCAGTCTCCTGGCCCAGTAAATAGGTAATTCGAAACTGGTGATTGGTAAAAAAATAAGGAACATGAAATATTTTCAGGGCTGGTCGGGGGATGTCTCCTGATACTAAATCCAAATTGGCGACCTCTTATCGTTATCAGGGTCGACACCATCTTGGATAACGCTTTTCAATCTATATCTCGCAAACCGTCGACTTTACGACAAAATGTATTCAAATCTTTTTTATAGATTATCAAATTTCCCATCTTTTTTATATGTAACTTTTTTTTGTAACATCAATTTTTTCCAAGTTATAACATTTACAAAACTATTAACGACTATAAAATTCTTGTATCTTATTTGTTTGACTGCCCCGTTTTGGATAAGTACAAGACAGACCTAAGCTAGAACTTAGGCTACTGGTGTAACCTTATATGCAAAAAAAATGTCGTGCCGAAAATGACCCGATTTTCGTCCTTCTTGAGTAGAACCACCCATATGTAGAACTCTTCTGAGGCTTCTTAGCGGTGATAAATTTCTGTGATTCTCTATACACGTTTTTACCTCTGGTTTCGTCGTCAACACGTATAAGTTTCACCTCCGAATGACGGATTTGTATCACCTTTCTGAATTACATTGCGTGACCCAATAAAATGGAACTTAATGAAACCGAATCTCACAGAATTCGATTGAACAGTGGTCTCTGATTCTTGCTTCGCATTCAGAATTTGCTATCGCTATAAGTCCCTACGGACCAACTGTTCCTTAATTAACTATACTATCGTTCTATATGGATTTGCTTGACAAATGTACAAATTGGTTTTTTTCGCACGATCCTATCAACGAAACTATAGTATTGTTCTAAATAGATCCTCTAGACATGAGGAATTCGTTTTTCAACGCGAGCTTCCACACAAATATTCAATTTCTGAATTCAGAGTTCATATTTTGATGAAATTCATAAAATTCGACATTATGGCAATAAGCCCACTCCGAAGCATCGCCTATCAAGTTTTTCACTCAATTATAGTATGTTAAAATTCAAAGGTTGTGGAAAAAAAGTAAATCAATTCAATACATTAATAATTGAATATTTAACAAACCGAAGAACCATTTTTAACGAATATTCAAAGCCTGGAATGGACCTCTGAATATTATTAGCTAATTAGATATTCTTTTTTAGCATTCAATTTGTTACGTGATAAGAGACCAGAGTTTGCAAAAATCTTAGATTGATCCGATGGAACATCAAGGCCTTGAAACGCGAAGATATAGAGATTTATGGAGATTGGTATTTCGGAAAGAAAGTTTGTCGGTTTTATTCACAGAAGATATACTGGAATAATGTCAAAAATTTCCACTGACGAAACAAAGTTTCGGATCACGAGTTGTTAAAAACTATCCAACAATGACTACCCCTGTTTATTTTTGGGAATATTAAATTTCTTACCCTTGACAAGAGTGATGCATGTACGGAATCTCATAGGAGGAAAGTTCCTGAAACACGTTAGAAAAATTGAGCAAGATTGATGTTGAGGAAAATTGATGCAACGTTAATGTAAAGGTCTATGATTCTCGACGTTCTGGAAAAAAGACCCTAACAAGTTTGGAATAATTGCGAAGGGTGTGCAGAAAAAAAAAATTTCCGGCAATTGAATTTGATGTTCTAGTTATGTACACAATGAAAAAATTTTGCTTGTGTGGTTGCAGCGAACGTATATGGCGACATCGTCTTTAACAAGCGTTTATGGTCGAGTATCGATTTCAAAAGTTATCCAGTTCGCAATGAATTTGACAGCGAATTGGTAGACGAAGGTCGGTACCAAATCATGGGATCAAATTGATGTACTAGATGGCACCTTGAGATGAAATTCACACATTCCTGACCAACCCTTGGAATACGGAAGATCATAGAGCGATTCAAAGGGTGGTTTTCACTCAAATTAAGTACCTTTTCTGAAAGCAACTCATTTTCATCAAGGAATATACATTTCTTTTCGATTACAAGTTCAATATTTTTTATATTGAATGGATATGAGAGCAACCCCTGTGAAGGAAAGTCGTCCTTGAATTTTGAAGATTGGGTTGTACCAAAAAGCACACTGGGAAAAAAAGCGATCTTCCATAGAGGGTCTGTTATGAGAGAAACCGAGTATGGCGAAGCAGCAGTCCCTCAATTCTTTAAGACCGCTGCAGAAGTAATACAAAGTTTTTTCGGTTTGAGTTGAATTCCGCCCGCGCGCGTCACTTTTGAAGACTCTACCTTTTGGACGGCTCAAGGTAAAGTCTTTCACGTCGATGAAGTTGATTCAACATAGTTTATGATAAAATTCCGAAAAAATAATTTAACTCCTCCGCACAAAACGTCGATATTTTGGGTTGAGTTAGCTTCAAGAAATAAATAAGATGCTTCATCCGGGCGGTCTCTGAAGCTAATCATCATTAGTAGTATTAACGTATAGCTGCGTTATTTGGTGCTGGGAATCAATGAGAACTTTCAATAGTCTGCATAGCGTGCAACCAACAATCAACTAAAGCTTTCTTATTTTTACCGCCGTAAATTCCCAAAGTGAAGATAATCGTATAATGATGATATCTTCTCGTTCCTGATTGGCTGTATGCTCTATTGATAACACGCAGGGACGCGCAGCCGGCTGCCTTATTTCTATTTCGCCTTATATGGTTAGTCATCACGTCACTACGAAGCTGTTGACCGGCGTCTATTTCGAAGCAGTGGTACGGGCTGCGTGGCCTGTGCAGTGTAGCGGATCTGCGGTGTTCGCGCTACCCAACTAACTCGGGACGTGAGTGTGTTACTCAGTCGCAGTTCTCGTAGGAAACAACGATTAGTGCAGATTTGTGCACAGAAAAATTCAGTGCGGTGCGCTGTGCGCAAAGTCAGACTGTCGCGATTGCCCGGTTATCACATCGGTTTTTGAAGTGCGACAAACATTTTGTGGGAACTAAAACTAGACTATTGTGACGGTAAACGTGCATTGTTTGAGTGATACATAGACCGTTGTACGTTGCGGACTGCGGACATGGAAATCGACGCACCGTACCTCCAAGCGATCCAAGCTATCGCTGGAAAAACACCAGGAGAAAAACTAAAGACAATAAATATCATTGCCAGGCAAATGGCACAGGCCAGGAGTTCTGGCGGTGATTCGGCGAATTCTGAGACACAAATTCCCGATGTTCCGGAACTATTGAAGCCAGTGGTTCGGGTCGAGGTAACAAAAATCTTGCATCAACATGACGTAATCATTGAGGCTTTGAAAAGCGAAAATATAAACGTTGTGAATCGAGCACTTCATGCGAAGTGGTTTTTTGATGGCTCCGACACTAGCTTGGTGAACGCGCAATATTTCCTCGAGAACGTATTTCCCCAGATCACGCTTTATACACGAATAAGAATAGTGAAAAATTTTGGAACTCATTTAAAAAACACTTCGGTCGCGGCGGATTTTTTTCTCACCTTGACTGAACAATACGGTGTGAGTCAGGCTATTCCGTTGCTTATCGCTTGCAACGAAGATTTCGCATTCAAGATGATAACTAAGAAGAAAATAATACTTCCGTCAAAGACTATAGAATCGTTGTATTGAAAATATCCGAATTTAGTAATCGAATATTTGATGCTCAGCAAGCCTGTCGATGAAAATGTGCGGAACATTAACCAGATTAACATCATTCTATGATTACGGAAGTTCACTTTCTGAGGTTGCTCACGACCGTTTTTAAAACTTTATGGATATTTGTGACATGCATGTCGGCCTAGACGTGAAACTTAGCAAAAAGGCCAGCAACACAAAACTCAGCTCGATTTGTTGGTGGAGAAGCCAGCTCAATACATGAAATTAGTATCTCTGAAAAAAGTTACTGAGAAATTGTGTGTTAGTGATTTTAGGAAAATGATCAAAAATTTGTTTCCGGCAAAAAGAGATGCTTTCCGTTACGCGACACTGAATAGTTATTTGGAATATTATGAACCGAAAGAAGAAAAGTTACCTTTGATTCTGAACACTTTTCGCGAAGTGTATCGCAAGGATTTGCTGAGTTGCAAAAGTTTAATCGACCCTGACCTCATGCAGGTGTTACCTGCAGACGACAGGGTCAAGGAGGCAAGGTTGAGGTTGGAGAATGATAAGGACTGGCATATTTATGAGACCGAACGTTCGTGGCGATGTTATTTGCCAACCTGTATGTCTATTCCTATTATTACTGAACAAATTGATATATCTTCGGATGCCAGTACGCGCAAACGTTTATTGAATCAACTGATGTATACTTGTCAAGTCAACGATGATAAGGACGGTTTTCTCAAAGTCTTGAACTATATCTTTGATAGACACAGAAATGATGGCAATTATATCTACAGTTGTGTGGTGCCAATTTGTAACTCGTTTGATTTGGGAACGCTAAGTTCGAATCATTGGAAAATTTTGAATAAATGCACAAAGTAGGCAGAGATAAAAGGTCACTTCCGTGATCATGGGGAAGTTGTGTCGCAATTGATTGGAGCAGCACTTCACTTCTGTCACTTAAAAGATTTGCCGTTGGATGATTACATGCGCATGTTCGTGGATAGTAAAGTGCAATCGCGTCATTGTGAGTGGAATATTGTACCAAAATATCCGGATTTGGAAAGAAAGTTTCTGGATTCATTCATAGAGTTTATTCCGAAACAATATCCAATCGATAACAAGATTTGGGAAGATGATGGATGCGATATTATTTTGAATCTGGCATCGTCATTGTGGGACTTTAACAAACGTAACAAAGTTTCAACTGGTAACCGTAAAAAACTATCCGTTAAAGACTATCCGTGGCTCCTCGAGAGAATCAAGGTTTACATTCTTAGTGAAACTGATAGACCAACCAATAGAGAAAAAAGAGAGGCTATTCTCACACTTAAATATAGCAGCAAATGACCTTTACCACCTTTTAAAATATAGCACGTAGATGAAAACCCCGGTGTTGGCCCCAGCAAAATCGCTTTGTGGAATTTTTTAAACAACAAAAACTGTCGAAAATGGTCATTTTTCTGGTTTTTTACAAATATCTCAAAAAGTGATATAGGAATCGTTATACTCTCAATAGGACTTTTATAGGGAATTGAAAAACCTACAAAATGGTTTTTTGTGCAGCTGGATCAGTGCATTTCCCACTGAGGAAATCCGGAAAAACTTCTAAAAATAGACCATTTTTCGAAAATTCGAAAACTAGACAAGACAAACGACCTTGCGGGAAATTATAGATAATAACATGTAGTTTAACTGTACGTAAGATGGTTTCTGTCCGATGTGTAGTTTTTGCACAATCACGTTATAAACAATTTAGGGCCAACGCGCACTATGCGGAAGCGAAGCGATCGGAAGTTTTCATTAACACGCTTTTTTAGGAGTGTGCGTGCATACTTTCACAAAAAACATAAGAAAAGCATGTTGATGAAAACTTCCGATCGCTTCGTTTCGCTTCGCTTCCGCGTAGTGCGCGTTGGCCTTTAAGGGCTTATCTTGTAAAATGCGCGAATTTAAGGGAAATTGTCGTATTCGAATTTTACAAACGGCATTTGAAAGTAGAGCATTTGAAAATCCAAAATATACAAATTGAAGATTTTGATCTCTACCGTCCTTAGTCTATTCCGTTGAATTGTTGTACCATTATTCTCAAGGGCATCCTCATTTTCGTATTCATATGCATCGATTAATATTGAAAATCGCTTTTCAATGGTTCTACGAATTTTCAAAAAATTTCCAGTCGTACTCCACATAGTCGCAAGTATTTTCAATCAAATGATGATTAGTGCCCAACATCATAATTTATAATACATAGGTATATCCAAGTCCGATAAAAGCAAAATCGGCTTCAGTATTGATGTTATTTTTATAAAATTACTCGATATTTTCGCCACCCAGAAAGCAGCAGCAGAAATAAATGAAGTTTTGCCGATATCCAGTGACGTGATAATTTGAATAGTTCGGATTGCATGATGTTACGTCTGAAAGTGTAAGAGCTAGGTGGCAGCTAATCGCCATGAATCACCGACCCGTTTCGTAAAAAGGCTGAGCGGAATGATTTATTGGAATATGATCATCCATATTACGATTTGTTTGTAGGAGATTATATGAATCAGGGCGACATTGATCGCAAGAACATCTAACTATTGCTACTGCAGAGTTACATACAGTGCATTGCTCACTTCTACCGAAATATGAAGATCTCATATGACCTTGATAGAATTACACGTGTAGATCGGTCATTCCATATCGTGAATTATCTTCTCAGGAAGTAGCCTGTAAATTACGTTCACGCAAATTTTCATTGCAATTATTTCCGAACAGGGTAATGAAATCGTACGGCTATGTTATATCGTGATGGGAATTATTGAGTACTTTCAATAGTCTGCATAGCTCACAATCAATCATCAACGAAAGCTTTCCTATTTTTACCGTTGGGAATTACCGAGGTACAGATAATCATACATTGATAATATTTTCTCGTTACCGATTGGCTGTATGCTGTACTGATAACATACAGCAAGGCGCGGCGCGGCGCTGCCTGAATTTTATTTTGCCTTTTATGTTAGGTATTACGTCACTACGAAGCTACCAGCTGGCGTCTAAAGGCATCCCGCGAATCGAGGCAGTCGTATGGGTTGCGTGGTCTGCGCAGTGTAGCGAATCGTGCGTCGAGCAATGAGTATCACGCTACCCAACTGGCTTGGGGACGTTCTATCAAATCATTGAAACATTTATTTAGAGTTAATCGTGGGTTGGAATCCACGACAAAGAATCTTAGACAGTATCGAGCTTGGTCAAAGGTATGGGTAGTGTGTTAGCGAAGTGCAGTTCTCGTGGGAAGTGACAATTATTGCAGATTTGTGCTCATAGACAAATTGGTCGACATACACGAGACATCGTGTTGAGTGCGGTGCGCTGTGTGTGAAGTCAGACTCTCGCGACTGCGCGGTGATTACATGTATCGGTTTTGAAATGCGATAAGCATTTAAGAGGAACTAAAACAAGAGTATTGTGACTGTGAACGTGCATTGTTCGAGTGATAAATAGACCGTTCGACGTTCTGAATTGCGGGATTTATTTCCAACGATGGAAATCGACGCGCCGTATCTCCAAGCGATCCAAGCTATCGCTGGAAACACACCGGGAGAAAAACTAAAGACAATAAATTGTATTGCCAGGCAAATAGCAGAGGCCGAAAGTTCTGGCGGTCACTCGGCGAGTTCTGAGACACAAATTCCCGATGTTCCGGAACTTTTGAAGCCAGTGGTTCGGGTCGAGGTGGCAAAAATCTTGCATCAACATGACGTAATCATTGAGGCTTTGAAAAGCGAAGATATGAACGTTGTGAATCGAGCACTTCATGCGAAGTGGTTTTTTGATGGCTCCGACACTACCTTGGTGAACGCGCAATATTTCCTCGAGAACGTATTTTCCCAGATCTCACTTTATACACGATTAAGAATGGTGAAAAATTTTGGAACTTATTTAAAAAACACTTCGGTCGCGGCGGATTTTTTTCTCACCTTGACTAAACAATACGGTGTGAGTCAGGCTATTCCGTTGCTTATCGCTTGCAACGAAGATTTCGCATTCAAGATGATAACTGAGAAGAAAATCGTACTTTCGTTAAAGACTGTAGAATCGTTGTATCGAAAATATCCGAATTTAGTAATCAAATATTTGATGCTCAGCAAGCCTGTCGATGAAAATGTGCGGAACATTAACCAAATTAACATTCATGATTACGAAAGTTTCCTTGCTGAGGTTGCTCACGACCGTTTTGAAGACTTTATAAATATTTGTGACATGCATGTCGGCCTAGACGTGAAACTTGGCAAAAAGGCCACCAACACGTTTTTCAAAACTCGGCTCGATTTGTTGGTGGAGAAGCCAGCTCAATACATAAAATTAGTATCTCTAAAAAAAGTTACTGAGAAATTGTGTGTTACCGATTTTAAGAAAATGATCAAAAATTTGTTTCCGGCAGAAAGAGACGCTTTCCGTTACACGACACTGAATAGTTATTTGGAACATTACGAACCGGAAGAAGAAAGGTTACCTTTGATTCTGAACACTTTTTGCGAAGTATATGGAAAGGATTTGCTAAGTTGCAAAAGTTTAATCGACCCTGACCTCATGAAGGTGTTACCCACAGACGACAGGGTCAAGGAGGCAACGTTGAGGTTGGAGAATGATAAGGACTGGCATATCTATGAGATCGAACATTCGTGGCGATGTTATTTGCCAACTTGCATGTCTATTCCTATTATCACTAAACAAATTGCTCAATCTTCGGATGCCAGCACGCGCAGTCGTTTATTGAATCAACTGGTGTATACTTGTCAAGTCAACAAAGATAAAGACGGTCTTCTCAAAGTCTTGAACTATGTCTATGACAGACACAGAAATGATCGCGATTATATCTACAATTGTGTGTGGCCAATTTGTGACTCGTTTGATTTGGGAACGCTAAGTTCGAATCATTGGAAAATTTTGAATAAATACATAAAGTGGGCAGAGATTAAAGGTCACTTCTGTGATCATGGGGAACTTATGTCGAAATTGATTGGAGCAGCACTTCACTATTGCCACTTGAACGATTTGCCGTTGGATGATTACATGCGCATGTTCGTGGATAGTAAAGTGCAATCGCGTCATTGTGAGTGGAATATTGTACAAAAATATCCGGATTTGGAAAGAAAGTTTCTGGATTCATTCATAGAGTTTATTCCGAAACAATATCCAATCGATAACAAAGTTTGGGAAAATGATGGATGCGATATTGTTTTCAATCTGGCATCGTCATTGTGGGACTTTAACAAACGTAACAAAGTTTCAACTGGCAACCGTAAAAAACTATCCGTTAAAGACTATCCGTGGCTCCTCGAGAGAATTAAAGCTTACATTCTTAGTGAAACTGAAGAGGTAGGCTGGTCAAAAATGCATTTTCTCACACCCCTTAAAGTCAACGAACGAGATTTATACTTTGAATTGATACGAGACATTGAAAAGTTCTGGGATTATGAGTCAGTTGTTATTTTGGACGTTCTAAAAAAACAACCGCAACGAATCCTGGATAATTGGGAGAAGTGTTCAGAAAAGATCCGAAATTCGTTTTCTTACGAGCGGTACTCATCATCTATAATTACTATAAGTCGATGGTATCAAGAGTTGCCTATAAAATTCTTCAAGGAATCTATAAAAACTTATACTCAACCGGAATCATGCGGTGTCTCAATGATAATATTAGCTTTATTAATAGACGGTGAAACTTACACGAAAATTAACGAACGATTTCTTCCCAGTGATGAGAAACTGAATGTTGACCACCCTGAAGCGAAAAACACCTATATCATGCTACTTGCTATTGCAACAAATTTCCGAAGAGTAAATCCGCCTGTCTCGTTGGACGTGGTGGCAAAATTCTGCGTTGGTGATTATTTACAAATGGCAACGCGATCTCTGACAAGTATGTGTCGTCGAATATCGGTCGCCAAGGTAATCCCGTTCGCCATGATGTTGACGAATAGGCGCGTGTCGGTTATGAAACATGGTATCAGATTAATATACTTGGTGGCGCCTCTGAAAGAAATTAACACTCACTTGACTGATTTGTGGAACTTGAATCGTCATACGTCCATTCGATTCGTAGTTTTCACTAAAATTCATGACTTTTTTTGTAAGCAACCGGATTTTCGAAGCTGGCGTTTGATCCAGGCATGCATGGACAACTTGCATGCCAATGATGACGAGAAGATCGTGAAAAGTTTAACGGGACTTTCGACAGTTCCCAACGAGTACCTCTACGAATACATTAAATCGGCTCTCAAAGCGATGAAAGCTATGGAACTGAAGAGCGAAGATCCTAAGCTATACATCGATGCCTCGTGCCAATTAATCAGAAACATTGACGGGTCTGTAACTCAAATTCTTCCGGAAGAATATTGCCAGGATTTGATTAAGAAGTATTTATTCGTTTTCGACTATAATTCTGATATTTTCGATGCCGGAATGAATTTGACAGTTCACAGTTATCTCATGTCCTCCACAGAGTACGACGAATCAAGATTTAAATTTTTTGGGGACTTCTTTCGTCATACGGTTAAAGAGTATTGGGACAAGTCTCACCCGGAATGTTTCAATTTTTATCCAATTAATTTTATGACTTCAAAATTTTTCGCTACCGTTTGTAGTATGACCTACAGACATGACGTACGAATCTTTGAAGTTTTTCTAGAAATCTTTCAATCGGTTCTCCAACCATACCAGGATGCTGCTTCTTACATGGAACTTGTTTACTCCATCGCGTACAATAAGTCTGAGACTTCTGTAGATTTCGGTACAAGAATAATCGAGAAAATACCTGAATCGATTGAAGTTATCTCGCCAGAATTCGTAGTTTCAATGTCGAATAGATTGTCAAATTTTTTGAGTCATCGCACATTTTGCGACACTAAAAACAGCGAAGAAGTATTAATGTCTATCATTGAATTACTTGTTAATACCGGAGCGATTTATTGCGCTTTTTTCGCTGCAAATATGTTATTCAAAAACACGTCGATACAGCTTACTGAACGATACAAGACTGTAGTACAAACCTTACGCAATTCTCATAATCCCGGTATCCTTTTGCTTCTGAATGAACGTTTAATCTCATTCGACTTTTGTCCAGATAATCATGGTTAATTCAATCTTATACCTGGAGAATGCTAAGAACACATGATATAACGCAAAGTACGATTCGTCGATTCAAAACCAACCAAGCTGGTTGATAAATCAGAAGTGATTCAGAACAGTTGAGCTTGTAAGATTATTGATAGCTTATACTTCGTGCATTTCGAAGCTCGATAATCTGTTCTGGAGTCTTCCGTTATTTGTACATTCTGTTCAACAAGAATCCTTTTTTGTCCTATGATTCATTTTTTAAGTTTTTGTTATAAAAAGTTGCAGGTTATTCAGCATTTAAACTTTTTTTTCTCCTGCAAATAGTTTTCATAGTTCTATTTTTGTATAATCTATATTTCCTGTACCACGTGTGTATTACGATTATGTGTCATGAAATACAAAGATTTTCGAACTTATTGAGTATATTATTAAACCACCTGTATTCGTCATTTCATTTCCAGGAATCGTAAATTGAGGTAGTTATGCTGCAGATTTGTTGCGAACTTGTCGAGAATATATCAAAAGGGTTCAGAATTCAAACAGTATAAGTGACAAAATTTGTAATTTTTATATTAAGTGCAATCTCTGAATAAGCCTTCTCCAAATCTTCGTTCGAAAGTTGCCCCCACTACTTCACGCATTGTAGAATCGGGGGCGAACCTCTAAATAGGACCACGCGTGGAAATTGCGTTTTGTTCTTAATTTATGCTTTGAATAATAGTATACCCGGGAAAAAATTTTTTCACGAAATTTTATGAAATTTCATAAGTTTTCATAAAATTTCATAAAATCTCGTGAAATTTCATGAAATTTCAGTGTTCAAATTTTATGAAATTTTATGAAATTTTTTAAGTTCTTATAAGTTTTTATACATTTTTAAGAAATTTTATCAAATCTCATAAAATAACATAAAATTAGAATCGCGTACAAAAAGTATTGCTTTTATGAAATTTTATAAAATCTCATATAATTTTACAAAATTTTGTGAATTTTTATAAAAACTTGAGAAATTACATATAATTTTATAAATTAGAATCGAGTGCAGAAAGTATTGCTTTCATGAAATTTTATAAGTTTTTATGAAATTTTATAAGTTCTTATAAGTTTTTATACATTTTCAAGAAATTTTATCAAATTTTGTGAACAAATTTTTTTCCGGAGCAGTACGAATATACAATGAGATTTTGTAAAATTTGATCGAATTTAATTTCTGTGAAATATATTTTCGGAATAATGAAATGAAATTCTGTGAAATTCGTATATTTCTATGGAAATATGATACAATTCGTATATTTTTATATACGAATTTCACAGAATATAATTTCATTATTCCGAAAATATATTTCATAGAAATGAAATTCGATCAAATTTTACAAAATCTTATTGTATGCCCTGGATTTCTTTATACGAATTTCACAGAATTCAATTTCATTATTCCGAAAATACGGATACATTTTCATAAAATTTCGTATAATTTGATAAAATCATTTTTCGAAAGAGAGTTCATTTCTACATAACTACCGTTTTGAAAAAATCAACTTCATATATTGTATGTTTCATGATTTTCATCCAGTAAATCCATTATTCAAATGTACACCCTGGTGGAAATTTCTACTTCTACGAATTTTTATGAATTTTCAGAGAAATTGGAACATTTCATAGTTTATCATGAAAAAATTGTAGATGTGCGTCATTTCTCATAAAAAATTGTAGATGTGCGTCATTTCCCATAAAAAATTGTAGATTTTCTCAGCATTTTATGGAAAATTATAGATTTCGGCGGATCATCATAAAAAATTGTAAATTCTCGTATCTTTCCAGAAAAATTCGTCGTTTTCGTAAATCATATTATGAAAAAACTACAATTTCTTATGAAATGCTACGAAATGTTCCAATTTCCCTAATTGGTCATAAATATTCGTAGAATCATTTCCACCAGGGCAACTGGAGATATGATACAATTTAATACAATTCAATTACAGGCCATTTTCAGTATGAATTTTTATTCATAAAATGACCTGGTCAAATTTCATGAGATTTTATCAAATTTTATTAGGCCATTTTCAGTACAAAATTTTGAAATGTTATGAAATTTTATATCGAAATTAATTTGTTGGAATTTTATGAAATTTCATAAAGTTTCATAAAAGTTCACAAAATTTTATGAAATTTCATCAGGCCATTTTCAGCACGAAATTTTATGAAAATTTAATAAATCCCATCCCCGTGAAAAAATTTGTTGAAATTTTATGAAATTTCATGAAGTTTCATAAAAGTTCACAAAATTTTATAAAATTTCATCAGGCCATTTTCAGCATAAAATTTCATGAAATTTCAATACTGAAATTTCGTGAAATTTCATAAAATTTTATGAAACTTCATGCAAATTTTTTTTCCCGGGTAGTAATAAAACTTTCAATGGATTGTGATCAATTTCATTCATCTATTGTTGACGCTTATTTTCTTATTTATTCGAATATATTATTAACATTTTTTAATTAGATATCTTAAAAAAGGTAACACAAAGTGATATCTTCCGCAATTCTTGTTGAAAAATGTAATTTTTTATTCAATTCTAAAAAAAATAGTATACATCAAATTTTGTCAAATACTGCCAAGTAGGTACCTCTTACAAATCACAAATTGAGTATTTCTCCTCAAATTAACATTTTACCTTACTCATAATACAATAAATATTGCATTTAGAATAATACATATAATTTGACTTGAACATCATTCTTTATAATATGTACTTGAGCATTGGAAATTTTAAAGTAGAGAACAATATTAATGAAAAATCCTATTCAACATACTGCAGTATTATTGAATTACTGTTGAAACAAAATTTGATAAGAATTGTATCAAAAATTCGAGTCAATGTCTCCGCTATTTGTTTCGTTTTTACTGGCGTCGAGGTTTTCCAGGTTTTCCTAGATTTTCCAGGTCCCTAACATTAAAAAACCGGATTTAGAACAATGGAATTCATGTTAGGTTACCACACTTTGCACGTGACATTTATCGAGTGCGAGCGGTCCTATTTGGAGGTTGAGCCGAGAATTTTTCGTGATGAGTTCAGAACACGGGTGGGGGTAACTCATTTCTCGGAATTATATTCCCTTACAAGCCCGAGCGCGGTCTTATTCGGAGGTTGCACTGTAATGTCAAAATTTAAACTGTATCGATCTCGGAGCCTCAAATTTCATCATTCACATATATAGGTATATCTTCTTCATTTCATTCCCTTGAATCGCTGTACCATTATTTGCAAAGGCATTCTCATTCTCGTCTTGATACGCATCGATCAATATTGAAAATTCCTCTTTAATGTTACTGTGAATGTTTGAGAAAATGTCAGTCACAATGTTGCAAGTAGTTTTAGCTCCACTTGCTCGAGTGTCTCTATAGGTGACATATTCAGTTTGCCAGTCACGAGGTGGAAATACAGCATCCCAATCAACACATCTGTCTATAATAGCTCTTATAAGAACTCTTGTTTGAGATCTAAAAAAGAGTCCTTTCAAAGAGTTCTGTTGGAAGTCTATTAGAAGTCGATATTTCGATGTCTGTCATGAGAGTTTTAAAGGAGGTCTAGAATCAGACTCCAGTGAAGAGGCTCTAAAATGAGTCAGACAAGAGCTCATGTTTCATAAGTTACGCGCGTAAACGTAACTGCGCGGCAAGATAAGTAAATGCCCGTGAAAAAATATTCTGATCAGACCTGATATGACCTGATAAGGCCATATCAAAATTTTTGATATATTTATATCTGGTCTGATATGATCTGATATGCCCATATATAAATTTTGATAGGTCCTGATATGGCCTGATATGAAAATTGGCCATATCAGGCCATATCAAGCCTTATCAACTTGATATACCTATATCAAGCTTGATATGACTTGATAAGTTCATATATAATTTTTTTATATGTCCTGATATGGCCTGATATAATCTTATATGAGTATATATACTTTGATATACTTATTAACAAAATTCTGATCAGGCCTGATATAACTTGATAAGACCTGATATAGCCTGATAGGATATGTATATTTTGATGTACTTGTGGAAAAATATTTCTGATCAGGCCTGATATAATTTGATAAGCCTTGATATGGGCATATGTAACAGTTATTTTTGTGTTTCCTTTGTATAAAAATTTTCGTCTCTAGCCTGATCTAGACAGATACGGCCATATCTAGTCTAATATGTTCACATATAGTTCTCTGGTATGGCTTGATAAGTTCTGATATGAGCAATAATACTTCAATATAATGGTTTAACGGATTTTACGAGAAAAAAATAGAAACAATAAATTTTTCAATAACGTCATATCTGAACAAATCAAACAACATAAAATCGTATTCAAGAAGATATATTAAAGACAATGAATCCAACTATATATAATCTGATATGCCCATATCAGGCCATATCAGGTCTGATATGGCCAATTTTTATATCAGGCCATATCAGGTCTGATATGGACGGTTTATATCAGGCCTGATATGGTCTGATCAGAATATTTTTTCACGGGTGCGGCAGTGAAAGTGCATAAGCTATCCCATCGTTTTAAACATATTAAAAGTAAGTATTTAACAAACTAAACTGCCACTTTTATCATATATCAAGGTAGATAATACCAATCCATTCCTTGGAATTGTTATAAAACATCATGATAATGTGAAGTTCACCGTGCGTAAGACGATCAATTACACATAACCTCACTTTTTTTTATAAAATACATTTCGATGACAGGGACATTCTAGACAACTGAAGCAAATCGTTGATTCAAATAGCAGCTGTGTCGACCTTATTCAGCATTTAACAAAATTCGGGCGTGAGAAATTCATAACAAATTGGAAGACACACACAGACAGTCACAGAGCCTAATAGCACAGCCCTCATATACAACGTAGAATTATACTGAACTTCCCTGATTTCCAATTAACATTTTCATTCCAGTATCATGAGCGTTTGGTATATGGGAATATGAGATGACAAGTGGATATGGAGGCACTTACAAGGAGAGTGTCAGGCTTGCGGATCATGAATTTCGCTCAAACTTCTAAGAGTGTTTTCTTGGCCCAGAATATAGAGCTTCTGATCCTCAGAACTCTCCATTGGGCCCTTAGTCGCTCAACTTACAATTGATTATAATTTTTTTTTCTTTAATTTTGGTTTTTTTCTTTCACTCACATTTTTGATAAGCCGAACTTGTATGAAACATACCATATGATTTCAATGTTTGTGAATAATTTTCAACGATGTATTCGAACGGTGAAGAATGAATAAATAGACTCCGATAACAGTATCGTACAACTTATGGGTCCTTCGCTATGGCTCTAAGATCAACAAACCGAAGCCTTCGGTACCCATGTCGTTGAGTTTAAAATAATTCCTATGTTGACCATAGATTAGAACTGGCAGAGCTTATTCAGAATCAGGCCACAAAAGTATGTATTGAGGAAGTAAAATTACAATGAAGTATTGAAGAAGTTAAATTTGGAGATTTATTTTCTGATTTGTCTCTGAATATATATATATTCTTCCAATATCAAAGAGCAAAAGATTAAATCTAATAATCATGTAGAAAAAAAAAAAAAAAAAAACAGTTTCTGGAGTTAAGAGTTATTCTAAATTCAAACTCCTCACTACTTTTGTCACCTAATTATGAATAAGCTCTGCTAATTTCAAGATCTGTAGCCATAACGTAAGGATTCTTTCAGAGCCAACAACATGGGTACCGAAGGCTATTTCACTGTGGCGGAGGACCATATCCAGCTTCGTCAGAGGCTTCAAAGCTGGTTCTACTACCTCGAACTAGGATAACGATCTTGATTTGATAGTAATTAAGATTCTATCCAGGGGCTCAATTAGGACTGCTCCGATTTGCTTTTTTATCATCTTCATATAATTTCATTCATTTATTGCTAACGCGTACCCACAAATAATGTATTTTGAGCTCACAAAGCTTCAATAACAGAGTGTCGTATATTCAGGTTGGGTTAGTTGATGCAAGAGCCATAGGGGAGGACCCAAAAGTTGTACGATACTGTTATCGGACTCTATTTATCCATTCTTCAGCGTTTAAATCCATCGTTGAAAATTGTTCACGAGCATTGAAGTCATACGGTATGTTTTTATACGAGTTTGAGTTATCATAAATCTTATTGGAAGAAAAAGCAAAAAATGAAGAAAAAAAAATGTGTCTTAATAATAAATAAATAAAATGTATCTTTTATATGTATCTAATTATTTTATCATATGTATCTATTATCCAATGTTGACACAAAATATGTTATGAAGAAATAAATTCATTTTACATACCTACACTAATAGTTCATATATTTAATTACTCCAAGTAAAAACTTGCAATAGGATTTCTTATGTTTGTCAATGTTCTACGAATAGACACATTTGGAAATACCAAATAAGTTTATTTGAGGCATTTTGATAAACCTAGGAAATACTATTGCAAAAATCCCTAAAAATATCTCCACAATATTAGTAACCTTGTAATACCCTCTCAGAGGCCTCACCGAAACCTCTCAATGATTTCTTAAAATAATCTTGTGAACGATTTCTAAAAGAGGTCTCATTTTTGAGCTCTCGGACTATGTTCTAAAAGAACTCTTTTAGGGGCGTTTCTGAGTTTCTCAAGAGAGTCCGAAAAGATTGCATAAGAAGTCTTTTAGACTTATTTGAGAGCACTTCTCGATACCTGAAGGAGAGCTCTATCAAGATTTCAGGAGCTCCTCAGGATGTCTTTAAGAAGACATTTGGTTGATTGGGATGCATGTCGTCGGATAGTCTAACAAGCACGTAAATATATGAATAGTCTACCTCTAGAGAATTGAGACTTGACTCTCGAAATGTTGAATGAATAGAGCAACTACTGTGTCACAAAATCTAATTGAAAAAAAAAAAAATCAAAAAAAAAAAAAAAAAATCTAATCTCAGCTGGAAACTTCAAGGATACATGAGTCAAGTTCATGGGAAGTGTATACTTATGAAATTTTCTATATTAATTATAAGTAACCTTTCTAATTTATACAGTTAAGTTTCAGGCTTTCAAAAGCTCTAATTGATTCTTCTGATGGTTTTTGGTAAAGGCTTCTAAATGGCTGAAGTTAATTCGATGAATTTCATAATGATTGACCATGAAACATTATTTTTATTCATACAAACAAGGAGATATTTTCAATTAATCAAATTATTTTCTATATGTGTGGAATTTATTCAAGCAGCGACCAACGCAACGGTGGGACACAGGAAACTGTTTTCGTTCATTGAAATGATAACAACACAGTGTTATTCTTCCATAAAAGACATTGTTTTCATATACCTGCTGTAATTTATGTGCTGGGCAACCGGAATACTCTTCACAGGTTCTCATGTTCTAGAATCAACCAAGCAACATACATTTAATTTTTTAAGCAATCAATTTTTTGGTTCATTCGCCATTCGACCACTAGAAGGGATGCAGCAGAAATACAAACAATCGTAAACAATCGTAACAATCTGGTAGTGTACTATTCCGAACAGTTTTGATCGCAAGATATTGCGTCTTCAAACGCATGCTTTACGACCTATTGCAAATTAAGACGCAACATCTCGTAATACATTGGATATTCCGAAACATCTTCGGTCTAGGTACCGTTCGATTTTTTATAAGTTTCGGTACATTTAAGGGGGACTGAAATATCGAGTGTTCAGGTTTCAGTATTACCTGAAGCCATGAGGTTTAATAAAGATGTTCGGGAGATACAATCGGACACAACAGTATATGAAATTTTGATCAAATGAATATCTTCGTTATTTTGGCTTTAAAATGAATAAACTTATAGTTAGAATTTCAAAATTCTACGTAGATACGTAGATACATTTTCGATTCTGCGATTCATAAAAAAGTTTCAAACATCGGCAAGGAGCACAATTATAGTCAGTAGTAATATCACAAGACCTTCAGAATTATCGGTTATTTCCCGATTGTTTTGCTGCGTAGCATCGAGAGGGCCAAGTTTTGTAGATCGAAAATCACAAGCGCGCAGCGCGAGGGATTTTTGTGCAAAACTTGACCCATTCGTTGATACGCAGGATCAAAACACGAGGGAAATAACCGATTCATTTTGAAGGTCGAGTGGTATTCGACGGATTATTTTTCGCATTCGGATTTGGCCAAGCAGAGAGCGGCAGGTTAGAAAATATTAGAAATTATTCACGATGTTCTCTGACTTTTATCACGGTATTTGACAGTTATAAAAACATTTGCAAAGCTAGAGGTGAATTATCAAAAGCTATAGGTAAATTATCAGTATAATAACGAATTGGGATGTCCTTCACGTCATTAAATACCGCGCTCTGATTGGCCAGAATCCGCCTGATAAAAATAATCATAGAAATTTTCCTGTTCACCGCAAGAAATTCCCGAAATACATAGTACATGTAAAGATATGATCGCATATTCATACACATTGGAGCGTAGTCGGCACCGCCTCACAGTCGCATGAGGTCATAACGTAAATCGAGATAGTCCAACGGCTTGCGCAGACTCGAGTCTGCGCATTCTAGCAGTGCGTGTGCCTGAGTGCGGGTCTAGCTAACTGCTTTAGGTTAGATTGCGTTCTGTTAAATAATTCCAGCATTCATTTCGAATTATTCATAGTATACAACCCACTGGAAGAAGTTCGAGACGATGCGGTATTAAGTGTATTACCAGATTGCGGTTCGTGTCGAAAGTGATAGTTCGTGAAGATTTTGCACTGACAGTAAGGCATCAAGTACGACCTATATGGTATTCAGTGTAGTGCGCAGTACGCATAGTGTAGACCCGTGCGACCGGGTAGCGTGCCGAAGACTTTTGGAGGGATTATAAATAGACTGATGTAACGTGTATTTGATAGAGTGAAAGTCATCTCGTTAAACATTGTGAACCGTGGAGTTTCTTTCTAACGATGGAAATAGAGGCGCCTTATCTCCAAGCGATCCAAAAAATCGCTGGGAAAACGCCGGGAGAAAAACAAAAGACAATAAATAGTATTGCTAGACAGGTAGCTCAGGCTGAGAGTTCTGGCAGTCACTCAGTGGCTTCAGAGACACAGATTCCTGACGTTCCAGAACCATTGAAGCCAGTGGTTCGCGTCGAGGTGGCAAAAATCTTGCATCAATATGAAGTGATTGTTGAAGCATTGAAAAGCGAAGATATGAACGTTGTGAATCGAGCGCTTCAAGCGAATTGGTTTTTTGATGGCTCCGACACTAGCTTGGTAAATGCAGGATATTTCCTGGAGAACGTATTTCCAGAGATTTCACTGTTCGCACGATTAAGAATAGTGAAACATCTTGGAACTTATTTGAAAAACACTGCAGTCGCGGCGGATTTTTTCAACATCTTGACTCAACAATACGGCGTTAGTCAAGCTGTTCCATTGCTTGTCGTTTGCGACGAAGATTTTGCATTCAGGATGATAATTGAAAATAAAATTGTCCTCTCGTTGCGTATGGCAGAATCGTTGTATCGCAAATATCCGAACTTGATAATCAAATACTTGATGCTAATCAAGCCGGACGATGACGATGTCCGGAATATTCACCGGATTCACATTCGGGATTACGAAGATCTCCTTCCTGAGGTTGCTAACAACCGTTTCGAAGACTTCATGAAGATTTACAGCATGCATGAAGGCTTATACGTTAAGCTTGGCAAAAGAGCCACCAAGATATTTCTTAGAACAAAACTGAATTTGCTTGTGGAGAAGCCGGATCAGTACTTAAAATTAATATCTCTGAAAACAGCAACCCAGAAATTGTGTGTTGGCGACTTTACGAGAATGTTCAAAAATTTGTTTCCCCCGGAAAAGGACGCTTTCTGTTACAGCACACTCAACTATTATTTGGAATATTACAAACCAGAACAAGAAAAGCTACCTTTGATTCTGAACACTTTTCGCGAAATGTATGGCAGGGATTTGCTAAGCTGCAAGAGTTTAATAGATTCTGACCTTATGAAGGCGTTACCTGCAGATGACAGGGTCCGGGAGGCAAGGTTAAAGTTGGAGGATGATAAGGACTGGCATATCCATGACGTTGAGTCTTCGTGGCGATGTTATTTACCAACCTGCGATTCTATTCCTGCAATAACTAAAGAAATTGCTGAAACATCGAATGTCAATAAGCGTCGTCTCTTGTTGGAGCAACTGGTTTATACTTCGAAAGTCAACGAAGACAAAGACGCCCTTCTCAAAGTGTTGACTTACATTTACGACCGGCACAGAAATGAACAAAACTTCATTTTATACGGATGCCTGTCCAGGATTTATTACACGTTTGATTTGCTGACACTTGGTTCAAAGCATTGGGAAATTTTGAACAAATATATCAAGTTGGCTGAGATGAAAGATGACTTCGGAACCGAAGAGAATACCATGTCCCAGGTGATTGGAGCAGCTCTTCACTACTCTTTTTCGAATGGTTTGCCAGTGGATGATTATATCCGCATGTTAATCGAAGTAAAAACAAAAATGTATTGCGGTCATTGGAATATTTTAGAGGAATATCCAGACTTGGAGAGGAAGGTTTTGGATTTGTGCATAGAAGTTATACCGAAACAATATCCATTTGATCATAAGATTTGGAAACTTAAGGGAGGCGATATTATTTCTAATCTCGCATCGTCATTGTGGTGCTTTAACAAACGCAAGAAGGTTTTAACTGGCAAGCTTCAAAAATTATTCATCAAAGACTACCCGTGGCTTCTGGAAAAAATAAAAGGTCATTTTCTTGTTAAAATTGATAAAAACGATTGGGAACGAACAACCTTTTTACGTCACATTAAACAATACGATCGAGAATTATACTACGTGCTGATACGGGACCTTGAAGAGTTCTGGGCATTTGACACGGAAGTCATTTTTGACGTTCTCAAAAAACAACCACAACGAGTTCTGGATAATTGGGAAGAATGTTTGGAAAAAATTCGTCCCGATAGGTCCTTATCATCGTTTATCACTAAAAGTCGATGGTATCAACAATTACCTATAAAATTCTTCGAGGAATCTCTGAAAACTTATAAAGATTCGGAAACATGTGGTGGCTCGATGGCAACCCTAGCGTTATTAACGGACGGTGAAACTTTTACCAAAATCATCGAACCATTTGTTCCCAGCGATGAGAAACTTGATGTTGAACACCCAGAAGCGAAAAATACCTATACCATGCTGATTGCAATTGCAACAAATTTTCGAATGGTGAATCCGCCTGTCTCGTTGGACGTCATCGCAACTTTTTGCGTCGGTGATTATTTGCAAATGGCGATTCGATCTCTAACGAGCGTTTGCCGCCGAATACCCGTTGCCAAGGTAATCCCGTTTGCCACGACATTGACAAATAGGCGGGTGTCGGTTATGAAACATGGAATCAGATTAACATACTTGGTGGCACCTCTGGAAGAAGTTTACACCCACTTGACTGATTTGTGGGATTCGAAAGGCCACACGTCGATCCGACAAGTAGTTTTTACAAAAATTCATGATCTTTTCTGTAAAAAACCAGATTCTCGAGGCTGGAGTAGGATTCGCACATGTCTCGACAACCTCAATACCAATGACGACAAGGAAATCTTCAAAAAATTAACACGGCTCTCAACAGTACCAAACGAGTACCTTTACGAATACATTAGCTTGATTCTCAATGCAATGAAATCTATGGAACTAATGAGCGATGATCCTAAGATATATATCGACATCTCGTGTCAATTGATCAAAAACATCGACGGGCTTGTAACTCAAATTCTTCCGGAAGAATATTGCCAGGATTTGATTAAAGATTATCTATTCGTTTTCGACTATAATTCCGATATTTTTGACGTCGGAATGAATTTGACAGTCGACAGTTACCTCCTGTCATCCAAAAAGTACGATGAATCAAGGTTCAAGTTTTTCGGAGACTTCTTTCGACATTCAGTTGCAGAATATTGGGACAAGTCTCACCCGAAATGTTCCAAATTTTATCCGATCAACTTTATGACTCGTAAATTTTTCGGTAGGGTCTGTAAAAAAACTACTGACAAGCATGACGTACGAATTTTTGAAGCCTTCCTTGAAATATTTCAATCGGCTCTCCAGCCATGCCAAGATGCTGTTTCTTACTTAGATCTTGTTTACTCTATCGCGTACCACAAGTGTGAAACTTTGGTAGATTTTGGTAACAGCATCGCAGAGAAAATACCTGAATTGATCGAAGTTTTCTCGTCAGAATGCGTAATTTCCATGTCGATTAGATTGGCAAATTTTGCAAAACGTCGCGCATTTCCTGAATCCGAGAATGACGAAGAAAAATTACTGATTATTATTGAAGTTTTCATAAATAAGAAAACGATTCATTGTGCCTTCTTTGCTGCTAATATGTTATTCGATAACACTTCGAAAAAGCTTAATGAACGGCACACGAGTGTGGTACATGCCTTACGTAATTTGCGCCATCCCGGTGTCTCATGGTTTTTGAACGCGAGTTTAGCTACATTTGATTTTTGTGCAGATAATAATGAGTAGTCAAATCCCGTCTGAAAATTTTTAAGAAAGACCTGGTTTCGAGTAAGGTACAATTTTATGACACGAACGTATTAGTCCACCGTCAATTCAAATCTAACGGATTAAATTTGTCAATCAAACAGTATTCGAAACCGACAACATCCGAGTTTTGTTTTTGGATGTTATATGTATATATGACATTTGGGTTCCTAATTTATTATTTTTCCATGAATATGCAAATATGATCTGACATGAAAGATATTGAATGATTAGTTTGAGTACTATATTTTGTGGACATTGCAGATGTTTGTGAGATTATTGACTGTCCATTTTTTGCGCATCTTTGAGCGTGACGATCTGCTGGGAAAATTTTCTGTTACCCGTGCATTGTATTGATATAAATCGTGACATTGTTGTTTATTTTTTCATTATTGCGCACTTCTATTTTTTGTTTTTTGTTTTTTCTTTTACAAAATGTTGCATGCCATGAAGTTTACAAATATTTTTCCACTAATTTTTTGTACTATGGAACTCTTCGCTAATGAATAATTTTGATATCGCTATTTTGTATCGCAATTATATTACAGCACAATAAAATATTGATTTTCATACTAAAATGTGTTGATTTTTCAACCACCTGTGTCTAACATTTCAATTTCAGGAAACTTGTTGCTACATCTTAACGTTGCCATATTAACTTATACAATACATGTTCTTTTTGTTTTTTTGAACTTACTGTTAATGAAATTTACGCAAAGGAACGCAGAAGCTATAAATGACATAGTAAGAATTTTTCAACTAAGAACATTTACAGAAGTTTAAAATATTCAGAACTGTACTCACCTCGAAATCTCTAATTTTGTCACCTATGCTTACTCTTCGTTCTGACTCAATGTTATCTGGAAGGATGTGGTGCGAGCTGGACCTCTACAAAATTTGGTAAGAATCCGAAGCATTTGCCGAGAGTAATTTTTTTCGATCGAAGAAACGTATTTCACCTTTCCACATTCGTCTGGTCTTCTAGTTTTTATTTTTATTTCTTTACTCGTTGTTTGTTATCTTACATAATTCAATCGTAGAGCGTAGGCAGTCAAAATGCAGTATTGAAATTATGTACATTATTGTGAAATATTTTCAAATGGTTAGAACTCATTGAATGCGTTTGTATTTGCTGATATATTTGCATTTGGAATACACCGACGTAAAATATATTTCGAGGGACCGGAATTCGATTATTCGATTGATTGATATTTACGGTTGATCATTTCTTCGACTCACTAATCGGCTGAATCTAAAGTGAGGAATCATTTACTCTACCTGCATAATGTAAACAGCAGAGTGCAGATTAATTTCATCCACCGGAAATAGACTGGCCCAGCGAACACATGCACATTGAGACGCAATATGTCGTAATGAACTGATTATCTGCAAAATACTTGAGTATGCCAACTGCTGGATTTGTCATAAGTTTTGTTAAAACTCTCATGGCGATGCGGACAAAAACATCCGAGTTCTATTTTAATTATTTATTTTAGGTTTATTGCCTTTTAAATGAAACGCACTTTATATCGAATATTTTTTTCGCAACTTCATTTGCTCCAGAAATAATCCTCTCGAAGAATAACAAAGAAAATATAAGTTCAATAAAATGTACAGTTAGCAATAACTGTTCCGGAGATTAACACACGGTATATTATTGAGAATATAGAATCGTATAGCTACATACCAATATTTGGTGTTGCGAATTCGTAAGAAGTTTTAAACATCTGCAAAGTGCATAATAAAAGTCATTGGAAGCTTTCCTGTTGACTGCAGGGGATTCCTGAGACACATCATACATGCAGCGATAATCGTATATTATTGATAATACGCAGTGAGGCGTAGCCGGCGCCACGTGACTGTCGCTTGTTGACGTCATCACACGCCGAGGCAGTCCAACGACTTGCGCGGACTTGATCTGCGCATTGTACCAGTTCGTGCGTCGAGCAGTGCGGTTCTAGTTAACCGTTATAGGTTGGATTACGTTCTGTCAATTGATTTTTACATTCATTTCGAGCTAAGCATAGTATACAATCCAGTAGAAAGAGTCCGTGACGATATTGAATGTGTTATATTAGAGTGTGGATCGCGTAAAAAGAGATAATTCATGAAAATTTTTGCATGGACAATAAGTCATAACAAAGCCGCATCGTTTACAGTGCAGTGCGCCCGGCGCGAAGTACAGACTCTCGTGACTGTGTATTTATATCGGTGTACCGGCTAAAACTTTTGAAGGTATTGTTGATAGTTTGTTGTGACTGTTGACGTGCCTTGATTCGAGTGAAAGTTAGACTGTTGGACATTTCGAATCTTGGGATTTATTCTTAACCATGGAAATAGAAGCGCCTTATCTCCAAGCGATTCAAAAAATCGCTGGGACGACGCCGGGAGAGAAACAAAAGACAATAAAAAGTATTGCTAGGCAGATAGCCGAGGCTGAGAGTTCTGGCGGTCATTCAGTGGATTCTGAGACACCGATTCCTGATGTTCCAGAACCATTGAAACCAGTGGTTCGCGTCGAGGTGGCAAAAATCTTGCATCAATATGACGTGATCATTGAGGCTTTGAAAAGCGAAGATATAAACGTTGTGAATAGAGCACTCCAAGCGAATTGGTTTTTTGATGGCTCCGACACTAGTTTGGTAAATGCAGGATATTTCATAGAGAACGTGTTTCCAGAGGTTTCATTATTCGCACGATCAAGAATAGTAAAACATTTTGCAACTTATTTGAAGAACACTGCGGTTGCAGGTGATTTTTTTCTCGCGTTGACGCAACGATATGGTGTTGATCAAGCTATTCCGTTGCTTGTAGTTTGCGATGAAGACATGGCGTTCGCGATGATAATTGAAAATAAAATTGTACTTTCGTTGCGAATGGCAGAATCGTTGTATCGGATATATCCAAACTTAGTAATCAAATACTTGATGCTGAGCAAGTCGGATGATGATGATGATGTCCGAAATCTTTACCGGATTAATATTTGTGATTACAAAAATTTACTTCCAGAAATTGCGAACAACTTTTTCGAACAATTTATGGAGATTTATCGCATGCATGACGGCTTAGACGTTAAACTTGGCAAAAAGGCTGCGAATACATTTGTCAAGACTCAACTGAACTTACTAGTAGAGAAGCCACACCAGTACTTAAAATTAGTATCTCTGAAAACAGCCACTCTAAAATTAAGTGCTGGTGACTTTACAAAAATGTTTAAGAATTTGTTTCCCGCAGAAAAGGACGCTTTCCGTTACAGCACACTCAACAGTTATTTGAAATATTATGAACCAGAACAAGAAAAGGTGCCTTTGATTTTAAATACTTTTCGCGAAGTGTATGGCAAGGATTTGCTAAGTTGTAAGGATTTAGTAGATTTTGACCTCATGAAGGTGTTACCTGCAGACGACAGAGTTAATCAGGCTAGGATGAAGTTGGAAGATGATAAAGATTGGCATTTCTACGACACCGAACATTCGTGGCGATGTTATTTACCAGCCTGCGAGTCTATTCCCATCATAAGGAAAGAAATTTCTAAATCTTCAGAGGCCAGTAAACGCGGTCAGTTGTTGAAGCAATTGATTTATACTTCCCAAGTCAACGACGACAAGGACGCTTTTCTTAAAGTGTTGAATTACATTTACGACAAACATAGAAATGACCAGAAGTACATCTTTTATAGTTGCCTGTCGCTGATGTGTGACTCGTTCGATTTGGCGACACTGAGTTCGACTCATTGGGAAGTTTTAAACAAATACATCAAGTTGGCTGAGATGCAAGATGATCTTTGTAACGAAACGGATACTATGTCGCGAGTGATTGGAGCAGCTCTTCGTTACTGTTTCTTGAACGGTTTGCCGATGGCCGATTACATGCGCGTGCTCGTGGATATGAAAATAAAAATGTATCATGGCAATTTTAATATCTTAACGAAACATCCTGATTTGGAAAGAATGTTTTTGAATTTGTGCATAGAACTTATTCCAAAACAATATCCAGCTGATAACGAGATTTGGAAAGATAACGTGGCCAATGTTATTATTAGTCTGTCATCGTCAATATGGGATTTCAACGGACGAAACAAAGTTTCGAATGGCAAGGTTCAGAAACTATCCGTCAAAGACCACCCGTGGCTTTTCGAGAAAATTAGAGTTTACGTTCTTGGTGGAAATGACGGTAATGATTACTTGAAAAAGAGCTTTGTTAAATCCTTTAAGCAAAACGAGCGGGATTTATACTATCTGTTGATACGCGACCTCGAAAAATTCTGGACTTTTGATACAGATGTCATCTTTGACGTTCTGAAAGGACAACCGCAACGAGTTTTGGATAATTGGAGAGAGTGTTTTGGAAAAGTCCAAAGCGCGCTTAATTACGAGCACCACCCATCAGTGTTCATTGCCAAAAGTCGATGGTATCAACAGTTGCCGATAAAATTCTTCAAAGAATCTCTAAAATCTTGTAAAAATCCGGATTCATGCGTTGTATCGATAGTAACCCTTGCGTTATTAACAGATGGTGAAACCTACAGGAAAATCATCGAACCATTCATTCCTAGCGATGAGAAAATTGACGTTGAACACCCTGAGGCGAAAAATAACTATAAGATTCTACTTGCTATTGCATCAAATTTGCGAAAAGTAAATCCGCCTGCCTCCTTGGACGTAATCTCGAGATTTTGCGTCGGTGATTATTTACAAATGGCAATGCGTTCTCTAATAAGCGTGTGTCGAAGAGTATCGGTCGCCAAAGTAATTCCGTTCGCAATGGAGTTGACAAATAGGCGGGTGTCGGTGATGAAGCATGGTATCAGAATAATGTACTTGGTGGCTCCTCTGGAAGAAATTTACAGCTACTTGACGGATTTGTGGAATTCGGAAGGTCATACGTCTATCCGATTAGTGGTTTTCACTAAAATTTATGATCTTTTCTGCAAACAACCGGATTCTAGAAGCTGGCGTATGATTCGCACATGCCTGGACAACTTGAATACCAATGACGAAGACGAGATCTTCAAAAGACTGACGGGGCTCTCAACAGTCCCAAACGAGTACCTCTACGAATACATTAAATCGGTTCTCAACACAATGAAAGCCATAGAACAAAAGAGCGATGACCCTAAGCCATACATCGATGTCTCGTGCCAATTGATCAAAAACATCGACGGGCCTATAACTGAAATTCTTCCGGAAGAATATTGCCAGGATTTGATCAAGGAATTTCTATTTGTTTTCGATTATAATTCCGATATTTTTGCTGCCGGAATAAATCTAACAGTTTACAATTACCTTCTGTCGTCTAAAAAATACAATGAAGCAAGGTTCAAATTTTTCGGAGACTTTTTCCGAATTTCGGTCAAAGAGTATTGGGACAAAACTCACCCGAAATGTTTCAAATTTTTTCCAATGAACTTTATGACTTGCAAATTTTTCGCTAGGATTTGTAGTATAACTAATGACAGACACGGCGTACGAATCTTTGAATCGTTTTTAGAAATCTTTCAATCAGCTCTCCAGCCATACCAAGATGCTGTTTCTTACATGGATCTTGTTTACTCTATTGCGTACCACAAGTCTCAGACATCGGTAGATTTTGGTAAAATGATAGCCGAGAAAATACCTGAATTGATCGAAATTTTTTCTTCAGAATCCGTAATTTCCATGTCAAATAGATTGTCAAGTTTTATAAGACATCGAACATTTTGTGAAACTGAAAGCAACGAAGAAATGCTGATGGCTATCATTGAAGTATTCGTGAATAGCGGTGCAATTCATTGCGCTTTCTTTGCTGCCAATATGGTATTCAACAACTCGTCGATAAAGCTTAATGAACGGCACAAGGCTGTGGTACACGCCTTGCGAAATTTCCATAATCCCGGTGTATCTTGGCTTCTTAACGAACGTTTAGCCACATTCGATTATTGTACAAATACGAATGATTAATTTTATCTTTTTATCGGAATGTGAAAAAATCCTGATTTCATGCAAAGTACGATTTTATGACACGCATGAATATGCTTTTGTTAACTCAAACCGAACAGATTACATTTTTCAGTCATAAAATTAATTCGAAACTTGTATTTAATATGTGATATTCTCTTCCTTAATTTGTTTTTTTTTTTATATATTTTTATATATTTTATATCTTACGAGATATATTGAATGCTTAATTATAATTATTATACACTCTGTAGTTCCTGACAGGTTTTTGCGAGATTATTGATAACTGATAAGTTTATTATTTCCGCATCCTGAAACTCAATAATTGTGTTGAACACAATTTGATTTCTTTGTCTTATTATTTTACATTTCTATTTTTATTTTCATTTTTTTCTACATAATACTGCATGTTATTAAATTCAAAGATATATATTCTCAGAAATATTTTTATATCACCTTTGTACCATGATTATACTATATGAAATATAAAGATTTTTTTACCAAAAATTATCGATCTCTTAATCATACCGTCATCGGATAATATAATTTTCAGGTAAATCATTTTCTTTTCAGCTAGATGTTAATATCATGTTGATGTACACCCTTCGAGGTAAGCTTTTCGTTCGTATAATTGAAGAGGTTGAAACAAAAAGTGTATGAGTAACCAAATTCGTAATTTTTACGCTGATAAGATTTAAATTACCAAAACTATACTTATATTTATCTAAAAATCTCAAACTTCGTCACCTATACCTTATCCCAATCCCTTTTTCAATTATTACTGGATCATCTGATTGTGAACAACAATATTCGAGTATATATATCAATGATTACACTACAATGGGGCAGATTTTGTATAGCATGCCTGTTTTATTTACTCTTGCATTACTCAATATCAGGTACTGTATAAAGTTTGGATACCTATATCTGATGATTTCAATAATTTGAAATATCAACCGAGTGTAAATGATTTCTCCTCTGTATTTGCATGTCTTGTATAGCATTTTTGTTGGCTTGTTTTTCAACGATTCTATAAATCTATGTAACATATTCACTGTTCAGGTTACCATTCACTATCTCGAAACACAATAAGTATGTGGTCGTACAGTTTTACACGGTACACGCACGTAAGTATGTGAATAGCTTAGCTTTAGAGAATGGAGCCTCACATGACGAAACATCATATGGATAAAGCAGCAGCGTTTGTGACAGCAGATCTCATCTTGTAATTGGAAAATCGGTTGGTAACAAGAAAAGAGGAATAAAAGAAAACAATAAATAGAAATGAAATAAAGAAACTGTTAAGATACGACGTTGATCAACCAAATTCTGAGATATCATGTTGTTTTGCTCAGCTGTCGAATGTTCATTAATCACACAGCTTTGCGGCCAGCACCACAAGATTATTTATTACATATATTCGCGTGGCTTTATCAGGCCACTGACATAAATATACCAGGAATGCTCACTGCCGTACTGGGGGCAGCAGATTTGTGCGCTGAGAGATATATGGCTCGAAATTATCAGGGGATAGGTACACTGACAATACTGGGATCTGTGGCCCCCAAAATATGCAACCGGAGGTAAATTTTGATTTAAGATGGAAATACTCCAGCAATAACTAACTCGAGCGCCCCCATCGTAAAAACACTCAAGTCAAGTATCGCCTGCAATATTGCTAACTCAAACCATGATGTACGTTCGCTTGCATATTTTCAGGGCAACGGATTCCGGTATTGTTAGTATTCTATTTTGTACTGTAGTAGGGTAAAGTTGTTATCGATGGACCGGTGCAACCTATGAACCAGTTGAATATTCCAAAAACGCGTAGGTAGATAGAGCTCATTTGAGTTAAAATTGAGTGCACTAGTCGAGAAGAGTTAAAAAAAATGTTGGAAAGAGTCACTCGGTTACAATATTGCTGAAATCTAGTAAAGTAAGAATTAGCCTTCTCTGATCTTATTATTCATGATTTTGCAAATGTGTTCGAATCCTTATACCATTTCTTGAGGTAAAATCGTCTTGCATGCTTCGATAGCTGAAAGTTTCAAGATTTGAAACGATACTGGACATTTATTTGTAACTATTCCAACTGGGGGGTAGGGGAGAGAGGGGGAATGGCGGTCACTTAAGCAGAAATTGCAATAACTGGGGAAATGACGATCGGAAAAAAGTCAGTTATATAGGATATGGTGGAAAATTTCATTCACATTGACTGCTATGAACGGTATTCAGATCTTCGACAAACTCCACATGCTAACTTCACATCTATGGAAAATGAAATCGACCGGCATTACCCGACCTAGTCGGGTAATGACGGTCGCCACAAAATGCATTGACGGTCAAAGTGGGGTAATGGTAATCGCACACGAAAATCTTGTGAAAATTGCTTTAACCGAAAATATTTATACTTTGATTTATTTTTTATTTTTATTTTTTTATTTTTTCCTTATTTTTATTTTTATTTTTATTTGCATTTTTCTACTCGGACAGCATGACCGGCATAACCCCAACACGTCGAATCAGCTTTGACTTGTTGTTTCAATCACAAAATATATTATAATCAAAAATTATTAATATGTAGAATTAAGAGAAAGGCTGAATTAACCACCCTGTAATATTATTTGTTACGTAAATGTGACAAAAATGCAACATATCTCTTATAAATCGCATCCAAAAAATTAGAGTGACACTACCCCATAACTACCGATTGTCACGAAGAGCCGAATCCTTAAACCAAGATGGCAAGCTCGAGGCCAGTAGTTTGTATCTGCATCCTCTACGTGGTAGCAGTAGAGTCGTTATTTTCAAATGCATAGAATACGAGATATTGACATGACCGCCATTACCCACTGACCGCCATTCCCCCTCCCTCCCCTAGTAGATCAGATTATGTGTTGCTTTGCAAATTTTCATGGATGGACCATGAAACAGTGCCATGAATGGACCAGTAGTCCATAATGGTAGATAGTCTATGATAGTTAAAAAAAAAAAAAAAAAAAGAATACGGATCTACAGAAAGATTTTTATCTAGTTTTTAATGAGCCTTAGATATAAGATATTGTTTTGATATGCAAAGACGTGTAAAATCAAAGACTTTTATTTTATACTTTTGAACTGATATCCAAGATTAGATAACGTACTCATATAAATGCGATTTTGTATGATATAACTTTTGAGACTGCTGTTTACATAAAAATCTACCCACAGTTAATCAATTCATTATTGACAACAATCATATTAAGTCATTAAACTGTTTGAAGTTCATTATTTCGGTGGTCTAACGAAGGAAACCGAGTGGTCCACAAGCACATTTATGGAGAAGGGTTGCCACGAATGGACGAAATGCAAGAAAAAAAAAAAAACCAAAATCGGTTTTGCTAAGTCGACAATGAATGACAATTTTCTCTACATGTGACTGTTTTGTAGAAAAGGTTTCAATGAAAAAATCCACCATTGGTTTTGCATGTCTGATATAAAAATGTAATTTTTATGACCAGTTTCGCTTAGGGGGTCCATCGATAGCATCTTTTTTCTAATCCAGGGGATTCACAACCGCGTTGTGCCACGTATCTTCTGCATGCGGCTTGTCGATTCTGTTAACTTTATCTGTCAAGTTTATCTACATCACCCATCTCGATCTAATCATTCGAGGCATATGTATACTTCACGACGACAAGTCCGAGCCGGTATCAAGTGTGTTACTAGATCGTGGTTCGCGTCGAAGACGTTGATAACTTGTGACAGCCCTTGGACGGACAATCTTCTGTAATCTACCGCGCCGTCAGTTTAATGTGGTGCGTCGTATGCGAAACATAGACGCCACGGTTATAAGTAATTATAATAGTGAAGCACTGGTAACACGGTACCGAAAAAGTACTGAAAGGGCGAAAACTAGACTATAGACTACTGATAGGTATTGTTAGACGTGTAATTATTCAAGCAAAATTCGATTTCCAGAAAGAGAATAATTTGTAAAATGGGAGTCGAGGCGCCTCATCTTCAAGCGATTCAAGCTATCGCTGGCACAACACCGGGCGAGAAATATAAGACAATAAATATTATTGCCAGGCAGATAGCGGAGGCTGAAAGATCAAGCGGTAATTCAGTGAAAACTGATTCAAAAATTTCCCATGTTCCGGAACTATTGATGCCATTGATTCGTGTCGAAGTAGCAAAAATCTTGCACCAATATGAAGGGATCATCGAGGGCTTGAAGAGCGAAGATATAACCGTTGTGAATCGAGCCCTAAAGGCAAGGTGGTTCTTTGATGGATCGGACAGTAGCTTGGTGAACGCGCAATATTTCCTGGAAAAGATTTTTCCCGAGATTTCGCTGTACACGCGGTTCAAAATACTGAAAAAATTGAGTGTTCATTTGAATAATACGGCGATTGCGATGGATTTTTTTCTCGCCTTGGATAAACAATACGGCATTAGTCAAGCTCTGCCGTTGCTTGTAGCTTGTGATGAAGACTTTGCGTTTAAAATGGTGACCGAGAAAGAAATAGTACTTTCAGAGAGGATGGTGACAATGCTTTATCGAAAATATCCTGAACTGGTAATCAAATACTTGAGGCTAAGCAAGCTCCAAACTAACTTTCATTATTACGATGATTTCTTTACTGAGGTTGCTAACGACCGTTTAGAAGACTTCATGGAAATTTTTCGTATGCAAGATATGTTTCATAGGAACTTTGTAACCTACTCTATTCGGAAGCTTGGCAAGAAGGCCACCGACACGTTTATCAAAACTCAGTTGGATTTTTTAGTAAATAAGCCAGACGAGTATTTGAGATTAGTATCATTGAGAACATTGACTCGGAAATTATCCATTAGTGACTTCAAAAGAGTGTTCAAGAGTTTATTCCCGGCGAATGTAAACGATTTGAATTATGGTGGTTTGCGCAAGGTGATCCAACATTTGGAATTTTATACACCGAAACAAGAAAGGGGACATTTGGTTATGAATACTTTCCGCGAACTGTATGGCAAGGATTTGCTAAGTTGTAAGAATTTAATGCATTCTGACTTCGTGCGCCTGCTATCTGCAAACGACAGGGTCAAGCAAGCTAGAATGATGTTGGAAGATGATGAGGTTTGGCATTTCTATGACACCCAACGTCCCTGGCGATGTTATTTACCAACCAATGAGTCTATCCCTGCTATAACCGAGGAAATTTCTAAATCCTCGAACGCGGATGAGCGTATTAAATTGTTCAAACAGCTGGCTTATACTTGCGAAGTAAACGGCGATAAGCACGCTCTTCTAGGAGTATTGAATTATATTTGCGATACACACAGGAATCACCAACAATTTGATTTCTACGGCTATCTTTCAGAAAGTTTCAACTGGATTGATATGCCGACGCTTAGTTCGACTGATTGGAAAATATTGAACAAATATATCGAGTTCGCAGAAATTCAGTATCTTGATTCCTCATCATGGTGTGATCGGTATAGTGCTTCAAAAATTATGGAAGCGAGGATTTGCTACTGCCTGTTAAATCGTCTTCCCTTGGACGATCACATGCCGATATTTGTCGCTATGATGTTTAGCTTATTACATTCGATATTTCAATATCCAATTGCGAATTCCGAATTGCAGAAGGCGTTATTAGAAACGGTGATAGATTTTATACCGAAGCAATATCCCGATGACCACGAGATTTGGAAAGACGGGCATGGGGAAATTATTTATAATCTCGTATCCTCACTATTGGAATTCAATAATCGTCACAGAGTCAATTCGAATGCCAAGCTTCGGAAGTTATACATCAGAGACTATCCGTGGCTCCTAGAGAGAGTCAAAGCTTTCGCCTCTCATGAATTTCTGGACGGTAAGAGACTTTCGAAACTCTTACAAAAAAATGATAAAAATTTTTACTATACTTTCATTGGTGACCTTGACAAATTCTGGGAAACCGACGCAGAAATCATGTTTGATGTTTTGAACAGATATCCACAACGAGTCTTGGATAATTGGAAAGAGTGTTTAGAAAAAGTTCACAGCGCGATTGATCCTCAAGATCGCGGCCGATCAAGATTCATAATCAAAAGTAGATGGCATCAAGAGTTACCCTTGAAACTCTTCAACGAAAGTCTGAGGATCCATAACGACGGTCCGAAGACAAGCATTGGCGCGGTTCTGACTCTGGCGTTATTGACCGACGGTGAAAATTACACAAAAATTATCGAACCGTTTATCCCGAACAATGAGAAAGTGGATACCGATGACTCTATTGCCAGAAACACCTTCAAAATTCTGTCTGATATCTCTGAATGTTTGTGGAAAGTCAATCCGCCAGTACCGTTGGATGTAATCGCGAAGTTCTGCGTCGGAGACTATCTACAAATGACACTGCGATCTGTAATGAACGTTTCTCATCGCGTATCAATCACCAAGGTCTACAAATTCGCCGAAGCGTTGACTGATAGACGTGTGTCGGTTATGAAACATGGAATCAGAATGATGTTCCTGGTGGCACCTCTCGAAGAAATATATACTTTCATTACCCATCTGTGGAATACGCAAGGCCATAAATCCATACGAGAGCTGCTCTTCTTGAAGATTTGTAGTCTTTTCTCAAGCCAGCCGGATTCCCGTAACTGGCACATTTTCAAAAAGTGTCTGAATTCCTTGAACGCTGGCCAGGATTCCGAGGAGATCTTTCAAAGTTTACCATCCCTTTCGAGAATACCATCCGAGTACATACATGAGTATATTAAAACGGTTCTGAACATCTTGGAATACATGAAAGAAGCGAGCGAGGACACCAAGACATACGCCAAATTGTCGTCCAAACTCATCAGCGAAATCGGCGCGCCTATTGCTGACATTCTTCCTGAAGAATATTGCCAGTTTTTGATCCGAAAATTTCTATTCGTTTCCGACTATGATTCAAATATTTTCAAAACTGGTAGAAACTTTGCCATCAATAGTTATCTTCTAGGGTCAAAAGAGTACAATGAATTGAGGTTTAAGTTTTTCGGAGATTTTTTTCGAGACTGCGTCAGAGAGTATTGGGACAGGTCTCACTCGAAAAATTCCAAATTTTATCCAATGAACTTCATGGTCCGCAAGTTTTTCACTGACCCTTGGCGGAACTTCGGCTACGAAAGGCATTTCGAATCATTGCTGGAGATATTTCAGTCGGCGCTTCAGCCACATCAAGATGCTGTTTCTTACTTGCACCTCGTTTTTTCAGTCGAGTATCAAAAGTCAATGACTGCGGTGAATTTTGGTAGAAATATGGTGCATAAATTACCTGAATTGATCGACGTTTTATCTCCAGCATGTTTAATTCTTATTGCGGATAGATTAGACGAATTTATAAGCCAGCACGGGTTCTGCGAACCTTACTTAGACTCGATGAACAGTATGTCTGACGTTTTAGTCGAGAATGGAACGATTCATTGTGCTTTCTTCGCTGCCTATCTGTTGTTTCACAAACGGCATCGAAGAGACTTCGACGAACGGGAGAAGCCTGTAGTAAACAAATTACGCGATTTAAATCATCCCGCGATTTCATGGCTTGTCAACCGGCATAAAGCATCCGCCAATATTTAAGCGAGCCTCATCGATACCCATAATGTCAAGTTTGTGATATTTTGAAAGACTTGATATCAAGTGGAATTAAATTTCGTGGTATAAATCAGCCCTTTGTTAATAAAATAACGTCGTTATAGTATTGAGATTAAAATAACTTTAGCGATATATCAAGTTTATCCGGACTCGACTGCTCTAAAATTGTATTACCAGTCTATCAAAGGTTGAAAATGTGTTATTCTTCTTCTGTTTCAAATAAACCAAATGTTGAATTAAAAAAAAAAAAAAATCCAATATACAGAGTTTCTAATGTCATAACAACGATCTGGATAAATAATATCATTAGTCCTCTTATTGTCTGATCTGTACGCAGGCATGTGGATCGTCGGCTCCTGATGCAGAAATATGGTTTTTCAATTTTTTGGAAATTCCTCCATCCACGAATAAGAGGAGCCCTGCACGGGAAAAAAAACCAGTGAAATTCACAGGGCGAACTGTGTGGCCCTGTAAATTTCACTGTTACCTTTTTTCCATTTGGTCATCGGAGGTAGGTGCCAATTCGTTCTTATTCTCATTAGTTATAATTATCAAAAATTGTTCTCTCAGTTGAGGGTTTCATCTAGTCAGGAAGTGCGAATTGAATGACAGCGCACGAATGTTCGGTGCTTCTTTTCGATTGTCATTCTCCTCAGCGGTAGTTGAAGTCATGCGATTTTATATTACATTTGGCTTTGGTATCAAATCAAAGATGAAATATAGACCCATGCTTTGTTAACGTTCGATTTTAGAGGAAAAAGTTCATTCATCTACACTGATAGAAAAGATCGTTTATAGTCAATGAAACGTGCACAACTAGATCAGAATTTAGCGAACATTTGATCCGAAAGAACATTCACCAACTGTGAGATTTTTGTCATTAACTGTTAATACAGTCGTTCCGTACAAATCTCTTGTCGTTAATTATCAACTCTTGTCGTTAATTATCAACGAACGTTCATTTGATCTATTCCAAATCCACGTTCGTTAGTAGTTAAGTCAAGTCATTGGAACCAAATGATCTTTTCTATCAGTGTATCCCGTCGCGAAAAATATGAACTACAGGTAGTTTCCGCAAGGTTCTTCATAAGTTTAAAGTATAATTTCAAAATTTGTAAAAAAGAGGAACACAGATCTATACTTCATCTTTGGAATGTTAAGACCAAGAGAAATCCATTGCTTTCGCTCACCACGTGGATTTCGGAGTCCATACCATAAATGTTCAGGATGTTTTCGAGGGAATCTAACAAATTCATAATTTCGCTCGAATTCAAGATTTTCCTATTCGACAAATACAATTCGAATTTCTCGTACTACTTTGTGCAAAGAAGATTATACTGACGGGGCCTTTGCTTCAGATTCATAACAAAAACGCTACTGGTTCAGAACATAAGTAGTAAAACTCGAACCAAACATTTGTTGCTTCGCAAAATGGAAACCGGCGTATATTTATAACACTGATAATGACACCTAAAAATTTCGATATTTTTGCCAGGCTTTTGAGATACACGGATGAATACCGCTCATTGCATTCATTGCAATATCCCAATTTTTCGGATAGAAAAAATATCTGGTACGTATTCTCAGAAAAGATTGTTTTCGTGGACGGTCATGTGTTACAACTTATCGCATGACGTTCTTAAGCTACAATCTGGAGCCTGCAAGTCGTGTCAGGTTGTGTACCGAAGTCTCTGATAATCCATCGATAAGATAATTATGCCTTTTATATCAAGCTAATCATGCTACATAATTTCCAACGAAGAGTCCTCGACGTTATTAAGTAGCGTACTACAGTCTGGCTCTCATCAAAGAGGCTGATTATTTCTATACTCTAAGTGAACTAGTGAACGCAAACTGATATCACTACGTATTTAAGTGTAGTATCGGTTTTGAGGTGCTAAAAAAGTTTCACGAGAATCAGAACTAGACTATTGTGGGTATTTGATATGCAAAATTATTGACTAAAAAATTGAACTATTGTATGTTCCGATCGGTGAGATTGATTGATAAAGATGGAAATAGAGCCGCGTTATCTTCAAGCGATCCAAGCTATCGCTGGCACAACGCCAGGCGAGAAATATAAGACGTTGAATATCATTGCCAGGCAGATAGCTCAGGCTGAGAACTCTGGTGGTCATTCAATGAATGTTGATTCAAGAATTCCCAACTTTCCTGAACTATTGATGCCATTGATTCGCGTCGAGGTGTCAAAAATCTTGCATCGATATGAAGGGATCATCGAGGGGTTGAAAAGCGAAAATATAACCGTTGTGAATCGAGCCCTTAAAGCAAGATGGTTCTTCGATGGCTCGGACAGTAACTTAGTGAACGCACAATATTTTCTGAATAACATTTTTCCGGCTGTTTCGCTATACGCGCGCTTCAGAATCGTGAAGCAATTGGGTATTCATATGAAAAATACGACAATCGCGGTAGAATTATTTCTCGCCTTGGTTGAACAATACGGCATCAATCAAGCTCTTCCGTTGCTTGTAGCTTGCGACGAAGACTTTGTTTCCAAGATTGTCATAGAGGATAAATTAGTTCTTTCAATGAGAATGGCGAGAGCTATCTACCGGAGATATCCTCATGTGATAATCAAATACTTGATGTTAAACAAGCCAGTTGATGGCAATATTATCGTTAGTCAGTGGCAAAATATTCTTGTTGATATTGCTAATAACCATTTAAAAAACTTCATGGACATTTACGACATTTATGGCGGCATATCTAATATTGTGATTAATTCGATTGAAACCAAGACGTTCCTTGAAACTCATAAGGACTTGTTGGTGGAGAAACCAGGGAAGTACTTGGAATTTTTATCTCTTGAAGCAGTTACCGAGAACTTGTCCGTCGAGGAGTTCGAAAAAATGTATAAAAATTTATTTCCTTCTAACCAGACAGCTTTCGATTACAGCCAAGTGAACAAATACTTAGAGTATTATAAACCGGAACGTGATAAAATTTTACTAATTATGAAAATTTTTCGCGAAGTTTACGGCAAGGATATCCTCAGTTGCGAAGATTTGATAGATGCTGAACTCATGGAAGTGTTACCTGAAGCCGACAGGGTCCATCAGGCGAGGTTGAAATTAGCTGAAGACAGGAGTTGGGACCATGACAAATATATCGAAGAGCCTGAAGAATCATGGCGATGTTATCTACCGACCAGCGAATCGATCCCTTCTATGATTAAACAAATGGCATCATCTTCGGACGTCGGTATTCGAGGGAGCTTGTTGGCACAGCTTGCCTGTACTTGTAAAATAAACGACGACAAAGACGCTCTTCTTCAAGTGCTAATTTACGGGTACGGTTACAGGAACGATCAACAGTTCGTCGTTTGGAATTTCCTTTCAAAGGTTCTCGAGTACTTCGATCTTGCTTTACTCGGTGCGGCTCATTGGGAAATTCTTGACAAACACATCAAGTTTTTAGAAATGAAATATGACACTCTTGGAGGAGAGAATCAAGAGATATTTAAGAACTTGGTCAAAGAGGCCCTTCACTACCGCTTCTTAAACGATCTCCCATTGGAAGATTACGTGACCATATTCCTGAATTTATTCTCAACGGGTCATTATTTTGGATCGTTTATATCCAAGAGATATCCAGACGTCAATAAAAAGCTCTTCGATTTGTTCATGGAAGCTTTTCCGCAGCAATATCCCTCGCCGTGCGAAAATTGGGGTATAATTACGTCGCTCCTATATGCACTTCCGGTTATCATACAAAGTAGCAAATTTTCTAATGGCAAGTTTAAGAAATGGTCGATGAAAGACTATCCGTGGCTTCTTGAAAATGTGAAAAATTTCATGCGGTCCTTAATTACGACAAACGATTACCGTACGATACCGCAAATTCTAGAAATCATAAAAAAATCAGAGCCAGATTTATACTACGTTTTTTTGAACGACGTTGATAGATTCTGGGATTTACGTATAGAAATGTTTTGCGACGTATTAAAAAACACACCACAACGAATTCTGGATAATTGGCAAGTGTGTTTAGAAAAAGTTCAAAGCACCTTCAAATGGGTGCGACGTAAACGGGGCAGCTTTGCATTTTTCATAAAGAAATGTCAGTGGTATCAAGACCTGCCTATGAAATTCTTCAACCATGCACTCGCGAGGTATAACGATCCGAAAGAATCTTTTACCTCTCTGTTAACTCTGACATTATTATCAGACGGTGAAACTTTTACGGAAATTATCGAGTCATTAATGCCCTGCAGTGATCCGAAAATTGATGACCATCACCTTAAGCCGGTGACTACTGATACCAGGCTACTTACCTGCGCATCTAATTTGCGCATAGTAAATCCGCCAGTATCGTTGGAGACTATCGAAAAAATTTTTCATGATGAATATTTGAAAATTGCGATGCAGTCTCTAACCGCCGTTTCTCACCGAATCACCGTCTCCAAGATAATTCAATTCGCAGAGACATTAGCGCATAGACATTCGACGACTATGCGGTACGCGATCGAATTGATGGACTTGGTGGCACCGGCAGAGCATATACATACCTTCCTGACTGACCTGTGGAATAAGGAAAGTGATACATCGGCCGGACTGGTGGTTGTCAACCGCATTCATTCCCTGTTTTGCAAACACCCGAATCCCAGTAGCTGGCGAATGATCCGGACATGTATAGATAGCTTGAACATCAACTTTGAAGATAAGATCTTTAGACGGTTGATGAGGATATCTAGAATACCAAAGGAGTACCGGGACGAGTACGTCAAGTATATTGTCAACCTAGTGAAGTCTATGGAATATAACAGCGATGCTAATCCCAAATCACACATCAACAAATTGAACAAATTAAGCAAATTTCTCGAGGAACCCATAAGTCAGATTCTTCCGGAAGAATATATTCAGAATTTGATACGGAAATATTTGTTCGATTCGAACTATGATAAGGATATCTTCGAAGCCGCGACAGAACTCACAATAAACTACCTTTTAGAGTCAGAATTGTATAACGAATTACGAATTCAATTTTTCGGTAACTACTTCCGAGATTCAATTACGGAGTATTGGAACAAGCCTGACAAAAAAATTGGGCAATTTTATCCAATGCACGTTATGGTCTACAATTTCTTCACTAAAATTAGCCGCAGAACCAATCACAGACATGACGCGCGAATCTTTGAATCCTTGCTGGAAATATTTCAGTCAGTGCTCCGGCCAGCCGAAGATTGTCTTTCTTATTTGGAACTTTGCTATTCGATCGAGTTTCACAAGTCGTTGACTTCGGTCGATTTCGGTACGAGAATGGTGGCGAAGATTCCTGAATTGATAGAAATTTTATCTCCGGAATGCGTTGCGTTTATGACGGACAGATTGACTAATTTTCTCAAATCTCGTACGTTTCGCAATGTGGAAAACAGCGGCGAACAGCTTATGTCTATCATCGAAGTGCTCGCGAGCAGTAGAGAAATTTATTGCGGTTTTATTGCTGCAAAAATTTTGCTCGACAATGATTTGGAAATTCCTAACGAACGGATGGAGACTGTCGTACACACTTTACGCAATTTTCATCATCCCGGTATTTCGTACGCTCTAAACGAACGTGCGGCTACCTTCGAATTACCCTAAACCCGAGGAGGTAACCACTTCAAACTTGTGTGTCCCAACTATTTCACATTTCAAAATCATTTCATATGATTTCACAACTATTTCATATCATTTCGCGATCATTCCACAAGCATACCATTTGACAGGCCCTTCATATCATTTTAAACCATTTCACAATAATTTCATAGCTAATTGTCCCAACTATTTCACGAGTAGTGACCCCCTCGCCTAAACCACCATGATTTGACCAATCATTTCACGAAGTTTAAAAAACTCTTCTATCAAACGAAGTACGATTCTATGGCATGAAGGGGTCCTTCCCAAATTAAAATCAAGAGTCAGACACAACTATATCGGTTTTTGTACACATCAATTGTCACCCGCTGAATTTCTCATGCCTAATATTTCGAAGTAAAATATATTTTCCGAAGCATATTTTGTGCATGGTTTTGTATCATATTAAATAGGTATATACTTATACGATATGGAATATCAAAATTGTTGTAATGAGGATTTCTAAACTTTTTTCTTCCCGCATTTAATATTTTATTTTCAGTAAAGCTACGTATAAGCTAGCCGATATCGATGATGATATTGAATTCATATTCCACGTTTCTCGATTAGCTATAATCATTGCAGCTAATCGATTGCATAAATCGACCTAAATATAAACCAAATTCTTATGCTTGTTGCAAATATTTTCATTTTCAAAACTACTACGACTACTTGCCAGTCATATCTACACATAATTCCTGAGCTTGATAAGTACGTTATGCGAATTTACCCTGTAAATATATTTAGTATAAATCTCAACCAGCCACGTCTAAAGCTCTCGTAGTGTACGTGGTCGTTGAGCCATTCAGTAAACAAGCTTGCAGAACAATATACGGTACCAAAATTACGTGGTCTCATCTGCAGATATCTAGATTCTAGTTAAGACATGGATTGTTTAGAGGGGATCGAGCTTCAACCCTTACAATAGACTCGTATGGGTATAAGAAGAGAGGAGTTTAAGATAGGAGGTAAGTATATACCTATCCTATTTTCTCTAATCATTGTTTACCAAAAAGTTTATTTCTACTTTGAAAATGTACAGAATTAACCCGCTGAGGTCCACCATTTTCTGGCGTCCTGATCCGGTCCAGCCTGGGTGATTAGTAACCCATGAATTCGTTTACTCATAAAACACGTTTTAATTTTGATTTTTTTACTTTACGGCAGTGAAATGAAATCGTCAGAGTCTCAGGAATACGAAGATGCAAGTTTGGTGTCAATACGTTCATTTCATAAAACACGGTGACAGATAATGCAAGAAGAAAGTCAGAAATTTCAGCGAAAATCACCCTTATGCACAAGGTGGTACTGGGTGGCTGTACACCCAGTTGGACTTCAGCGGGTTAAAATCGTGGAGATACACAGGAATCATAATGTCTAATTATCATCTTCAAGCTTATGCATTTCGGATTTCTCTTACGAGTTATAAAATCAGTTGCGGAAATACATGGAGATTTTTTCAACTTTCAATCAATCAACAGGTTGAAATAGAATCTATTAATTTCCAGACATCAGTCATTCCACGTCAGACCGGACAAAATAAATCGAAAATTTCACTTGATGTCTCCGATTCTTTTTTGATTTTTTTTTCTGATTCTACGAGTCAAATGAATGAATCAAACCATTTTTCAAATTTTTTTATCTTTAATAGTTTCAGAGTTACAGGGGGTTGAATTTCGTCAAAAAGGGGCAAAAAACGGAAACACGCTGTCTTTCAAATGCACATATCTTCGGTTCTGTCCATCCTACAGACTTGATCCTGTGTTCGTTTTGAAGCTCTTGGAACAGACTTTTATATTATATTTTTTAAATGTTGTTATAGCGACAACGACTATTTCTGATAAACAATTATATTATTCAAATGCAATTTTCAAGGTGAGAACACGCTTTTAAAATTTTGAAAAAAATATGAGCGTGTTTCTTGGACAATTTCCTAACAGATATGTGAGTTTCAGAATGGAACTAGAATGGAAAGTATTTTTAAACAGCGATTGATTAAGCAAAAGCGGCACCCGCACATTCTGCTAGCGCGCCTCTTACGTAGATCTACCAAAAAGGGGCGTGAACGGGAAACACGTATTTTTTCAAACTCTCATATCTGCGGTTCTATCCATCCCAAACACTTGGTCATGTGCTCATTTCAAAGCTCTTGAAACATACTTTCATGTCGTATTTTTTTAATTTTGCCATAGCAACAACTACTATTTGTTATAAATAATTATATTATTGCAATGCGATTTTCAAGGTGAGAACACGCTCTGAAAATTTTGAAAAAAATATAAGCGTGTTCCTCGGACAATTTCCTAAAAGAAAAGTAAGTTCAAAAATGGAACTTGGATGGAAAGCATTTTTAAACAGCGATTGATTAAGCAAAAGCGTGGATCTACGTAAGGGGCGCGCCAGCAGCGTCGCGCGGCGCCACTTTCTGTTATTCAATCACTGTTTAAAAATACTTTCCATCCGAGTTCCATTCTGAATCTCACCTATCTTTTAGGAAATTGTCCAAGGAACACGCTCATATTTTTTAAAAAATTTTAAAAGCGTGTTCTCACGTTGAAAATTGCATTTGAATAATATAATTCTTTATAACAAATAATCGTTGTCGCTATACCAACATTTGAAAAATATAATATAAAAGTCTGTTCCAAGAGCTTCAAAACGAACATAGGATCAAGTCTGTAGGATGGATAGAACCGAAGATATGAGCATTTTAAAGACAGCGTGTTTCCGTTTTTTGCACCTTTTTGACGAAATTCAACCCCCTGCAACTCTGAAACTATTGAAGATAAAAAAATTTGAAAAATTGTTTGATGGATCCATTTGACTCGTAGAAGCTGTGAAAAAAATTATGTCGAGTTTCAAGAACATAGTGTCAGAAAGGTGTCCGGTCTGACGTGGAATGATTCACATATATGCGTACAAAAAATGTCAACATGAGCTGTCTAGCCGGAAATTTTATCGCACCTTTGCATTAGGCACGAGATTATCATCTTCCGTTGACAATGAGATATTAAATTGACAAAAAGATGATTGGAAATCGCAATGGGAGTACAGGATCAGTTTCGTGTACGATCTTTCCAAATTCAGCCTCTGGAAGAATTACACGCCTTCCTAACCGACCTGTGGGATACGGAAGCTCCTCCATCGATCCATGGGCTAGTTTCCACCAAGATTTACGATCCCTTTTGTTATAGCAGCCGGATCCTTGTATCTAGTGTCTGACCCGGAACTGGGTGAATAACTTGAACACAAACGATGACGAGAAGATCGTCAAAAGTTTGATGACACTATCAAAAACATTAGACGACTACGGTATATGTTTCGCGGCTACGGTTCTAAAACTCTTAGTATAACAGTGTGAAATCTGAAGACCCTTAGCCGCTCAAGATTTATTTTCCAAAATTGGAATCGTACATTTGGAGCAAATTTTGGGGACGCTTGGTAAAAAAATTCGTCTGGACCCTAAATAAGGACCACCCTAATATATATATGATTAATTTTCTTCTACAGTCTTAACGACGAATCGTAACTATGGAGAATTTATGAAAATGATCTCGTGGAAATTCGCTTAGACTAGATCATCTCTGTGATCTAATAAATTCAAATTTTACCTAATCTGATGCAGCAGAATCAAATCTGGTATACATAAGAGTTGGACCCAAGCGATTTATCGTCAGTGATCTCGAGGGTTGAAACTGCGATTTTTTGCAATCTCTCGTAAAAGTGGCTCGTTTATTTAGGGTATAGGATAGCTAACATAAGTTCGAAGCGAGATGGAATTGGGGCAGTATTTTCTGTCTCTGGAGTTTCTATTGTTTAAGAAATACGAACGTGAACGATGAATCCTTTCCGTTTGACAGCACTTTTTATCTCAGCTAAACGACGCGTGAGGATTGTTCAGAATTTGAAACGAACATTTACGTGTCACGGTCATTAAAATAAATTAAACAACCAGAACAGAAACGCAATACCAGTTCTAAAGAAACAGCGGCTGTCAAGCGAAAGGTGCACGTAGATGAGAGGAGGAGAAAAAGAAGAAAAAGAAGAAAATAATTGTTTCACTCGTAAAAAACGAGTCGCAATTCCTGCGCCGAAGCTTTAACGATCGCGAAAATAAGCTTTATACTTTGTGTTTTGACACTTTATAGCTGGTTTATTCGCAGCGCTAATTTCATCATGCTCTAAATGACCGGAAATTTCATTTTACTTACGTGCCGCATCGAATCCTGTTACGAATTCAGGACAAGGAGCAAACGCCGTTGATCCACCTGTAGTATCGGGCCAGCAGGACCAGCCATCGAAAACTGACGGGCAATAAGGTTCTGTGAAAGAAAAATGAGTTCAAGCATTATTGACTGTGTCCCAAGTTGAAAGTTTTGTCAATTTTAATCCAAGAATTTTCTTTCAATTGATTACTTTAATTTGATAGAAAAAATTTGCGATTAAAGTTTATAAGAAATTTTTCCGATCGATATTGATTTCCTGAAATACATATGGCAAACGATTCGTGAGATTTTTCTTCTTTCTAATTATATATTTGGTAATTACTCAATCCGACAATATTCATTTCATCCAAATGTAAAAAGAATAAATATCGAATTGCTTTCACTGTGTGACAATGCGAGAATTTATTATAGATTCGGGAAAAAAAAGAGATTTTTCAAAATCTGTTTGTGAAATATAGGTGTGAATTGAGATAAAGGGGACAGTCTGCGAGGAATTGCAACATATGTATGATATGTATATCATATTTATTATACGCATAAAATATGAATATATATATTCTGATTACATGGTGATTCGGTTTTTTATTTCTCTTGTTTTTTTCTTATTTCTCCATCAGATAAGCTCTTTGGCAGCGAACCCAAATGCGTGGAGTTTTACATGAGTTAAGGCTAAAGTTTAGGTAATGTAAAGTAAACTTTTTCTATAGGTACAAGAGATTCACCGTCCCATATTATAGGTACAGATAACGGGAGAGAAGGTATATATGAATAAAGAGGTAAACTTGATTAAACAAACGCTAGAACTTGTTATCTTGGTCAACTATCAACACGAGAATTACATTCAATAAGTTTGCACAGCCTACATATTCCAAACGTTACGTTATCTTTCATTGGCATATATTCAATTTATGGTTTTATCAATAATAAGTCGATAAAACTTATAGGGATAGGATTCATATGGGAAAAATGAAGTTGCTGATTGGGGTGGTCCATAATTTGATCATTTTCGAATTTCAATGCTCGCATGGAAATTGAGTATTATTTACAAAAATGTTGATCATTTTGTATATAATAGTATATTATGTGGCATGCCCGTAAACCAAGTGTTTTTCGGCCAAAAACGGTTTACGGGTGCGCCCCATACAGTATTTTTCATAACACGCGCACCGAAAGTGGGGTTTTTTTGTCCTCATTTGAGAGCGGAAGATAAGTCTTTTTGAGTCAGGATCCAATTCGTTAGTTTTTCAGGTCCTAGGACAAAAATGCTGGTCAAAAATGAAAATATTTGTCCTCCAGTTCCGAACGTTGCCACCATGCGGTGACATCGATTTTGGTTGATCGGCTATCCAGTTAGAATATATATTAGTGGGTTACCTGAATCCTGACTCAAAGACTGATTTTCCGCTCTAAATGAGGACAAACCCCACTTTTTGTGCGCTTGTTATGAAAAGTATGGTATGCAGCATGGACAGATTGACAGTAATTTTTGACGCGGGCGAAGTTGGCTGCACTCGACTGTGGCTCGGGCTTCGCCCTCGCCTTCGTCTCGTTCAGCCAACTTCACCCTGGTCAAAAATCACTGTCGTTCGGTCCTTGCAGCATAATATACTATTTTTCGAAATAGGCATGAAAAGTCACTTTGACGCCTGTTGAGATTCACTAGACGAAGAGTGAGGTTATGGTGCAATCTGTCGCGCACTTCGGACCGCGCATCGAAACTGCCGTATAAAGACTTTATACGGCAGCTTTGGAATGCGCACTTCGAACTGCGCATCCAGACTGCCGTATAAAGACTTTATAGGGCAGTTCTGAAATCAACCGTATAAAGTGATACTTTGTGGATCGAAAACAGGCGTCAAAAAGTGACTTTTCAATGCCTATGCCGAAAAAAAAGATATTCAAACATCGGGTTTGTGTATCTCGCACAGTTTTTTTCTTTTTCTTTCCTTTCCATACACAGAAAAAAAAGATAGCTTGAACCAAGATAGAAAATTTCTTCGAAATTTTTTTCTTGAACCAAAACAAAAATTTGTATTTGATTGGAGTGAAAAATTCTTTGGATCCAGAAATTATTTACTTCATGGAAGACATTATTTTCTTCGTCTCAAAAACTAATTCCTCAAACCAAGAAAAAACTTTCTTGGGACGAGAAATATTCTATTGGTTAGAGTTAGTTTTATTTTTGACTGAATAAATTTTTGTTTGGTAAAATAATATAATATAATATAATATAATATATATTTTAATATTTGGTTAAATAATTTCCTTTTTTAAGGCTATTATTTTTATGGTTCCAGAATATTCACTAATAAATACAAAAAATGATTAGTTCTATGGAGACAAAAAGTTTATTACATCTAATTATAAAAATGAAATTGATAACAATATATTTTGATTATTCTGATAAGAAAACTACATGCATTATTCTCACACATGAAAGTAAATAAACTTACAATTTTCCAAAAAGCTTACAGCATTTATTATTTATTGAATAATAAATAATAAATTATTATATATTATTATTGATGTTTGGAAATGATCCATACCGGATTTGACACTTCTCGGATTTGGCGTTTACAATATTTTATGCGATCCGTTGTTTGAGCGTTCACTTTTTGGAAAATCGGTGTTATACTCACTTTAGTTTCTAAAATTATTGGTGTTATTGCGTTTTTCTGTATCAAACCATTTTGACTCAGCCATTTGACATTTTCAGACATTTTGTTTTATAAAGCGTGAACGTAGTCAAAAGTAACCTGACTATGTTTATTTTAATGAAACATATTCGTATTAATATAATCAAGTTATTCTACCATTTGATCAAGTATCAAAGATTTATTGGCTTAAGAATTTTTTTTCTTGATTCAAAATCGAAAAATTCAAGAAATTATTCTACTCCGTTCAAGAAATTCTTGGTGTTCATTCCCTCCATTGAACAATTTCTTGGATGAAGAAAAGTTATCTTCAGTCAAGTAAACCTTTTTTTCTGTGTACATCGATTTATAAAAAAGCTGTTCCTATTCGCTCATCCGGGTGTGGGAAAGCGATAGCGTACCTACAGCTTGAGTTGCGTTTAGGTGTGCAAAGTCCGTTCGATACTGAACGTGAAATATTGGCATGATAATTTGTGTCGCGCACTGTCGTGCCGTCTGAATAGAAATTGGTCTAAGACTCTTCACCCAGGAGCGTAAATGTTAACTTGAAAAATAGTTGAGAGCTTTTTCGTTTTTTTTTTTTTTTTTCGTATTTTATCTCAAAAACTCGGGAGTTCGTTTTCTGTAAAGTGAGCGAAAAACAAACAAAAGAACAGAAAAAAAAAAAAGAAAAATCTGTTTTGAACAACGCAGCAAATGAATTTTTTAAATTAAAAACTGAAACTTCATTCAGGGTGTTAAAAACTTTTTCCCTGAATTCTACCAAACGAGAAAAAAAAAAAAAAAAAAAAAAACTCGAAAAGCTGGTTGTTGCTGCTTATACTTATATGAAAAAAGCTCATCCTCCGGGTGTTATCATTCTGGAGTAGAAGCCGGGTGTTGAATTTTTATTCTGGGCTTTACAGTAATCCAACCTACGCAACGCACCCTAAGGCATTGTGCCTTGTGCCTTGTGGCATTAATATTTTTAAACTTTTTTTTTTACATCCCTATATTTGCCACCGGGGGTTTTAGAAATTTTCATGAATCGCGTATTCCAGTTTTCCCTCGCCATCGTGTCCAGGTTTAATTCGTCCTTACATTGTTTCCTACAATGTTCTCTATATCAATTTTGTGCAGAAAAAAAAAAGAAAAACGTGGAGTATTCCTGCACCGCTTTCTGTTTCTTCACTGATACGATTTTTTTCTCTTTATTTCATATAATATGTGAGACTGGAGAATAAATCTGAGGAAGTTATTTTTTCCAGTTTTCCAAACAAGCTGGAAAAAATCGCTCTTATATTTCCCATCAAAAATTAAACTCGTATCCCTATACTCGCGCACAATAAAAATAAAAGCTTCCGTTTTACGAGACGAAATCATTATAATAAAGTGAACATGCTTGTATATTTTTTACCTTATATATCAAGATTGTAAGGGTAGGTACAGGGCTGAGTCAGCAGTCGAGAGTCCACAAACGCAACGATAATAACGATATGGAAATGGGAAATAACAAGACAGTCAACAGTCCATATAAATAAATACGACTTCTATAGGTATATATATAGGTACGTGAAATAACAGAGGTATAATCATCTGCTTCGAGGAGCAGAATTCATAGAACAAAGACGAAGATATCTTGTAGTATATGTACCTAGTTAATGACGATAGGTGTTCAGATAATAAATGTATAAAAAAGAAACGAGAAAAAGTCGTGAAATAAAATTGAAATAACTCTAAAAGTGAGAAACTGTATACCCTTACGGAAAAAACCCCTCAAAATATCACCCTCAACTGAGCCCCCAACTTTCAGGGTGATTTTGTACCCCCAACTTGGGGGTTAACCCTGAATTGAGGGGTACCTTCAACTTGAGGAACAACCGTCAAATGGGGGTCCCTTCAACTTCAGGGTTTTTGAGGTGACTTTTTGAAGTGACTTTTGAAGTGACCCGCCACTCATCAGGGTCATTCCTAAATTTTCAGAGTTGTCCCAGAACGTTTCAGGGTTATCCCTCATTTGTTGGAGGTTGTCGCTCAATGTTTAAGGAATATTCCACAATTCTTGGGGGTTTTCCCTCATTTTTCAGGGTTGATCCACCAACTTTTCACGGTTGACCCTTCAATTGATGCCCGACTAGAAATTGTGGTAGGGATGCGATCAGGACCGAATCAGGTTGACCATACGTCCTCATCAGGTCCAGATCAGGCAGCCCGATCAGGACCCGATTACACATGTAACGGAGCTCGGTAATGAGGACCGTATGAGGTTTACCCTATCAGGTTTGCATCGGGTTTCAGTATCAGTGCCTCATCGAAATTCTAGTTCGGCACCCGGTAATATTAATAGTAATTGCAAAATTATATCCACCATATCCACGTATTTTATTAGGTTTTAATAATATACATCTCGCTCTCGGCTAACCTAATCACTATCTTAACTTCCAGCAATCTGTAATTTATATTAATTATTCGCTCGCAAGTCTGGATGCATCGCAGTTACATGTTAGTACGGTGAATGCCTCTACCTTATATACAAACGTTGACCCAGTCAGTGCTAGTGAGAAATGTTTTTCTGTTTGTCGCCACCTATCGGCGAAGTGGAACCCTATCGGCAAGTCAGTCCCGATCGGGAGTTTATCAGGCATACCATACTTTGGCATGCCTCACTACTGCCTGATCGGGATTTGATCGGGCATACCGTACTTTGGCGTGCCTTGCAACTGCCTGATCAGGTCCTCATCAGGCATACCGTACTTTGGCATGCCTTACAACAGCCTGATCGGGTCCTTATATAACTCGGGCATGCCGAGCGAGAATTTCTAGTCGGGTGGTTCATCCATAGGAAGGTATTACCCTGAATATTGGAGGTTGAACCCTGAAATTTCAGGGTTTCACCCCCAGAATTGAGGGTGAAACCTTGAAAATTGAAGGTTCACTATCAAACTTGAAGGGGTTTTTCCGTAAGGGTAGTATCGTTTCCATCGTAATTGTCAATCGGCGCAAATTTAAGACAGGCATTTTATAATCAACCTTGATATTTATACGCATTATAAATATTGTCTAATGATATTAGAAATTAATTATACCCTCGAATTAACAAAGTTTATTGAATTATTCATTCCGGAAGTTGTTCGCAGACGCGAGATGGGTTCTAATTAATTATATTTCCGCCCGAGATTTTCCTCCGTCTGTTATAATAATACGAAAGGCAAATCATGGCATCACAGCGCATATCACCAGGTGGAGCCTATAGCTATTTATTTAATAATAATTTAACATAATTGTTGGAGTTATCATGTGGAAACGCAAGCAAATATATTCATGTTTACTTCTACGTGACGTACATATACATACATATATTTTAGATACTATATATGGGTAGCGAAATGAAATTTTTACCAGATTTAATTCTCGGCTGTGGAATAACAATTCCATATTATTATAATACGACGAAATTCTACATAATAACACAATTAACATGAAACTGGAATCCTGCAAACGAAATTAAACTAGCATTCGCCCATGGCCATGGAGATATTCAACAATTATATCGGCTGACCATGAGCCAGTCTCTGAACTTCCCGTTTTCATAGTGGGAGGGGCGGCGGGGGTTAGGGTTGAAGTAAAAATCGGAAATAATTAGGGAATACGTTTTCACTTATTTTTAGCCCCCATTTGAGGGGTGCTTGCTGAAAAAATTCGTCCAAGCCCCAAATAAGAAACACCCTAATATATATGTGGTATTCCACGTGAACCGGATCAGTTTTTGGCCTGAGGTCATCGAATTTGACGCCAATGCAGATTCAGATTCCTTGTTACTACATGAGATGCCCCCAACAGTTACAGAGCTTGAAAATAATTGGTTCAATTCATATCGTTGTCATAATTATGCCAAAAATTTAATTACTACATTTTCAACTCCACTTATCTCAGCCATGTATGAACAAAATCATAATTTCCCATAGTGCATTCTACGCGCATAAATGAGCTTCTTCGAAATATGTAGCACTTCGATTATTTTTGGAATTCTTAAACATGTAAAACTTTGAAAATATGCGATTTCTTTGTTCTTCTACCGAAGGGTCACACCAATTGCCCTGAAATTTTCACCGAAATTACTTCGAGGTGGCACTCAGAAGTGATCAAAATTTCAGCCTCCCGCTTTTCTTCTTTTTTTTTTCCAAAAACCGGCGAAGCATGTAAAACTTGGAAAATATGTGTTTTTATTTTTTTTCTAGTTGAAGGGTCACACGGATTGCCTCGAAATTTTCACCGAAATGACTTCAAAGTGTCACAAAGAAGTGATAAAATTTGCAGCCTCCCGTTTTTTACTTTTTTTTTGCGAAAAACCGACCCGGTTCACGTGGAATACCCCATATATATATATAAACCATAAAATTTGTCGTTTCCTAAGGCATAGGCCTAAGCATCGTCACCGTGTCATGTCGGATTAATTTCTAAGCCAGTGTATTGTTTGCGCTGATAAATCCCGTGGAGGTAATGTTCCAGCCCTGTTTGTTGGTGTTTGTGATATCAACTGTCAAGTGAAGCGACTTACTTATCAGCGAGATAAAGTTTCGTAACTTGTTGAAGCGATACAACTAGGGTGGGATTTAATTCGTATGATACTTAGATTGAACCCTGACAAGAATTTATGACTTCATATACTTGTCGTTCTATTTTTTTTTTTTTTTACATTTGTTTAAAAAAAAAATATATATTTTTTTTTGTTTCCATTTTTTATGATTATCATTAAATAAGAACGCGACTGATGATAATTGAGTTACTCCTAAAATATTGGTAAAGATTTCATATTTTATCACTACCTCGCTATATTTTAATAAAAATTTTAAACATCATGAGTGAAAATATGATCCTTTGATTCCCGAGGATTTTTACGTGCGGTAATAGCTGCTTTCAGCTCCGAGTATAGACGGCAGACGCAGGGATTCTGTAACAGCATCCAGCTGCTGAGCTTAAGGATATATAAACTTTACGGAGCGTATAAGACCCGTAACTTTATCGCTATCGTGCTGCCTAAATCCGCAGCTTCTAGTCACATGGTATACCTACTCTAAAACCTAGATAGAAATCTATCCTTGAATTCTTAGCCGGCTTTGAAGCAGGACATAGATTTGGGTAGTAAAAAGTAATTAGGTAGTAAAACTAGCCCCAACAAAAAATCTAAGGGAAGAAGAAAAAAAAAAAAAAATTGAAGAGAGGAAAGAAAACGGTGAAAAATTATCCAAGGATTTATGTTTGACGTCAAAAAAAAAAAAAAAAGAAAAAAAAGTAAAAAGAAATAATTTTTATATGAAACGAGGTAGATTCTTCTTAACGATAAAGACTTTAATATTGAATTAATGCAAAAATGTTGGAAACAGCTTTTTACAAAATTCGCCGCAGGAGGTCTTCTCCGTTATGTTTTACAGCTATATTCATCTGATCTTGAAAGCCAGGATATCCAGGGTAGGAAATATCCTTAGTCGCTGAGGAATCCTATCTACGAAAAGAAAGAAAAAAAAAAAAAAAACGACGAGGGGGATGAAAGCTTAGAGAGATGTTGAAAATTTTATAGCAACGGAAATTCGTTTACTCCGATTCTTTTATATTATGTAGGGTTGATTTCTTGCTTTAATCATCGATTCACTATCTCATATATGCTAACGTTCTCCTCATTTGCGAAATAGAGCTGATTGTGAGAATTTTGTTCCTTAATTTTTTTTTCATCTTCAATGAAAATTAATTAAATTTTTCTCACCACGAGCAAAGAGTTAAAAATGTTAGAATTAAAATTGTTCTCATTATAAAAACACCCTGTGAATTTACTTCTGTTAGTAGTAAAATCGAATCGTAAAAGAAAATTAAAAAGGGGGAAGCTGATTGTTCAATATTGTGATATAAAATTAGCTCTGTATATGCTGTACTGCGTTTGATAATGTTATCAAAACCCGGGAATATTTCTACGCTGTTAATTTGACTATTCATGAAAAATGGAAACAGCATATATATAGAATTATTTCTATATGCTAACCAGATAGAAAGTACGTGGGTGGAATTTCCGTAGGAAAATATTCTGAAGGAAACACGATGCGCTTCTGCAAGTCCAGGATTATGTGTATAACTATATAGGTAGGAGTTATCCGGTTAGAGAGAATTTATAATCAGTTTCCCAGCTGGCCGTACCTACCTACCTACCCTTTTTCGTATTCAGCCCCCGATTCATGAAATTCGCCACAACTAGATTAAAACATTTCAAAAGCACTTCGTTATTGAAAAGACTCGAGATGTTAGATAAAAATTTAATTTCACTGTATACGACAGGTAAACAAATATCATAAATAATCAAGAAATTTTAGCTGGTTAATTAGTCGGACAAAAAATTCAAAAGTTTATCAAGAAATTACAAATTATAGTACAAGTGAGTTAAAAGAGTATCAAAATCAGCTGCTACGTTTCTCATGAATTGCGGACGAACACTACGCAGGCGATGATGAACAATTTTTGTAATTCAGGTATTTAGGGACAGCGCATTTTGGTTTCGGTTATTTTTTATGTGGAAAAGGAGCCAGGCTATAAAATTTCGAGTGATTCATCGTTAGGATATACAGCGATTAAGAATAACAAATAATGACGTAGGCGTAGTATCAAAGGTGAAATAAATTTTGACAATATTAACCCAAGACGGTCATATGGGGTGTGACACACCCCAAGTTATTTCCGAGCTCGGATTTTCCCCTCTTGATCCCGGAAACCGACGTTTTTACCCCTAAAAAGAGTTTTTTTTTTTTTGCCGCGAATTTTTTAAACATATTTAACACTAAAATTTGTGTTACATTCTTGGATGGGTTAATTTTTTTGGGGCCCCCAGGATAATTCTACGAAATTCTACAACGCTTCAAAGTGCTGGGGTGTGTCGCACCCCATGTGACCACCACGGGATTCTCATGAGGTGTGACCGTCTTGGGTTAAGAGAATTTGTAGTTCCTGAGGAGAATAGACAGTGAAAAAAAATGTCGTCATTGTGTAAAAAAAAAAGTCTGTGTTAAAATTTTTGTGTTAAATAATTAACACTTCCGTGTGTTAATTCAAACAATGGTTCAGTGTTGTTTGACTAGTCCATTTTTTAACAAACTAAAATGTTGTTTGATACAAAAGTAACACTTCCTAAATGTTACTCGCAAATCAAGGCAAAATTTTAACATAGTTTTGTGTTAATTTTAACATAAAGCTGTGTTACTTTTTTGAACATAAACGGATTGCGTTGAAATGACACAAATTTTTATGTTAAATATTTAACACTTTCGTGTGTTAATTCAAACAATGATTCAGTGTTGTTTGACTAGTCCATTTTTTAACACACTAAAATGTTATTTGATACAAAAGTAACACTTTCTGAATGTTACTCTCAAATCAAGACGAAATTTTAACATAGTTTTGTGTTAGTTTTAACATAAAGCTGTGTTACTTTTTTGAACATAAATGGATTGCGTTGAAATGACACAAATTTTTATTGTTACGTATCCCACTCTATTCAATACCTCTCTCACTCTCAACACCCAAGACATAATATCCTGCATGCATCCAGTCTCACCACCTCTAATCAGAGGAAGTCTCACCCTTACATTCCAAGAAGTCCATCCCTACCTATGCTCCCATAAAACTGCACCTGCACGAACGCGCCCATGCCCGGGACAATGGAAATGATGACCTAACGATTCAGCTCATCATCAGCTCATCAGTAGCGAAGATTGACAAAGGCACTTGCAAGTAAATCGTCAATCAGAGCAGTCGCATATAATCTAGCTCGCATCATAAATTCACTCACCCATCATTTAATCTTACAATTATAACTCATATATATATATACAATCTTACTACAAATCAAACGCTATCAATAAAAATATACCAATTCACTGTGACTACCTGTCTCCTAAAACCCCGGTTACCCCACGGTGTAAAAACGAGGAACGAACTCATCTAAATACATAACAATGGTGGCAGCTCTCTCTCTATCTCCCCCTTATTCATAACAATGGTGGCAGCGGAACTACCTCGTTTACCGGAAAATACAGTGACAAAATAAGTGAATTCTACAAAGCGACATATATGTGACACGAGTGATTACTGATTACCAATTTTCATACGCACGATTTCTAGTGGAAAATCTTCCATACCTTAAATCATTGCAACAAGTCATACTAAATCTACCAAATCACTAAATCACAAAATCCACTAAATCTACAAAATCACGAAGTCTACGAAATCTACCAAATCACTAAATCACAAAATCTACTAAATCTACAAAATCACGAAATCTACGAAATCTACCAAATCACTAAATCACAAAATCTACTAAATCTACCAAATCACTAATTCTACAAAATCTACCAAATCCACAAAATCTACGAAATCTACTAAATCACTAAATCAGCAAAATCTACCAAATCCACATAATATAAAGTGCATATATTATATACGTAGATATCAAAGTGAGAACGTAATACAGTGTTCTTCAAAATCAAAGAAAATAACTCAGCAATAAAATTAAAGTTGCTAAAAGAAAAGAAGTCCGACATCATCCTCAAAGGCACCTAGCCCCACAAAGATTCATCTGAATCCAACAATTAGCGATCTCGCTACAACGAAGTGCAGATTCCTGAGCCGTGACATCTATACTCTCATCGACGACTTCTCGACATCCGACATCCGACGCAGTCCAACACAACAGCTTCATCTCCAATATCAACTCAGATCCGTATTAAACATGAAATTTTTCCTAACCCTGATCATCAGCTTGTAAGTTATCTTTAATTATAATAAGTAGGGGAAAGTGGGGCAGAATGGCCGGATGGGGCTAAATGGCCGCCAAAAAAAAAATTGACTTACTAGCATTTTCGCATCAAGGAGGATCATATGAGACGCCATACAACGGGATTCCGCTGAAAGTACTCAAAAATTTTCAGGGTGGGGCTAAACGGCCACCCTAATAAAAGTAGCGAAATTGCATTTTCACGTCGAAGTGAGTGAAAATCGGTTAATTTCATATGATATTTAATCATACCAATTGAAATTTATTTGTTCCGAATAAATATTTAATTGCGACTATTGAAAAAAATATTTCGTTAATTCAATTATATTTTTTTCTCAGTGTAGGGTGAGCGACTTTGCCCCACCCTTTCAGTTTTGCATCGTTTTCAGTGGAACCACGCTGCATATAGTTTTATCTCACTCACTTCGACGTGAAAATGCAATTTCGCTACTTTTATTAGGGTGGCCGTTTAGCCCCATCCTAAAATTTTTTGAGCACTTTCAGCGGAATCGCGTTGCAAGGCGTCTCATACGATCCCCCTTGGTGCGAAAATGCGAGTAAGTCAATTTTTTTTTCAGCGGCCATTTAGCCCCATCTGGCCATTCTGCCCCACTTTCCCCTACACACATACCTCAAACGAAATAATCTAATTCACAAATCGCAAAATGCCTGACGAAAACGCAGAAACCTCATACTGGTCTCTTAAAGACTTATTAGATACAATCCCCTACTTTAATGGGAAAAACTTGAATATTAATAACTTCATAAGAAGCTGTGAAAATGCCAAAACTCTTGTGAAACCAACTCAACGCCCTATTTTGACGCGAATGATCAGAACTAAAATCTATGGAACAGCTGAATCATATTTAGGAAGTAAAGAATACGACACTATTGACGAAATCCTAACAGTCTTAAAACAAGCCTTCTTACCAAAGAAAACAATTTTCGAATGGCAAGCAGAGTTGAACAATATCAAACAAAAAAGCGGCCAACGTGTTTTAGATTATAGCGCTAAGGTCGAAGACTTACACCACAACACAACACAAGCGATCAATAATTCAGGCACACGTGATACTGCTGGAATGATTGCAGCAGTTGAAACAAATGTACTTAAATGCTTCGTTAGAGGCTTGATCGCGGAAATTGAAATTCGAGTAGCCGGCTCAAACCCGACCACTCTGGCTAAAGCCATCGAAACGGCACTAACAGAAGAACAAGAACTCCTAAATCGAACAGCTCATAACACAGACTATAACAGACGCCCTCCTAATCGACCAAATTCACAACACCCCCCTAGATTTTGCAATCATTGTAATCGACAGGGACATTCAATAGACGATTGTAGACAACGCGCCCGCGAAAACCAACCACAACCTCCAGACAGACGCCCTCCCAACCAACCAAACTCACAATACCCCCCTAGATTTTGCAATCATTGTAACCAACAAGGACATTCGATAGAAAATTGCAGGCGACGCGCCTACAATAACCAACAACCTCCTAACCAACAGCGACAGTCTAGCCAACAAAATACACAATATCCTCCAACTTTTTGTAACTATTGTAAACGCCAAGGACACACGATCGAAAATTGTAGAAAACGCGCCTATAATAACTCACGCAATCAACAAACACAGGCCCATTTAGAACTCGAACGCGCCGACGGACCCCGAACATACACAACAGCGTTCAATGATACAACAAATCACGTCTTTAACATAGAATCCAAACCATTAAGTGAGCTGTTGCCAGTCATCGAATTCGATATTCAAGAATTAGAAACAAAATCAAAATTTATAGTAGACACTGGTGCAGAAATAAATATCATAAAAATCAATTCCTTAAAAGAAGATACCGAATGTGACAGAACTAAAATGCGGAAAATGACAGGAATAACAGACGGATTTACTAATACTTTAGCGGAAACCAAATTAAAAATCAACAATAAAGAACACGAATTTCACGTCGTCCGCGAAGATTTCCCAATAGCTCAAGACGGTATTATCGGACAACCCTTGTTACATAAAGAAAAAGCTACCATTTCCTATAAAAATAATACACTAACCTTGACAGATACTGTGATTCCCTTCAAACTCCAAAAACACAAACCAAAAATCGCAACTCTCATTACAATACCAGGTCGTACCGCTCAAGTAATTCCTCTTAAAGTTTCAAATTCGGAAATCAACGAAAGCTACGTAGATACAATTAATTTAGGTTCCAATATCCACTGCGGTAAAGCATTAATAACAAACAAAAGCGGTCAAGCATGTATACTCGCGATAGACTCGAACGAATCAGCTGTTGAGATAAAAGTCCCAACAGTAACTCTAGAACCAGTCCTCAAAACCTTCAGTACACCCGTCCGAGAAACTATTACAAACCACTGCACACTCAAACAATCGTCGAGAACTCACCCGCAACAATTAAGTAGTACAGATGACTCATCAAATCCCGCTCATATAAAAGGACATAAAGGCAACGTCGACTCGAAAACAGACGATGACGAATCTAATCAAATCCCTATGGATTGCTTACCACCAGAAATAGAAACAATACATTTTCCAAATAGACTCTTACCAAACTACTCACTAAACGAAAAACGAAATACTGACATCCCTTCAGACAATTTACCCATAAATAAAAAATCACGTAAACTCACAAAAACTTCTGAATCAACTTCATCCATAAACGATCGGAAACAAAACAAAAATTCAAACCTTATCTCAAAGCAGCCAAACGTTAATTCAGACTCAAGTGACGCACACAAAAATAAAACAGAGTACAGCGAACGCAATAGCATGCAATCTCCAACACATGAATACAAATATAAACTACGACTAAGAAAGGCTAAATCTCCTTCATTACCACCTGACTCCTCATCGTCGGAAGACGACCACGTTCATCATTATAAACGAAAACTTCCTACCCCCAACAAATCATGGGCCTCAACTTTTAAGAATTCCACGTATGAAGGAAAACAAGTATCAATACATCAAACTACAAAACCACTACAACACAATATATTCCCAATCGCGAAATCAATTCACAATAAACCGAGAAAAAAGAACCGGATCCAAACTCAATAACAAGTGCACCGCAAATTCACATACAATCTCACTAACAACAACTAAACACTATCAGACCATAGGACGAAAATAGTACACATAAATAAAATCAAATTAACTAAGTAAACAAAACACGCTTTATTATATCTCTTCCCTATTCGGCTCAGTATCGCTGCTCTACATAGCGCAAAAACTTGCAACAGCAGAGAGAATACTTAAAATATTCAGAAGATTTAGAAGTCCTAACCGAAATCAAGACTCTACCGAACAAAATAATCCTCCAGCAATCACATGTGCACCAACTACAACAATTACACCAACTACACTAAACATAGAAGCCGCTCAGACAGCTCAAACATCTTTTTATACCTAAATAAGACATTTATAACTGATTTTATTGCCAATAAGTAATATTAACTATACTATAACCTATACTATAACTATTTCCAACATACCAGTTGTACTATCCATCTCAATGTAAGACAATTGTAACAAAACCATATACCTAAACAAGGTAGATTCACTAACGTGAATCTACGCGTAAATGAATCTACTGACGTAGATCCACGTACATAAATACATTCACTAACGTGAATGTATACCTAGATCTATTCACTAACGTAAATATAAGTATACTTACTGTCGTAAATATACAACCTTATACCTAAATTATATTATTATATACATTTCAACTTTTACAAAAAAAAAAAAAAAAAAAATTTCCTCCTGCTTCACAGGAGCAATATTTTTTTTCCCCTGGGGATGGGCGTGTTACGTATCCCACTCTATTCAATACCTCTCTCACTCTCAACACCCAAGACATAATATCCTGCATGCATCCAGTCTCACCACCTCTAATCAGAGGAAGTCTCACCCTTACATTCCAAGAAGTCCATCCCTACCTATGCTCCCATAAAACTGCACCTGCACGAACGCGCCCATGCCCGGGACAATGGAAATGATGACCTAACGATTCAGCTCATCATCAGCTCATCAGTAGCGAAGATTGACAAAGGCACTTGCAAGTAAATCGTCAATCAGAGCAGTCGCATATAATCTAGCTCGCATCATAAATTCACTCACCCATCATTTAATCTTACAATTATAACTCATATATATATATACAATCTTACTACAAATCAAACGCTATCAATAAAAATATACCAATTCACTGTGACTACCTGTCTCCTAAAACCCCGGTTACCCCACGGTGTAAAAACGAGGAACGAACTCATCTAAATACATAACAATGGTGGCAGCTCTCTCTCTATCTCCCCCTTATTCATAACATTATGTTAAATATTTAACACTTTCGTGTGTTAATTCAAACAATGGTTCAGTGTTGTTTGACTAGTCAATTTTTTAACACAATAAAATGTTATTTGATACAAAAGTAACACTTCCTAAATGTTACTCTCAAATCAAGGCAAAATTTTAACATAGTTTTGTGTTAACTTTAACATAAAGCTGTGTTATTTTTTTTTTAACATAAATGGATGGGGTTGAAATGACACAAAGTTTGTGTAAAAAAGTGGTTAACACAAACTTTTGTGTTAAATTTTACAAAGAAATTTTTTACTGCGTATGATTCTTGAATAAAAAAATTTAAAACAAAGCTATGGACCCACGAAGCTTGTAGAAAGTTTTAAGCGAGTATATCGAACTGTGCTTTATTTCCCCTCTGACCCTGACTTTTTAACAAAGTTACTTTAATTCCGGGTTTCTTGGGTTGAAAGCTGTAACTTAGGTGGATTTCAGCAATGGAGAATATTTATTATTATATCCTGGGTGTAGATTCAACGGAATTATACTTTTCAAGTTTTGATATTGAATTGTTGAAAACATTGTCTCAAAATTTCACATTTCCAGATCTAATAAATTATAGATTGATAATTAAACGACTTTGTGACGTATGAGTAAAAAAAAGCTCATCCTATAAGAAGAATAGAGGATTTTAGAATCTTATACACACTTAGGTAGTTGGTACTTCAATATTTGATATCGACCAAAATTCTGAATCAGATTTACCCACAGAAAGTTTTTATTGAATTTCTGAACGTATGATACGATGGAAAGATTATTTGGAAAGCATCTGAAATCGTCGTTTTTAGAATAGATATCGTTACCCGACAGTATTGGAGGCTCATTCTCTGTACCGTCGCACAATATACGAATTTAAACGAAAAATATATACAACTTTGTCCATAATTCTAAAGCTTTTTAAGAAATGGAGGAGAAATAACTGACACAGGAGCCGATTGTGAAATAGTGAAAATGGAATAATCCAAAATCTTGACAACTTCGTTAAAGTGAAATCAGATTATGGTAGGTTTCCCCTTACGGAAAAAACCCCTCAAAATATCACCCTCAACTGAGCCCTCAACTTTCAGGGTGATTTCGTGCCCCCAATTTGGGGGTTAACCCTGAATTGAGGGGAACCTTCAACTTGAGGAACAACCGTCAAATGGGGGTCCCTTCAACTTCAGGGTTTTTGAGGTGACTTTTTGAAGTGACTTTTGAAGTCACCCACCACTCATCAGGGTTGACCCCTAACTATTCAGGGTCATCCCTCAATTTTCAGAGTTGTCCCAGAACGTTTCAGGGTTATCCCTCAATCGTTGGAGGTTGTCGCTCGATGTTTGAGGGATATTCCTCAATTCTTGGGGGTTTTCCCTCAATTTTCAGTATTGACCTCCAGCTATTCAGGGTTATCCTTCAATTGTTGAAGGTTGACCCTCAATGTTTGAAGGATATTCCACAATTCTTGGGGGTTTTCCCTCAATTTTCAGGGTTGATCCACCAACTTTTCACGGTTGACCCTTCAATTGATGGTCCATCCATATAGGAATTAGAGGTATTACCCTGAATATTGGAGGTTGAACCTTGAACTGAGGGTGAAACCTTGAAAATTGAAGGTTCACCCTCAAACTTGAAGGGTTTTTTTCCGTAAGGGTCGTAATTATCGTGAAACGAATTTTTCTTCTCGAGAACCCCACTTCCGTCGCTTTTTAAAAAAATGAGACGTATACCTCGAAACGTGAGGAATAAATTCCGAATCAAAATTTGAAACAAATTAAATTTCGGTCGTGCCATTACTTCGAATTGGACTCGGTGAACCAAACTAAATGGTCAAACGATGAAAATTAGACTCGATGGGGTAATTTCCGATAAAATTTTCACTGGTCGAATAAGCCTTCGCTAAATAACCCAAATTGTGTAAATATGGTAACAGTTTTATGATAATTGCCAGATTGAATTTGGAAGAAAATTATTGCTGCTCTGTATATTTTTGTTAATAAAAATTTTAAATCCATGTAACTGTAATAAAAAGTCAATGAAATCTAAGGTCTAATCTAAGGGTGGTTCCGATAAGATCATTGTTAAAATATAATAATGCCTTTAATTTTATATAACTGCGGTATAATACGTGTGATAAATATTTTATACTACTATAATAACTTTTTTCTTTAATTACGGATATAAAACTCCTGCCGATTAACAACTCGCGATACAAAATGTACGAACTGTAATCAATCCACAGGCGCGCACGAGCCTAATCGACGCAGAGTTTAAAGCTTTAATTATAAATTGAGAAACCTTTTTGTACCTACAATTTTCCGTAAAGCTTTCGTGCGGCCCATATGAATCCGTAATTGGTGTGTCTACGTGTTTTGACTTTATTATTATTCAGTATCTAAGCTGTGTGCAGAGCGAAAGAAATTTCAACATTTGGTTCGTTGGAGCCACGTTTGAATAAGCTACTCAAATTTCAAACTCCGGTTAAATATTATATCAGACGAAATATAATTACAATATTTTGTTAATCGAAAGTAGAAAATTAATTTTTTGATCAAGATTTCAAATTTCATACGTACGAGGTAAAAAACGAAGCTTGATTGATCTGAAGGAAGAAATAATGCCGTTTGAAAATTGTCATCAGTCGCGCAAATGAAAGATAAACTTCATTTCTATATCTCTTTTGTATAGTTTGGCGAGTCTCTTATTTCGACTGAATTTATTTCGTAAATTTGTAACGCCTCTGGCTCTTTCGGAAATAAGACAATATTTTTACTTTATTTAAATAAAAATACGAACTGGGGTTCAATTTATATAAACAGGTATTCATACCGAGGAATTCTGGCATTGCTTCGTGGTGAATGACTGAACGTCTCCCTTTGTGCTTCGAATGCCTCTTTTCCTTTTGAGGCATACAAATATTGGTCCAGAGGAGCAGATCACAGGTATATTGGAGCTAGCGATAATACTTTCTTCCTTTGACATCTCCGAGGCTTTTAGATCTCCCACATATATTCGTAGTTCTCGCAAAATGATTGCTTTTGATATTTGAACGAGATTCGAGAATACCTAACTTTAACAACTCCATTATCCGCGTGCTACCTAATCAATACAAGCTTTTTACAACTTTTGACTATAAAATATATGCTCCAATGCCCGGGAAAAAATGGATTGTATCGAATTGGATCAAATTGGATCAAATTTTATTCCGTTGGATCTAAATTTTGAAAAACAAAAAATCAGATCTAAAAGGATCTTCAGAATATCCAGTTGGATCTATTTTTTTCCCCAAAATCTATAGCTCACTGGATCAAATTTGATTTAATCCCATTTTCCCGGGTGCTTGCTCAAACTGAGCGCGTTAGTGACAATATATTGCTGAACTAATTGAATATATTGCCAATGAGAATTTCTAATATAGTACTGATCAAACGAAATGAAGGGTTGATTAATTATAGTCGTGTCGAACTAAGAATCAATCTAAGGTAATTAAATACGTTTAGATTTTTATGGTATTCAATAGTTGATAAAAATCGATAGAATTTCAATCGGATTGAAACTAGTGTTGAATATAGTACAAACGGTTGTAATGTTGACTGATATTGCATGACGTCCAGAGATAGGTATATGTGAATAAGTTCTAAATTTTAACGAGAAATACATAATGAGAAAATGATTGACAATAATCGATATATCACGAAACGGATGATACGATTTATTACGATTAACGTTTGATCAAGCGGTTTTCATTAGCAGGAAATTAACTCATATACCTATTGTCAAAGGGAAATACCTATTGAAGTGAGATATAATACGTATCAAGGATCCGGAGGGAAGGACATTCTATTATGTCTAATCAAAGAGACCCGGGGCTAAAACAGCTGTCTGAAAGACACTATAGGGAAACTTCAGTACACACGTAGTATACATTGTTAATAATTCAATCAAATTCACAATGTGAAGCGAAGAGGACACATCGTCAAGGTAGCGATTTCTCCCTATCTACTATACCTTTCACGTTCCAGTCGATTTTCGATTATATACCGAGAGTTTTCGGTGAAACTGCTGACCCCCTCCTCCTTGTTTGTGTTGGTCTCGCCGCAGGGAGGGGGTCAGCAGTTTCACCGAAAACTCTCGGTAGGCGTAGGTGTACGTATGCGATTCGAATTTTTTAACGGGATTTTCAATCGTGATCAGAGCTGGTTTTTAAGCTGCGATTAAAAATCGAAGATTTATAATCAATATGACAAGATTCTAATAATAATTGAACATTTATTTTCGTCCGATGAATTTTTTGTATCATTTATTCATATTTTTTAAATTTCATATTCGATGTTTCCGTATTTTATGAATAGCTTCGTGATTATGTATTATAACGATTCCGTGTCAATGCGTAGTTTGAAAAGTATAAAAGCGATAAAACTATACCAGCTGCTTTTTTACGATAAAAACTTGTTCGACATTTTTTTTATACATTTTATCGGCAAGTAATCTCACCCCTATTTATAAACCCTGCTGTGCATTATAATAATTGATTTTACCTGTAATACGAAAATTCGTAAATTCGCTGTGATTAGGAAAACAGCGAATGTTCATTGACTTTGGAAAATATGACTTGCGTCAAAATTTCTTGACCGAATTCATTACTCTTCTCTTCGTTATAGACACGATAGCTGAAAACAAGCTGTTAATCTTTGCCAAATTCAATACGTCAAACTTAATCAAATTATCAAGAAATAACGTTATATACTACGTTGATAAATTATCGTAGTGTTGACTTGGGAAGGTTTATAATAGTTCTGCAAACACGGGATTAATCGAGTCAGAATTGAGTTTCTATAAAACTTGAAACTGTATAGTCATACATTTAAATTTCGCAGCAATTTTATTAGCGGTTAAAAAACTGTTGGGTGAAATTTTTCCATAATCTTCAGAAATAAAAATTATTTGTGAGAGATTTTCTCGAACTTTTACTGAATGAATAGGTATAACTTCATTCTAGCAGCTTTGAAGTTTATGCAAAGTGAATTCCATATTATCTGAAATAATTCTGAATATTTTTTTTATCATACCCCATAGTTTACCTGTATGAAAAAAAAAAAAAAAAAAATGTTTCAGCTATTAGCTAAGGGAGACGAAATGACTGGAATATAAATGACTTTCATATATAATACAACGACACTCCGGTAACTTTGCTAGTTGAATTACGGGGTGGATAAATACTGAAACGGTTGTAGGGTGTACTCCTATACTCACTAACTTTCGATATACTGCGCGAATAACTTTATACACGGTATAACTAATTGATATTAGTTGACAAGTATTCAGTAGATTGCTCCCATCTGTAGAAGCACTAACAAAATTTACCGAACTATATATACCGAGAGTTTTCGGTGAAACTGGTTCGGCCGGCTGAACCTCACGCACGCGTACGTGTCTGTGTTTGTTTCGCCGCACGGAGGAGGTCACCAGTTTCACCGGAAACTCGCGGTATATATGTGCTATACGTGTCTGTATACTATAAGGCGCAGATTGAGTTTAGCTAGAATGAAGTAAAATCAAGACGGGAATTTCCCACATCTTTCATAAACAGATGGGCAATAAAGAGATTATCTCAATCGTAGTGCGGGCAAAGCTTCGATTCGTGTCAGTACAAAAATAACAGACGTATTAAATTAAGGAACGTGGGTAGTGGTTTTCCCGAAAATGATCGCGATAAGAAAAAAAAAAATTCTCCGAATATCGAGCGAAAAAAAGTTCATTCAAATTCATCGAGAGAGACTTGCTTTTATTGTAAGAAAGAAACAAGGTCGAACGAGATTATCCCAGGCCTTTATTACCCTTACCATAGATATAAGGTTAGTAGATTGGTCAAGTTAGCCAGTAGAAACAGTGTCGCGATACGAATGTAGGCGGAGCGGCAGTCGAAAAGATCTTTTTCGTGTATTTCGCTTCAGCACGCTATTTTATCAACAGAATTGCGTTCTGGTAAACGATCTGCTCATATTGATCGATAATATAGATTTTAATTTTAGCCACAGATTTTTAATATCTGCGCATTATTCAGTGCTACCTGACAACGTAAAATGTTATGATTTGTAGCATAGTATATGAGCAAACAATAGCTAACAGTTGAGCTGCGGCATATGCGGTCACCCTCAAAATAATTCATATGGGGCATTCCATGCCAAATCGACCTGGTCCTGACCCTCGACCTCTCAGATGTGGTCCGCGATTTTTTATATCATTCTTCGGATTTTTCAAAATAAATTCGAGTGCGTAATGAATTTTCAAAGTTTTTTTTTCAACACCTCGATGGCCGTGAACAAAAAATCTGAAAAAATTATCAAAAATTCTGTATCAGAAATGAAAATTTTTTAACCAAAATTCATCGTGTCTGGACTTTCGCTTCAATCTGTTATTTTTCGTTGAAAAATCTTCATTTCTGACACAGAGTTCTTGAGAATTTTTTTAGATTTTTCGATCACGGCCATCGAGGTGTTGAACAAAAAAAAAAAAAAACTTTGAAAATTCATAACGCACTCAAATTTATTTTGAAAAATCCGAAAAAATTGTGATCGCTATTTAGATTCAGCAGAATGATTTAAAAAATCGCGGACCAGATCTGAAAAAAAGAGGGTTGGACCAGGTCGATTTGGCATGGAATGCCCCATATATATGAGTCCACCAATTACCTATGAACGATTCGTGGCGAAAATCTCGATTTGTCTGCCATTTTGATATTTTATATAATATTATATAATAGTATACAGGGTGATTCAGTTTGACCGGACCATATTAGATGGGCATATTTCTTGTCGAATTCTAAGACTGAAGTTCCTTAGCGAAAAATTCCGGAGATCAACGGTTCCCGAGTTATTAAATATCTTGATCCGGCTATAAAGTATCTTTTTCATCAATAAAAACGGATATCAGGTGTTAATTTTCACTTTGACAATTCCATTTTCAATCTTTGGCAGCCAGGTCGTCCGCTCCTTAGTTTTCGGTTGCCTAGGTCCACCGTTTCATAGTTTTTTTTTCTCAATTTTTCAATTTTTCAATTTTTCACTAAGAAACTTTAGTCTTGGAATTCGACAAGGAATATGCCCATTTAATATGGTCCACTCAAACTGAATCACCCTGTATACTTTGATGTATAAAAATCCCCCAAGTTCCTGTTAGATTTATAATAAGTTAGATATAATAACATAGTCTATGGTCAAAAAGGTATTTGAGAACACACCAACTATATAAAAAACCATGTCCTCCATGATCAGTAGAAGTAGCATAACCATACTAACTGCATGTAAAGTAATAAAATAAAATATATAATAATAAAACAAAATAAACCAATGAGTATTTAATTTAAAAGGTTATGGGCCCAGGTGACGAAAGAAAAAAAAAATGTAGAAGTGAAAGACAATAAAAAAAAAAAAAAAAAAAAAAAAGTACAAACGAGAAATAACAAAGAAGGTTAAGAAAGTTCGAGAACAAAAATGGCGACATCAAGCGAAAACCATATACAACTACCACAACTAAAAGAAGGAACAAATTTCACAAACTGGAAATTCAGAGTCAAACTGGTATTAGAAGAAAAAGGAATTGCAGACATACTGAATGCAGAAGTAAATGATGCTAATAGGAAACAAGATATAAGGGCCAGATCAATCATAGTACAATGCGTATCGGATAAGTATTTAGAATATATAAAAAAGGGAAATACAGCAAAAGAGATGATTAATCTTTTAGAAAACGTATTTGAGAGAAAAAGCACGTTCAATAAATTACACCTGAGGCGACAATTGTTATCACTGAAATGCGATGATAAGATAAAATTGCAAGATCATTTTTTGAAATTCGATACTATCATAAATAATATAGAATCAACAGGAACAAAAATGGAAGAAACTGATAAAGTGTGTCATGTTTTGTTAACAATGTCTAAAAGTTACGATAACGTTGTTACAGCAATCGAAACGATGAGCGTGGAAAAGGACGTAAATTTAGATTTTGTAAAATCATGCTTATTAGACGCAGAAATCAAACAAGGAGAGCAAACTGGTAAATCTCCAAAAGAAGAAGTAGCATTCAGTACATTCAGACAAGTAGAATGCTATAAATGTCATAAAAAGGGGCATATCGCATCGGAGTGCCGAACATATAACACAAACAACAGAGAACGAGGAAGAGGATATCAACAAGGATATCAACGAGGAAATCAACGAGGACACCAACAAGGAAATCAACAAGGATATCAACATCGAGGAAGTCAACGAGGAAACTATAATCAACAACAGACACATATTGCAGAAGAAGAAGAATACAGTTTTGTAGCGACAAGTGAAGAACAAGAATGTAACAATACAGAAAGAACAGAAAACACAGTAGAATTTATTATAGATTCGGGAGCGACAGAAAACTTGATGAAAGAAGATATGGAAAAATACATGACAAATATAGTAAAATTGGAACAAAAAATAAATATAAAAATTGCAAATGGAGAAGAAATCCAAGCAACAAAGAAAGGAATATTGACAATAAGGAACGAAGGAAAAAGAATAAATATCGAAGCATTAATAGTTCCAAAAGTATTTAGAAATATAATATCAGTAAAGAAACCAATGAAAAAAGATTTTAAAGTAATATTTGATAAAAATGAAGTGAAGATAATAAAAGGTAGACAAGTATGGAAATGTGAACAGCAGAACGGATTGTTTGTGCTTACAGGGAAAATATATGAAGAAGCACATGTTGCCACACACAACAAAAATGAAATATGGCATCAAAGATTGGGTCACGTAAACAGAAATGGATTAAAAATCATGAAACTACCCATATCAGATGAAACCTGCGAACATTGTATGAAAAGTAAATTAACAAGATTACCATTTAAAACACAAACGAGTCCAAGAAGTCAACAAATAGGTGAGCTAATATACACAGATATAGCAGGACCTATCACACCAATTTCAAAGGAAGGATATAAATATTTCCAAACAATTACTGATGATTATTCGCATTTTGTAAAAATATATTTACTGAAGCAAAAATCGGAAGCAACACAAAATTTAATAAACTATATAAAACAAATAAATACTCAAAAAGAAGTAAAAGTGAAAAGGATAAGATGTGATAATGGGGGAGAATTTTCTTCAAACACACTCAAAGAGTTTTGCCAAAACAAAGGTATAACTATCGAATATACAAGGCCATACTCACCCCAACAGAATGGTGTATCAGAAAGAATGAATAGGACCCTATATAACAAAGCGAGAACATTAATGATAGAATCAGAACTGAAAAAAGAAAAGTCGTAAGTCTGAAAATCGGAATTCAGAATTAGGCCACGTGGTGTTTTTTGTTGGTAAGAAATTTAGCATTTTACCAACAGAATATTTAGATGATTCGAGTACACGGGTAAATTTTTTGACTATATCGATAGATGTTCTATCTTACCACCAAATATAGAGGGCAGCATTCGTTGTCACTATTATTTTGTGACATACTGCTATATGACTCCGAATTTTTTCAACTTGTCCAATCTACTAACCTTATATCTATGCCCTTACGGAAAAAACCCCTCAAAATATCACCCTCAACTGAGCCCCCAACTTTCAGGGTGATTTCGTACCCCCAACTTGGGGGTTAACCCTGAATCGAGGGGTACCTTCAACTTGAGGAACAACGCTCAAATGGGGGTCCCTTCAACTTGAGGGTTCTTGAGGTGACTTTTTGAAGTGACTTTTGAAGTGACCCACCACTCATCAGGGTCATTGCTAAATTTTCAGAGTTGTCCCAGAACGTTTCAGGGTTATCCCTCAATTGTTGGAGGTTGTCGCTCAATGTTTGAGGGATATTCCTCAATTCTTGGGGGTTTTCCCTCAATTTTCAGTATTGACCCCTAACTATTAAGGGTTATCCTTCAATTGTTGGAGGTTGTCCCTCAATGTTTGAGGGACATTCCACAATTCTTGGGGGTTTTCCCTCAATTTTCAGGGTTGATCCACCAACTTTTCACGGTTGACCCTTCAATTGATCGTTCATCCATATATGAATTGGAGGTATTACCCTGAATATTGGAGGTTGAACCCTGAAATTTCAGGGTTTCACCCCCAGAATTGAGGGTGAAACATTGAAAATTGAAGGTTCACCCTCAAACTTGAAGGAATTTTTCCGTAAGGGTACCACCGGCGAATTTTCGATTTTCATTAGTAGGAAGAGAATTATCGTCGCGAACCGACATGGCTCCCACTATGTTCCTTAATTTAACACTGCCTACATCAGTGCTAGTTACTGTAGTCATCCCAGGACTTCCAGACGTCAATATTAATAATCCAAGTGGGAAAAGCTCATCTAATTCATTTGAGAATATAGACATTTCTATCTTGAACAAAAATTTCGAGACTTTAACGTGAAAGTTGTTTAAACTTAGGTCGTATCGTCATCCAATTGCCACAGCAGAGCCAGCTTGCAACTCTTCCGGATGGTTACGTCGCGTATCCTGATATCAGAGCAGCTTACAAAGTTTCCAACAACACTTTAACGTGGACAGCGGCGAGAAGGCAATGCATTTCCGAGGGCGCTCATTTGGCGGTCATTGATACCTTTTTAAAGTACGCGTACCTAATGACCCAAGCAAAATCAAAATGGACGTGGACAAGCATTCTCTCTAAATTTGAATCAGTGAATAGTCACTGGTTTCCAGTTAGTTATAAGTCTGCCACTGATCCAATCAGTGGCAGACTTATAACTGGAAACCAGTGAATATTTACTGATTGTCAGTAGTTTTCACTGATTCAGATTTCGAGAGTTCATAAGATGTACAATGATACAGAATGGGTCAGCAGTAGCACTCGTAAGTTTCGCCTTGGTAAATATTTTTCTAAACGCAGACATCCGAGGAAGTGACATGTGATTCTCCTTTTGGCGATTCAGGATTGACCATGACAACTTTACCCTGGGGACAAGGGGCACCTAGCGTTAACGGTGTTTATCACTGTGTTTTCGCAAGTGAATTATCACGCGGGCTGGCAAATTATCCTTGCGAGAATTTATTTTGGTAAGTATGCGAGCTTTCGATCCCTGGGAACTACAACGCACGAAGAATTGATGAAATGGCTAAAATAGTACCCGATTAGTTAGTTCCGTATAAAGTATACGATTTTCAATGTTATACACATAAAATTAGATTTATTGTTGTATTTTTATAACCCATATTAAAAATCAAGATGTGTAATTTTGACAAATTGTTGAAGATTAGTGGTCTCATTTCAAAATCACCCTAAACAATATGAGGAGACTATCCGAGATCCATATCGACGATATTCAGTCAAATACCCCCCCGTATAATTCAGATAACTATGCAATAAAATTGTCATAATAATGAAAATCAGTGTCATATTATAGCCGCGATTGCTGATCCACCAGCATGCAATCATCTGGAGTGATATATTATAGTTGTCTCGAAAGGTCCAGGCTGCTAGAATACTACTATTTCCGATAAGAATATCACCCGGGGTCGATAGGAGGACCGAAACGGTATAAATAAAAATTATTACTTCGCTCAGTGTGATAATGGACGTTTTACGCACGCTTTTTTCATCGGTCGGATCTTGCGTCCTAAATTTTGCGAATTTTTTGAAAAAAATTGACAGGAAAATATTTTCGAAGATGATGCTATCGCAATATGTAGAAAATAAAGTGAAAAAGTATTTATTCGATGTTTCAATAGGTATTGTACGATAATTTAAATCTGAGTTCTTGACAGCTTATTTCAACCCTTGTGCTTTGCTAAACTCCGGTACAACTTGTGAAATATCTTATTATTAACAGTGGTGCTAATAATTCATGCAAACTTAAAGCAGCGAGCAACAAGTATCAATTTAAACTTGTTCGGAGTATATTTAGTGTAATAATTAGATAAGGGAGGATTTCAGGAGTCGATTAACGATGTTCGAAAATGTTTATGAATTGTTAAGTTGGTGGATAAAATTACGAAAGTTTGTTTCAACGTTACAAATTCTTGCAATACCAGTACCTACTTGATTTAGTCATTTTACAGACTTTCAGAATTAAACGAAATTAGCGTATTTTTCAAAAAAACTGGGAGAAGAACGGAGAAATTCGAAGTTCGGATTACCCGGGTATCATAATAGAGCGATGAAATGTATTGAACGAAATTGAAAATACATTTCATTACGGCTATCAAGACTAAAGTAAAAAGAAGAAAAACTTAATCACAATAAATGTAGAGACCCGAGGAAATGTAAATTAAAAAATAATATACACGGAGAAACTTTTAGTATGAATATTTGTTTGATTGCGTATGAAAAGTTAACATAAAATGTAAGAATTTAGGGATAATCGAGTCACGCTGATAATCCTTCCTACAACCATATGAAACATTAGTATATATTTGATACTTTCTGCTACTGGGGCTTGAGAGAAATTCTAAAACTTTATACGAAAAACGGCCGAATATTTCCGAGCTATTCCGAATTCAGTCGAAGGGCCAGACCGCTCTCAGATTGAGGACGCGCGCTCTCTTGTGTTGGTGTGGTTGTGTGAGTATAACTTAGCAGTGAAAGAAACTGCAACAATGGTCATGTACATTACTTCTATCTTTTCTCGTAAGGTGGCGACCAGCGCTTTCGATATTCTCGCGAGTGCCACTTATAGAAGTTGGTGAGTATATATAGAGGCGGAAGATCTCATCGACAAGCATGGCTTGATCCCGCTACAGAACTGATCCTATGGTGGTGATGACAATATACAGACATCAAGGTACGACATCGGAATACCCAGGCTCGACCGGTACCATCGCTCACTGGCTAACCGCTTTGTTCAAGCCGCCTTCCCCCCCCCCCCCCCCCTCCCCCCCGAATTTAGCAACAAATTAATTTTTGTTTTTCTCGCATACTCAGCACACCACGTGACCTCCATTTTTCGTATAGTGGTTTAGAAAGATCGCAACGCGTTTATACTGAAACGTACAACGTTTAATTTCACCCTTTGCAAAGCTCTATACTAATTTTTGTTATTCGAGTCCATTACAGATTTTAATATGAAGATGTGAATTTTTTTCACAGTACCTCGATTATCCCTAAATTCTTATATTTTATGTTAATTTTTCATATGCAATCAAACAAATAATCATATTAAAAGTTTCTCCGTGTACGTATAACCGAGTCATCCGGGTTTTTGCCTTTTTTTTTTTCTTCTAGTATTAACATCCATCTATATTCAGATAAAATACTTTCACCAATACGCGAATGCAGTAAAATGTTATACGAATTTCATTGTTTAATTGGTTATCGTCGTCGAATCTTAATCGATTCAATTAAATTTTCAATCTATCTACTGAAAAGCTGTATGTGACTCTCGCGCAATCCTATGGGAAATTCTATCCGAAAATAACACTTTATGTAACTACGGAAAATGCTCCGTCCCTCAGCCAGCGATTTTCCCATTATCTCATACAACCTTATGGCCCTAGTTTCATATCGACTTGAACAGCCAACAAATAATAAAAAAAAAAAAAAAATTTATGCAAGTTCCAGTCGTAAAAATGAACTTCGAATTGTCGACCGACAGAATATGAAGATTCTTAAATATTTACTACCGATAAAAAAATGAATTATCACGAAGGCACTGGGATTCAGTGTTTAATTCCTTTTTACTTCGAGTAGAAAAACAATTTAACACTTTTGTCATATAATAATTATTACCCCCACTAAACTGGTTCAAAGTTCTAAAGTAAGGGTAGAAAAATATCAAGGAGTGTTCTATTAATTTGTAGATAATTTTTTTCTGCCATTTACTCGTAAGATTAAAAAAAATACTCATTTTCAGCACTAATTAATTAGATTTCCAGATATAATTTGATATTAAAAAAAAAAAAAAAATTAAATAAATTAAATTCGGTGAAAGATGATTTTCAGATAATCTGAAATAATTTTTAATCGTGTCTCAAAATGGTAGCAATCGTGAACTGTAAAAAAAAAAAAATTGAAAGAAAAAGGAAGAAAAAAAGAAAAAAAAAAAAACGTATTTACACTCATAGGCTAAAACGCTTTGGCTCTTTATTACGATGAAGGAAATTCATTCGAACTAGTTTAAACGCGGGTTTACGAGACAGACTAGACTTTATATTCCATCCTTCGAAGTAACACGTAGGGTACCTCGACCTACCTACCTACATACCTACCTCGTACCTTCCGTTTACGATTCCTTCGCCGTTTTATTTCCGTCGTACTATCGTACCTGCTTTGAGTTCTTATATGTACATATACCGTACTGTAGGGAAGTTACGAGTAATACTGCAGGTGCCCGTGGAATTTAATGTTTGAATATCTCTCTCTCTCTCGTTTTTTGTTTATTATATTTTTTTTCTTCATTTTTGAGGAAACGAGATCATCCGAACTATTGGAGAGTGAAAATTCGGTTGGAAAACTTTGCCCGTATTATGACGCAGGGATTTTAACAATTTCTGAAGAAAAATGAACGATATTTGAATATTTTTGTAAGCCAAAGGGGTGAGATTTGTATTTATTATTTAAACACAGCAAGGGGCAAGCTTTCGGAGCGTTAATTGCCGGATAAACAAGAGTAGACGTAGTAACGTTCATTCGTTATAAATCGTTATATGAATTCGTAATACCGCCTCATCGTGGTATTATTCAAAACCGCGTACATTTGTGAACTCATCCGAAAGAGATCATATCCACGGACGAACGTGAACAAGTTGAAAAAATGATCAGCCCCTAAAGTGGGGCTTGAAGGGGTTAAAATATGAATAAATTCAAATTTTGGAACAGCGCACATGCATAAATATTCGTGGGATTACATCAAGCTAATGAGTAACTACAGAATTTTTAAATTTTCTCACAGTCACAAGCAGCAGTGGTATAAAGGCTGATACAGTATACAACCACGTTAAAAAAGTGACCCAATAAAAACAGAGTCAAATAAAATTAATTGAATGAACGAAATATGGAAATATGACATGTGCCCCATACACCACTTTATGTGAGCGTGTTTCACCCGCTGTAGCGGGCGATAATATTTAAAAAATAAAAATGCCCGCTGCTCGACGTAGTGGGCGTTTTCAGTTTATTATCGCCTGCTCGTCTGAAAACTGTCACTTTAGGCCCGCTTGATGGGTAAAAAAAAAAAAAAAAACGCAAAAATCGTGCATGTGTTACAAAAAAAAATATTTCTTCGTTTGGTTGCGAAAAATTAAAGAAAAGTCGAATTTTTGTATATTTTAGAAGGCGGACTATGAAGATCTGAAAACGTATGAAAAATCGGAAATTTTTCCATAATCCTAGTTCACGCTTGAATAACATTAGTATTAATCAACCTCATGAAGTTGGATTCTGATTGAACTAGAATTGACTCCGAAATCAAGTCGACAATTAACCAACGTCATTTTCTCCTAATTCAATTCAATATTTGCTGATTACCTCACGATGTAATATGCGAAAATTTTCAACATCAAGATTTTTAGTTGATATTACGTAAAATAAAGACCTAAAAGCCTGGAAGCAGTTATATCTGCGTATCGTCTCCCGCGGTTGCTACAATCTCTAAAGCTCTGTCTAATTTTTACACCCCATTAATCATTTCTATCTGTATATATATGCTTTGAGATATGGAACTAACCATTCCCTATATCATATATCTCATTATCAGAAACGTTGTGTAAGTTCTTGGAGTACGTCTAATATCTCTGCAACGTCTGGTAGATAGGTAATCTGCACTGATATATAAAGAATTTGTTAATATTTAATAAGATTTATTCATATTTAACAAATGATTTATTAACTCATATATTTAATAAATATTTGTTAACAGTTAACAAATATTTATTAAGTATATGAGTTAATAAATCATTTGTTAAATATGAATAAATATTTGTTAGGCACAAAGATGATTTGGTAAATGTTACAAAAAATCAATTTAAATATTTAAAAAATCAAAAAACAGAAAAATTCCAAATAAATGTGTTTATTAATAGTTAAGAAATCCTTCTATCAGTGTGTCTGCTATACGCTGAAAAAACTTCGAGTATATATAAACGATGTTATATTATAATTGACTATAGAATTATGAGACAAAAATCTAAATTTTAACTTTTCGGTGTTATAGCTGCGTTAGTTAAGGTGACCTATAGGTCAGTTCAGATATAGTATTCGAATATCGCCTTCTGGATGTAATTTTATCGTAAGCGAAATGCATTCGCACTTTTAGAGAAGAGTGAAAGTATCGCTCTACAGTCTTGAACAAGTTGAGTTAATGACTCTTCATTCATATAATATGACATAGTGGAATAACAAGTTTATGAATATACGAGAACATTTTGCAAGAAAAAAGAATAAAAAAAAAAAGAAGGCTAAGTGATTAATTATATACAATCTTATCAAATTCGCATTGCTGAAAAATAACGTGTCATTCCGTGGTACAGAGGTCTCGACGAAAATACAAGTAAAAAGTAAATAAGAGATATGATAAATTCTCTTTCTGTTACGATAAGCTCTTTTATCCGGACGAAAAAAAGAATAAAACATTTTTATCCACGACGCACTTCGGTCTACGAGTACGGGGTGATAATATGTCAACACGCCATTTTCGTCCTCGTCTTTCATTTGCATGGTTTTTTTTTTTTTTTTGTTGTTCCCAGTCACGTAATCCTCTATTCTTGCTTTACTTGGACCATGGATTCAGCGTGGTTGTCGACACGTTTTTTACACACCACTTTGTGCGAAACCGCATCCGCACCTGTCATGAGAACTTATTCCCAAAACGTCATCCTTTGCATAGCAAAATCTGTGGTATACTGTAAAGCCGCTATTTTGCATCCCAACCAAATGATGGCAATATGCAAATTTTATACATCGGTTTTTCGAACGATAGGTACTTTCGATTTGAAAAAATAATAGCAGTATGTACTAGCAGTATACTAGCAGTAGTAGTAGCAGTAATGAATAGTTCGGCCCTGGTCGATCACACAGCTCTGGCCAGAGGAAGGGAGGAAGAGATAAGTTGTTATCAGAAAAGAGTTAGCAATATCAGTACGTATTCCGGTATATACACACAGAAAAACCTAAGCCTAGATTACGATTGAAAAATCGTAATTTACGGTTTTTATAAGCGTAATCTACGTTTTTAGAGACAACGTGAATCATGCTCTATATTGCCGTAAAATGGGTCGAATTGTCCTTGACGTACGATTTCGTATTCGTACACTAAGGAAAACTTTCACGTAAATCACGTTTTACTATAGTACGTTCAGGTTTTCCTGTATTCAAGGACAATTCGATCCTATTTTACGGCACTATAGAGCATGATTCACGTTGTCTCTAAAAACGTAGATTACGCTTATGAAAATCGTAAATTACGATTTTTCAATCGTAATCTAGGCTTAGGTTTTTCTGTGTGTAGGTATATATTTACGTATATATTCCGGTATTATCGGTATTCCGTATTCGATTGGGAGACGACCGCGACGCACCAGCCGCCACCTGGGAGTAGTGTGATTTCGTATTTTCCAAGATTTCGGAATCCCGAATCCATGCAAACTTCCTGAAACTTGACGATTCGCATTCTGAATATGGAATCGTACCCATATACGACGTGAATCAATGCAATAAATGCTCTCATATTTGTGCGGAATATAAATCATAAACATAGTATCGTTCAATGATAACTCGGGATTTGTTTGGGTAGGTAATCTTCATGATTCTAATCATATCGGTGTCTGAGATGTGATCCCCGCAAATCGCAATGATTCCCCCACTTTCATAATATCTATCTAGATATATGACTGGAAATGATGCTTCGTAAAGTTTAACCCTACACTCGGCCGTTCAGCAATATAGTGTAAAACCGTTAGCTGATGAATGCGGTCGTGTCTTGCGTAACGGTGATCGAAATCTTTGTAAAAGTGATGAGATTGTGCGAAGTTATGATGGGTCGTATCGTTTATTAACTCGTAGCTGAATTTGTGACTTTTGCAAGAAATACTGATTTCTATATGCATATATGCTGATACAGATTGTGTGTTATATAAGTAATACGAGTAACAAGATAAAATCGTTCTAGTTCATAAACGAGGAATAAAAGTAAATTACGTCGAGATGAAATTGCTGATCTTTTCGATATTATTTTATGTAATTTCAACCGCATCTCCCGGTGAGGCTTATCGAATCTTAGGGCTATTTCCCTTCCATGGAAGGAGCCACTTTGTAATGTTCGGGCGACTGATGAAAGGGCTTGCTGAACGTGGCCATCAAGTGGACGTCGTGGGACATTTTCCACTTAAAAAACCGTTTTCTAATTATAACGACATTGTTAACTTGTCCGGCACACGTCCCGACGTGGCAAACAACATGACGTTGCAGATGATGCAAGACCTGATAAATAACGTTTCCTTGACTTACCAAATCGCGACTTTATTTGGAAATGATATATGTGAGTTAATGAGTCATCCGGAACTACAAAATCTCATTAAAAATCCTCCGAAAAATCCTGCATACGATTTGGTCATCGTCGAGGTGAGTGGACGATTCTGTTTCGGGAAATTCCATAGATTGTTGTTAGTTTTTTTTCTTTCTATTCGACTAGTGTTAGAGATGTATGGGATACCGACGCTAACATCATTTTCTCCTGATTGTAAGTGCTAGTTTGTTGAATTAGTGCTTATTGAACTTCGTTAACTACAGTGCAATTCCAAGCGGAATAACCCTGACCCACACCGAGATGTAGTATCTCTCAAATTGTCATGCCAATCTTTACTTCTCGCTGAATCTTGTCGAAAAAAAATCCTCTCACAAAATGAAAGTATAATTCGAAATAAAAAGAGACTTATGAATTTTGAAAATGTCAGTTTGTAATTTTTTTTAATTTCTTGAGTCTATACTAATTGGACCCGTAATTTGAAAGTATTACTTACAATAATTGCCGAGAAAATGAACGCGAATAAGTTATCCGAGTCGTAAGAATCCACGCATGGAATTTTTTTTTTCAGATCACGATTTATCTGCCAAACGAAAGTTAGAAGTTAAATTTTTGATAAACATTTTTCTAAACAGTATGAATCTTTATGAGTGGTCCATAATAAACTTTTGTAGATATTTGGTGCGAACTGTTATTTAGCCATGGGTCAACACCTGAAGGTTCCCATGGTGGGTCTGATTTCATCTCTAATGTTCCCTTGGGCGAACGATCTCATCGCTAATCCAGACAACACAGCCTACATACCCAGCGTGTTTGCGGGTGTTAATGGGAAGATGAACTTTTGGCAAAGAGTCAAAAATACCATAATCAATCTCAAAGTGAAATGGGACTTTTATCCAGCCATTGAACAACAGAATGATATGATAAAGAAGTACATTGGTCCTCATGCACCAACTGTTAGGGAGGCTGAAAGTAATGTCTCCTTGATCTTGGTGAACTCGCATTACAGCTTGCATGGTGCCAGGCCATTCACAACGGCCGTTGTCGAAGTCGGAGGGCTTCACATAGACGACAGAGAAGCAGCCGAGGCAGCGTTACCAAAAGTATGTAATTATTGGGTTTGGATTCACTTGAACTGATTCATTGAAAGATTGTTTGATGCGTTATGAAAAAAATGTATACTTGACACAGGATCTACAGAAATGGTTGGATGACAGTGGAGATGGTTTTGTTTACATATCTTTCGGGTCTATGATCAAAATAGAGTCCCTTTCCAAGGAAACCCTTGCTGTTATGTACGCCTCCTTGGCAAAGTTGGCACCGGTTCGAGTCCTGATCAAAATAGCGAAACCGGAGGAATTGCCTGCTGGTCTATCAAGCAACGTCCTCATTCGACCGTGGATTTCCCAATTAGCTGTACTCAGTGAGTATTTTACACAGTGCAATTGACGGAGTACATATTACCATCTTCTTGGAATCTTTGTATACGCTCTGATGACTTTGAGGAGTTACGAATCACATGAAATCATCTTGCGGCACTTTAAGAGCCCTGGATGAAATCCTGTTATTGAATCATGATCATCATACTGGTCCTGGGCTCGGCTCAGATTTCTGTTTGGTAATCATGTGAAATAGAGTGACACTGTCATTAAATCGAAAAATGCAAGTGTATAGAGAAAATATCAATCGCTTGAAACAATCACCTTCTATACGTGTCCCATAATCAATTCCTGGAATGTTCTTCCACTTTACGTATTCTCAAGCGCTTCACTATAACTTCTTTTTCCCACGCTGTGAAAACTGCTGAGCTAAACTCCGATTTCCAGATATTTCGTTGAGAATTTCAATCGACTTTTATATCGGCAATGCGGAAGGGGCTTTGCAATACTGTGTGCTTAACATTCCAATGGTAAGGCAACTCTTGAGCTATGTCATTCCTAGATGCTTGCTACATTTGGAATCGTGGCACCTTACCGCCCACATATTTATTTAGGGTTTTGCTAGCCTTATCGGCAAAGGTCTCTTTTCTCTTTTCTCTTGAGTTCTTGTTTGTTCTAAAGCTATATTTTTTAGGTAAAAGGCTACCAATCCCTTTCTTAGGATCCTGTAGTTATGTATTTCGGAGAAGAGAATACAAATATGTGGAAAAACTTGCGATCCAAACTTTGCTAAGACTCGGATTTCAAATTCTTGTTTGATGCGAAACTACATAGCTGACAAAGAAGAGTTTTCCCAAAAAAATATGCAGAACTCATTCATTATCGAAAACCTCAATTCATCATTCGGGCATATGAAACAAAAATTAGTTTTGAATTTTGTTTTCGAGTAATATTATTTAACAATAATTATAGCTAGGCCTGTTTCAGCCGATAATTGTTATCCATTTTCAGAGCACAAGAATATCAGAGCATTCATGACACACGGTGGTCTTATGGGAACTCAAGAGGCTGTCTACTGCGGAGTCCCTATGATCGGAGTACCCATTTTCGGTGACCAAGTTCAAAATATCAACCTTTACTCGCAATTGAACTTGGCCGTAGCTGTAGATCTCAATGGAATAACTACGGATGTATTGGACGCTGCTTTTAACGCAGTTCTGCATGATCCATCGTACATGTGCGTTATTCATGATTTTTCTTCCATTATCAAGTGGGTCAATAGCTTCACAAATAATATCGAAGTTCACGGTCGTGTGGTGGAGTTCTTTTTTCAAAATTGATGTAAAAGTCAACTTTGAATCTTGAATGGGCTGATTTCACTCTATAATAGACTAATCATGATCCGTGATATCGTTTTAGGCAAGCGGCAAAGAAGATGTCAGCACTATTTCGAGATCGTCCAATGAGTGCCATGGACACAGCAATTTTCTGGATAGAATACGTGATCCGACACGGTGGTACAGGTCTCAGATCACCAGCTTTGGATTTAGCATGGTGGCAAACTGCACTATTGGACGTTTACGGTTTTTTGATTTCCTCCGTTCTGCTCTTAGTTTACCTCGTCATAGTTATAGTTAAAAAACTTAAAAGAGTGTTTTTCGCAAGCAACGTGAAAAGTACGAAAGAGTCTAAAAAAGTGAAATGATAGATGTAATGTAACCAAATATCTCATAGGAAAATAAAAAAACCAACCATTTATTTCGCTTCATGTAATACTGTATGCCTGTCACGATTCTTTCGTTTGGCTGCTGCATCAAGACTATAAGTACCTGTTATACTTAAACAGTTCATATGGTATTCGAATATCGCCTTCTGGATGTAATTTTATCGTAAACGAAAGCATTTGTGCTTTTAGACAAGAAAGAAAGTATTTCTACAGTCTTGAACAAGTTGAGTCAATGACTCTTCATTCATATAATATGACATAGTGGAATAACAAGTTTATGAATATACGAGAACATTTTGCAAGAAAAAAGAATAAAAAAAAAAGAAGGCTAAGTGATTAATTATATACAATCTTATCAAATTCGCATTGCTGAAAAATAACGTGTCATTCCGTGGTACAGAGGTCTCGACGAAAATACAAGTAAAAAGTAAAAAAGAGATATGATAAATTCTCTTTCTGTTACGATAAGCTCTTTTATCCGGACGAAAAAAAGAATAAAACATTTTTATCCACGACGCACTTCGGTCTACGAGTACGGGGTGATAATATGTCAACACGCCATTTTCGTCCTCGTCTTTTATTTGCATGGTTTTTTTTTTTTTTGTTGTTCCCAGTCACGTAATCCTCTATTCTTGCTTTACTTGGACCATGGATTCAGCGTGGTTGTCGACACGTTTTTTACACACCACTTTGTGCGAAACCGCATCCGCGCCTATCATGAGAACTTATTCCCAAAACGTCATCCTTTGCATAGCAAAATCTGTGGTATACTGTAAAGCCGCTATTTTGCATCCCAACCAAATGATGGCAATATGCAAATTTTATATATCGGTTTTTCGAACGATAGGTACTTTCGATTTGAAAAAATAATAGCAGTATGTACTAGCAGTATACTAGCAGTAGTAGTAGCAGTAATGAATAGTTCGGCCCTGGTCGATCACACAGCTCTGGCCAGAGGAAGGGAGGAAGAGATAAGTTGTTATCAGAAAAGAGTTAGCAATATCAGTACGTATTCCGGTATATAGGTATATATTTACGTATATATTCCGGTATTATAGGTATTCCGTATTCGATTGGGAGACGACCGCGACGCACCAGCCGCCACCTGGGAGTAGTGTGATTTCGTATTTTCCAAGATTTCGGAATCCCGAATCCATGCAAACTTCCTGAAACTTGACGATTCGCATTCTGAATATGGAATCGTACCCATGTACGACGTGAATCAATGCAATAAATGCTCTCATATTTGTGCGGAATATAAATCATAAACATAGTATCGTTCAATGATAACTCGGGATTTGTTTGGGTAGGTAATCTTCATGATTCTAATCATATCGGTGTCTGAGATGGGATCCCCGCAAATCGCAATGATTCCCCCACTTTCATAATATCTATCTAGATATATGACTGGAAATGATGTTTCGTAAAGTCTAACCCTACACTCGGCCATTCAGCAATATAGTGTAAAACGGTTAGCTGATGAATACGGTCGTGTCTTGCGTAACGGTGATCGAAATCTTCGTAAAAGTGATAAGATTGTGCGAAGTTATGATGAATCGTATCGTTTATTAACTCGTTGCTCAACCCTGGTAGAAATTTTTCCCATAATCTGTCTAGGTCTAGCTAGATTCGCGAGACTGCCATCTAGGCCTATCTAGTAAAACTGTACAGACGCCCGGACAGAAATGTAACACTTGTCCCTTCTAGATGCTATCTAGCAATGCTATCTAGCAGTATCTAGTAGCGCTAGATTATATCTGTACAGTTCTGAGCAGTACTAACGTGTCCTTAGGCAGGTTTTGTTAGAAATCTTAGGTTATTTTCTAAAAACGATGATAATGAGAAACAAATTTCTTTTGAGGTGCACGTTTATTTATAGATACCGACTGGCTGCTGTGTACATTTTCCATTTACGTAATTGAAAGAAGGCTGATCACATTTACAATTAGGTGGACGTAGTACTTGATAATTCTTGACAGTAGTATACAATTTCTTTGTAATCTTGAATATCATTCGTTGTCATTTTACTCTACTCTTCTCTTCGACACCCGCCCGTGATTCCAAAAATTAAAGCATTCTGTAATCGTATAAATAATCATAACTCTAGTAAAATTTCAAGTAATAAGATTTTACTTAACGAATAGATTAATTTTCAGTTACTTTTGTTATGCTAAACGAATTTGATCGGGAGCTTCGTTCGGAGATTTTTCAACGTCATCTGATGTTAGGACTTTGGATTTCTTACTTTCGAAACCAACAGCTTGTTTTTTCATAAAAGCAATGAGTTTTGAATGCGATTTTATGTAAATTTTGCTTATATTTTCACAGCTATTATTTATTAATGATTATTAATTAATTAATATTGATTATTTAAAACTGATTCAATTGATCGCGTCTGATGAGTAATGTAACAAATGTCAATTTGTTTTGTATGTGTGAACGTGGTCAGAACTAACTTGACTATGTTTATTTTAATGAAACATATTCATATTGTACGATAATATTTCATCATTCGGCCTCTGTCCTATAATCTTTCACTCTATTTTAACGAATCTAGCAAATCTAGAAAGATCTAGACAGGGCTATATTACAAATCTAAAGAACCTAGCGAATCTAGCAAATTTAGAAAAATCTGGGCAGGTCTGTATTGCAAATCACGAAAACCTAGCGAATCTAGCAAATCTTAAAAAATCTAGACAGGCCTATATTGCAGGCTAGCAGATCTAGATGAATTTCTACCAGGGAATTTGTGACTTGAACGATACATTTTGCATGAAATACTGATCTCTATATGCATATATGCTGATACAGATTGTGTGTTATATAAGTATAATACGAGTTACGAGATAAAATCGTAGTTCATAAACAAGAAGTAACAGTAAATTGCGTCGAGATGAAACTGCTGATCTTTTCGATCTTGTTTTATGTAATTTCAATCGCATCTCCCGGTGATGCCTATCGAATCTTAGGGCTATTTCCCTACAATGGAAGGAGCCACTTTGTAATGTTCGGGCGACTGATGAAAGGGCTTGCCGAACGTGGCCATCAAGTGGACGTCGTGGGGCATTTTCCACTTGGAAAACCGTTTTCTAATTATAACGACGTCGTTAACTTATCCGGCACACGTCCCGACGTGGCAAATAACACGACGTTGCAGATGATGCAAGACCTGATAAATAACGTTTCCTTGACTTACCAAATCGCGACTTTATTTGGAAATGATATATGTGAGTTAATGAGTCATCCGGAACTACAAAATCTCATTAAAAATCCTCCGAAAAATCCTGCATACGATTTGGTCATCGTCGAGGTGAGTGGACGATTCTGTTTCGGGAAATTCCATAGATTGTTGTTAGTTTTTTTTCTTTCTATTCGACTAGTGTTAGAGATGTATGGGATACCGACGCTAACATCATTTTCTCCTGATTGTAAGTGCTAGTTTGTTGAATTAGTGCTTATTGAACTTCGTTAACTACAGTGCAATTCCAAGCGGAATAACCCTGACCCACACCGACCCCCACGGAAAAAATATATATACCGAAATATATCTGCAGATATATCCCGAAATATATGCCGAGATATATATATCATATATGCATAATATATCCGACATATACAAATTTTTGCCCCTTCATATATCCACTGGATACATCCTTGGTATATATGTCCGCATATATCCTAACATATATCCATTGGCGTAACTAGGACTTTTCTCTGGGGGGGGGGGGGGCCTGGCCCCATCCTTCACTTCGCTTTACACGAATTTGTACATCCGAAATTTACAATTTCGTTTTTTTCATCTTTCTGGGGTGGGCACTCAACATTCTAGGGGGGGCCGTGCCCCCCCCGAGCCCCCCCGTAGTTACGTCAATGCATATATCCTAATATATATCCTAATATATATCCAAACATATATGCAACATATATGCGACATATATGCGACATTAGGGTGGTCGTTGAAAAAAAAAATTATTTTAGATGGCCTTCAATCGGTTCTAAAGGTGAAAAAAATAGTTCTCCAATTTTTTCAGATTTTTCATTCGACTCCCTATGGACGCTATTTTCACATGAACTTTTCTTAATTCGTAAAAATCCTAATTTGAGATGGGTCTAATTTAAATCAGCGAGATTACATCGGATACGTCTTGTGATTGTATATTACACACAGCTCGAGTAAAAAAATTGAAATTATTATTTTACACATTTTAATATATTGATTAATTTATTTATTTTTAATTTTTTACTTTTTATCTTTTTTTTTTTTTAATTTTTTTTTTTTTTTTCAATTCTCGCGTAAAAAAATTAAAACTCAAATGATATTGCTCAAACAGACAGTCACTGACTATATTCAAGCTTGGCGCTAAGAAGCCTATATTTGAATTAAACAATATCAATTTGAGCAATATCATTTGAGTTTTAATTTTTTTACGCGAGAATTAAAAAAAAAAATTAAAAAAAAAAAAAAAAGATAAAAAGTAAAAAATTAAAAATAAATAAATTAATCAATATATTAAAATGTGTAAAATAATAATTTCAATTTTTTTACTCGAGCTGTGTGTAATATACAATCACAAGACGTATCCGATGTAATCTCGCTGATTTAAATTAGACCCATCTCAAATTAGGATTTTTACGAATTAAAAAAAGTTCATGTGAAAATAGCGTCCATAGGGAGTCGAATGAAAAATCTGAAAAAATTGGAGAACTATTTTTTTCACGTTTAGAACCGATTGAAGGCCATCCAAAATAATTTTTTTTTTCAACGACCACCCTAATGTCGCATATATGTCGCATATATGTCGCATATATGTCGCATATATGTTGCATATATGTTTGGATATATATTAGGATATATGTTAGGATATATGTTAGGATATATGCGGACATATCGACGCCCGATACGAATAACAGCACATTTCAGATTCCGGGTGAAAAAGAGCACGTTTCAAATTCCGGGTGGAAAAGAGCACATTTCAGATTCCGGGTGGAAAAGAGCACGTTTCAGATTCCGAGTGAAAAAGAGCATGTTTCAGATTCCGGATGGAAAAGAACACGTTTCAGATTGAGAATGAAAAATAGCACGTTTCAGATTCACTCGAAAACTAGCACAATTCAGGTTGAACCGAATATTACTTATTAGCAAGTGTCAGGTAGGTTTATTGTAAGATTGAATTAATCATTCAATGATAAAATTGAATCGAGTTTTTGTGCATAATTGTGCATTTCCAATTTCATAATAAACCTACCTGACACTTACTAATGAGTAATATTCGCTTCGCCTGAATTGTGCTAGTTTTCGAGTGAATCTGAAACGTGCTATTTTTCATTCTCAATCTGAAACGTGTTCTTTTCCATCCGGAATCTGAAACATGCTCTTTTTCACTCGGAATCTGAAACGTGCTCTTTTCCACCCGGAATTTGAAACGTGCTCTTTTTCACCCGGAATCTGAAATGTGCTGTTATTCGTATCGGGCGTCGATATATACCAAGGATGTATCCAGTGGATATATGAAGGGGCAAAAATTTGTATATGTCGGATATATTATGCATATATGATATATATATCTCGGCATATATTTCGGGATATATCTGCAGATATATCTCGGTATATATATTTTTTCCGTGGGGGCGAGATGTAGTATCTCTCAAATTGTCATGCCAATCTTTACTTCTCCCTGAATCTTGTCGAAAAAAAATCCTCTCACAGAATGAAAGTATAATTCGAAATAAAAAGAGACTTATGAATTTAGAAAATGTCAGTTTGTAATTTTTTTTAATTTCTTGAGTCTATACTAATTGGACCCGTAATTTGAAAGTATTACTTACAATAATTGCCGAGAAAATGAACGCGAATAAGTTATCCGAGTCGTAAGAATCCACGCATGGAATTTTTTTTTCAGATCACGATTTATCTGCCAAACGAAAGTTAGAAGTTAAATTTTTGATAAACATTTTTCTAAACAGTATAAATCTTTATGAGTGGCCATAATAAACTTTTGTAGATATTTGGTGCGAACTGTTATTTAGCCATGGGTCAACACCTGAAGGTTCCCATGGTGGGTCTGATTTCATCTCTAATGTTCCCTTGGGCGAACGATCTCATCGCTAATCCAGACAACACAGCCTACATACCCAGCCTGTTTACGGGTGTTAATGGGAAGATGAACTTTTGGCAAAGAGTCAAAAATACCATAATCAATCTCAAAGTGAAATGGGACTTTTATCCAGCCATTGAACAACAGAATGATATGATAAAGAAGTACATTGGTCCTCATGCACCAACTGTTAGGGAGGCTGAAAGTAATGTCTCCTTGATCTTGGTGAACTCGCATTACAGCTTGCATGGTGCCAGGCCATTCACAACGGCCGTTGTCGAAGTCGGAGGGCTTCACATAGACGACAGAGAAGCAGCCGAGGCAGCGTTACCAAAAGTATGTAATTATTGGGTTTGGATTCACTTGAACTGATTCATTGAAAGATTGTTCGATGCGTTATGAAAAAAATGTATACTTGACACAGGATCTACAGAAATGGTTGGATGACAGTGGAGATGGTTTCGTTTACATATCTTTCGGGTCTATGATCAAAATAGAGTCCCTTTCCAAGGAAACCCTTGCTGCTATGTACGCCTCCTTGGCAAAGTTGGCACCGGTTCGAGTCCTGATCAAAATAGCGAAACCGGAAGAATTGCCTGCTGGTCTATCAAGCAACGTCCTCATTCGTCCGTGGATTTCCCAATTAGCTGTACTCAGTGAGTATTTTACACAGTGCAATTGACCGAGTACATATTACCAACTTCTTGGAATCTCTGTACGCTTGGATGTCTTTGAGGAGTTTCGAATCACATGAAATTAATTTGGGGCACTTTAAGAGGCCTGAATGAAATCCTGTTATTGAATCATGATCATCATACTGGTCCTGGGCTCGGCTTAGATTTCTGTTTGGTAATCATGTGAAATGGAGTGACACTGTCATTAAATCGAAAAATGCAAGTGTATAGAGGAAATATCAATCGCTTGAAACAATCACCTTCTATACGTGTCCCATAATCAATTCCTGAAATGTTGTTCTACTTTACGTATTCTCAAGCGCTTCACCATGACTTCTTTTTCTCACCCAGTGAAAACTGCTGAGCTAAACTCCGATGTTCAGATATTTCGTTGAGAATTCCAATCGACTTTTATATCGGCAATGCGGAATGGGCGTTGCAATACTGTGTGCTTAACATTTCAATGGAAAGGCAACTCTTGAGCTATGTGATTCCTAGATGCTTGCTACATTTGGAATCGTGGCACCTCACCGCCCACATATTTATCTAGGGTTTTGCCAGCCTTATCGGCAAAAGTCTCTTTTCTCTTGAGTTCTTGTTTGTTCTAAAGCTACATTTTTTAGGTAACAGACTACCAATCCCTTTGTAGCCTCTTGTAGTTATGTATTTCGGAGAAGAGAATACAAATATGTGGAAAAACTCGCGATCCAAACTTTGCTAAGATTCGGATTTCAAATTCTTGTTTGATGCGAAACTACATAGCTGACAAAGAAGAGTTGTCCCAAAAAAAAACATGCAGAACTTATTCATTATCCAAAACCATAATTCATCATCAATGTTTCTGTCAATCAGATAAATTTGACATCAAGTTAAGCTTATCAGTTAAGGTTGTTATCAGCACGGCTTACTCCCTCAATCAATCATTCGAAATCAGGCATATGAAACAAAAATTAGTTTTGAATTTTGTTTTCGAGTATTATTATTTATTAATAATCATAGCTAAGGCCTGTTTTAGCCGATAATTGTTATTCATTTTCAGAGCACAAGAATATCAGAGCGTTCATGACACACGGTGGTCTTATGGGAACTCAAGAGGCTGTCTACTGCGGAGTACCTATGATCGGAGTACCTATTTTCGGTGACCAAGTTCAAAATATCAACCTGTACTCGCGATTGAACTTGGCCGTGGCTGTAGATCTCAATCGAATGACTACGGATGTATTGGACGCTGCTTTTCACGCAGTTCTGCATGATCCATCCTACATGTGCGTTATTCATGATTTTTTTTTTCCTTTTTACATCCATCATCAAGTGGGTCAATAGCTGCACAAATAATGTCGAAGTACATGGTCGTGTGGTTGAGTTTTTTTTTCTCAAAATCGATGTAAAAGTCAACTTCAAATCTTGAATGGGCTGATTTATTTTAATAATAGACTAATCATGATCCGTGGTATCATTTTAGGCAAGCGGCAAAGAAGATGTCAGCGCTATTTCGAGATCGTCCAATGAGTGCCATGGACACAGCAATTTTCTGGATAGAATACGTGATCCGACACGGTGGTACAGGTCTCAGATCACCAGCTATGGATTTAGCATGGTGGCAAACTGCACTATTGGACGTTTATGGTTTTCTGATTTCCTCCGTTCTGCTCTTCGTCTACCTCATTATAGTTATAGTTAAAAAACTTAAAGGAGTGTTTTTCGCAAGCAACGTGAAACGTACAAAAGAGTCGAAAAAAGTGAAATGACAGATGTAATCTAACCAAATATGTTATAGGAAAATAAATAAACCAATCATTTATTTCGCTCAATATAACATATGTCTCTTAAAATTCTTTCTTTTTGGCGCTGCATCAAGACTCGTACCTATACCGTCAATCACCCTTGAAGAGAAACTTATTCGATTTTCGACAAATAATGAAATTTTTTGAAATATTCACGCAATCATTTTCTCACTAACGTCTAATGGTAGTTCAAGAATTCACTAGGGATGAGGGAGAATCGAGCCAACTCTATCTGATGAAATGAAGTGGTCCATAATGGTGTAAGACATGCTAGGTATGCACTGAAAAGACCATTAGGACATAGCTTTCCGGTCTGTTTCACATTCCGTATTGAATTCAAACATCGTTTCATCGTCGACAGATTCAATCGACTGTTAGTTCAGGTTTTGTTTGTTGAAGCAGTCGACTGTAAGTCGGTTCTGCTTTTATTTGAAAACTTGTGAAGACAGGTTCTTCGCGGAGCATGCTGTTCATTACCGAATCGCTCGACCGTAGTTCAAAATTACTTTCCCATCATTTTCGAACAAGTTTATCACGGGACAACTCACCGCAATGTTTATTTGCAATATTGATTTTATCATCCTGACACAGGATGACAGGATCTGCGGAAACGGTTGGATGACAATGAAGATGACATCGTCTATATAGCTTTTGGATCGATGCTCAGAATAGAGTCCCTTTCCGAGGAAGCTCTCGCCATTATGTGAGCCTTCTTGGTAAAGTTGACCCCGATTCAAGTCCTGATGAAGATAGCAAGATCGGACAAAGTGTCTCCTGCAGTTCATCAAGCAGCGTCTTGACGCGTCTGTGGATTCTCTATTAGCTGTACTTAGTAAGTGTTTGTCAAGGCCTCATTGGAAGCGTCTAACCGCAATCCATTAGCGTCTAACGGACTACGATCTAATTGCTCTAAACGATCTGAATTCTGTCACGCTTAGGTGATCTTTGGACCAACGAACCTCGCAATTGCTTGCCTGTATCCCTATTCACAGGATACTATAACCTCGTACTCAACCCTCGGAAATAAAAACCATAGACGGACCATGATGTTTTTTTTTTTTTTTTGTCAGGACATATTTCATGCAATCATTCGTTGGAAAGCTTTTCGTAGATTATACCACAGTAAAAATGAATGAATAAACAATTATAGGCATGATGGATCCCTGAAATCTCGTAGAGGTCCTGTTATCAGCGGACATCCAATCTCCATACTCGAGCCTGATGATTTAGGCCACAAATACGAACTATGATAGCACATGACATTCAATGGACATTCAAAGAATTTTCGCTACTTAACCATCCTTTCCATTGCGTATAAGGAGGCGTACTGAATGTCCTGATTCAATCTTAGAGTAGGACATTGTGATTTGACAATGACCTCCCTGGATGGTCACTCGAGGCCATAAAGATATCCAGTAAATGCCTTTTCCGTCCCATTTGGATATCCTATATATGTACTGTTGTTTAAATTTCTGGAAATTTTGTTCTTTTTTTTTTTTGCTAACAGAATTCGGGTTAGTCGATTGGGCAATATTCACTTTCAAATGCAATTATACAAATGTTACACGGATATTCAAACATTTTACGACTTACACTATTTGGTGAATGCCTACTAGTGTAATTCCGGGGTAGTTGGCTATAGTTTTTTAGTCCGGGATAGTTGGCCATAAACATGAGTTTTAAAAGTAGAATTTCGTGGAATTGGCCATCTCTCCTTTACGGCCATCTACCCCGGAATTACCCTAGATATATTTTGTGAGAATTTCTTGCATACGCGTTACAGCATACCCCGGCCTCGCCGGGCTCCGGCGGAGCCAGCGGCTCTAAGTGACAATTAGTGCGACCCGTAATCCCCTCGGTCTACCTGAAAACGGTCACTCGTCCTTACCTGGAAGTGCGATGGTAGGAGCAGCGTTCAGGAGAAATAAAAGGAACTAAGGGGTGTGCGGTCTATTTGGGACGGCAACAACTGCGTTAGACCGTCTAGGTCTTTTCATACCTGGATATCCCCACTCATACCTACCAAAATCCAAGAAATGGCTTTAAAAGGATTAGTGCCGGTGAACGGGTTAAGTGGATTTACAGCTTAGGCTCTTTCGACTAATTAGTGTGCCGGGGTATGCGTTACAGCAGGGGTCGGCACACTCATTAGTCGAAAGAGTCAAAGCTGTTAATCCTATTACCCCGTTCACCGGCACTAATCCTTTCAACGCCATTTCTTGGATTTTGGTAGGTATGAGTGGGGATATGCAGGTATGACAAGACCTGGACGGTCGGACGCAGTTCTTGCCGTCGCAAATAGAGCAAACCACCCCTTAGTTCCTTTTATTTCTCCTGAACGCTGCCCCTACCATTGCATTTCCAGGTAAGGACGACTGACCGTTTTCAGGTAGACCGAGGGGATTTACGGTCGCACTAATTGACACTTAGAGCCGGGCTGGCTCGGCGAGCCGGCGTGGCCGACTCCTGCGTTACAGAATGCCTCGCGGTTGTCGATGAGACATACAGATACATACACATTACATGGAGTTTGATGTATTCAATCGATACTAATGTACTTTGTAGGTACGAACACTAGGGTGGTCGTTAAAAAAAAAAAGTTATCTTGGATGGCCTTCAATCGGTTCTAAATGTGGAGACAATAATTCTCTAATTTTTTCAGATTTTTATTTTGACTCCCTATGGGCCCTATTTTTACATGAACTTTTTTTAATTCGAAAAAATCCTAATTTCAGTTGGGTCTAATTTAAATCAGCGAGATTGCATTGGATACGTTTTATTATTGTATATGACACACAGCTCGAGTGAAAAATTGAAATTATTATTTTACATATTTTAATATATCAATTAATTAATTATTTTCTATTGATTTTTTTTTTTTTCGTAAAAGATCTAATTTTTCATTTTATCATTGTTTCTTAAAACTTTGCTCCATAAGACTTTCAGGCTTTTAGGTTCTTCTTTATTTCTCGACAGCTGATGATTACTTTCCTCAAATTGTTTCTCTAAAAATAAAAATTATCAAAAACTTGAACCTAATTATTGAACACTGAAATGGAATTTGCTACTCACACACCTCTTTTCCATACATTCGAAAATAACGTACTTCCAAAGTACACGGAAAATTAAAAAAAATATAAAATGCGACGTTATATATGTATCACAAAAAAAAAAAAAAATGGATATAAAATATTTAACCGAATTAAAACACCCACGACTCATATGAATTAACCCAAATACGATTTTCGACTATGTTTTACAGAACTATGAATATTATCGTTCATTATTCGATTCAGGTCTGTTGATCAGATGTTTAATCTAAAAATTACTTAAATTAGGATTTTTACGAATTAAAAAAAGTTCATGTCAAAATAGGGCCCATAGGGAGTCAAAATGAAAATCTGAAAAAATTAGAGAATTATTTTTTGCACATTTCGAACCGATCGAAGGCCATCCAAGATAACTTTTTTTTTTTAACGAGCACCCTAATGAACACTTACTAATTCAATCGATTATTTTAAAGCATAGGAACAAACATGGAAATATTGAGCTTTTCTTTCGATGTTTTCAGTTACAGTTATCCTATGCTTTGTCTTTCTGTTCAAAGCACAGAAATGTCAGAGCATTCATGACACATCAAGGTGGTCTCATGGGAACTCGAAAAGCTATGTATGAGTGAGTCCCTATGATCGGTATACCGTTTTTCGCGGACCAAGGCCAGAACATCGAGTTTTACTCATGTCAAAAATGAACTAGGCAGTGGCAGTAAGCCATAAAACACTAACTGTGGAAAAGTTAGATGCTATACCTTTCACGCAGTGCTGCGTGATCCATCTTACATGTGCGTCACTCATAAGCACTATTTAGAGGTCGGCCGATTGCGGCCTTGAGCACAGCAATTTTCAGGATAGAATGTGTGATACAACCAATGTGAGTGATTGTGTGTAAGTTTTGAGTGTATGTAAATCTATTTAAGTATATATGGTAATCTAATTAGGACCAAAAATAATGCAAAAATTCTTCCAAGGTCTGTTTGCATTCACTGAAAAGATCAACATAGAATAGCTATTCGATTACTTATACATTCTGTAGTAAAGTCAAGTATCGCAGTACTAAAAAAAAAAAAAAACGACGAAGTGGGATTCAATCGTCTGTTAGTTCGGGTTTTGTTTGTAAACACGGTTGACCATACGGCGGTTCTGCTTTTATTTCCACACTTGCGGAAATAGAGTCTTCCCGTGGCATGCCATTCATTCCTGGCTGGCTCGAGCATAGTCCTAGATCACTTTTTTCGTATTTGCTAGTGAGTTTATCGCGAAATAACTAACCGCACCGTTTATTCGCCATCATAACCCTAGTCACTTGGTATAGGGGTCCAGATGACCTCGACCCCAACTTCCGTTCAAAATTTCGAATAGAAGATGCTCGAACCTCAACCAAGTATACTTATGTGTAAACATTATTGGGTTGTGTACTTCGTGATTCAAGAAAACCCTGGAAAAAAAAATCGTAGCTCACCCACCTGAGGTGAAATTGAGTGTATAATATATCTTATTGTTTATGTTTGCTTTCAGAATCTTTGTAACTTTTGCTAACCGTCAGTTGTGCGTTGATTTTACCAATCGATGAAATAGCTGTCTTCGAAAATGTCATGTTTTTTCAAAGTTTGAAAATCGGAAAATTGAAAAATTCATGTATCGTAAACCCCAAAATGGGTGTCCCCTCATTTCAACAGTATTATCGCACAAAAAAGTTTAACACAAATTGTAGAAGTCGACTGTTCAAAGATGCCCTAATCGATTTCTGAAACTCCTCATATATTTGTGGCATTGTTGTGACATTGTCATTATAATTGACTATGTCCCCTACTGAAAATGATTACGTGATAAATCACATGATGTTATGAACGAAATTGGTAGGATGTATTTGATCGTGTAATTTAACATGTGATTACAACCCCATACATAACAAATCACATGATGAATCATAAATTACAGATCATAAAATAAAATACATAACAATTCATACGACAAATCATATGTTTCGGTATGTGATTTGTAATGTATTTTATCTTATAAGTTGTATTTTATGATTTATCATGTAAGTTGTTATGTATTAGGTCGTAATCACATGTTGAACATGTTCAAAGTGTAGAAAGGTGTACAAAGGTGATGCCACTAAAAAGTGGTTGGGGCATACGTAAATGGTCAACCTGAATATTGCCATGTCATCAATCGTGATCTGCGCAAGACACAACGAATTCCCCACTCGAATAAACGTATGGATGAATTTCGGGATACTACTCTCAAGTGTTGGCGCAGAGCTCGCGTGTTCAGTATCACAGTGTGACAGTTTCAGGTGGTGAAAAATTCTTGTCGATTGTAACGAACTCGCGACATCGATAAATAGTGTCTTTGGAACTTCGATAAGTCGTTTTATTTTACTGACTCCGCAGCGATACTCGATTTCACTTGATACGGAGGATAGATTTACGGGCAATTCTTTGTGAATTCGTATACTTTCAAATAGTGTCCGACCGAAACTTCGGTTTCGGTTTCGGTAATGCTATTTTAGGCGGCAGTTTCGGCCGATTCGTGGCCGAAACTGAAACTGCCACCTAAACCAGCATTATCGGCCGAAACTGGCCGAAACTAGCCGAAACCGAAACCGAAGTTTCGGTCGGACACTACTTTCAAACCTTGAAGTCTCTGATTTTTGTCTCGCTTTAGGACAGAGAGTTGAAAAATCTATTAAAAGTCGAGAAGCCCGTTTTAACGTATATCTCGATATTCTGGAGTTGGGAAATAATTGCAGACCCCGAGTTCCAAATGCGTAGTGGTTTATAAAAAATACACCCATGTATAGGTCATAACGATCACAAACGCAGTGTGTCAAAAATTAGAATTACAAAGAAGGCAAACAAGAAAGATCAAGATGCGACTGCTGGATTATTCGATTTTATATTTTGTCGTTTCGATTTTATCGCCCGGTGAGGCTTATCGAATTTTGGGGCTATTCCCCTTCAATGGAAAGAGCCATTTCGCCATGTTTGGGCAGCTGATGAAGGGGCTTGCAGAACGTGGCCATCAAGTCGACGTCGTGAGCCATTTTCCACTCAAAAATCCTGTCCCGAATTATACGGATATCGTCAGCTTGGCTGGCACCCTTCCCGGCTGGGTGAACAACATGACACTGGAAGTTATCGAAGGCATGCATGAGAGTTCTGAGACTCATTTTATCGCAACTTTGTGTGGGTATCCCATTTGCGAATTGATGAATCATCCCAAACTAAAGGACCTCATCGAAAATCCTCCGAAAAATCCTGCCTACGATCTTGTCATCACCGAGGTGAATGAATTATACTGTACAAACAAACAGGATTTCAAATTCGACTGCATATTTGTTAGATCAGAAGGATTTAGCTTATTATTGTCGTAGCATCGTTGTTTGTCTAATTCTAATGAATGATAATAATTGGTCGAAAAACAGCCGAATGAACTTCGTTCGTAAATCATATAGACTCATCTGTCGATCTACCATCAATGTAATGGAATTGATATTGTAGGAATATTCAAAAAGCGATGACTAGAATTGTTTTCGACGTTTTCACTTCAGCTTGCAGCAATGTTGCCTTTCTTTTCCTGATCAGGAATACAATCTATCTGAAATTGCATTAGATTTTTCTTTGTTTACTATTTATTTGCTGAATGAATATTATCCATGTCATTGCGCAGATGAATTTTGTGTGAGTATTTCTCTGAATATTCCAATATTAATGGTCCTACTCTTTTCTAGATATTTGGTGCAACCTGTTATTTGGCCATGGGTCAACACCTGAAGGTCCCTGTGGTGGGTCTAATGTCAGCTCTCATGTTTCCTTGGGCGAATGACCTCATTGCAAACCCAGACAATGCGGCTTACATACCGAACATTTTTTCGAAGTACAATGGAAGGATGAACTTTTGGCAACGGGTTAAGAATACTCTGATCAACTTTCAAGCAAAATGGGACTTTAATCGAGCCAGTGAAAATCAAAACGAAGCGATAAAGAAGTTCATTGGTCCTCATGCACTGAGTCTTAGGGAGGCTGAGCAAAATGTCTCCTTGATCTTGGTCAACTCACATTTCAGCTTGAACGGTGCCAGGCCATTCACAACGGCTGTCGTCGAAGTCGGAGGACTTCACATAGACGACAGAGATGCAACGTTACCCAAAGTATGTAACCATTGGGTTTAGATTCACCCGAGTCCATTCGTTAAAACATTATTTGAAACGTGATAAAAGAACTAATCATCGGTATGCATACTTGTCACAGGATTTGCAGAAATGGTTGGATAATGGTGAAGCTGGCTTCGTCTACATATCTTTCGGATCTATGTTGAAACTAGAGTCCCTTCCCAAGAAAACTCTTGCTGACCTATACGCCTCCTTAGCAAAGTTGGCGCCGGTTCGAGTCCTGATGAAGATCGCAAATCCGGAAGAATTGCCTTCTGGTTTGCCAAGCAACGTCATAACTCGTCCTTGGATTGCCCAACTAGCTGTACTTAGTAAGTGTTTGAGCCGGTACCATTACATTGAAAGGACTAGGTACATCCCAGCATTCCGAAATTGATCTCAGGTACAGGTGATCTTGGGACCAATAAGACACGCGGTATTATCGGTCGCGCGCGGATCGCTACTGAGGTCACTGTTAATCGAGTCAATTTCATGTACCCCGAGGTCATGACCACTTACTGATTCAGTCAATCATTTTTAACCATATGATGGGATATATACCGAGTCTTTTCCGTAACACCGGACACCTCCTTCCTACGGCCAAACCAACACAGGTACATGCCGCGTGCGTGAGGCTTGGGCTGGAGGGGATAGACTGTGAGGCTGCCGTCCCATGTAGGCCCGGATCGCCGGAATCCGGAATGACGGAACGGAACGTTGTATGTGTAGGTGTATACATACAGGCAATACATAGAAAAAGTCACTAGAATCCGTTCCGTTTTTTCGTTCAGCCCTACATGGGATGGCACCCTAAGTAACGCGGCATGTACCTGTGTTGGTTTGGCCGTAGAAAGGGGGTGTCCAGTATTACGGAAAAGACTCGGTAGGTATACCTAATGTAATATCCTTTCATTCGATGTTTGCACTCGCAGTTGGACGTGTCGATCTGATGCTTCATTTTTATTTACAGAGCACAAAAATGTCAGAGCGTTCATGACACACGGTGGACTAATGGGAACTCAAGAGGCTATCTACTTCGGTGTCCCAATGATTGGCGTACCTTTTTTCGGGGACCAAAGTCAAAATATCGAGCTTTACTCACAAATGAACCTGGCCGTGGCTGTAGATTTCAAGGAACTAACTGAGGAAACATTGGATGCTGCTTTTCACGCAGTGCTGCACGATCCATCTTACATGTGCGTTATTCATGATTCTTTTTTTTTTTTTTCAGAGCCATTTTCATGTCGGTCAATAGCCACACACATAATATAGAAGTTTATGGCTGTCTGGTCAAATTCTTTTCTTAAAATCAATCTGAAAGTCAACTTCAGATCTTGAATGGGCTGATTTCTTTTAATAATAGACTAATCATAATCCGTGATAACGTTTAGGCAAGCGGCGAAGAAAATATCAGCATTATTCCGAGATAGGCCAATGAGTGCCATGGACACGGCAGCTTTCTGGATAGAATATGTAATCCGACACAGGGGAACAAATCTCAGATCACCAGCTATGGATTTAGCATGGTGGCAAATTGCACTCTTGGACGTTTACGGATTCTTGTTTTTGTCAGTCTTTCTCTCCGTGTACTTTATAATAGTATTAGTCAAAAAACTCAAAGGGCTGTTTTATGCAAGCACCGTGAAAAGTACGTTGAAGTCTGAAAAAGTGAAATGATAGATGTGATATAACCATTGCGACTAATTGTGTGTGAGTTCTAAGTATATGTATATGTTGTAGAAGCAACGAATAATTATCATGTAATAAAAAAATACCCTAAAGGTTTGTTCGTATTCACTGAAAAGATCAAGATGGAATATTCGATTTGTTGCACCTCCTCTATCAAAGTCGCGTAACACGGCACTGAAACAAAAAAGACGGAGTGAGATGCAATCGTCTGTTAGTTCGGGTTTTGTTTGTAGACACGGTTGACGATACGGCGATTCTGCTTTTATTTGAACACTTGTGGAAATAGAGTCGGTTCGTGGCATGCCATTCTTTCTTGTCTTGCTCGACTACATGTTATAGATGACTTTCTGCAAATTTGCTAGTGAGTTTGTCGCGAAAGAACTGACCACATCGGTGATTTGCAATCTTAATTTCACCATAGCCGAACAAAGTTCGTGTCCGATCAATGTGAGCACTTGAAAATAGCAATTTTCTAGATAGAATATGTCATTGAATATAGGGAAACGAACATCTTATCACCTACTATAGATTTTAAATCGGAAGAGTAACTAAGATACACAAAAACATTTGGGATGGTAGTCGGGATTTTCACACATATACCCTATCCTCAGTATGAATGAAGAGCGAGAGCGAGAAAAGTACTTTTTTGGTACACGTGTCCGTAAAGTACGTACTTTAGGGACTGTTCTGAGTCCGTAAAGTTCCATTTTACGGACCCAAAATAGTCCGTAAAGTACCACTTTACGGACACGGGTACCAAAAAATAGTGTTCGCTCCACGGCCCTAAAGTCGGATTTACTTGACCGAGTGGGGGATTTCGCATCCTCGGACCGGCTGCGCCGGTCCTCGGACGCACAATCCCCACTCGGTCCGTAAAGTCCGACCTTAGGGCCTAGAACCGAAAAGTACTATTGCTGAGTGGTGCAGAAAAACAAATAGCGAGTCCGAAGAACCATTAGTATTATCAGTCTACAGTAGTAAACAAATCTTCTGCTCAAGCAAATGATCTAGTATAGGTATACCTATATTCTTGGATAGAAAATAGGAAATAAGTCGATAAGATATAAGATTCTTGCCTGGGGCAGGTTGGTACATGAGTAGTTCCACGTCAAACCAGCCAGCTTTTTGACCTCGATGTTACCGATTTCGCTATAATTTTTTTTACGGGTTCTATGGAACAAATAAATTCATCAAACAATTTTTGTTTTTTTTTCGTCCCTATTTTCCAAGTTACACGGGGGTGAAATTCAGGAAAAAGAGCTAAAAATCGAAAACACACTCCCCTTCAAACGGTCATATCTTTGATTGTATTCATCGTAAAGACTTCTTTCAGGAACTATTTCAAAGCTATTGAATGACATTATAATTATATATTTATTCAATTCTGCGGTAACAAACAATTCTATTTGTTATAAACAAATATATTATTCAAACCTGATTTTCAAAGCAAGGGCCATGCGATCAAATTCTCAAAAAAATATGAGCGTATTCCTCGATCAATTCTCTACAAAATCGCTGAGTCAATTCTATGGAGAAACGATGGAAACCATGTGAAAACGATTTATTTATAAGCGACGGCACGCGCTGCCGCTGAAAGACCCGGCTCGAGTACGGTTTTTTGGTGGCAGCGCGTGCCGTCGCTTATAAATAAATCGCTTTTACATGGTTTCCATCGTTTTTCCATGATATTGACTTAACGATTTTGTAGAGAATTGATAAAGGAATACACGCATATTTTTTAAAAAATGTTATCGCGTGGCCCTTGCTTTGAAAATCACGTTTGAATAATATATTTGTTTATAACAAAATTGTTTGTTATCGCAGAATTAAATGAATATATTATAATAGTGTTATTTAATAGCTTTAAAATGGTTCTTGAATGAAGTCTCTAGGATGAATACAATCAAAGATATGACCGTTTCAAAGGGAGTGTGTTTTCGATGTTTGGCTCTTTTTCCTGAATTTCACTTCCGTGTAACTTGGAAAATAGGGTCCAAAAAAATAAATGAAAAATTGTTTGATGAATGTATTGTTCCCTAGAACCCGCAAAAAAATTATAGCGAAATCAGTAACATCGAGGTCAATTTTTGATTTATTTTGTCCGGTCTGACGTGGAATGGCTCACATGGCAAAACTCACCCTCAGCAATGTGAAATTAAATTTTATCAGACATTTTTCGTATGAAATTATGCGAACAAAGGAAAACGAACTACATGAATTTGCAAACATGTTTCTGCTTGTAATAACAATAAATATTGGTACACATATGTACCCACGCAATGGGGTTACGATACGATAATATTTCAACGACGCCATTTTCGTTCGCTTCCCTCATTTGCGCTTCTTTTTCTCCCGGTCACGTAATCCTCAACTTTAGGGCGACTCAGTCTACGGCTTCAACCTGGATGTCGACACGTTTTATACCCAACAGAATTTATTGGTCAAGATATGAACCGTTTTTTGTCATCTCTGTGACAATTGCAGAAACTTATTTCTTGTACCCTTATAACTTAGGGGTATACGCTCAAAATAGTGTTCTTCGATACAAGAGCGCGAAGCAGCAATTCGCGCACGAGTGTGAAGGCCCGAACGAGCCCGAAGGCAAGCTGAAGGTAGCGAGTGAGGCGCCTTTACACGAGTAAGGGATTGCTGCTTTGGGCTCATGTATCAAACTCTATTTTTTTTAACAAATACAACGAAAGATCCTGGCTGTGCGCCGTCTGCAAGCACGAAAGCAGCACGCTAGCTGTGTGCGAAATTTTTCTCGCACACGAATGCGCGAAAGTCTGCTTTCGGTGCCTGTAGACGGTGCGCAAACGAGGACTTTCGGTGCATGTGTTAAGAAAAATTATTAACCCTAGAACGGTACACATGGGTCACAGGTACCCAGAACTTTTCCAACGAAAACCCGATTTTGTGGAATTTTGTTGAATTGCCTCTTCTGCGACAGCTTATAATTTGTTCAATAATCATTGAATTAATTTTTTTACAATTTATGTGTGTAGTCCACAGTCCGTTGAATCGATTTCACTGGTTTTAAAAGAAAAATAATGACAATGGACCAGAATTACTGCCCATTTCGTCACCTGGGTACCACGGACCCATGTGTACCGTAATAAGGGCAAAAAAATATGTGTACCGTTCTAGGGTTAAATAACCCGAACGTTTACTGTCCTCACGAAATTATTTTCAACAGATCTGATACCGACTTTTCTAAATGATACAGTGGGGTTCAGAAATGAATGTGAACACAAAATTGATGAGAAGAGAAATTCCTGAAAGAGTTCTTTCGAATGAGCTGAAATCTAGTAAAATAAGAATTTGCCTTTTCTGATCTTATCTAGAAGCCATTCTTTTCATATGGCTGGAACATTTCTTAATTTCTATTAAAATTTCAGGTTAAAATTGAAAAAAAAAAAAAATCGCAGCCGACTCATCAGAGGGAAAACTGAGTTTCAACAATACTTGCAAACTCGAAAATATATCTTACTATTTATGTTCCTTTTCCAAATCCTTGTGACTTTTTCTAACCACCAGTTGTGCATTGATTTGACCAATCCATGAGATAATTGTTTTCGGAAATGTTATGTTTTTGCAAGCTTGGGAGATCGAAAGTTTAAAAAATTCCTGTATTGGGTGCAGACAAATTTATGAACCCCAAAATGGGTGTCCCCTCATTTCGACAGTATTATGGCACAAAAAAAGTTCAACGCAAATCCAAGAAGTCAACTGTTCAAGGATGCCCCAATTGGTTTTTGCAACTCCTCATATATTCATGTATTGTCATTTTAATTGACTATGTCACCATATAATTTGAGATAAATTCTGCAATCGTGTGGCATATACAGTGCAAAAGTGATGCCACCAAGAAGTGGTTACGGCATGCGTCAGTGGTTAACCTGGATGTTGCTATGTCCGGCCACGTCATCATTGCGTGTCTAATCACTTGAGGTGGTTCCCCAGCTAATTCGACCTGTCCTGAAAACATTGAGCTGAACGCGTGCTGAACAGTGCTATTGAACGGAATATCTCTGACCGGGCACCGAAAACGGGGAAAAGGGTTCTGTAGTGCAATTATATCGTTGATTTCGAACACGTACGTCCCAAAACATGTTCGTTTCACGCTAAAATAGAAAAATGGCGTGTGAAATAATGGCGTATGTGTTCGAAATCGCCAACAGAATTGCGCGAGATAGCCCTTTTTCCCGTTTTCGATGCCCATTTAGAGATATTACGTTAAATAGCACCGTTCAGAACGCGTTCAGCTCCATGTTTTTAGAACAGGTTGAATTAAGTCGGGAAGCACCTCAATAAAATATCGTGGTCTGCGCAAGTCACACATAATTCCCCACTTTGTGGATAAGCGTTTATAGATATAGTCGCGATAGTATTTTCAAATGTTAACGAAGAGCTCGCGTGTTGATCACAGTGTAACAGTATTAGGTAGTGAAAAATTCTTGTCAGTTGGAATAAACTCGCGATATCGATAAATAGTGTCTTTGGAACTTCGATAAGTCGTTTTATGTTATTGACTCCGCAGCGACACTCGATTTCACTTGATACGGAGCATACATGTACCGGCAATTCCTTGTGAATTCGTACACTCTGAAGCCGTTCAGTATCTGATTTTTGTATCACTTTAGGACAGAGAGTTGAAAAATCTAGAAAAAGTCCATAATCCCGTTTCGACGTATATTTCGATATTCTGAAGTCAGACAATTATCGCAGCACCCAAGTTCCGAAGACGTACTGGTTCATAAAGGATATACCCATGTATAAGTCATAACGATCACAAACGCGGTGTGTCAAAAATTATAGTTACAAAGAAGAAAAACAAGAGAGATCAAGATGCGGCTGTTGGATTCTTTGATTTTATATTTTGTCATTTCGATGTCATCGCCGGGTGAGTCCTATCGGATTTTGGGGCTATTTCCCGCCAATATAAAGAGCCATTTCGCCATGTTCGGGCAGCTGATGAAGGGACTAGCAGAACGTGGCCATCAGGTCGACGTCGTGAGCCATTTTCCACTCAAAAAACCTATCCCGAATTATACGGATATCGTCAGCTTGGCCGGCACTCTTCCCAGCGCAGTGAACAACATGACACTGGAAACTATCGAAGGCATGCATCTTCAGGGTTCCGAGGCTCATATTATCGCATCTGTGTGTGGGTATCCCATTTGCGAATTAATGAATCATCCTGAACTAAAGGACCTCATCGAAAATCCTCCAAAAAATCCTGCCTACGATCTGGTCATCACCGAGGTGAGGAAGTAAACTGTATACACACGAACCGGATTCCTAGTTCGCCTGCATAATTATCAAATCAGAAAGATTCCGCTTATTGTTGTCGTAGCATCGGCGTTTGTCTACTTCTAATGAGTGATAATTGGTTGAAAAACAGCTGATTGAACTTTGTTCGTGGATCACTTAGACTTATCTGTTGATCTACCATCAATGTAATGGAATCAATATTGTAGGAATATTCAAAAAGCGATAAATAGAATTGTTTTCGACGTTTCCAATTCAGCTTGATGTAATGTCGACTTTCTTTTCCTAATCATGAATAACAATCTAACTGACAACGTATTAGATTCTTTTTTGTTCACTATTCATTTGCTGAATGAATGTTATCCATTTCATTGGGCAGATGAATTTAGAGTGAGAATTTCTCTGAACATTCCTATACTAATGGTCCAATACACTTTTCTAGATATTTGGTGCTACCTGTTATTTGGCCATGGGTCAACACCTGAAGGTCCCTGTGGTGGGTCTAATTTCAGCTATCATGTTTCCTTGGGCGAATGACTTCATTGCGAACCCAGACAATGCGGCTTACATACCGAACATTTTTTCGAAGTACAATGAAAGGATGAACTTTTGGCAAAGAGTTGAGAATACTCTGATTAATTTCCTAACGAAATGGAACTTCTATCGAGCCAGTGAAAATCAGAATAAAGCGATAGAGAAGTACATTGGTCCTCATGCACCAAGTCTTAGAGAGGCTGAGCGAAATGTCTCTTTGATCTTGGTCAACTCGCACTTCAGCTTGCATGGTGCCAGGCCATTCACAACGGCCGTCGTCGAAGTCGGAGGACTTCACATAGACGACAGGGATGCAACGTTACCTGAAGTATGGAATCATTGGGTTCAGATTTAACCGAATTCATTCATCGAAAGATTGTTCAATGTTTGATGAACGAACTGATCACTGATATGTATTCTTGTTACAGGATCTGCAGAAATGGTTGGATGACAGTGAAGCTGGCTTCGTCTACATATCTTTTGGATCGATGTTCAAAATAGAGTCTCTTCCCGAAAAAACCCTTGCGGATTTATATGCCTCCTTAGCAAAGTTGGCGCCGGTTCGAATCCTGATGAAGATCGCAAATCCGGAAGAATTGCCTTCTGGTTTACCAAGCAACGTTATAACTCGTCCGTGGATTGACCAAGTAGCTGTACTCAGTAAGTGTTTGACCTGGTGCTATGACGTTGAAAGGACTAGGTGCATCATACGTTCCGAATTTCGTCTGACGTGCAGGTGATTTTGAGACCATTGAGACACTCGATATTCTTCGTAGTGCGTGGATCTTCATTGAGGTCGCTGTTAATCGAGTCGATTTCATGTACTTCGAGGTCATGACCACTTACTGATGCAGTCAACCATTTTTAAGCGTATGATGGAACATATATAGGTAGGGTAGACTAGGTACCGTTGGAACAGGGGGTCGGTTGAAGCAACGCTAATAACTCAAAAACTAATAGAGATTATAAAGTAAATAAATAGACAGCGAATAAAGCCGCTTCTTTCTGTCCTCATATTCCCCCCCCCCCCCCCCCCCCCCCCCCGCCCAATCTCTATTAGTTTTTCAGTTATTGGCGTTGCTTCAACCGACCCCGTGCTTGAACCATACCCAGTCTACCCTACTTAATGCAATATCCTTCCATTCGATGTTTGCACTGACAGTTAGATGTGTGTGATCTGATGTTTCATTTTTCTTGACAGAGCACAAGAATGTCAGAGCGTTCATGACACACGGTGGACTAATGGGAACTCAAGAGGCTATTTACTTCGGTGTCCCAATGATTGGCGTGCCTTTTTACGGGGACCAAAGTCAAAATATCAAGCTTTACTCACAGATGAACATGGCCGTGGCTGTAGATTACAAGAAACTAACTGAGAAAACTTTGGACGCTGCTTTTCACGCAGTGCTGCATGATCCATCCTACATGTGCGTTATTCATAATTTTTCTTTTTTTTTTTCATTTATTATCAAGTTTCACAAATAGGTAATATGAAAGTTCATGGCTGTGTGGTTAGGTCTTTTCTTAAAACCGATGTGGGAGTCAACTCCAAATCTTGAATGGGCTGCTTTCTTTCAATAATAGACTAATCATAATCCGTGATAACGTTTAGGCAAGCGGCAAAGAGGATATCAGCACTATTTCGAGATCGGCCGATGAGTGCCATGGACACAGCAAATTTCTGGATAGAATACGTGATTCGACACGGTGGGACAAGCCTCAGATCACCGGCTATGGATTTAGCATGGTGGCAAATTACACTCTTGGATGTTTACGGATTTTTGTTTTCATCCGTCTTTCTCGCCGTGTGCTTCATACTAGTGTTAATCAAAAAACTGAAAGGACTGTTTTATGCAAGCACCGTAACAAGTACGCTGAAGTCTAAAAAAGTGAAATGATAGATGTGATACAACGGATGCGACTAATTGTGTGTAAGTCCTAAGTACAGTCCGATCTCTCTATATAAGTCCTCTCCCAATAGGTCCGCTCCGCCAGTTTTTCGCTCGCTGCGTTTCCCCACTTTTACCCATTAAGGGGACCCTTTCCTTTTCTCGGGCGTTTTCAAGCGTATTTTCAGGAATGGATAAAATTGGAATCATACGTATACCCTATCGTCAGTGTGAAGGAAGAGCGATAGCGAGAAAAGTACTTTCGCTGTTACACGTTAACATGAAAAACCGTTAACAATCTCAGTCTACATTGGTAAACAAATCTCCTAAGCAAGCCACTGATGTAGTCCTATACTTGAACAGAAAATCTGAAATATGTCGATGAAATATGAGATTCATGCCAGGGGCAGGTTGTTTTAATTGAATTAAATTGTTAGGCATTTTTTGTATGAAATTATGTGAACAGATAAAACCGAACAGCACAAAATTGCGAAAATATTTCTCCTCAGTGAAAATATATATATTTTATTTCAAGAAAGAAAATTGCAATTCAACATTTGTTATCGGTATCCGCGGATAATGTTGTCTATTCGACGAACGTCCATTTATCGGTAACTCTGAAAATACTGACAACTGTTCTATAAGACTTTTTCATGAGAGTGGAACACAAATTGGTACACATGTGTACCCACGCAATGGGGCTACGAGACGATAATATTTCAACGACGCCATTTTCGTCCGCTTCCCTCATTTGCGCTTCTTTTTCTCCCGGTCACGTAATCCTCAACTTTAGGGCGACTCAGTCTACGGCTTCAACCTTGATGTCGACACATTTTATGCCCAACAGAATTTATTGGTCAAGATATGTACCGTTTTTTGTCATCTCTGTGACAATTGCAGAAGCTTATTTCTTGTACCCTTACAACTTAGGGACGTACGCTCAAATAGTACATTACGATACGAGTCCGAAGTTTTTCCGTCGAGTATAGCACAAAATTTTACTTCATAAGGTCTGAAAATGGGAATTTTACCTACGCGAAGCATGGGTAAAACGTCCATAATCACACTGCGTGAAGTGAAAATTATCAGATAGATCGAACGTTTGCTGTCCTAATTAAATTATTTTCAACAGATCTGATACCGGCTTTTCCAAATGACACAGTGGGGTTCAAAAAAGAACATGAACACAACATTGACGAGACCAGAAATTCTTGGAAGAGTTTTTCGCTCGAAAACATTATAGATTTCCAAAGTAATTATTTTTTCATAACTGTGGGAATGAAAATTAAATATTAGTAGATTTCGATACGAGCGCGAAATGTGAGGCGTTTATAGGTGTGTCCGATGTTTTCAGCACGAACCGTAGTCGAGGCGGCAGCCGAGACGAAGGTGAGTGCTGAAGACATCGGACAACCCTAAACGCCTCACTTCGCGGGAGTATCGAACGCTATTTTTTATAACAAATGCATGAAAAAGTTGCTTGTGGGGCTCTGTTGTCAATGTAAACAACCATACCAAAAACATCGAATCGATTCAGCAGTATGCACGGAGATAGCGCGTCGACAGGGATGAATGACTATAAAATGCTCTTGTTCGCACGCTGTGCGTAACAAGAATCATGTTGTGCACGCTCAATGTGCGCAAAACGCAGTGCGCACGTTTGGCATGCAATATTGTTTCATGTTGCCATCGCCTACTCAAACGTCAGAAAAGTGCCACAATATGACCGCTCCAGAGCCCCAAACAAGCAACTTTTTCATGCATGCGTTATAAAAAAATCTTAATTCATATCAATATAAGTTACGAAAATGTTGTCTATTGTATGAACTTAAAAGCAGAGGAAAGAGTAGAAAAAATAAATAAATCGAAAGCCCAATCTGATCAATGATCTCAGTATTGTGTTTTCAAAGAATCGAATCCCTATTGAAAAACTCCAATAGGATCCCATCAAAAGCGACAAAAGCCGCATAGAAACCAACGAGTATTTATTGGTTTCTATTGGTTTCTATGCGGCTTTTGTCGCTTTTGATGGGATCCTTGTTGAAGTGTGTGTCAATGTCGCATAGTATGTGTGGATGATAGCGCGCATGCGCAACTAGTACTATTCATGTACTCGGAGTATTGTAAGAGGACTACCTCAATGTAAATTACATTCTTGATTTGTAGATTATATATCCATTTTCCTTATGTGCAATCTTCTTTATTTAACCCGATATCACCAGCTTCCTTAACAATCCTATTGGAGTTTTTCAATAGGGATCTCTATACCTCGTGAAGTTTTTGGAAGAAATTCTTTCCATATGGCTTGAACATGGCTCAATTTGATTAGAATTTCAGGTCAAAATTGAATAAAATAAAATAAACGAATCCGACACATCTGAGGTAGAATAAAATTGATCTGATTTTATCGATCACGATCACGATCACGATCTCGATTCGAATGAAGAAAGTGGCTATCCAGCAAACACAACGTGTATTTGTTATATAACATCGAGACTATTTAGTAATACAACATATTATGTTATATCGAAGTTACGTAACATTGTTATACTGTGGTAATATAACAGATGATACATGGTAATGATATAAGTATTATGTTTCTATAATATAACTTGAACTTGGCGCTGGTATCGCTCGTGTTAGGAATGACAAGTATTTTGTCGCTCAAACTTCCACCAGTGAGTTCCGAGTGATTACCCGCCTTCTTACCGGTATCGTGCAGTATGCACATGTGTATCTTTAGTTTTGCGCTGCGATAATTAGTTCTCATATAATTGCAATCATTCAAACTTCCATATTATTTGTTCGAAATTGTAGAAGAAGTTACAGTTGTTCTGAGAAGAATTCACGTATCAATTGTGACATTTCTTATTTCCACCACATGCTCATGCAACATAACCTTAAACATAACACGTGTTATTAGAGGTTAACTGGCTGGCCTTTCATATGTCATTGAAATTGTTCAATTGTGATATATATTAGGGTAAAGTAATTCTTTAAAAAAAATGTATTCCGAAGTATATCATACATACTTACATATTTCAAATAAATTTTGACACGTCTCGTAAAAATATTTGCAAATGATCAAAATAAGTCTGTGGCGACACAATATTATTTCAGAGTTTCTCTCATTCTGATTTCTTCACTAGGTTAATTAAGTTATGGACAACGAGCGAAATATTGAGTGGACTAGAAAATTCAGTGATTTCCATAATGGTACGACAGTTTATTATAGAGCCACTAAGGTCATATCAGTGCCTTGTTCCTGTATAAAAAAAAAAAAAAAAAATGGCGTAGGTACAATTGGAAAATTGCACTTGCTCTGACAGCTATTTCTCAATCCAAATCACGTTCACGTAACATTTTTATTACAGTTGCACGTTCGTTGCATAAGGGGCCATTCAACAATTACGTCACGCTATTTTCGACCATTCTTGACCCCCCCCCCTCCATCACACTTCGTCATACATACTTTGACCACTTTAACCCAGAGCGTCACGCTCTGGAGACCCCCCCCCCCCTTGCGGCGTGACGTAATTGTTGAATGGCCCCTAACTGTGAAATTACAAAAATATAACTTTCTTGTTACATGAATCTGTTCTTGAGTCGGAACTAATAACTTACCTGTAACTTACATGGAACATCTGCGTTATATTGCACGTTACATTCGGTTATATTAATACAACGTTGCGGCAATATACCTGTGTTTGCTGGGACATGGTACAAACGTGATGCCACTCAGTGGGGTCTTTATGCACAGGCCTGAAAGGCCCGGGCCTAGGGCCCCAGGCATCCCCAAGGGCCCCCTGCCAAGGAGTACTTGCTAAAATTTTGAGAAAGATATAAAAATTTCGAAAAAAAATTCCGAAAACTGTATTGAATACAAAAATTATTTTCAATATATCTACAGAAATATCGAATATCGGAAATGTTCTCTTTGATTCAAACTAACTAAAAAACTAGAGTTAAAATTAAGCTATCGTTTCGTAAAAATTTACATTACATATTCATTTCATGAGATTTTCGCCGCCTTAAGAGGGCCCCGCCCCGGCCCATCAGGCCTAGAGCCCCGAGGTCGATAAAGACGGCACTGATGCCACTAAGAAGTGGTTACGGCATACGTAAGAAATCAGTCTGAATGTTGCCATGTCATCGTGATGAGTCTAACCACTCAAGGAGAAAAGCGTCGTCTGCGCAAGTCACAATAAATTCTCCACTCTGTAAATAGGCGTTTAAAGATATAGTCAAGATCTCGGTCAAGATACTATTATCAAATGTTGGCGCAGAGCTCACGTATTCAGTATCACAGTGTAACAGTTGAAATAAACTTAGCGATATCGACGAATAGTATCTTCGGAACTTTGATAAGTCATTTTATCTTATATAAACTCTGCAGCGATACTCAATTTCACTTGATACGGCTTATACATGTGCGGGCAATTCTTTTTAAATTCGTTCAGTATATCAAACCCTGAAGGTCTGATTTTTGTGTCACGTCAGGACAGTGAGTTGACAAATCTATAAAACATTCGAGAAGTCCGTTTTAACGTATAATTCGATATTCTGAAGTGGGAAAACAATTGCAGACCCCAAGTTCTAAAGGCGTACTCGTTTATAAAGTATGCACTCATGTATAGGTCATAACTCATGACGATCGCAAACGCGGTGTGTCAGTTTCGAATTAGCGCCAAAAATCATAGTTACAAAGAAGAAAAACAAGTGAGGTCAAGATGCGGCTGCTGGATTGTTCGATTTTATATTTTGTCATTTCGATTTTATCGCCTGGTGAGGCCTATCGAATTTTGGGGATATTCCCCTTCAATGCAAAAAGCCATTTTGCCATGTTCGGACAGCTGATGAAAGGGCTCGCAGAACGTGGCCATCAAGTCGACGTCGTGAGCCATTTCCCGCTCAAAAAGCCTGTCCCGAATTATACGGATATCGTCAGCTTGGCCGGCACTCTTCCCGGCTGGGTGAACAACATGACACTAGACCTTGTCAAAGACTTGCAAGTTCAGGGCTCTGAGGTTTATTTTATCGCATCTATGTGTGGGTATCCCCTTTGCGAATTGATGAATCATCCTGAACTGAAAGACCTTATCAAAAATCCTCCGAAAAATCCTGCCTACGATCTTGTTGTCACCGAGGTAAGTGACGTAAACTGTACAAACGAACAGATTCCATTAGAAGAATTCCGCTTATTATATTGTCTTCCGCTTATGTTTGTAATTGAACTTTGTTCGTGACTTATTCAGCTTTATCTGCTGTTCTATCGTCAATAAGATGAAATCAATAGTGTAGGAATATTAAAAAAAGCGAAATCTACAATTGTGTTCGTCGTTTTCACTTCAGCTTAAGGAGGTTCATCTGGTCAACGATTTAGCAAACAGATATCATTAAAAAAAATTGTATACAGTTATCAGTATATCTACAAAGGTACCTCTCAAAATTTCAAGCCCCCAGGATACCTTTTTTTTTTATTTTTTTTATTTTTTTTTAAATTTTTATTTATTTTTTATCACGTTCCTTAGATATTTCTTCATGAAAGGTGAAAGTTTCTTTCGAAACTGTTGCAAATTGCATGTGTGATAGCCTGAAGACGGTAAAAACACTGAAACTCATAGAGGGGGACCATGTTGATTTAGAAAATCTGTATTTATTTATTTCTCACGAACAAGATATCCCGAGAGCTTGAAATTTTGAGAGCTGCCTTTGTAGATACTGATAACTGTATACAATTTTTTTCAACGATATCTGTTCGTTCGTTCGTTGACCAGATGAACCTCCTTAACGTAATGTCGACTTTCTTTTCCTCATCATGAATCCAATCCATCTGATAATCCATGGAATTTTTCTTGTTCACTATTCATTTGCTAAATGAATAATGAAAGTTTGATTCGTGAAAAATTTGAGTGGTATCCGAGCGGTCAACCATCTCATTGCACGAATGAATTTTGGGTGGGCATTAATAATGTACATTCCAGTACACTTTTCTAGATATTTGGTGCTACCTGTTATTTGGCCATGGGTCAACACCTCAACGTCCCCGTAGTGGGGGTGGTTTCAGGTCTCATGTTTCCTTGGGCAAATGACTTCACTGCGAACCCAGACGATACGGCTTACATACCAAACGTTTTTACGGAGTACAATGAAAGGATGAGCTTTTGGCAAAGAGTTCGAAATACTCTGATTAATCTCCAAGCAAAATGGGACTTCTATCGAGCCAGTGAAAATCAAAATGAAGCGATAAAGAAGTACATTGATCCTCATGCACCAAGTCTTAGGGAGGCTGAGCGAAGTGTCTCTTTGATTTTGGTGAACACGCATTTCAGCTTGAACGGTCCCAGGCCATTCACAACGGCCGTCGTCGAAGTCGGAGGACTTCACATAGACGACAGAGATGCAACGTTACCCAAAGTATGTCATCATTGGGTTGAGATTTGCCCGAATTCATTTATTGGAAGATAGTTTAATGCGTGATCAAAGAACTGATCATTAGTATGTATACTTGTCACAGGATCTGCAGAAATGGTTGGATGGAGGTGAAGCTGGCTTCGTCTACATATCTTTTGGATCGATGTTCAAAATAGAGTCTCTTCCCAAAAAAACTCTTGCCGATTTATATGCCTCCTTAGCAAAGTTGGCGCCGGTTCGAGTCCTGATGAAGATAGCAAAACCGGAAGAATTGCCTTCTGGTCTACCAAGCAACGTCATAACTCGTCCGTGGATTGACCAAGTAGCTGTACTCAGTAAGTGTTTGACCTGGTGCCATTATGTTGATCCGAATTTCGTCTCACGTGCAGGTGATTAACATAGGTCACTGTCAATCGAGTCAATTCCATGTGCTTCCGGGTTATTACTACTTACTGATTCAGTCAATTCTTTCCAAGCATATGACGGAACCTTATGTAATATCCTTTCATTCGGATGTTTGCACTCACAGTTAGACGTATGTGATCTGATGCTTCATTTTTCTTTACAGAACACAAAAATGTCAGAGCGTTCATGACACACGGTGGACTAATGGGAACTCAAGAGGCTATCTACTTCGGTGTCCCAATGATTGGCGTACCCCTTTATGGGGACCAAAGTCAAAATATCAAGCTTTACTCACAGCTGAACATAGCCGTGGCTATAGATTTCACGGAACTCACTGAGGAAACATTGAATGCTGCTTTTCATGCAGTACTGCATGATCCGTCCTACATGTGCGTTATTCATAATTTCTTTCCTCTTTTTTTTTCCATTATCAAATGGGTCAATAGCTTCACAAATAATATAGCAGTTCATGGCCGTGTAGTCCAGTTCTTTTCTAAAAATTGATGTGAAAATCAACTTCAAGTCTTGAAGAGTAGAGCTTTCAAAAATTTTCGATGGTCTGTTTTTTCATTCGTCAGGTTCTAAAAAGTTGGTTTGTAACTTGAGAATGACTGTCATCAAATGTGCCTGTCGACGGACAATTCACCGCTCATCACTTGTTTGTATTTTCCATTTAAATAGCACATGAAATTTTTTCATTTCTAATTGCATCGAGATTGAAGAAGAAAACTGTAAGCGAGGACGATGAAGGCGAAGACTGCCTTTTCCAATTAACTCATTTCTATAAGCAGGAAAATTTTGAGAAAAATCAGACATGTTCAGAAGAATGAGTTCGTTGGAAAAGGTCGTTCTCGCCTTCATCAGTTCAGTTCTTAGGTCTTATATAGTGCGATTGCGCCTGATTTTTCACAGAATCGCACTGTATATTTCCTGAAGATATCTGCAAGTCTGCAAAAATGAACTTTGGCAACCTGTAGCGGTCAAACTATAGCCCCAAGAGACAACTGCATATGGACTTTTTTCTTCCTTTTTCGATTCCCTGAAAACGGAATTTTCCCAATTTTTTTTCAGACCTCATATACAGATGACGTTTTCGTTGTTTCAATTGTTTAGTACGCCACGAAGCCTTACACACTGATTTGAGAGATGACTCTCTAGGGACTCTCTTCCTCCTTTCTCAATTCCCTGAGAACGGATTTTTCCCATTTTTTTTTTTTTTTTTCTATACCTAGTACAGAATTCGTGCTCGCTATTTCAATTGCTCAGCTCGCCGCCGAGCCTCACATATCGATCTGAGAAATGATTGTCTCAGAACTTTTTCCTTCCTTTGTCAACTCTCTAAAAATGGATTGTTTTAATTTTTTCTTTCTCAGACTTAATACAGAGCTTGGCAATTCGCTACTTTAATCCTTTAGCACGCTACTACACCTCATTCACTGATCAGAGAAATGACTATCTGAGAACCTCTTCTCACAATTTGTGTTCACAGTTAATAATAGGTTTTCAGGGGATTGAAAAAGGAAGAAAGAAAGTCCTGAGACAGTCATCTCTCAGATCAGTGTGTAAGGCTTGGTAGCGTGTAAACAATTGAGACAGCGAAAACGTCCTTTGTATGAGGTCTGAAAAAGAAATGGGAAAAATTCGTTTTTAGGGAATCGAAAAAGGAAGAAAAAAGTCCCTACACAATTATCTCTTGGGGCCATAGTTTGACCGCCACAGGTTGCCAAAGTTTATTTTTGCAGATGTGCAGATATCTTCAGGGTCATGTCCTGAAACCGTGCAACATTCATCGAGATAGAGACATTCCTGATGATTGAATTTTCGATGCAATTAGATATATGCAAAAATTTCATGTGCTATTTAAACGGAAAATACAAACAAGTTATGAGAATTGTCCGTTGACAGGCACATTTTTAGACAGTCATTCTCAAGGTTTAAGCCAACGTTTTAGACCCTGACAAGTGAAAAAACCGATCATCGAAAATTTTTGAATATAGCTCTAGTAATCATAATTTCCGTGATAACGTTTAGGGAAGCGGCGAAGAGGATATCAGCGCTATTTCGAGATCGGCCGATGAGTGCCATGGATACAGCAACTTTCTGGGTAGAATACGTGATCCGACACGGTGGGACAAGTCTCAGATCACCAGCTATGGATTTAGCATGGTGGCAAATTGCACTCTTGGACGTTTACGGATTTTTGTTTTTGTCCGTCTTTCTCGCCGTGTACGTTATAATAGTATTAATCAAAAAACTTAAAGGACTGTTCTATGCGAGCACCGTGAAAAGTACGCTGAAGTCTAAAAAAGTGAAATGATAGGTGTGATACAACCAATGCGACGAATCGGGTGGAAGTTCTAAGTATATGACTATGCTACAAAAATAACAAATAACTATCATGTAATGTAATTAAGACCAAAAACAATAAAAAAAAAAAAAACGCTTTCAAGATCTGGTTATATTCACTGAAAAGATCAGGATGGAATACCTATTCGATTTCTTGCACCTTCTGTATTAGAGTCGCGTAACACGGCACCGAAACAGAAAAGACGGAGTGAGATTCAATCGTCTGTTAGTTGATCGCGGAATAACTAAACGCATCGTTTATTTGCAATATTAATTTCACCATGGCCGAAAGAAGTTCGTGTTCGACCAATGTCAGCACTTGGGAATAGCAATTTTCTAGATAGACTATGTAGTCAAACATAGGGGGACGAACGTCTGATCATCTGCTATTGATTTGAAATTGGAAGAGCACTAAAATACACAAGAACATTTGGGATGCTGGTTGGAATTTTCACACGTATACCCTATCGTCAGTGTGAGGAAAGAGCGAGAGCGAGAGCGAGAATAGTACATTTTCAGTATGAGTAAGAAAAGGCTTTTTTGACAAAACGAGAGGTTTACGGCACGAGCCGAAGGCGAGTGCTGTAGTTCGTTTCGTCAAAAAGTCTTTACGTACAAGTAACGATTAATATTTTTCATCAGGAATGCCTCAAAATCGCAACTTCGTCGTAGAATGATGAAAAAGTACTTTTGCTGAGTGGGGGAAAAAGAATCACGAATCCAACAAACCGTTAATAATATCAGTCTACAGTAGTAAGCAAATCTCCTGCTCAAATAACTGATGTGGTATACAAAGACTTGAATAGAAAATAGGAAATAAGTAGATAAGATATAAGATTCTAGCCTGGTGCAGGTTTGTACATAGCAGAACTCACCTTCAGCAATGTGGAAATAAATTTCATCAGGCATTTTTTGTATTCAATTATATGTACGAATGAAAACGAACTGCATGGAATTGCGAAAATGTTTCTCTTTAGTATATACAAATACATAGATATTCTATTACAAGGAATAAGACTGCAATTGGATATTTGTTATTAGTATCCCCGGATGATATCGTTTATTCGTCCGTTTTCTACATTATATATTAATCTACTGAGACGGTGAAGTCTCATCCTTATTTCTTCCTCCAGTACAACTTGTGGAAATGTAACATTAGTCCAGGCGTCAGGGGTTTTATGAGCATAAAAACTCCCTCCAAAGATTTTTTTGCGTGAATCGCTTGGTTTTAGTATTAATAATAACATACTAAAAAATAATTGTCGAATTCGATCGGGAAGTTATTGTTTCAACAATGAAAAGGGACGATTTTTTGGTTTTTCGTGTTTTTTGCGTAAACTATGGGCCCTACGGTAAAAATAGTTATACCGCGATAATCAGGTGAAAGAGAATGGTCCATCCGCCCAGGCAGACAATATTTCGTATTTTTAGGGGGATAGCCACTCGTTGCACTGAAAATCCCTAGGGTGATTTTGGCGCGCGGTCGATGCAACTCGGCAGCCATTGTTGATACAAGCCGGCTGACTGTCAATACATCGCGGAAGGTAGACAAGTGTGGTTATGTTCGTTTATTTGAAGGAAATGATAAATAAAGTGAATGAAACCTACGTGAATAAGCTAGGAATATTTATCAAAAATCGATCAATTAGTTTTAAATGATAATTTCGTTCAAATTAGTTGTTCTCGATGAACTTTTCGATTCTCATTAATTTCCAGTTATAGCTTGGGTTAAGTCGTTGATTGCATTAAGATATCATTTAAAACTAATTGATCGATTTTTGATAAATATTCCTAGCTTATTCACGTAGGTTTCATTCACTTTATTTATCATTTCCTTCAAATAAACGAACATAACCACACTTGTCTACCTTCCGCGATGTATTGACAGTCAGCCGGCTTGTATAAACAATGGCTGCCGAGTTGCATCGACCGCGCGCCAAAATCACCCTAGGGATTTTTTCAGCGCAACGAGTGGCTATCCCCCTAAAAATACGAAATATTGTCTGCCTGGGCGGATGGACCATTCTCTTTCACCTGATTATCGCGGTATACGAAATTGATCCTCATAAAATTATCTACAACAAATGTTTCTTGACTTTTTTTGTCCGATTAATACTTTTCACAATACAGCCGTGAAAGGAAAACGCTCACTGCATGATTAGGCGCGCCACATAACTTAACGTATATGGGCCATTCCACGTGAACCGGATCAGTCACCTCTCAGATATTTTTTTAATTTTGCATGTCGATTGTCCTCGGGGAGTTAGATTTTTGTGCCAAAGGATTTTTCAATCAGTGCAAAATTCGTTGAGTTATTTGCATAAACAAATTCGAGCAAGGTTTTTTTTCAAAAATTCATAACTCCGCCAAAAATGACACTAGACTCGATTTTTTTTTTTTAGTTTACGCGGAAAGAGTCATAGAATGTATAAAAAAATAAGTAATTCGACAAAAGTTTGTTCATCCATTGTTTATTTAACAATTAAGTTTTCAAAGATTTTTAAAACAGGGTGTGACACGATCAAAAACTTAATTGTTAAATAAGCAATGGATGAACAAACTTTTGTCGAATTACTTATTTTTTTATACATTCTATGACTCTTTCCGCGTAAACTAAAAAAAAAAAATCGAGTCTAGTGTCATTTTTGGCGGAGTTATGAATTTTTGAAAAAAAACCTTGCTCGAATTTGTTTATGCAAATAACTCAACGAATTTTGCACTAATTGAAAAATCCTTTGGCACAAAAATCTAACTCCCCGAGGACAATCGACATGCAAAATTAAAAAAATATCTGAGAGGTGACTGATCCGGTTCACGTGGAATGGCCCATATACGTTAAGTTATGTGGCGCGCCTAATCATGCAGTGAGCGTTTTCCTTTCACGGCTGTATTGTGAAAAGTATTAATCGGACAAAAAAAGTCAAGAAACATTTGTTGTAGATAATTTTATGAGGATCAATTTCGTATATAACTATTTTTACCGTAGGGCCCATAGTTTACGCAAAAAACACGAAAAACCAAAAAATCGTCCCTTTTCATTGTTGAAACAATAACTTCCCGATCGAATTCGACAATTATTTTTTAGTATGTTATTATTAATGCTAAAACCAAGCGATTCACGCAAAAAAATCTTTGGAGGGAGTTTTTACGTTCATTCATGAAATTTGATGCTCTGACGCCTGGACTACATGAACAGAAGAGACAAATTTGATCGTAGTTGTAATATTTGAGATTCAAATAACGGATGTAAGTAGTCAATAACTATAAGTCATGAACTTGATTGTACTGTAGTAAATATTTTGACTAGGAAGGTTGGCACTTTGTCCGATTTCCTCCTTCTACTTGCGACCGTCTCTGAGTGAACATGTATACACGTGCCAAAGATATTATTCACATATTAATAATAGTATATTGTGTAGCAAGGGCGTAAAGTGGGCTTTTTTAGACCGAGTGTGGAGTTTGCAGTACTAGTCGGAGGCGAGGGAGCACGAGTCGAAGACGAGTGCATCCGCGAGCCGAAGACGAGTACTGCAACCACACGAGGTCAAAAAGCCCACTTAGCCCTTGGTACACACCATATTTTTTGTAACGCATGTATTGATTTCTGCGATTTTTGTGCTTATAAGCGGCATATATATATATATATATATATATATATATATATATATATATATATAAGCCCACTTTATATATATATGTAGATATATATATATATATATATATATAGATATATATATATATATATTATTGAAGAAGCGGGCAATAAAGAATCCATTATTGCCCGCTTATTGAAGAAGCGGGCAATAAAGAATCCTTTATTGCCCGCTTATTGAAGAAGCGGGCAATAAAGAATTCTTTATTGCCCGCTTATTGAAGAAGCGGGCAATAATGAATCCATTATTGCCCGCTCTTTTTAAGCGGTCAATAAACGGCTACTTTTGACCCTATTTTTAGGTCAAAAAAACGCAGAAATCATGCATGTGTTACAAAAAGTATATTATAACTAATGAACTATCATAATCAATTATTAATAACCCTCGGACATCACAGTAGTCAAAACACACGAAGTACCAACCAATCCCAATACCATCTTCAATTTTTGATACTAGTTCAAGTCGCCAAATTCGACATGGGTGCAAATTTGGAGCTGAATGAACGTCATCCGAGAATTAATATCGAAAAATGAAAGTTTCATCATTCACACGACAATATTTTCACAAAAGACTAAAAATCTTGTCTGTCGCATTTTCAAGGAAACTGTCGTATCTTTTATCACGCTATATCTGCTCAGCTGCAGGGACTGAGTTAAATGCGATCTGAATCGCGAGTACATTTATCAGTAACTCTGAAGATACCGACAACTGTACGATTATACTATTTCTTGCGAGTAAAACGAAAATTGGTACACATGTATACCCACGCCATCGTGCTACGAGACGATAATATTTCAACGACGCCATTTTCGTCGGCTTCCTTCATTTGCACTTTTTTTTCCCAGTCACGTAATTCTCCACTTTAGGGAGACTCAGTTTACAGGTTCAACCTGGTCGTCGACACATTTTATACCCAACAGAATTTATTGATCAAGATGTGTACCGTTTTTTGTCATATCTGTGACAATTGCAGAAACCTATTTCTGATACCGTTACAACTTGGGGGTATACGCTTAAAAAATTATTCGATCGCCTGAACGTTTGCCGTCTCAGCTAAATTATTTTCAACATATCCGATACCGCCTTATCCAAATGATACGGTGGGGTTCAGAAATGAATGTGAACACAAATTCCTGAAAGAATTTTTTCATCCGAAACATTGTATTTTCTAAGTCATTTATTTCCCATAACTGTGGGAATGAAAATTGAAGAAATATCACATTCCATATCAACAGGTTTTGAAAATATAGTCCATTGTATGAACTCAAAAGCAGAGGATGGGGTGAGAATAATAAATCAAAAGCTCAACCTGAATATTGATCTCCGTATTATGTATTTTCAAAAAATCAAATCCCTATATCTCGTAAAGTTTTCGGAAGCAATTCTTGCAATATGGCGCAAACGATGCTCAATTTCTAGTAGAATTTCAGATGTCCCCTTATTTGAACAGTATTATCGCACCAAAATGTTCCACGCAAATCCAAGAAGTCGACTGGTGTTTATTGAAACTCTTCATATATTTATGCACTATCATTATGATTAACTATGTCAACATATGATTAGAGATAAATTCTACGATTGTGTGGCATATATAGTACCAAAGTGATGCCACTAAGAAGTGGTTACGGCATACGTGAGTGGTCAACCTGAGTGTCATCATTACGAGTCTAATCACTTAGAAAAAAATCGTGATTTGCGCACGAAACAACGAATCCCCCACTCAAATAAGCGTATAGATGAAGTTCGGGATGCTATTCTTGATTGTTGGTGCAGAGCTCGCGTGTTCAGTATCACAGTGTGACAGTTTCAACTAGTGACAAATTCTTGTCAGTTGAAATGAACTCGCGATATCGATAAATAGTGTCTTTGGAACTTCGATAAGTCGTTTTATCTTATTGACTCGGCAGCTATACTCGATTTCACTTTATACGGAGCATACGCGTACAGGCAATTCTTTGTGAATTTGTACATTATAAAGCCTAAAAGTGTCTGATTTTTGTATCATTTTAGGACAGAGAGTTGAAAAATATAGAAAAATTCCATAATCCCGTTTTGACGTATAATTCGATATTCTGGAATTGGAAATTATCGCAGCACGCAAGTTCGAAAGAAAGAATATACTTATGTATACGTCATATTGATCATAAACGCGGCGTGTCAAAAATTTTAGTTACAACCCAGCAAACACAGATATATTGCCGCAACGTTGTATTAATATAATCGAATGTAACGTGCAATATAACGTAGATGTTGCATGTAAGCTGCAAGTAAGTTATTAGTTCCGACTCAAGAACAGATTCATATAATGTTACGTAACTTCGATATAACATATATTATATTACTAAATAGTCTCGATGTTATATTGTTGGTGGGTAGAAGTAAAGACGCCCGATTAGGGTGATTATAATAGATTTTATTAGTCAGTTTATTTTTCGGTAGCACACTCCACTACTTATACATGGCGGATAAGGTAGGAAGAAGCAGGAAAAGAGGGGGGAGGTTTTTAACCAGAAGTCATGTGACTCCATGACACTTATGTATTTAATAGTTAGATACTAAGTCCAGAGCTTGGACTAGTTAGATATAAACTCCGACACTCTCCCATAATCTTACTAGGTCATGCTGTCTTTTATAATATAAGTAATATGATTCATATATTATAACTTAATCTAATGTTATTCTATACTATTGTTACTCCCATTTCTTTGGTACAGAACAAATGCTTAGGGCCAGGTAAACCTTTTGTTAATGAGTCCGCTAACATCTTTTCTGTTGGCATATACAATAGTATTATAGTTTTTTCTTCTAGAGCTTGTCTAATAAAATGATATCTTATATCTATGTGTTTTGTGCGATTGTGATGCACTGGATTTTCAGCTATTTTCTGTGCACTCTGATTGTCGTTGTATAATCTAATTGGTGCATTTCTACCGATTAGTTCATACATGAATCTTTTGAGAAAAATTGCTTCTTTAGCAGCACATGTAATTGCAACATACTCTGATTCTGTGCTTGACAAAGCAGTTATTTTTTGTTTTCTACTCTCCCAGCTTATGGCTGCTCCTGCATATTTGAAAACAAAACCTGTTGTAGATTTTCTGTCTGAGGTATCGTTGCCCCAATTAGCATCTACAAAACCTTCTATTTCGCTATTTATTTGTTTAAATACAAGACCTTTATCTTTAGTGCCTTTTAGATATCTCATAATTCTTTTTACTCCTTGCCAATGGCTTTCTGTATACTTATCATTAAATTGACTCAGATAGTTAGTGGCGTATGCTATATCTGGTCTAGTACAGACCGATAGGTATAATAGAGTCCCTATTGCTTGCTGATAAGGTACGTTTTTATTCGGTAAATCTTGTTCGCTATTATTTTTAACTACTATAGAACTAGAAACTAGGGGACTTGACACTGGTTTTGCATCCTGCATGCCAAACTTCAATAACATTTCTTCAATATACTGTGATTGGTCTAGCCTAATCTCTTTCTTTTTATAGTCTCTTTGTATTCTAATACCCAAGTATTGCTTAGCTTCACCTAAATCTTTTATTTTAAACTCAGCTTTTAGTTTCAATTTTAGAGAATTGATTTGTTTTTCATCATTTGAGAATATGAAGAAATCGTCTACGTATAAAGCAATTATCAATAACAAGTCTACAGTTTTTCTGAAATAAACACACATTTCATGATTTGATTTTTGAAAACCCAACTTGATTAAAACTGAGTGTACTTTTTCGTTCCAAGTTCGTGAAGCTTGTTTTAGCCCGTATACAGCCTTATTTAGTAAACATACTTTATTCTCATCATTAGTAAATCCTTCGGGCTGACTCATATAGATTTCATTCTTAAGATCTCCACTCAAGAAAGCTGTTGTGACATCTAAATGATGTATAAACAATTCCTGTTCAGCAGCGATAGCAAAAAGCAATCTCATACTCGAATGACGAACAACAGGAGCGAAAGTTTGATCATAGTCTATGCCGTTTTGTTAAGAATAACCTTTAGCAACTAACCTCGCCTTATGACGAATAACCTTCCCTTCTGTGTCCTTTTTCAATTTAAAGACCCATTTACATTTGACTATATTTTTACCTTCAGGCTTACTGACTAATGTCCAAGCTCTATTATCCTCGAATGACTTCAGTTCTTCTTTCATAGCTGCTATCCACTTTTCTCTGTCTTTTCCATTTAATGCTTCTTCAACAGATATAGGTTCAACGGATTCATCCAATGCAAGATAGAGATGATAATCATCGAAGTTTCTCTGACGCCTCTCCCTCAATGGATATCGTCTACCTTCATCTGCTTCAGGTTCATCTGGTAGTTCAGCTATATCATTCTCTGGAAAAACTATCGGAACTTCAACATTTTCTTGAACGTCATCAATAATCTCTTGATTGTTTGGTTCTTCTATTTCCTCTGGCATCTCATCGTTATCTTCTATCGATGGTAGAAAGGAATAATCTTCCATTTTGAATTGGAGCTCACGATCTTCAATACAAGTGTTAAAATTTGTTTCATCAAAGATGACGTCACGAGCTCTGACTATTTTCTTTGGATTTTTGAGATCAATCAGTCTATATCCTTTCGTTTCATGACAGTAACCAACAAAGGTTAATTTCTTACTTTTGGGATCCAATTTGTCCCTTTTTTCTTTTGGAACGTGAACGTGAGCATCGCAGCCGAAAACTTTCAGGTGATCCAATTTTACTTTTTCTCCTGTCCATACTTCTTCTGGTGTGGCATTTTGTACAGACTTGTGAGGCGACCGATTCATTAGATATACCGCAGTATTCGCTGCCTCTGCCCACATACGTTTATCACTGTTCGCAGTTGATAACATGCATCTGACTTTCTCAATAATTGTCTTATTGGCGCGTTCAGCTACCCCGTTCTGCTCAGGCGTGTAAGGAACGGTGAGTTGATGCTGTATCCCTTGCTTTTTAAGGTAATTCTGAAATTCTGCATTTATATATTCAGTACCATTGTCCGTTCTTATTTTCTTCAAAACTTTACCAGTCTCTGTCTCGACTTTGGCCTTGAATTCCAAGAAACATTCTTTGACTTCAGTTTTGTTTTTAATAAAGTAGACAAATACCTTTCGAGAAAAATCGTCTATCAACGTCATGATATACCTTGCGTCACTCCATGAATTTACGGGAAGTGGTCCACATAAGTCCGAGTGTACGAGTTCCAGTAAATCCTTCGCCCTTGTGACCCCAGTCGTCGGAAAAGGCTTTCTGTTCTGCTTTCCATGTAGACAGGGAACGCACGGTTTCTCTTCTTTAACTGCGACGTAATCTATACCTGTTGCCATAAAGTCTTTCAAGATATTCATGCTTCTAATGTTCAAATGCCCTAATCTCTTGTGCCATAGAGCTTGGTCATCAGTCATGCTGACGTTTGCTTGCATGCTTTCAACATCTAGACGATAGATACCATTACATTTTGAAGCAGTAGCCTCAATATCTCCCTTTATTTCGCAACTACTTTCGTCAAAAATTTTGCATCCTAACCTATCAAATGCTACTACGAAACCCTTGTTTACAAGCTTGCTTACTGAGAGTAAATTCGCATTTAGTTGTGGTACATACAAAACTTCCGAAATAGATTTTATATTCGACTCAGTTTTTAGATTTACTTTTACATTTCCTACACCTTGGGTATATAGTTTTTCATTATTTGCTACTGTTACCTCGAGATCATTGTGTGAGTTATTATCATAACCTATAAACCAATCTTTCCTCGATGACATGTGGGCTGATGCTCCGGAGTCTATATACCAGTCATTTGTCCCAGCTGTCACACCTAAAGCCGTTAGCAAAGCTCGATCTTTGGTTTTTTGTTTTTCTGCCGATGAAGCAGCCTCAGATCCTTCGCCTGCTTTTGGTGTTGGGCAGTGTTGTCTGGTATGTCCTTTGGCTCCGCACGTCCAGCATACAGGTGTCCTTTTCTTCACTTTCGTTGGTGGTTTCTTAGCCTTCGCGAGAAGTGCAGTGTCACCTGCTTTTTCTTTAGTCCACTTACTGTCCTGCATCAGTTTGCACTTTATGAAATCACTAGTTAACTCAGTCCCAGAACCCTCGAGTGCCATGACCATGGGGTCAAACTCTGCTGGTAGACCTTGTAGTAACATCGCTCCGATCAATTCATCATCCATAGGCTTTTTCATTGCAGCTAGTTTTTGAGCTATGGACAACACGTGGCTGACATAATTTTCCATTGTCTCGAAATTTTCCAACCTCGTTGAACAAAATGATCTGAGTAATGAGATCCGTCTTGTCATTCCTTGATCCTCATAGGCTTTCTCCAGGTTACTCCAAGCCTCTTTGGCAGTGTTTGCCGAACGAACATGAGCAAACGCACTAGGCTTCACCATCAGACAAATGCTAGACAAAGCAGTCATGTCTTTACGAGAACGAGCCTCTTCAGTAGTAGTATCCTCTTCTGGATACCCTACAATGCACTGCCACAGGTTTTCACGTATCAAGAACATTTTAATTAGAAACTTCCAATCATTATAGTTTTCTCGACCATCGAGTTTTTCAAAACCTTGCAGGGCTGCAATGCCGCCATGCGTTCTACTTGCATCACTCATTTTTAGAATTGCAATAAACACAGCCAAAAACAACTGTTCACTATTAATATTTATCAACGACTCTGCGTATCATGACTTCTGGGCCCATAACCTGTTGGTGGGTAGAAGTAAAGACGCCCGATTAGGGTGATTATAATAGATTTTATTAGTCAGTTTATTTTTCGGTAGCACACTCCACTACTTATACATGGCGGATAAGGTAGGAAGAAGCAGGAAAAGAGGGGGGAGGTTTTTAACCAGAAGTCATGTGACTCCATGACACTTATGTATTTAATAGTTAGATACTAAGTCCAGAGCTTGGACTAGTTAGATATAAACTCCGACATATATAACAAATAGACGTTGTGTTTGCTGGGAAAGAATAAAAACAAGATAGATCGAGATGCGGCTGCTAGATTATTTGACTTTATATTTTGTCATTTCGATTTTATTGCCTGGTGAGGCTTATCGAATTTTGGGGCTATTTCCCGGCAATGGAAAGAGCCATTTTGCCATGTTTGGGCAGCTGATGAAAGGGCTTGCAAAACGTGGCCATCAAGTCGACGTCGTGAGCCATTTTCCACTCAAAAGGCCTGTCCCGAATTATACGGATATCAGCTTGGCGGGCACTCTTCCCGGTTGGGTGAACAACGTGACACTAGAAATTATCGAAGGCATGCAAACTCAGGGTTCTGAGTCCAAGTTTATCGCATCTATGAGTGGGTATCCTATCTGCGAATTGATGAATCATCCTGAACTAAAGGACATCATCGAAAATCCTCCAAAAAATCCTGCCTACGATCTGGTCATCACCGAGGTGAATGAATATTATAGAATACAAACAAACAGGATTCCAAATTCAACTGCATAATTGTCAGATCAGAAGGATTTCGCTTATTATTCTCGTAGCAACATTGTTTGTCTGATTCTAATAAATGATAATTCGTCGAAAAACAGCCAATTGAACTTTGTTCGTGAATCATTTAGACTTATTTGTTGATCTATTACCAATGTAATAGTGTAGGACTCAATAGTGTAGGAATATTCAAAAAAATGATATCTAGAATTAAGTAGTGACTCTATCGTTCGAAACCTATTAATTCATACCATATGTGAATTTATCGGACCAGTCGAACCAAATTTACTTGAAAAAATAATTATGATGCACTTCCGTTTTTTTCGGTCTATCTGGAGATTGCACGCTCTATATAGAGGTGAGCTTCAGTTAGAAGACTTAAAAATTTTTTTCGACTGATCCGATAAATTCACATATGGTACGATATCTAGAATTGTTTTCGACGTTTTCACTTCAGCTTGATGTAATGTCGACTTCCTTTTCTCAATCATGAAGACAATCTACCTGACAATGCATTAGATTCTTCTTTGTTCACTATTTATTTGCTAAATGACTAATATCCACCTCATTGCGCAGATGAATTTTGGGTAAGCATTTTTCGGAACATTCCTATACCAATGGTCCAATTCACTTTCCCAGATATTTGGCGCTACCTGTTATTTGGCCATGGGTCAACACCTGAAGGTCCCTGTGGTAGGTCTAATGTCAGCTCTAATGTTTCCTTGGACGAATGACCTCATTGCGAACCCAGACAATACGGCTTACATACCGAACATTTTTTCGAAGTACAATGGAAGGATGAACTTTTGGCAACGAGTTAAGAATACTCTGATCAACTTACAAGCAAAATGGGACTTTAATCGAGCCAGTGAAAATCAGAATGAATCGATAAAGAAGTACATTGGTCCTAATGCACCAAGTCTTAGGGAGGCTGAGCGAAATGTCTCTTTGATCTTGGTCAACTCGCACTTCAGTTTGCATGGTGCCAGGCCATTCACAACGGCTGTCGTCGAAGTCGGAGGACTTCACATAGACGACGGAGATGCGACGTTACCAAAAGTATGGAAGCATCGGGTTTTGATTAGCCTGAATTCATTTATTAAAAAATCGCTTAATACTTTATGGAAGAATTCATAATTAATATGCATTCTTGTTACAGGATCTGCAGAAATGGTTGGATGACGGTGAATCTGGCTTCGTCTACGTATCTTTTGGATCCATGTTGAAAATAGAGTCCCTTCCCAAGAAAACCCTCGCCGATTTATACGCCTCCTTAGCAAAGTTGGCGCCGGTTCGAGTCCTGATGAAGATAGCGAAACCGGAAGAATTGCCTTCTGGTCTACCAAGCAACGTCTTAACTCGTCCGTGGATTGCCCAAGTAGCTGTACTCAGTAAGTGTTTGACCTGATGCCATTACGTTCAAAGGACTGGGTACATCCTAGCATTCCCAATTTCGTCTCACGCGTAGGTGATTCTGGGATCATAAAGACACGCGATATTCTCCTTCGCGCGAAGATTGTTATTGAGGTCACTGTTAATCGAGTCGATTCCATGTACTTAGAGGTCATGACCACTTACTGACTCAGACCATCATTTTTAAGCATATTGATGGAACCCGGTGTATTATCCTTTTATTTGATGCTATATTTTTCTTCATAGAACACAAGAATGTCAGAGCGTTTATGACACACGGTGGACTAATGGGAACTCAAGAGGCAATTTACTTCGGTGTCCCAATGATTGGCGTACCCTTTTATGGGGACCAAAGTCAAAATATCGAGCTCTACTCACAGATGAACATAGCCGTGGCTATAGATTTCAAGGAACTAACTGAGGAAACATTGGACACTGCTTTTCACACAGTTCTGGATGATCCATCCTACACGTGCGTTGTTCATAATTTTCCTTTTTTTTTCCAATAATTATCAAGTTTCACAAATGATACAAAAGTTCATGGCCGTGTGGTTAAGTCTTTTCTTAAAATCGATGTGGGAGTCAACTCCAAATCTTGAATGGCCTGCTTTCTTTCAATAATAGACTAATAGACTCATCCTAATCCGTGATAACGTTTAGGAAAGCGGCGAAGAGGATATCAGCACTATTTCGAGATCGGCCGATGAGTGCTATGGACACAGCAACTTTCTGGATAGAATACGTGATCCGACACGGTGGGACAAGTCTCAGATCACCAGCTATGGATTTGGCATGGTGGCAAATTGCACTCTTGGACGTTTACGGATTTTTGTTTTTGTCAGTCTTTCTCGCCGTGTACTTTATAATAGTATTAATCAAAAAACTCAAAGGGCTGTCTTATGCAAGCACCGTGAAAAGTACGCTAAAGTCTAAAAAAGTGAAATGATAGTGTGATACAACCAATGCGACTAATTGTGTGTAAGTTGTAAGTATATGTCTGTGTTGTAAAAATAATAAACAACTATCATGTCATCTAATTGGTACCAAAAACAAGGGAAAAATACTTTTTTCGGCATAGGCATTGAAAAGTCACTTTTTGACGCCTGTTTTCGATCCACAAAGTGTCACTTTATACGGTTGGTTTCAGAACTGCCCTATAAAGTCTTTATACGGCAGTCTGGATGCGCAGTTCGAAGTGCGCATTCCAAAGCTGCCGTATAAAGTCTTTATACGGCAGTTTCGATGCGCGGTTCGAAGTGCGCGACAGATCGCACCATAACCCCACTCTTCGTCTAGTGAATCTCAACAGGCGTCAAAGTGACTTTTCATGCCTATTTCGAAAAAATACAGTATGGGGCGCACCCGTAAACCGTTTTTGACTCGAATAATGATTTCAGAACTCGCTTCCGGCTCGCCTTCGGCTCGCCTTTACCTGAAATCATTATTCTCGCCGAAAATCTTTTGGTTTACGGGCATGCCACATAATATACTATTTTAGGTTTGTTAGTCTTCACTGAAAAGTTCAACATTGAATAGCTGTTCGATTTGTTGCACCTTCTGTATTCAAGTCGCGTAACACGGTACTGAAACAAAAAAGACGGAACGAGATGCAATCGTCCGTTAGTTCGGGTTTTGTTTGTAGACACGGTTGACGATACAGTGATTCTGCTTTTATTTGAACACTTGTGGAAATACAGTCGTTTCGTGGCATGCCATGCGACATTTTTGACTTGCGCGACCATAATTATAAATGACTTTCTGCATATTTTCTACTGAGTTTGTCGCGAAAGAACTAACCACATCGGTGATTTACAATCCTAATTTCACCATAGCCGAACGTAGTTCGTGTCCGATCAATGTGAACACTTGCAAATAGCAATTTTCTAGATAGAATATGTCGTCTAACATGGGGGAACGAACGTCTTATCGCGTGCTATAGATTTCAAATTGGAAGAGTAACTATAGAATACACAAAAACATTTGGGATCGTAGTTGGAATCTTCACACATGTACCCTATCGTCAGTATGAAGGAATAGCGAGAGCAAGATAAGTACTTTTGCAGCGTGGCGGAAAAAGAATCACGAATCCGTAAAACCGTTAATAATATCAGTCTACAGTGGTAAACAAATCTCCTGCTCAAGTAACTGATGTAGCTTACCTGTACAACTTGAATAGTAAATCGGAAATAAGTCGATGAAATATAACATCCACGCCTGGGGCAGGTTGGTACACAGTAAAACTCACCCTCAGCAATGTGAAAATAAATTTTATTGGGCATTTTTCGTATGAAATTATGCGAACAAATGAAAACGAACTACATGAAATTGCGAAAATCTTTCTCCTCACTAAAAACATAAATATTTTATTACAAGACAGAAAATTGCCATTGGATATTTGTTATCCCGGATAATGTCGTCTATTCGTCCATTTTCTACAACTTATATATAAGTCCACTCACGCCCGGTTGCATAAACGTGGGTTACCCAAAAGTAATAACCTGTAGGTTACTCCGCAGATACTACCCGTTCAATCTACATGGACTGTCAGAAGTTAACAGCGATTCATGACAGCTGTCAGATGAAAAAACGGTTGAACGGGTAGGTTCTGCGGGGTTACCTACGGGTTATTTGAACCTTCGGGTAACCCACGTTTATGCAACCGGCCATCAGACGGTGAAATGTCATGCTTATTTTTACCCCCCTACTAGTTAAAATATAACACGAACTAAAAAAGTGTCGTATCTTTTATCTGGCCTAATCTGCTCAGCTGCAGCTTGACTGCGATCTGAATCACGAGTCCGTTTATGGGTAACTCTGAAAATACCGTAAACTGTACAATAAGACTATTTCATGTGAGTGAAACAAAAATTGGTACACATATGTACCCACGCAACGGGGCTACGAGACGATAATATTTCAACGACGACATTTTCGTCCGCTTCCTTCATTTGCACTCCTTTTTTTTCCCAGTCACGTAATCCTCAACTTTTGGGCGACTCATTCTACGGTTTCAACCTGATTGTCGACACATTTCATATTCAACAGAATTCATTGGTCAAGATATGCACCATTTCTTGTCATCTCTGTGACAATTGCAGAACCTTATATCTCGTACGCTCAAAAAAAGGATTGGATAGACTGAACGTCTGCTGTCCTATCATCTCGACAGTGTTATCGTACAAAAAAGTTTAACCCAAATCCAAGAAGTCCACATATATTTATGTATTATCATTATGATTGACTATGTCATCATATAGTTTGAGATAAATTCTGCGATTGTGTGGCATAAACAGTACAAAGGTGATGCCACTGAGAACTGATGGTTACGGCATACGTAAGTGATCAGTCTTAATGTTGCCTTGTGATCGTAACGAGTCTAATCACTCAATGAGAAATCGTGGTCTGCGCAGATCACAAACAATTCTCCAGTCTGTGAATGGGTGGTCACGGACATAGTCGAGATACTATTTTCGAATATTGGCGCCGAGCTTACGTGATCAGTATTACAGTGTAAAGCCGGGATCACGATGAACTTAACGTAACGTAACGTAACACAACGGAACATACCTATGGTTCTGAAACATCCATCACAACCCCTGTTTTTTCAAAACGCGGGCGCGCTCGCTAACTTTCAAAACTATAGGTATGTTCCGTTGTGTTACGTTACGTTACGTTAAGTTCATCGTGATCCCGGCTTAACAGTTTCAGCGAACGAAAGAAGTGTTGTCAGTTGAAATAAACTCGCGATATTGACCAGTGGTGTTTTCGGAACTCCGATAAGTATTTTATCTTATCAACTCCACAGCAAAACTCGATTTCATTTGATACTGGGCACATATGTATAGGCAATTTGTTGTAAATTTGTACACTTTCAAACGTTGAAGTCTTCGATTCTTGTTCCACTTTATGGCAGTGAGTTAAAAAATCGAGAAAAAGTCTGGAACTTCATTTTTACTCATATTTCCATATTCTGAAGTTGAAAAACGATTGCGGATCCCAAGTTCGAAAGGCGTACTGGTTTATAAAAAATATCAATGTAGAGGTCATAACTATTAAGAACGCGGTGTGTCAGCTTTGGATAAGCGCCGGAAATTATAATAGCTACAAAAAAGGAAAACAAAAGAGATCAAGATGCGGCTGCTAAATTATGCGGTTTTATACTTTGTCATTTCGATTTTATCGCCCGGTAAGGCTTATCGAATTTTGGGGCTGTTCCCCCTCAATGGAAAGAGCCATTTTGCCATGTTCGGGCAGCTGATGAAGGGGCTTGCAGAACGTGGCCATCAAGTCGACGTCGTAAGCCATTTTCCAGTCAAGAAGCCTATTCCAAATTATACGGATATCGTAAGCTTGGCCGGCACCCTTCCTGGCTTGTTGAACAACATGACAGTGGAATTCATCCAAGGCATGCGGGTTCAGGGTCTTTCTGAGGGTTATTTAGTCGCATCACTCCATGGAAATCCTGTTTGCGAATTGATGAATCATCCGGAACTGAAAGACCTTATCGAAAATCCGCCGAACAATCCTGCCTACGATCTTGTCATCACTGAGGTGAGTCGATCGAACTGTACAAACAAACAACATTCTAAGTTCAACGACATCATACAGTCCGTTAAGAAGGATTCCGCTTACTATTGTCTGAGCATCGTTGTTCGTCTAATTTTTATGAATATGATGATTGGCCAAATGAGAGCCAATCGAACTTTGTCCGTGAATCATTTAGATTTATCTGCTGATCTATCACCAATAAAATAAAATCAATAGCGTATGAATATTCAAAACAGCGATATCTAGAATTGTTTTCGCCGTTTTCACTACAGTTTCACGTAGTGTCGACTTCCTTATCCTAATCATGAATCCAATCAATCTGATTATCCATTGGATTTTTCTGTGTTGACTACTTATTTGCTCGATGAATAATAGAGTTTTGAATCGTGATAAAATTGAGTGATATTTAAGCGGTCAATCATCTTATTGCGATTAAACCTTCCTATACAAATGGTCCAATACACTTTTCTAGATATTTGGGGCTTCCTGTTATTTGGCCTTGGGTCAACACCTGAAGGTCCCTGTGGTGGGTCTCGTTTCAGCTCGTATGATTCCTTGGGCGAATGACATGGTTGCGAACCCAGACAATACGGCTTACATACATAACATTTTTTCGAAGTACAATGGAAAACTGAACTTTTGGCAAAGAGTTAGTAATACTCTGATCAATTTTCAAGCAAAATGGGACTTTTATCGAGCCAGTCAAGGTCAGAATGAAGCGATAAAAAAGTACATTGGTCCTCACGCGCCAAGTCTTGGGGAGGCTGAGCGAAATGTCTCGTTGATCTTGGTGAACTCGCATTTCAGCTTGCATAGCGCCAGGCCATTCACAACGGCCGTCGTCGAAGTCGGAGGACTTCACATAGACGACAGAGATGCAACGTTACCCAAAGTATGTAATCATTGAGTTCACATTTACCCGAATTCATTCATTCAAATACAGTGCTCCCTCACTAATTTTAACCTCTCTAACATCTTACCTCTCCGCCGTCGGAGGGAAGTAGGCTCCTCCACTATGGCCCGGTCGTTTGGTTCGGCGCATAACGATGCGCAGTAACCACGTCACATAACCTCAACAAACCTGTGGTTTTCTAGTAAGTCAGCTGTCAGCTATTTCCCTTCAGCTCCCCGTGCATACATCATAAACTCCGCCCATGTACATAGTGGGGGACTTCGCTAATATTCTCTATACCCCCCCCCCCCCCCCCCCCCCAGCGAACACAGTTATGTAAACGTAAGGTAACTTACATCTAACTCAATATAACACGTTACATAGCTGGTTAGTTTCCTGCTACCGCTGGGTTAGTGGTAATTTCCCGCTCAGTTTAAGGTGGCAGGTACATAACATACATGTAACCGTGTGATATTTTCAATACCTGACAGTAGCATTATAGTTAGGTAACAGATGGTAACATGCTATCTAGCGTTGTGATGAATATGTTAGTACGCGGGCCATATAGGCTTCAAATCTCAACTCGAATCTATTTCGAAGAATCCACGCACAAAAGAACAGTGAATATGCCAAAAGATTCGATATATTCACTGAAATTTTGTACACGGATTCTTCCCAATAGATTCAAGTTGAGATTTCATTGAATAGTCATAATATATTTCCACATGTTTATGGAAAGCTGACGACTTTATTTGGCCATTTAGGTATTCCATATGTTTATTACCACTATATCTATTCCACAATGAATACCGAATAATTAACATCACGATGAATAATAACGAATATCTTTAGCCATTTTTAATCACTTGTGAGCAAGATTACAACAAGGGCGTGAAGATGTCCGAAAATAATTTGTATTGTGAGGCACACGTGTATAAGCAAAAGCAAAAGTGAGGTTAGAATTTTATTATTCGTCTATTGACTAATACTTTGTATGTATAATACTAGTTCGGACGCTATTATTCATGAGTTGTATAATATATAACCTGCAATTTTTGAGTATTATTTTTCAGACTGACCACGACGGCATAAATTTCACTCTCTTCACTACGAAAACTCTCTCTACCACGCCGGGACGCAGTAACAATAGCAACTGCTACGAACTGCCGCGCTCATATAAACTTAGAATTACATTAGCAGCAAATGTTATTTTACATTATTGTTGATGCAACGTAACCGATGTTATGTTATTTAGTGGGGCTCTGGGTACATTACAGTTACATTGCATTCGGTAGTTGCGAGTAACTAACAAATGTTACGTTACAATAATATTGCAGCAACGTTACCGACGTTAGGTTGCTTTGTGGGACTCATGTTACATAACTAGACGGTTATGTGTTTGCTGGGCCGGATCCGTGAAAATTAGTGAGGGAGCACTGTATTGTTTAACATGTGAACTGATCATTGGTATATGTATAATTGTATACTTGTCACAGGATCTGCAGAAATGGTTAGATGACAGTAAAGCTGGCTTCGTCTACATATCTTTTGGATCCATGATAAAACTGGAGTCCCTTCCAAAGAAAACTCTTGCTGATTTATACGCCTCCTTGGCAAAGTTGACGCCGATTCGAGTTCTAATAAAGATAGCAAATCCGGAAGAATTGCCTTCTGGTCTACCAAGTAACGTCATAACTCGTCCGTGGATTCCCCAAGTAGCTGTACTTAGTAAGTGTTTAAATTAGTGCCATCACGTTGAAAGGACTAGGTATATATCCCAGCGTTCCAAATTTCGTCTCACGTGCAGGTGATTCTGGGACCAATAAGACACGCGATATTTTTTGTCGTGCGTGAGTCGTTATTGAAGTCACCGTTAATCGCGTTAATTTCACGTACCTCGAGGTCATAACCACTTACTGATTCAGTCAATAATTTCTCAGCATATGATGGAACATATACCTAATGTAATATCCTTTCATTCGATGCTTACGCTAACAATTAGATGTCTGTGATCTGATGCCTCATTTTTCGTTACAGAGCACAAAAATGTCAAAGCGTTTATGACACACGGTGGACTAATGGGAACTCAAGAGGCTATCTATTTCGGTGTCCCAATGATTGGCGTACCGTTTTTCGGGGACCAAGCACAAAACATTGAGATTTACTCACAGCTGAATACAGCCGTCGCTATAGATTTCGCGGAACTAACTGGAGAAACGTTGAATGCTGCTTTTCACGCAGTGCTGCATGATCCATCCTACATGTGCGTTATTCACAATTTTTTTTTCTTCTTTCATATCCGTTATCAAGTCGGTCAATAGCTTCACAAATCATCTAGAAGTTCATGGCTGTGTGGTTAAGTTCTTCTCGAAGTTCTTCTCAAAATCGATGTGAAAATAAACTCGGAAATTTGAATGGGCTGTTTTATTTGAATGATAGACTAATTACAATCCGTGATATTATTTTAGGCAAGCGGCGAAAAGAATATCAGCACTATTTCGAGATCGGCCAATGAGCGCCATGGACACAGCAACCTTCTGGATAGAATACGTGATCCGACACGGTGGAACAAATCTCAGATCACTAGCTATGGATTTAGCATGGTGGCAAATTGCACTCGTGGACGTTTATGGATTTTTGTTTTTGTCAGTCTTTCTCGCTGTGTACTTTATAATAGTATTAATCAAAAAATTTAAAGGGCTGTTTTATGCAAGCACCGTAAAAAGTACGCTGAAGTCTAAAAAAGTGAAATGATAGGTGTGATACAACCAATGCGACTAATTGTGTGTAAGTTCCAAGTATATGTAAATATGTTGTGACAATAACACACCGAGAAAACTGTATTTTTCCACTGACAATATTTCTTGTTCTGAGAACAAAACTTGGTATTGCTCTACTAACAATACATTGTATTTTGCTCAGAACTATACGTACGGCGACGCAGCGTACTGTTCTCATAACCGGTATTTTGCTGAGAACAATACGTATTTTGACTACAACTAAACTCGCTCGGTAATACTAGGTATTTTGATAGGAAAAATACTTTTTTCTCAGTGCAAATAACTTTGATGTAATCTAATAAGGACCAAAAATAATAATAAAGAACTTTTTTGTAATACATGCACAAAAAGTGCCTGTTTTTGTGCCTCCGAAGTGTGGCAAAAGTGGCGTATTTCAGTAAGGCATGAGGAAAATATACCACGCATGCGTCAATCGGCTTCATCTGCTTTTATGATAAGCTAGTTACTTTTGCGCACACTTTTCTAACACTATAGTTACTTTGGCGCACACTTTTTTGACGCTCCAGTTAATTTTTTCTACCGACGCGCCATCCGACGAGATAGAAGTAAGTCGACGTTCATTCGAAACTTCAGAGGCACAACAGGCAGTTTTTGTGCATTCTTTACAAAAAAGTATTATGCGACACTCGTCCAAGAAAGCAGACGCTTGGCGAAATGCGTGAAGTTGAGTTTTGACAACACTCGCCTTCGTCAAAAGTCCGCTTTCTTGCACTTGTATCACAAAGTACTATTAAGATCTGTTTGTATTCACTAAAAAGATCAACATGGAATGGGTGGTTGATTTGTTGCACCTTCTGTATCAAAGCTGCGTAACTTGGCACTGGAACAGAAAAGACGGAGTGAGATTAAATCGTATGTCAGTTCGGGTATCGTTTGTAGGCTGTAGCCACAGTTGACCATACGGCAGTTCTGCTTTAATTTAAACATTCGTAGAAACGAAGTCGTTCCATGACATGCCCTTTGTTCCTGGCTTGTTCGACCATAGTCTTGGATCACTTATTTCTTCCTATTTGCTGGTGAGTTTATCGCGAAATAACTCACCGCAACGTTCATTTGCAATCTCAATTTCACCATGACTGAACGAAGTTCGTGTTTGACCAATGTCAGCACTTGGAAATCGTAGTTTTCTAGATATAATATCGGTACGTGAGTCGAAAAGTATTACACCTCAGATTAATGCCAGAAACTATGACACCTCAAGTTAACGCCTAAAACTACGACACCTCAGATTATCGTCCAAAACTATGACACCTCAAATTGAGGACAATAACTATGACACGTCGGAATAAAGTTGGATACCATGACGTATCGCCCGATCTTGAAGAAATATGACAACGCTGCATTCAATCATAATTAAAGAAATGCATGAAAAGATAGAATCTTTTCAAAAAAAAATATCAAAAGATAATATCTTTTCATGCATTTCTTTAATTATGATTGAATGCAGTGTTGTCATATTTCTTCAAGATCGGGCGATATGTCATGGTTTCCAACTTTATGTCCATAGTTTCTGTCCTGAATCTGGGGTGTCATAGTTTTGGACTCACGTACCGATAAGTAGTCAAACATAGGGGGACGAACGTCTGATCACTTGCCTTGGATTTGAAATTGAAAGAACAAATACACAAAAACATTTTGCATTACTTGCTATTTTCATACATGTCCTTATCGTCAGTATGAAGAAAGAGCGAGAAAGAAGAGAGTATTTTCAGTAAGTCACGAGAAAGAAATCACGCATCCAAAAGACCGGTAACATCAGTCTACAATGCTGCGCCTTGCACTCGACTAACCGGGGCACAAAGCAAAACTCACCCTGCAACGTGGGAATAAATTTGAACATACAGTTTTTGCATGAAATTAAAAATGAGTTGCATGTGATTCCGAAATTTTTTCCCTAAGTTGATACATCGATATTTTGATTCCAAAAAATACATCTTAATTGGACATTTGCAATCGGTTCGCAAAAATAAATCAAAATACAATGATAGACCTATTTGCCTATAGTTTATGCCTTTAGTATGTAGAAGGAATAAATAAATTTGATACCCAGGAAAAAATCGATTAGATCAAATTATATTAATGAATTTGATCAAATTTGATCTAGTTGGATCTAAATTTTGGGAAAAATTAGATCTAAATAGATCTCCCAAGATCTACTTACTAGGAGAGTATCACACCTCCGGGTCATCGATCTTGACCAAACTTATAGGGGTGATTTCTTGAGCCAAAATATTAATTACCCACTGAATAACTCTCCGGAATGGGCCTTTACTCTGTCAATTTACCTAAATGTACAACAGAAATCAGCGTAACCTGGGTTTTGCAAATCGCCATGAATTAACCAGTTTTGGTGCTGCGTTATGAGATTCTACGTTGCACTGAATATTTATACACTGAATACAGTCATTATTGTACATCAGATTGTTGAAATTTAACATCGCAGCTGTTGGCGATCGGTTAAAAATAAAGAAACCAGATAATCCTCACGCCAAAAGAAGGGGTTCGGTGCGAGCACACCGAGCTGAAATCAGGAATTGACGAACTAGACTAGATCAGTATTGAATTTACCTTGGTACGGACAAGACGTAGGTGGATTTTACTCAAAGTGCTATAAACAAAGTGACGCTATATGGTGTAGCGCGTGTGAACGTCGGGCTATCAATTTGTCAAATAGATAATCTACTATATTGGGAATATTAGTTGATCAATTTAGAAGCATTAAGAACAGAACTGAATAAGGTACAGGGAGTTCGCGGGTTGGCCTTCCCCGGTGTCTCACAATGGTGAGGCTGGCCGGGATGGTTGACACGTTGGGAAACCAACGTGATATTACAACCCGTGAACTAACGATGGTACGGAAACGCGTGAACTGGCCTTCCCCGGGGTCTCACAATGGTGAGGCTGGCCGGGATGGTTGACACGCTGGGAAACCAGCGTGATATTACAGTTCGCGGGTTACCGATCGTACCGGGAAAACCGGGTATCACCGGGCTGGCCGCCTCGGAGTAGTCTCGGATTTTGATGAGATTTCTGAGGCGGTTGACTTACTGGAGAACAGTATGAGTACACAGTCCGTGTGATAGTTATTAGAACAGAAAATCTGTTGATTGCGTGGGCTGACCTTCCGGGATGTCATAGGACTCCCGGGTGGTTGACACGCTGGGAAACCAGCGTGATAATAAGCCCGCGGAATCGTATTTAGGTTTTCACCCCTAAAAGTGGGTAAAAGAATCCTATTTAATCGTTTACCTGCGACCTGCTTCAGTTCTGCTCGCGTATATAGACTCGTGATTGAAAACGAGTAGTATAGATTGCCCGCGTTGACACTAACCTAGCGAATTAGCATTGGCCTATTATTATGAGTTGATAAATAAATGACGAGATAAGACTCTGTCTGCAAGTGGTTTATTAGCAATACCCAATAGATCCCATTTCCCCATATCTCCGACCTGAGTCTACCGGGAGGGTAACGGTCGTAGTTTAGCTGAGCGAGCCCAGGGTGCGCGCGATACCTGGGTCGCGAGGTCCGTTAATTAACATGGTCCTTCGAGCCGGATCTCGAGCTAGCTAAGGGGGTAGAGGATGTTGACAAGTTGGTAGCCCGCGAGTGTTTTGTGACTTACAGATTGAAACACTGACTGTGCCAACGAGAAAGATAAAATAAAATGACAATGAGAAGAGGACGAGACAAAGGGTTAACACCCAGACGTACGTGGTGGAGACCAGCGTCTAACTGGGAGGTTGAACGAACCATCGACGAACCAGGAACGAGTACGGAGCCTGGAGCAACAGAAACAGTTACTCAAACTGAAACTCGTCAAGACATGCAGACAGAAGGGGTGACTACTGGCACGCTAGCCAGAATGATAACCCCGGAGGTGGAAAGACTCACCTCGTCGAGAGAGGATACCCTCGTCACCGTTTCTGAAAGATCAGCGAGACCACGCTCGGTACAGAGAAAAAGACACCTTGCATTGGAAGCTGCAGAGCAAAGGGCGAAGATACGAAGGCAAGCCCTAGAGGAGCGGGAAAGAATAGACCTGCAATTGGTAGAAGATAAGCTAGCTGCCGACATGATTGACGCTGACACGGAGGGAGGAGACTCAGCTGGCCGAAACACCGGTCGCAGCGCTCGTAGCATGAATGCTTGGCTGGAAGATACGGCAACCCACCCCAGCCATACGCCCGCAATGGACCATGCGACGACGTTACCGCGGACCAGCTCTCCGGGCATAGGCGAGACAGATATCTCGCGCCTAACTCAGGTTATTACCGAGACCCTGGCGACAGTACGAGATGCTTCTACCAGTCAAAGCTCGAACCGGTTAATCAACCGACTAACGACAAATAAAGGGTTGCCCAAATTCGACGGAAATGGACTTGACTGGCTCCGATTCAAAAATGCGTTCGACCTATCCACGGAAATAGGAGAGTATTCGGAACGTGAGAACACGTCCCGTCTTTATGACTGCCTGAAAGGAGAAGCGAGAGAAGCAGTAGCATCGCTCATGTTAACAGCAAGTAACACCGACCAAGTGATGAAGACTCTGGAGATGCGATTCGGAAACCGAGACCTAATATTGCAGAAAGTCATAGAAGAGATCCGTAAACTACCGAAAATGAACTCCGGCAAGATAGACATCGCGATACTTGCCACGAAAGTAAAGAACGCGGTAGCGGCCATGGAGGCCATGAAACACGAAGGCTATCTTCACAGCCCGGAACTCGCCCAAGAAATCATCCGCAAGATGTCATCGCCGATGATTTATCAATATAATCGATTCTTACACGAGAACGCTACCCCCGAGGAACCAAGACTCACGACGATCTCGAGATTCCTATACAAGGAGGCTGAGATGGCATGTAAGGCAGGCACCGTACGTGTCGCACCGATCCAAGGACAACACGGAGACAAGCTTCAGCCCAAAAGAGGACAGAACTCTGGCCAGCAGAGTTCACACAGAAGACCGGAGCGCGTATATGCAGTTAAAGAACGTGGGAGAGAAAAGCAGGGCAAAAACGACAAACCAAAGGCAGATGAGACGAGCGGAACACGCAAAGAATGCGGATACTGCGGTTTATCAAATCACACAGTGACAAACTGTCGCAAATTCGCTGCGCTAAAACTCAAGGGTCGATGGCAATGGGCGAAACAGAAGCGCATCTGTTTCCGCTGCCTGGTGAGCACCCACCAGCGCATTCACTGCCGAGGACAGGGGTGCAACAAAGATGGGTGTGACAACCGTCACCACTCTCTGCTGCATAGAGAGCAAGGGAGAGACACCAGAACCGCTACTACCCAAGTGACACCACCACCAATCACCGACGAGACTTCCACCGAAACAACCACTAACCTATGACTAGACAAAAGAGACAGAGCGTTTTTAAAAATAGTACCAGTCCTACTACGTGGACCCAAAAGTCGAATAGAGACATACGCTCTGATGGACGAAGGCTCTACGGTGTCGTTAATAGAAAAGAAAACAGCAAGGCTCATCGGTGCCACAGGACCAAAAGCAGTATTGTCGATTCGGGGTGTTAAAGACACAGGAGCAGTTGAAGTAGACAGCGAAAGGGTCACACTGGATATAAGCGGGATGAAGAGCAGAAAGGCACATCGGCTGGAAGGAGTTAGGACGATAAAAGATCTGTCACTCCACGAACAATCACTGCAAGCGGAAGATACACGAGGCTACTCGCACCTCAGAGGGATCGACATAGAATACTACAGAAATGCTAGACCTACCATATTGCTCGGTCAAGACAATTGGGATCTCATAATATCAAGAGAAATCCTCGAGGGGGACCACCGCGGAGCACCGGTGGCCTCGCGCACCACACTAGGATGGGTCATCCACGGCTATACAACGGCCAGGTGTAAGACAGGGTCCAGAGACACCGTCCTATACAGTCATCATGACGTAAATGCAGTAGGCAAAGGAAAGAAGGACGCCGATGCGCACCTGCACGAGATAGTCAAGGCGAATTTCCGGATGGAAGCGATAGGCGTGACGCGTCTAGAACGTACCAACGTATTGGAAAAACGGGCTGAACAATTATTGGACAAAAACACGCGACGCGAAGGGAAACACTGGACTACAGGCTTACTATGGAGAGAAGATTTGGTTAGCCTGCCGGAAAACCGCGAGAACACACTCCGCAGGCTGTATAACCTGGAAAACAAGATGGACAGAGACTCGGTATACGCCAAACTGTACTACGACCAGATGAAGAGATTCATCGAACTAGGATACGCGAAGAAGATAGACGAAGAGACCCGAGACGGACGATGCGTTTGGTACCTCCCACACTTCGGCGTGACAAGCCCGAACAAACCAGGAAAGATCCGTCTGGTATTTGACGCAGCAGCTAAAACAAGTGGAGTCTGCTTGAACGACAAGCTGCTAGCCGGACCCGACTTGCTCGCTTCGCTACTGGGAGTACTGATGCGGTTTAGGCAAAAGCCGGTGGCTTTTATGGGAGATATAAAAGAGATGTTCTTACAAATCAAAATACGGGAAGAAGATCGCGAAGCGCAACGCTTCCTATGGCGAGGTGAAGACAGAACGCGAGCACCGGACACGTATCATATGGCTTCCATGATCTTCGGAGCGAAGTCCTCCCCCTGCACGGCGTTATACGTCAAAAACCGCAACGCCCGCGAACACGAAAACGAGATGCCACTGGCAGTAAAGGCCATAACAGGAAAATGTTATATGGACGACTATCTGGATAGCGCAGAGTCATCGGAACAAGCGATCGGGTTGATAAAGGATGTAACAAAAATCAACGAAAACGGAGGCTTCAAGATGCACAAGTGGTCCAGCAACGACCAGGCGGTACTCGACAGCATACCAGAGAACAGACGCGCCACAGGGTCTATAGACCTGGCATTGGACGGACAGGACGAACACTCCGAAAAGACTCTAGGCTTAAAGTGGAATCCCGGAAACGACACCTTCTCGTTTGAAATTGGGATGCAGAAGATACCCATCGACATCATGACCGGAAGAAAACGACCAACTAAGCGCGAGATGCTGAGAGTAATTATGTCTCTCTTCGATCCATTGGGCTTTTTGACACCATTCACGATTCGAAGCAAGATACTGTTGCAAGACGTATGGAGAAGCGGAATTGGATGGGACGAAACGCTGAAGGACGCAGAATATGAAGGCTGGCAACGATGGGTACACGACCTGGAACACCTGAAAAGCTGTGCCATACCAAGGTGTTATCTGAACAGCGAGGCAGACAAGGCCAGCAGAACGGAGCTGCACGTTTTTTGCGACGCTAGCGAAAAGGCGTACTCGGCAGTCGCTTACTGGACGGTACAACGACAGGGTAAGCCGACAACGGTCACCTTCATCGCCAGTAAAAGCCGCGTGTCGCCGCTCAAGCCACACTCGATCCCACGACTTGAGCTACAAGCCGCTCTGCTCGCAAGTCGGCTCGCTGAAACGATCGAGGCCGAGCACGAGATCCAGGCCAACAGTCGCACCTTTTGGACGGACTCCAGAACAGTGCTGTGCTGGCTGTGTTCAGACCCCCGGACGTATAAGGCGTTCGTGTCACACCGTCTAGGAGAAATTGACGAGTTGACTAACGCGATCGAGTGGAAGTGGGTTCCTACCGCCGAAAACCCCGCTGACGACGCGACCAGAGATGTCAAGATTGACCTCAACTACGAAACGAGATGGTTTCAAGGCCCAGCGTTTCTGAAAAAACCACGGTCATTATGGCCAAAACAGCCATCAGCACCGACCCAGGATACTAGTGCTGACCTAGAACGAGAAAGACGGACAGAGTTTGTAGCGGCTCAAGAAGAAAAGTTGCTCAGCTTACCCGAGCTGGACAGATTTTCCTCGTGGAGAAGATTAATACGAAGTACAGCATGGGTTTTATACTTCATAGAGTTGTGTAGAACAGGACCAAAAACGGGACTCACGGTGCAACATCTGAAGAAAGCAGAACAGCTATGGATCCAGCAGACACAAAGAGATAGCTTTGGAACAGAAATAGACGACCTACGACAAAACCGAACCATCGACCAAAGAAGCAGGCTCCTACAACTAACGCCTAGGCTCGACCAGGACGGAGTTTTGAGGGTGCAAAGTCGGGCGCACGTTGCTACGGGCGTAACGAGGTCCGCCAAATACCCAGCAATCCTGGACGGACGACACCCCTTTACCAGGCTGTTAGTCCAAAAGTACCACGAGAAAATGGGACACGGGAGTCATGAGACCGTAATAAACGAACTCCGGCAAAAATACTGGATCACCAACCTCCGCCCAACAGTGCGATCGGTGGCTAGCAAGTGCTTGCACTGCCGCATCCGGAAGGCCGAAGCACAACCACCGCGCATGGGAGATCTTCCATTGGCAAGGGTGGCCCATCACCATCGCCCGTTTACATATTGCGGCATGGACTACTTCGGGCCAATGAACGTCACTGTCGGGCGACGACACGAGAAACGCTGGGGTGTCCTCTTCACATGCCTTACAACCCGAGCAGTGCATCTAGAACTGGCCGCATCGCTGACAACCGATTCCGCAATTATGGCCCTGAGGCGGATGGCAGCAAGACGAGGTCACCCGACCGAAATATACTCAGACAACGGCACAAATCTGAGAGGCGCGGACGCTGAACTCCGTCGAGCACTCGAGGAAGTGGACACGGAGAAACAGCGAGAGTATGCCACAAGCCAGGACGTAACGTGGAAATTCATCCCGCCAGCCGCACCGCATATGGGCGGTAGCTGGGAGAGGATGGTACGTTGTGTCAAAGTACACGGAAAGAAAATTCCACGAAAAAATGCTATGGTTATATCGTAATGCAGGACTAGACTTTTAAAATCTTGACGTTTACGCTAATTTCGTGTAAAATTTACGATGTACATACAATGTAAATAGCATGTAAATTACGATGTGCATTGTATGTACATCGTAAATTTTACACGAAATTAGCGTAAACGTCAAGATTTTAAAAGTCTAGTCCTGCATTACGATGTAACCATAGCATTTTTTCGTGGAATTTTCTTTCCGTGTAGCACTGAAAGCCACACTGAAAGAAGCAGCTCCGAAGGAAGAAAGTCTCGCAACATTGCTAGCCGAGGCAGAGCACACAGTAAATAGCCGACCTCTTACGCATATATCGGTGGATCATCGAGACCAAGAGGCACTGACTCCGAACCACTTCCTCATCGGGACGTCTTCCGGAAGCGCCACCCCGGGCAAGTTCGATGCGACAGATATGTGTACGAGGAAACAGTGGCGAGTGGCGCAACACCTGGCAGACCAATTCTGGAAGAGATGGGTAAAGGAATACCTTCCCACGCTCACTGCCCGCAACCAATGGACCAAGGAGGTCCGACCACTAAAGATAGGCGATGTGGTGATCGTCATAGACAGCAATCTACCCAGAAATGTGTGGCCCAAGGGGGTCATCGAGAAGACATACCCCGGAAAGGACGGACGAGTCCGAGTAGCAGACGTACGAACCAGTAGAGGAGTACTGACGCGACCAGCCACGAAGATCGCCACCTGGTTGACTGACGAATAGGGTACAGGGAAGTACTATCCCTGTACGGTTGGGAGAATGTTGGCGATCGGTTAAAAATAAAGAAACCAGATAATCCCCACGCCAAAAGAAGGGGTTCGGTGCGAGCACACCGAGCTGAAATCAGGAATTGACGAACTAGACTAGATCAGTATTGAATTTACCTTGGTACGGACAAGACGTAGGTGGATTTTACTCAAAGTGCTATAAACAAAGTGACGCTATATGGTGTAGCGCGTGTGAACGTCGGGCTATCAATTTGTCAAATAGATAATCTACTATATTGGGAATATTAGTTGATCAATTTAGAAGCATTAAGAACAGAACTGAATAAGGTACAGGGAGTTCGCGGGTTGGCCTTCCCCGGTGTCTCACAATGGTGAGGCTGGCCGGGATGGTTGACACGTTGGGAAACCAACGTGATATTACAACCCGTGAACTAACGATGGTACGGAAACGCGTGAACTGGCCTTCCCCGGGGTCTCACAATGGTGAGGCTGGCCGGGATGGTTGACACGCTGGGAAACCAGCGTGATATTACAGTTCGCGGGTTACCGATCGTACCGGGAAAACCGGGTATCACCGGGCTGGCCGCCTCGGAGTAGTCTCGGATTTTGATGAGATTTCTGAGGCGGTTGACTTACTGGAGAACAGTATGAGTACACAGTCCGTGTGATAGTTATTAGAACAGAAAATCTGTTGATTGCGTGGGCTGACCTTCCGGGATGTCATAGGACTCCCGGGTGGTTGACACGCTGGGAAACCAGCGTGATAATAAGCCCGCGGAATCGTATTTAGGTTTTCACCCCTAAAAGTGGGTAAAAGAATCCTATTTAATCGTTTACCTGCGACCTGCTTCAGTTCTGCTCGCGTATATAGACTCGTGATTGAAAACGAGTAGTATAGATTGCCCGCGTTGACACTAACATAGCGAATTAGCATTGGCCTATTATTATGAGTTGATAAATAAATGACGAGATAAGACTCTGTCTGCAAGTGGTTTATTAGCAATACCCAATAGATCCCATTTCCCCATATCTCCGACCTGAGTCTACCGGGAGGGTAACGGTCGTAGTTTAGCTGAGCGAGCCCAGGGTGCGCGCGATACCTGGGTCGCGAGGTCCGTTAATTAACAGCAGCTATAGAAAATCACCTTATTCTGCGCCTATCAACACATTGCTTCTCATCGTCTGTCGCTCGTACACATTCATTGGGTGAATTTGAAGAATTACTCCCACTTGAAAGATGTTGAATACATGGTCAGTTTCAATACTGACACTGGCAGCTTAGAAATCCTATAAATAACCACATAACATTAGTTTGACCACAATACTATAGTTATTATTTCAGAAGAATATACCTATATTAAGGTCAACGCGCACTACGTGGAAGCGAAGCGAAGGTATCGGAAGCGATCGGATGCTATAGGAGTGTCCACATCTTAGAAAATGTGTAAATTCAAGTTAAAGTGAATTACAATATGATGGAAGGTTCATTCGCTTCGCGATGACGTCCCGAAAAATGTGCGAAGGCTTCATACCCGACCCGCTTATAAACACTTGCAGAAGTTATAAACATATTAAAATTATCCCGAACCAAATGAGCCCTCAATCATATTTGAATTCACTTCAACTTGAAATTGAACGTTTTTTAAAATGTGGACACTCGCATAGCATCCAATCGCTTCCGATACCTTCGCTTCGCTTCCACGTAGTGCGCGTTGACCTTAATATAGGTATATTCTTCTGAAATAATAACCATAGTATTGTGGTCAAACTAATATTATGTGCTTATTTATAGGATTTCTAAACTGCCAGTGTCAGTATTGAAACTGACCATATATTCAACATCTTTTAAGGGGGTGCATACACCTTTAAAATAGCTTTAGTCAAATTACTGCTACGCTCTAAGAAAACATTCTAGTGACTTAGTTATTTTACAGTTGATTAGTGCTATTTTGATACATAGTTCATAATTTTTCCAGATTTTAGGTCTTCCTCTGAACATAGATTCAGTCCATCGAAGAAAAAGCAGTTGTCGCAGGGTACAGGTTGCTGCGTTGGATGAAATTTCTTCAACTTTTAAGGAAATATACCGTATTAATGCAATTTTGAACCAAACCAATGATATTTGATGAATTTAATTTTTAGATATAGAAATTTTTGGTTTCAAAACATTTTTTCCAGAAAGATGGAAAAAAAAATTCTTACAATCAAAAATTTCTGTGTCTGAAACTTAAATTCATCAAATATTATTGGTTTGGTCCGAAATTACATTAATACAGTATATTTCTTTAAAAGTTGAAGAAATTTCATCTAACGCAGCAGCCTGTACCCTACGACAACTGCTTTTTCTTCGATGGACTGAATTTATGTTCAACGGAGGACATGAAATCTGAAAAAATCATGAACTTTGTATCAAAATAGCACTTATCAACTGTATAAAAACTCAGCCACTAGAATGTTTTTTCAGGGCATAGCAGTAATTTGGAAAAAATTATAATTATTATTCATAACGCAGCACCAAAACTGGTTATTTCATGGCGATTTGCAAAACCCAGGTTACGCTGATTTCTGTTGTACATTTGGGTGAATTGACAGAGTAAAGGCCCATTCCGGAGAGTTATTCAGCGGGTAATTAATATTTTGGCTCAAGAAATCACCCCTATAAGTTTGGTCAAGATCCATGACCCGGAGGTGCGATACTCTCCTAGTTAGACCTGACTAGATTTGAAATTGCATTTGTACGTTCATGCGAATTAGATCAAAGTAAATGTAGTGAGATCTCTTGAGATCTGTTGAGATCCAATTTTCCCAAAATTTAGATCTAACTGGATCAAATTTGATCAAATTTGATCTAATCCATTTTTTCACGGGTAGACAAGGAACTCTTCAAAGTGTAGGGGAATCGGCGATATTTGAAGTCTCGATACGATGAAACTTTGCAAAGATATTTGATAATACAAAAATTGTGAACGTGACGTGAGCTTATCAAATGTTTTGATGCTGCTAAAACATCCTGAATATTTTGGAAACTGAATTTCATCATCATCCGTCACGATATTGGCTAGTTTTTGGGATATTGTCTCATGAGAACATGTGAGTAAACTCACATGATTTTAACAGACTAACAGGTGTGCCACCATGTAAGAGTCGGGACTTCCGACCAACAGATAACGATAAGGTGTCAAGTGCCACGCGCGCGAACTAGCCAAATAGTGTCAATTTGTGGATTATTAAGCACAAAAATTATGTCTTACGCAAGAGTGATGACATAGAAGAGGCCACGCTAGATCGTGCGATGTCATCTATAACAATCCGAAAAAAACGGCTCATTCCGCGATTAGATATAGATACTCATTCTGAAATGTTCATGCCGAGTTTGCGTGGTCAGCATTAGTGTCACTGTTTCAGTTGATGTAAGAGATATAGTCGAACTGGTTCAATATTGAAGAATTCGATCAGCGTGAAATCACGAATAAGTTTTTTTTTTCAATTCGAACATAAGTCATTTTATTTGTGAACGTCACCGCATCTGTGAAATCGGTACTGCATTTTACCTGATACCAAATTAGGAAAGAAAACCAAGGACATCAAGATGTGGCTATTGAATTGTTCAATTTTGTATTTTTTTATTTCAATTGTATCGCCCGGTGAGGCTTATCGAATCTTAGGACTGTTTCCCTTCAATGGAAAGAGCCACTTTGTCATGTTTGGACGGTTGATGAAAGGACTTGCAGAACGTGGCCATCAAGTCGACGTCGTGAGTCATTATCCACTCAGGAATCCTATCCCAAATTATAAAGACATCAGCTTGGCTGGCAGCCTGCCGGATTGGGCGAACAACATGACACTTCAACTACTACAAGAAATGCAGAATGATGGTTCTGAACCTTATCTTGTAGCATCTATGTGTGGGAATGATATATGTGATTTGATGAATCATCCTGAACTGAGAGAGCTCATAATAAATCCTCCGAAAAATCCTGCCTACGATCTGGTCATCGCCGAGGTAAGTGTAGTGAACTGAACCAAGATTTGGAATTCGACTGCATAGTTATTTGTCTAACTGTAATCAATGGTTGGTCAAACGAAAGGAAATCTAAATTTTTTGAATACAATCACAGCAAATGAATATTCTTATTGTCCATAAATCATTTAGATACCTCCATATCTGCTTTTGTGCCGCCGATAAAATATAGAACAAAGTTATCGGAGCCAATAGCTATTTCTGAAGAAATAGTAAAATACGATACAAGTGCGCGAAGTACGTGATTCTCGCACGAGTCTAGCTTGTCGCCCGAGCGAAGCGAGGGTGACAAAAATACGAGTGCGAGGATCACGTACTTCGCGCACTTGTGTCGTATACTATTTTTTGAAACGAGTCGTGAGAAGTTCGACCCAAAGATAGTGTTTTTGTGTCGATATTCGAAACCATAACCAACTCACCACTTCGAGTCTATAAGTCGTAAATCTGTAATCCTGTGCGAATAGAAAAGATTTTCTTCCAATCGCTGTGCGTAAAGCCAAGTGCTTTATGCACAGCGTGCGAGAAGCAAAATGCTTTACGCACAGCGAGAAGCAAATTGCTTTACGCACGCTCAGTAAGAGTGCGCGAATCGGATGTTTCTCAAACGCTCTCTATGCATGAGAGGTCGAACTTCTCACACCGCGTTTCGAAAAGTACTATTTGGGAATTGTTTTCCTTGTTTTTCCTAAATCGTGTATCAACATTTATTTTACAAACCCTCAGATTCTTATTTATTCTTTGTCCACGCTTCCGTTGCTTAATGTAAATTAGAAGATTGATTCGAGATGAATTCACGAGTCATATAACAGTGATGGTTACCGTCTCATCGTGCGAATGAATATTAGATTAACGTCTGCCTGTACATTCCTTTACAATAAGTGGTCCAACAAACTTTTGTAGATATTTGGTGCTAACTGTTACTTGGCCATGGGTCAACACCTGAAAGTCCCTGTGGTGGGTCTAATTTCGGCTGTTATGTTTCCTTGGGCGAATGATTTCATTGCAAATCCAGACAATACGGCTTACATACCCAACATTTATTCGGACTACAGTGGAAAAATGAACTTTTGGCAAAGAGTTAAGAATACTCTGATCAATTTTCAAGCAAAATGGGACTTTTATCGAGCCAGTCGAAATCAAAGTGAAGCGATGAAAGGGTACCTTGGTCCTCATGCACCAAGTTTGGAGGAGGCTGAAAATAATGTTTCGTTGATCTTGGTGAACTCGCATTTTAGCTTGCATGGTGCCAGGCCATTCACAACGGCCGTTGTCGAAGTCGGAGGGCTTCACATAGACGACAGAGAAGCGGACTCGAACCGGCGCCAACTTTGCTAAGGAGGCATATAAATCGGCAAGAGTTTTTTTGGGAAGAGACTCTATTTTGAACATCGATCCAAAAGATATGTAGACGAAGCCAGCTTCACCGTCATCCAACCATTTCTGCAGATCCTGCGACGAGTATACATACCAGTGATCAGTTCGTTCGTCACATATTGAACAATCTTTTGATGAAAGAACTTTTTCTTGGTGAACTCGCATTTTAGCTTGAGGCTGCTATCCCATGGCGCGAGAATCGACGTAACGGAAGCCCGGATCCGGAAAAGTCCCTATATTTATTGAATCCTCGTTCCGAGATTCCCCTATAGATTTAGTAAATCCGCGTTCCGCGTTTCCATTTATTCAAACATTTGAATTTTCGAATCGACGACACGATAGCATCTTGTTGACACGTCTACAATAAGGTTATAGGCAGTTCGTTGATACACAAAATTAAAAAAATAAATAAATAGTCAAATGAGCAGCTTCAATTGCCGTCCGGTAAGTATTATTCTATGCGAATATATACCTCGTGTGTTGAAATAATAATATCGAATGAATACGAATGCTTTTCTCCGCGCTCATCAAGCTTGCGGATGAATTTGGTGTAGTTTATTATACAACCGCACAATTATTTTTATATCTTATCAATCTGTCATTACGTGCATGTAGCAATCCAAGTGTGGTTATTGCGGCTGGTTAATATTTGGCACACGACTACAAGCCCACGGGTGCTTCGACCACTATAATGAGGAGAACGACCTAATTGTGGTCGACGACAACGGCGTCATCACAACGAGTAGGTTCAATAATTTTTGAATGACGTAGAAATGAAACAACATACGAGTTTTCATATTCTCCTTTATTATATTCGCAGGAACCAGAATGTCTAATGAGAATCCCGCGATTCTGCATCACTTAAGCGGATCCCTACGAAATACGGGAACATGGGTGGATACGGACGACGAACGGCTCATCAATATTGTCGAGGGCAAAAAGGGATTGTGGGACCATAGGCTGCACGCCAGCCAACGAACTAAATTAAAGAAGCAGGCGTTGTGGGCCGAAGTGTTTAACCTGATGGGTGGTACGGTTATGATTTACAGATCTATGAAGTTTACGCAAAACACAATTTTATGTATGATGCCTGAAACAGTAATTCGTATTAATCGCAGGAGAGATAAGCACGGCTGGAATAAAAAAACGGTGGCAGCATTTGAGGGATTGCTACGCAAAAGCCCGAAAGCGAGTGCAATCCTACGTGCCAAGTGGCTCTGGTGCGGTCGATGGGCATCCCGAATGGAGCGGGTTCCGTTTTTACGAACGGATGCGTTTTTTGCAAGACGTGACGACACCCGTACCGTAAATAATTCATCATTTCATGATCTATATTCTATAATGATACATGTAAAACTGAAATTTGCGTAATTTTCCAATGTATAAAGTATACAATTTTATGTTCATAATCGATTGATTTTTTTTAAATACATTTTCAAGAGAATATCAGACTAGATTCGCATTCCAATTCATGGACGTTTAATTTATTTAATACAGTACAGAAACTTCATTGCCGAACGAATTGATCGATTCGTCGATCAACACAACTCCAGCGCAATCCTCCTCCCTCGCGCAACCCTCATCCCACGCGCAATCCTCATCCCTTACACCTCGACAACGACCATCACCGGAGGATCCATGTAACCAGCTGGCGAACTCGACCACCACATCTGGTTCGTCAGCTGGATCATCCAGGAGTCGAAAGAGAAGTAGATGAATCCGTAACACATATTATGTGCTCACACTTGTCAATACGCGTGTAATATTAATTGGCAGTATTTCTCGCATAGCAGCTGCTGATAATAATCTCTTGGATTTGGAAGCAGAATTTCTGAAAACTTTCAAAGAAGCTCAGCCGAAGCGCGATGCGGTTGATGGATTCCTCGAGCAATTAGGCGACATGTTGAGGAGACTGCCGTACGCAGCGCGGAGAAATTTTCAGCTACGGATATTGACTCAGGCGGCCGACGAGGAAGATAAATTATTGAATTCATGAATATTCAACAACTTCTGCATTCTATTCATGCGTAAAATATTTAAAATGAAAAGTTGAACAATCATACGGCATGCAATAAATATTTGTTGTTATTAATTTCAAAAATTAGTTTTATTATAGGCAATTTAAAAATCGTTATTGAGTACTCTCTCCCATTGCCATGGCAAGGAATTGATGTGCTCGAAGTAGTGTGCGAACGTATCTCTGATGCCTGTAGCAGCCCCTCCACCGTTATTATGCACATCCTCGTTATTGCCGTTTACTTCAAATCCGCTGTTATTCGGGTAATCGCGGTCCTGACGACTCAACGTGCAGTACTGTCGACTTTGCGGTGACATCTTCTGTTCCTCTTTAATTACAAAATTGTGTAGAGCAGTTGCAGCTTTTATAAATTTGTTGACATTTGATGTAGACGCGATAATTTTTGTATGTAATATCCTCCATTTTGCGGCCAGTATCCCGAATGCACTTTCAACTACTCTTCTCGCCCGACTCAATCTGTAGTTGAATATTTTTTTAGTCATATTCAAATGACCACTACGAGGATACGGCCTCATCATATATCTCGTCAATGCAAAGGCTTCATCCCCTACCAACACGTATGGGTATTTTATTGTACTATCGTCCAAACGTCTCGGTGCAGGCACTTCCAATAAATTGGATTCGAATAAGTTGACCATGCCGCAACTGTTAAATACCCCAGAATCGCTCTGTCTTCCCCCAGCTCCGATATTTACAATTGTAAAGCAATAATGTGCGTCAGCGACTGCGAGGAGATTGATGCTGTGCGTACCCTTATAGTTGTAAAACGTTGAACCACTGTTTTGCGGAGCCTTAAATGAAAAAATTTACAATTAGACAATAGTCAAATGAATAATTGAAGATAACTCGTGATTACAATTTTTATACCTGAATTACAACGTGTTTTCCATCGATTGCTCCAATGCAATTTGGGAAGTTCCAAAGTCTTTCAAAATCTGCCGCGACCCGCCGCCAATTTTCTTCACTAGGCTGCATAAAAACTTTCTCCTTTAGCACGTTCCAAATTTGATCTGAAGTCTCCGAAAGAATTTTTGAAATTGTGTTCTGTGAAATTCTGAATGCGTAGCTTAAAGACATCATGCTATCACCTGATGCCAAATATCGTAGAGTCAGTTCCAGTCGTGTGCGCGCGGGTATAGGATTTCTGACACAATATTTCTTTCTTATACATGGTCCCACCAGGTTTAACAATTTATCAAAAATTTCTGTAGACATTCGAAAGTAGTTTACGAATCTGTCCTTGTCAAATATATACATTTGTTTGATCAAATTTCCACTTGCACCTTGGCGTAGTCTGTCTTGCTCCCTAAATATTTCTCGAACCCAGTATTTCCTTTTTTTCGGTTTTTCTTCTCTTAATTTCAGTTTTTGGAAAATAATCCATATTTTTAATGCAGCGCGGTGAGTTATCTCTCTATTACGAAGTGGAGCATTTACTGATTCCTGCAGTAAATGCATCATCATTAATAATAGCGTTTTAAGGTCCATTATGGCGTGATTCTCATCAGATTCTCATCTGGTTCCTGCGAATGTAATAAGGGAGAATATGGAAACTCGTATGTTGTTTCATTTCTACGTCATTCAAAAATTATTAAACCTACCCGCACGGAAATATATATATGCGAAAAATATATGCGAACATAGATGTGACATATTTTTTTTTTGCGCCTTTTTATAATTTTTATAAGTTTGACATAAATGTCGGATATTGGTCGGATATATGTCAACATAAATGTCGCGGCATGTATGTCGACATAGATGTCGACATAGATGTCAACACGATTTGATATAAATGTCGGATATATGTCAACATAAATGTTGCGGCATGTATGTTGACATATATCCGACATTTATATCAAATCGTGTTGACATCTATGTCGACATCTATGTCGACATACATGCCGCGACATTTATGTTGACATATATCCGACCAATATCCGACATTTATGTCAAACTTATAAAAATTATAAAAAGGCGCAAAAAAAAAATATGTCACATCTATGTTCGCATATATTTTTCGCATATATATATTTCCGTGCGGGTACTCGTTGTGATGACGCCGCTGTCGTCGACCACAATTATGTCGTTCTCCTAAAAGCATTCGTATTCATTCGATATTATTATTCCAACACACAAGGTACCCAGATAGCAATTTTCAAAAAGTCATCCAAAAGCTATCTAAAGGATGCCTAATGTCCGTCTGGAAGTTAACTATGAGTTGCCAGATGTCTGAAAGTTATCTTTTAGGGAGGCTGTTAGCTTTTAAGCAACTTCCAGACGGACATTAGGCATCCTTTAGATAGCTTTTGGATGACTTATTGAAAATTGTTGAAAATTGCTACCTGGGTATATATTCGCATAGAATAATACTTACCGGACGGAAATTGAAGCTGTTATTTTACTGTTTATTTATTTTTTTTAATTTTGTATATCAACGAACTGCCTATAACCTTATTGTGGAAGTGTCAACAAAATGCTATCGTGTCGTTGATTCGAAAATTCAAATATTTGAAGGAATGGAAACGCGGAACGCGGATTCACTAAATCTAGGGACTTTTCCGGATCCGGGCTTCCGTTACGTCGATTCTCGCGCCATGGGATAGCAGCCTCAAGCTAAAATGCGAGTTCACCAAGAAAAAGTTCTTTCATCAAAAGATTGTTCAATATGTGACGAACGAACTGATCACTGGTATGTATACTCGTCGCAGGATCTGCAGAAATGGTTGGATGACGGTGAAGCTGGCTTCGTCTACATATCACTTGGATCTATGATGAAACTAGAGTCCCTTCCCAAGAAAACTCTTGCTAACTTATACGCCTCCTTAGAAAAGTTGGCGCCGGTTCGAGTCCTGATGAAGATAGCAAATCCGGAAGAATTGCCTTCTGGTTTACCAGGCAACGTCATAACTCGTTCGTGGATTGCCCAACTAGCTGTACTTAGTAAGTGTTTGACCCGGTGCCATTACGTTGAAAGGACTAGGTAGTACATACATCCTAGCGGTTCTAATTTTGTCTCACGTGCAGGTTATTCTGGGACCATTGAGACACGCGATATTCTTTGTTGTGCGTGGATCGTAGGTGATATCGTTCTTAATCAAGTTAATTTCATGTACTTCGAGGTCATGAACACTTACTGATTCAGTCAATCGTTTTATAGCATATGAACAAACGTATATATAATGTCATGTCCTTTCATTCGATGTTTTCACTCACAGTTAGACGTCTGTTATCTAATGCTTTTTATTTCTCTACAGAACACAAGAATATCAGAACATTCATGACGCACGGTGGTCTTATGGGAACTCAAGAGGCCATCTACTACGGAGTCCCCATGATCGGCGTACCATTTTTCGCCGACCAAGGTCAGAACATCAAGTTTTACTCGGATATGAACTTGGCAGTGGCAGTAGATTACAATTCACTTACTGTGGACAAACTGGATGCTGCCTTTCACGCAGTGCTGCATGATCCATCCTATATGTGCGTTACTCATGATTTGTACCTACTGCTTGCCCATGTTTCTTATTCAGCGAATCAAAAGATCAAGAGACCATACAGAGTTTCATAGTTGTGTAGTTAAGATCCTTTTTCAAAATCGATTCAAAAGTCATGATTTCCCTAACATTGGACTCATTATAATCCATGATGATGTTATAGAAAAACGGCGAAGAGGATGTCAGCGATATTTAGAGATCGGCCAATGACTGCCTTGGACACAGCAATTTTCTGGATAGAATACGTGATCCGACATGGTGGAACAAATCTCAGATCACCAGCTATGGATTTAACATGGTGGCAAATTGCGCTCTTGGACGTTTACGGATTTTTGTTTTTGTCTGTCTTTCTCGCCGTGTACTTTGTAATAGTTTTAGTAAAAAAACTGAACTCACTGTTTTATCCAAGCACCGTAAAAAGTACACTGAAGTCTAAAAAAGTGAAATGACAGGTGTGATTTAACCAAAGTAATGAATTGTCAGTAAGATTTATGTATATTCTGTGAAAAAAAATGATCAACTCATGTGATTCGATTTAGAGCAATACAAAAAAGAAACTTACTCTGAATTTGGATCAGATAATTTCCAGCTTGCGGAAACGAGATGTGAATAGATAGTGTCTTATCGCGGTAACCAGCATAATTCTCAAGTTTATTCATCGATAAGTCGGAGCGTAATAGGTCAATAGGAGATAACCTGATCATGGTCCCATCTAACAGCCATGATGAAGTTATGTAATTGAGTCAATAATCAACGATATTAATTATATCTACTGATGTAACATGCAACATGGAGTGCCAATGACGTCTGGCCATTCTCAGTTTCGTTATATACTTAATGGGGTGAAATTAAACAGTCGTGTTATCTCCTCTATATGGCATAAAGTCATCTGGAAATATTCGACACACGCTAGTCCCATAGAAATTGAAAAAGCCATTCATCACGTAATCTCTAGAATAGGAGTACCCATCTTTCCATATTATGGGAGCCAAGCTCAGAATCACGTCGAACTTCATGTGCGAAAGAATGTATTGCAATATATATAGCCACAAATACCGAAGAGCTGATCAGGAAAAATTTTGATGTGTTATTGGCAATGGCATACTGTATGATTCATGCTATGTGAAACTTGACAATTGATACAGTGGTCCTTCGCACCTATAATTGAAAGACATGAAAAAATTTCATTTGCTATTTAAATGGAAAATACAAACAAGTGATGAGCCGCGTGGTGAATTATCCGTCGACAGGCACATTTAGAGACAGTCATTCTCAAATTATAAACCAACTTTTTAGACCCTGAGAGGTGAAAAATTCGAACATCGAAAATTTTTGAACACCTCTAATGTATACGTATTCGTATGCACGTAATAGCACAACGGATTTGTGTCTGTGGCTACGAGACGATAATATGTCAACCAGGCTATCTTCGTACTTTTCCTTAATTTGCACTTTTTCCCCCAGTCACGTAATCCTCCACTCTTGGGCGACTTAGTCTAAGGATTCAACGTGTCCGTCGACACATTTTTTATCGGATTTTGTTCGAAGTGTCATATCATCGCCGGTCGTGAGAGCTTATTACCTGAAAATTTATCCTTTATACCAAAAAAATAAAAATAAAAATAAATCAAATTTTATGATGAATTGTGAAACGCCTCGAGTTTTTTTTTTTTTTTTTTCAATTTTACATTCTAGCCAAATTAATCCATGATAACACTGTATCTGTGGTTCTCTAAATAATATTGTGCTGGGTTGAGGAAATGAATGTGAATGATTTTACAAAACTGGAAAATACCATAATAAACTGATCGAGTTTTCAAAGTAAAAACGCATATAGTTTCTAGAAAAACAATGTTTTCCAGAAATGAAATTTCTCTGGAAATGAAAATGAAACGTTAGCGCGTTCTATGTGTATGCGCAGGGTACTTGAATTGCCGATATTTGTCGATATTTTTAAAAGAGCCGGAAGTGAAACTCTGTTCATTCAGTAGGTATTTGTTTGTCGGCAGAATCACCCATAATATGGTTTCCTTTATTATCTTACCATTGGTGATAGCGTAGTCAGCTCACGTTTAGCTCGAAGGTGGAAACATGTCTTGGCAAAGACGAGATTTGATTTTTTTTATTCCAGACTAAGCCCGTTCTCAGCATATAATACGTAAAGATATTCAACAAGATTGTTGGTCGCATAAATAGTATTGCAGCACAATAGTATGAAGATGTTCTCTAATTTCGCAGGTAAGTTCTCCATCTCGTTAAAAGTATAATCCGTGATTAAAATCCCAAAGTTTTAGTTTGCACTCCCAAGATTTCGGTAAGAATTTCTGAAATGGAAATAGAATTTATATTCCGACACGGGTTATCACGACTCACACTGAAGCATCATGATAATGCATTGGGATCATTAATACGCATCCACGCACTGCCTATGATGAGATCTCCGAAAGACGCAGTGAATTCCTCCACTGCACTGTGCGAAAATAGATATAGAAATGGATTCTATTTCGAAATAGGCACCCCAGATTCGCATGTCAAGCATCACAGTGTAGCAGTGTAAGCTACGAGATCGAGGCGATCTTTGCTTAGCGTGGATAATTTTCAACATCGTGAATTGAACTCGTGAAATTGAATAATAGTTCGTTCGAAGGTTGGATGAATCGTTTCATTGCGTAACTCCGTTGGATTTGTAATAAGTCCTTTTTTTTACGTATGTATTTATAATCAGATTCCAAAGTTGGAGTGAAATCGGAGACCCCAAGCTCGCCAGATGCGAAGCCAGTAAGATTCGAAGTAGTGCCGCAAATTATAGTTTATGTACGAAGAGGGAAAGCAAAGGATATCAGGATGCGGCTACTGAATTGCTCAATTTTGTATTTTGTCATTTCGGTTTTATCGCCCGGTGAGGCTTATCGAATTCTGGGTCTATTTCCCTTCAATGGAAAGAGCCACTTTGCCATGTTTGGTCGGCTTATGAAAGGACTTGCAGAACGTGGTCACCAAGTTGACGTTGTGAGTCATTTTCCACTTAAGAAACCTTTTCCTAATTATAACGACGTTGTCAGTTTAACCGGCACACTTCCCGACTTGGTGAACAACATGACATGGAAAATGATACAAGGCATGGAAAATCAGAGTTCTGATCCTCACCGAATTGCATCTATATGGGGAAAACAAATATGCGATTTGATGGATCATCCTGAACTAAGAGAGTTCATAAAAAATCCTCCGAAAAATCCTCCTCACGATCTGGTCATCGTCGAGGTGAGCGCAATCAACGTTATTAGTCAGAGTGATAGCTTATCAAACTAGAGCCAATTGAATTTCATTCACCACAAATATCACAGTAATTGAATTGACTCGTTCTGTTCATCTGTTTGCCTACCACTGATAAAATACAATCGAGTTGTTGGAGTTACCGACTATCCAAATAAGAGATGTATATATACAGAATTTTTATCACGATCAAATGATTCAATTTCTGTTTTTTTATCCCAAACTGTGAATCAAATTGATTCGACAAACCTTTGCATTATTATTTATTTACTATTGATTTCATGAATGAAAATTGGAAGTTTTTTTTTAAGATGGATCCGATTGCTATGATAGGGCTCAACCGCAACTTATTGGGCAATTTTTTTTATCGAATTTACGTTTCTGTAAGCATCCTTATTCAAGTGGGCTGATAAATTTTCCCAGATATTTGGTGCTAATTGTTACTTGGCCATGGGTCAACACCTGAAGGTCCCCGTAGTGGGTAGTTTCAACTTTAATGTTTCCTTGGGCGAATGACCTCATTGCTAACCCGGACAATACGGCCTACATACCCAACATGTTTTCGGACTACAATGGAAAAATGAACTTTTGGCAAAGAGTTAAGAATACTCTGATAAATTTTCAAGTAAAATGGGACTTTTATCGAGCTAGTCAAAATCAAAATGAAGCGATAAAGAAGTACATTGGTCCTCGTGCACCAAGTCTTAGGGAGGCTGAGCAAAATGTCTCCTTGATCTTGGTGAACTCGCATTTCAGCTTGAACGGTGCTAGGCCATTCACAACAGCTGTCGTCGAAGTCGGAGGACTTCACATAGACGAGAGAGAAGCAACGTTACCCAAAGTATCTAATCATTGGGTTTATTGTTAGATTTGAGCGATCTGATTCATTGAAAGATTGTTCAACGTATGATGACAAAACTGACGATTGGTGTGTATATCTGATACAGGATCTACAGAAATGGTTGGATGGCAGTGGCGATGGCTTCGTCTACATATCTTTCGGATCCATGATCAAAATAGAGTCCTTTTCCAAGGAAACCCTTGCTGTCATGTACGCTTTCTTTGCAAAGTTGTCCCCAATTCGAGTCCTAATGAAGATAGCGAGACCGGAAGAATTGTCGTCTGGTCTACCAAGCAACGTCCTCACTCGCCCGTGGATTCCCCAATTAGGTGTACTAAGTGAGTATTTGATACGGTAGCATCAAAGCCATTCAACCGCAAACCATTAGCTTTCAATGGACTTCATCCTACGAGGTAAAATTTTCTTAGGCCTTATGGCTTAGAAATTCTACATGAAATAGAAAAACGTCTAGGTGTTAAACACTCAGTGCACTATTCTGAAAGTCATCAATGATCGTTAGACCTCTGTTATCCGATGCTTCGCTTATTTTTCAGAGCACAAAAATGTCAGAGTATTTATAACACACGGTGGTCTCATGGGAACTCAAGAGGCTATCTATTACGGAGTCCCCATGATTGGTGTACCTTTTTTTGGGGACCAACGTCCAAATATGAACCTTTACTCGCAAATGAACGTGGCCGTGGCTCTAGATTTCAAAAAACTAACTGTCGAATCATTGGATGCTGCTTTTCATGCAGTGCTGCGTGATCCATCCTACATGTGCGTTACTCATGATTTTTATCGCCTTTTGACATGCATTATCAATTCGTTCGATGGCACAAGAAATAATATAGAATTTCATGGTCATGCGGTCAAGTTTCGTCTTTAAAATTGACGTGAAAGTCAATTTCAAATCTTGAATAGGCTGACTTCTTCCGAAATTGAACTAATCATAATCCTTGATGACGTTTTAGGAAAGCAGCGAAGAGGATGTCAGCACTATTTCGAGATCGGCCGATGAGTGCCTTGGACACTGCGATTTTCTGGATAAAATACGAGGTCAGAAACGGAGGGACAAGGCTCAGGTCGTCAGCTATGGATCTAGCGTGGTGGGAAATTTCACTCTGTGACATTTATGGGTTCCTATTTTTATCCGTCGTTGTTGCCGTGAGCTCGTTGGTAGTCATAGTTCAGAAAATTAGAAGAGTTCTTTTTGCAAGCTGCGTAAAAAGCACGTCAGAGTATAAAAAAGTAAAATGATTACGAATGAAGGTGGGATTCAACAAAAGCAAATAATTGTGTAGCAGCTTTAAGTATGTTATCGAAAAAATAAATAAATTCGGCAAGCCATTGATATTTTGAATGTTGTTTAGACATATATCACAGAAATGATCGAATATGATATCGAAGACCATGGTTTAGTATTTTTTAACCGAAATTCCTTAATGAAACTGGATCGTGTCGAACATTGAATTATAACTGATTGGAAACTGAATAAAACCTGCAACAACTCTACGGTGATTTTGGTATTGATTATGATTATGATTAAAACCCAAAAGCACCTCTGGTGCAAAAACCTTTCGCCAAGTACAATAATGTGATCACTACCCCCAAAAATAATCTACCAACGAAAATTCCTCCTTAAGGGGACTAGGCAGCGAAAATAGGTCAAAAATGGGATAAAATTAAAATTGCATTTGTGAAGAACCGAAACAACATACAAACTTTTTTTTTTTTCTTAATTTTCATTAGAGTTTTAGCTATTAAATTAATTGGTTGCGAGTTCAAAAACATAAATATTTGAGGGAGATATGGGTGGATAAAGAGGACCGCACGTCTCATGCATTGCTCCCTCATTGCCACGATTCCGAGTGACCGGTTGAAGTTTTCGGCAATTTCCGAACGCCGTTCTCTTCAGGGGATGTTCCTCTACACAGTGAACCAACGACTATGTAAAAAAATCAATTTTTCATCATTGTTATTCCAACAAATGTCGTCCATTTTTCGATGATTTTCAAATTTAGGCCGCCATTTTTTGGATTTTCATGTTTTTTCAAAAAATGTCGGTTCAATCTGTAGAGGAACATCCCCTGAAGAGAACGGCGTTCGGAAATTGCCGAAAACTTCAACCGGCCACTCGGAATCGTGGCAATGAGGGAGCAGTGCATGAGACGCGCGGTCCTCTTTATCCACCCATATCTCCCTCAATTATTCATATTTTTGAAATCGCAACCAACTAATTTAATAGCCAAAACTCTAGTGAAAATTGAGAAAAAAAAAACAAAGTTTGTATGTTGTTTCGGTTCTTCACAAATGCCATTTGAATTTTATCCCATTTTCGACCTATTTTCGCTGCCTAGTCCCCTTAACAACAGTGGTACTATAAAAATGGTGTACTATAAAAATGTCTACTTACAAAATGATTGAAATCAGATACAATTGCCAAGTGCATATCCGCCGTACAATTATAAAACAGAAGATATAAAAAAATAAAAATTTGGAGTACGTGGTACTTGGCGGGCCGATATTTCATATCACTTCAGGATGATTGACATAGTTTAATGGCTGTTTTCTAGTACTTATCTCTAAGAGGCCCGCCAAGTACCACTACCTCCAAATTTTAATTTTTTTATATCTTCTGTTTTATAATTGTACGGCGGATATGCACTTGGCAATTGTATCTGATTTCAATCATTTTGTAAGTAGACATTTTTATAGTACACCATTTTTATAGTACCACTGTTGTTAAGGAGGAATTTTCGTTGGTAGATTATTTTTGGGGGTAGTGATCACATTATTGTACTTGGCGAAAGGTTTTTGCACCAGAGGTGCTTTTGGGTTTGATATCACCACTTTTTGTACAATTTTGCTTGATCACCTAATGATCGCTTGCTACGCTTGCTCGTTCGGGTATTCCTATATCCTCGCTCGCATGTCAACATTCTGCCAATTCTGTCTATGAGTAGCTCAATGCACTCACGCTATACATTTCATACCATCTAAATCCCTTGTTAAGCAGTAGTGTTAATTGTGGCAGTATAATATAAATATTTTTTCTAAAATTTTGCTTCACTACCTAATAATTGTGCTCGCTCGCTACGCTCGCTCGATTGGATTTGCCTATATCCTAGCTCGCTAAGCTCGCTTAGTTGACAGCATTCTGCCCATTGTTTCTATGAGTATCTCAATGCACATACGGTGATGCATTTCATACCATCTAAATGCCTTGATAAGTAATAATGTTAACTGTGGCAGTATAATATAAAACCACCTAATAATTATGCTTGCTTGCTGCGCTCGCTCGTTTGGGTATTCCTATATCCTCGCTCGCTTGTCAACATTCTGCCAATTCTGTCAATGAGTAGCTCAACGCACGTACACTATACATTTCATACCATCTAACGACTTTGATAAGCAGTAATGTTAAATGTGGCAGTATAATATAAATACTTTTTCTAAAATTTTACTGGACTACGTAATAATTGTGCTCGCTCGCTACGCTCTCTCGATTGGGTTTCCTATATCCTAGCTCGCTAGATTCGCTTAGTTGTCAACATTCTGCCAATTGTTTCTACAAATATCTCAATACACCTACGGTGATGCATTTCATACCATCTAAATCCCTTGATGAGCAGTAATGTTAAATGTGGTAGTATAAGATAATTACTTTTGTTAAATTTTGCTTGACTACCTAATAATCGTGCTGGCTCGTACGCTAGCTCGATTGGGTCTTTCTATATCCTAGCTCGCTAGGCTCTCTTCGTTGTCAGCGTTCTGCCAATTAATTAATCCCTCGATAAGCAGTAATGTTAAATGTGGTAGTATAATATAATTATGTCGAAAGCACAAGGGCCTGAAATACTGACACACACGGTCATTCGTTGCTTTCTAAGCTCTGTAATAGTACATTTCATTACGAGTAAGGAAAGGCTTTTTTGACGAAACGAGAGGTTCACGGCACGAGCCGAAGGCGAGTGCTGTAACGAGGTTCGTCAAAAAGCCTTTACGTACAAGTAACGATCATTAATTTTCATCAGGATTGCCGAGAAATCGCGACGAAGTTGCGATTTTGAGGTTAGAATGATGAAAGATATGTTCTTGTGTGCATGTACTAAATATGATATATTTGACTCATTGAATATACGAAAATATTTGGAAATTAATAATAATATATTGCAGACCTGCAACGTTGATTGAAAGCTTCGTCACTTGTTAATTTATGTTTTAGACTAAACTTCATGCGATACAATAACTGTACTTATAACCCAACCTCAAAATCGCGCGCTTCGTCATTTCATGAGAGATTGTTATAATTTCGCCCTCTACTTTAAATGTGAATTTCATCATAACAAGTAAGTAGAGGAAGCATAAAAGAGAATGAAATTTGCAAAATGATCAGATGTACGAATATGAACAGAACTGACAGCTCTCAGCTGTGTCTCGGGAGTCTGTTGGTCTGTACTCCGTGGTCTAAGGTCTGCAATCGATTCGCGATCATGACGTCAACAGTGTCGACAAGAGCGCCACCTGGCAGCTAATGTCGAGTACTTAGTATATCTCTGCCATTTAGTGGTGGCCGCTCTTTCCTAATTCTCAGACACATAGGTTTAAGGATTATTTGGTCTGAAGACGGAGACGAAAAAATTTTCAGACGAAATGGGTACTCGGAAACTTAAATTAATCATATCTCAGCTTTCCGTGTACTGATTCAATTGAAGTTGGACTCGAATGAAGGGCTCTTTGTTTCTACATTCTGTGATAATTATTTCAATCCCCGGGATATCGCGAAACGGAAGAAATTAGGAAAGTACGGTCTCCCCACTCCTACGAATAGCTCCCGTACGGGTATATAGACTCGTCGAGTCTCGCGCGGCGTATACAGATATATTTACCTTATGATAATTTAATTTTTTTATTGTACTTGGCGCGAGACTCTACCGAGTCTCTTGATATGTATATATGGGGAATTCCACGTCAGACCAGCAAACCCAAAACCCTCACTATTTTAGATTGACTTAATTATCATATATCATGCTTGTTAGGGTTCAAATAAAGATGATCAAATTAATTTTTTCAATTTTTTATTATTCATCATTTTCCTTCACAATAAGGAAAAAGCAAATTTGCCAATGGGACCCGATTTAAAATTACCAAAAAAATCATACGCACTCTGTAATGAACTAGAAACATTCTCCATCAAAGATCAAAGTGGAACTACAATCAACGACCGAAACAAAAAATGAACTATTAAAATAAATACTTCGGATGATTTTGTGATTTTTTAATTTTTAACAATTAATTTTTTGTCTCGGTCATTGATCGTAGTTCCACTTTGATCTTTAGCGGAGAATGTTTCTAGGTCATCACAGAGTGCGAATGATTTTTTTGGTAATTTTAAATCGGTCCCATTGGCAAATTTGTTTTTTCCTTATTGTGAAGAAATGATAAATAATAAAAAATTGAAAAAATTAATTTGATCATTTTGAACCCTAACAAGCATCGTATATGATAATTAAGTCAATCTAAAATAGTGAGGGTTTTGGGTTTGCTGGTCTGACGTGGAATTCCCCATTATACAGTGAGTATTCGTGTATGCGGGTCACTTCCGGTTCACTCGATTCAGCTCGACACAGAAATTTGCATTTAGTATTCGCTCCGTGCACACCTTACACACTCACCAAAGTGAGAATGTGTATTCGTGTACATACATTGTTTTTTTTCGCCCCAAAATGCCCATCTCCTCCATAGGCGCCGCCACTAGTATGCATGACTACACATTCTTACTTTGGTGAGTGTGTATTGGTATGCACGGTCCCAATATGCTATCCCCTCTGAATCTATTACGTTCTAGTACGTTTTCGTAGCTCCATCTAGTACGGAACGAAATTGTATTCTGGCAACACTTGTTTAGTGTATTGTGACTTGTCAGGTCTGGCTGAAGGCGGTGAAAACGACGAAAAATTTTGACCCAAACGGGTACTCAAAAACTTGAAATAATCATATCTGAACTCTCCGTACACTTATTTAATCGAAGTTGGACTTGAGTGAAAGCTTTTCCTGCCCACAATCTGAAATAAATATTTCAATCTCAAGGATTTCGCGAGGCGCAAGATATGAGGGAAATACTGTGTACCGACCGCGCCGTCTAGCTCCCATACGGGTATAAAGACTCGTCGAGTCTCGCGCGGCGTATGTGCCTATATATATCACTCAGCCGAAAAATTAACGGACCACTTAGATTTTTCTGAAAAACGGTTGGTTTACGAATCACTATAACTTAGTGAAAGAATATCACAAATCAATTGAAGGGGTAGTTTTTCAGAGATCGAATCTTCATCTTCAAAATCGTTTCTAGAAATTTCACTTGCGATTACTCTTCACCTGTCTGTACAAGTTTGAATAACGGGTTGCGAAATGGATGAGAAATTCAAATTTTGAAACTTCGCTGTGGGGGTAAGAAAGAATCGCCTGAATTTTTTAGCATTGGTTTTGTAGCCTCAAACCTTCTTTTCCCAAAACCATTTTTGAAACTTTCTTGCAAATTTTTGTAACAGAGTAATTGAATTTTGAGTTACGTCAGTCAATTTTGGTGTTACCCAGGATGCACCACGTGGAGGTACAGTCTGAAAGCATCCCATCCCGCACGGAAATATCACCTGCGGATACTTTCACATATCCGGATACAATAGCACCTATATATATGCGAAAAATATATGCAACATATATGTCGCATATATAACATATATGTTCGCAAAATACAAAAATGTCGCATATAGTATAACATATATGTACGCAATAGTACATTTTATTACGAGTAAGGAAAGGCTTTTTTGACGAAACGAGAGGTTTACGGCACGAACCGAAGGCGAATGCTGTAACGAGGTTCGTCAAAAAGCCTTTACGTATAAGTAACGATCATTACTTTTCATCAGGATTGCCAAGAAATCGCGACGAAGTTGCGATTTTGAGGTTAGAATGACGAAAAATAAATTATATGTTTGATGAATCTTACATAGTGTGGACATCTATGTCGACATCTATGTCGACATACATGCCGCAACATTTATGTTGACAATTATGTCAAACTTATAAAAATAAATGTTACTCATATGTTAGCGCAAAAAACAGATATGTCGCATATATTTTTCGGGGCCGGTTCGAAGTTCCGAATTTTCAAAGCTCCCAACGGCCAAATTTCCGAATTTTAGTGCAACGAACTCACAGGGTTCAGAAAGGGTATTGCACCGAAAGTCTATATAACCGGTTTAAAAAATTCCGAAAGCTAAAGACCCGAAAGGTCAAGACTCCGAGAATCCAATGATCTGAAAGGCCAAAGATCCGAAACTTGAACATCAAGCCGTCGCACGTCGTTTAGTCGACACGTTAAGACCACGTTCGATCTTTCGGAATTTTAGACTTTCGGAATTTTGGACTTTCGGAACATCGGACTGTCGGAGCCTTGAGCTATCTACTCTCTTAAAAGAAATCAGTGGGAAATCAGTGGAATTTCACTGATTTACCAGTGGATCTCACTGATTGCCCAGTGAAATCTTACTGATTCAACCAGTAAACATAGAAGTGGGGATAATTCGCTGATTCAACCAGTGAATTCCACTGATTGAACCAGTCAGAATCACTCAGAACATAACCAATATCATTATACTTACGCGCATGCGCGCGCACAGCTGATCGAGGTTCACTGGTTAAGGTGCTTTCCTAGGCAATTCCACCAGTCCTGAAAACATCGTAAAAAAATGTGATATTAAACGGAATATCTCTGCCTGGGCACCGAAATCAATGAAACAAAATACGTCGCGCAATTCTATGTGCGACTCCGAACATGTACAGCCCAAAAAATGTTCGTTTTGCGCGAAAATAGAGAAGATATCCATGAAAAACGTTTCTAAAACCGTTTTTCATGGATATCTTCTCTATTTTCGCGCAAAACGAACATTTTTTGGGCTGTACATGTTCGGAGTCGCACATAGAATTGCGCGACGTATTTTGTTTCATTGATTTCGGTGCCCAGGCAGAGATATTTCGTTTAATATCACATTTTTTCACGATGTTTTCAGGACTGGTAGAATTGCCTAGGAAAGCACCTTAACTCAGTGAGCCCGGACTCACTGGTTGAATCAGTGAAATTCCACTGATTTCTTTTAAGAGAGTACATTTCGACCATTCGAAATTTTAATTTTCTAAACTTTAGTCTTTCTGAAAGTTCGAAATCGTTTAGAATAAATTCGGAAATTTGACCGTTCAGAGCTTTGAAATTTCGGAATTCTGAACCGGCCCCTATTTTTCGCATATATATATTTCCGTGCGGGATGTGTATGTGTGCTCGTGCATTAGGGTGATTCAAACAAAAAAAAAAAAAAAAAAATTTTTTTTTTTCTTACCTCCAGGCTGAAAGTTTCATTTAGGTGAAAAAATATGCCTGTTAAAATATGAGCTCTTGATATTAATATTAAGGGGTTAGCCGACTGTGACGAGCGTCGAAACAGACTAATTTTCAATAATTAATCGCGGAAAAACTACCAATGCAAGATTTTTGTCCGCGGTCAATCGGTGTACGTGATATCGCAAGTACCAGTGATCTGAAAAAAAAAATATGCTCATCAACTAGATTGTATTGGCTATCGGCGGACGGAGCTTTTTTTTTTCATCTTTGGTGACAAAAAAAAAAAAAAATTCCTCAATTTTTTCGAAATTTTCGGCTCTAAAAACCGTGTTATTTTTATCAATAATTATTAACCAAAGAGGAAAAAAAAAAGCTCCGTCCGCCGATAGCCAACACAATGTAGTTGATGAGCATATATTTTTTTTTTTTTCAGATCACTGATACTTGCGTTATCACGTACACCGATCGACCGCGGACGAAAATCACCGAGGAGATATAACCCATCCAATTGTAAATTTTTTTTAATAAACATTTTTGAACGCACTCTTTAACGTGTACATGACATCGTGTAAAAAAATGGTCAACATTGCATTGGTAGTTTTTCCGTAATTAATTGTTGAAAATTAGTCTTGAAAATTAGTCTGTTTCGACGCCTGTCACAGTAGGCTAACCCCTTAAGATAGAGCGCATCGCACCGAGCATCGCACTTTTCAATTTTGCATAAGAGTAACATGGGACAAATTATTTTTGCTTCTTCTGATTTTTATTACTAGCAAATGATACGCCACACAGAGAATCTACAGACATATTTTTGTAAGAAAAAAATAAAAAAATAAAATAAAAATAAAAATTAATTAGAACAAATTGAACTTTGACCTTGAATAACTTTTGAGCGAGTGGACTTATTAGAAAATGACTCGGAACTTTTTTGTAGAGAGTTTAAAGGTCAACGCGCACTATGATGAGGCGAAGCGAAACGAAGTTTTCATTAACCTGCTTTCTTAGGAGTGTGCGTGCATACTTCTATAAAAAACATAAGAAAAGTGTGTCAATGAAACTTGGGTTCGCTTCGCTTCGGCATAATGCGCGTTGACCTTAATTCTCTACAAAAATATGTCTGTGGATTCTCTGTGTGACGTATCATTTGCTAGTTATAAAAATCAGAAGAAGCAAAAATAATTTATCCCATGTTATTCTTATGGAAAATCGAGAAGTGCGATGCGCCCCATCTTAATATTAACCCTAGAACTCATGTATCTTTTTTTCTACCTTTGAACTCATGACTGGGGTGAATGACTACCTCACGCGTTTCTTGTTCGTAAAATCGTTCCTAGAGCTATAATGGGATTCGCAAGTACACGAATCTCGTCCTTTCTTCATAAGGAAGAGAATGGTGAAAAGCAAATTCAATTTCATCGAAGTTTATTTGGTGAAAAATTGATTTGAATACCTAAACGTAATTCAATTTCCAGCTTAGGAGCACAGTTTGAGAATCGACTGGGGTAGATTTCTACCCCGTACATGAGTTCTAGGGTTAATATTAAGAGTTCATATTTTAACAGGCATATTTTTCACCTAAATGAAACTTTTGAGCCTGGAGGGGAGAGGACATTTCTTTTTTTTCGAATCACTCTAGTGTGCATGTGTGCATGTGTCTGTTTCTTTGACTGTTTTTGCGAGATGTACGCCGGCAGCAATCAAGACCTCTCGGTTCGTCGCTCCCAAGGTAATTGCCCGACATTACTAAAAATTCAATAACTCTGTCACAAAAATTCGCAGAAAAGTTTCAAAAATGGTTTTGGAAAGAGAAGGTTTGAAGCTACAAAACCAATGTGCTAAAAACTTCATGCGATTTTTCCTTACCCTCACAGCAAAGTTTCAAAATTTGAATTTCTCATGCATTTCACAACACGTCATTCAAACCTGCACATAGACAGGTAAAAAGTAATCGCAGAAGAAATTTCTAAAAATCATTTTGAAGATGAAGATACGATCTTTATAAAACTACCCCTGTCAATTAATTTGTGATATTCTTTCACTAAGTTATAGGGATTCGGAAAGCAACCGCTTTTCAGAAAAATCTAGGTGGTCCGTTAATTTTTTGGCTGAGTGTATAACTATTTTTTTCATTGTCACTGGCTCGAGACTCTATCGAGTCTCTTGATTACTTTTCATAGCTCGTGATTGTGATGATAGTGAATCTACGGCTGAATCAATAAGTATCACAAAAAACTCGTGATAATAAAACTGAATAAGCAGAAAATAAGATTTGGATAGCTTTAACATGAAAGTGTTGAGCTACTTTGTTCTGGCTGTGGTTCTTTCGGCTCCATTGCCAAATAAAGCTCACAGAATCTTAGGTGTATTTCCCTATAATGGAGCGAGTCACTTTATGCTGTTTGATCGACCAATGAAAGAACTGGCAACTCGTGGTCATCAGGTCGATGTAATAAGTCATTATCCACGAGAAACACCCTTCCCAAATTACACTGACGTCGTCAGTTTGGCCGGCACCATTCCTAACGCGAAAAATAATATGACGTACGAATTCGCAATGAATGCGCTGCGAGGTGGGTCTATAGTGACGACCATTGCAACTCGGTTTGGTCATGACTTGTGCGACTTAATGGACGTACCACAATTCAGAAAATTCATTAAAAATCCTCCAAAGGATCCTCCCTACGATCTCCTCATGGTCCAGGTGGGTAATAACGAGCTGGAAGAAATCTATGGGAAATATAGGGCTAGCTTTAAAATTTAGGAACCTGAACTAATCGGAATAGTAATTCTGGTTCGATCCTCTAACAAGTCCTATTCGTCAATTAGTTCACAGGTAGAAACTAGAATCACGAAGCCTCTCTAAAATCTACACGGAGAGACTTTTCATGGCAAAAAGGCCAATAGTTGCTGGTCATTCACGGACATGTCTGCGTGTTCGGTAGTATTTCCTACGATAATAAAGGAAACTAATATCTTGAATGAAACATTTTACTATTCGGAAGAGCAATAAGTAAGAAACGGTTATTAAGGGTTGCTATACCTGCAAATAGTAGAAACGAGAGTGGCAGTAAATGACATCCATAATAACAAGAGATGCCAAAATAGCGTTGGAAGAATTTATAATCTGAACAGAAATGTATAGTAGATGCGATACAGCTTGTACTGTTTCTGACCGATCCTAACACAAGTTGAGAACTTATATTACGAAAATTACTAGCGAGAATAGTAAAACTGAGCCCGCGTCGCAGAGATTTGCGTCTCGTGAGTTTGCCGATAGGTGGCTCCGATGGTGGTGATTGTTCTCACTAGTTGTCAAAAGCATCTTCGTATACGGTATATAACGACCAGACTCTGCCTAACATATATGTATTATGTATACATGTATCTGCGATGCGTCCGGACTTGCGAGCGTATAGTCGAGATAAGTTGAAATAGGTTTAGGTTAGGTAAGGTTAATGTTAAGTTGAGGAGCGGCGGCGAAACATAGATGTAACCGTTATGACTGTATCAACCTAAAAATAAATAATACCTGAGCCTGTGGAATTCCTGTAACCTTGGGCCATTGGACGTTTGAAACAATGTAAAAATATATGCGACCGAACAAGCTCCACTAGCAAAAACCTTTAAAAATTTATCTGTATACTTTTTCCTACAGTGAATAGTAAAACTTGCAAAAATTATACCATACTCTCCAAAGCAGTATGGTAATTCTCACGATTTTACCATACTGCTCTCTAAATTCTTTGGAGTGAAAAACTCACTCCTTTTTTTGGACTGGTGCTGTTTTCACACCAAGGAAAATTTCTCTGCTTGCAGTGAAATTCACTCAATTTAGAGTAAAATTTCACTCTTTTTTCTCGGAGTGGTGCAGTTTTCACTCCAAGAAATTAAGAGAGTGTTTTAGAGATGTTGCTTGTCATTTTGGGTGTCTGTATAAGTTTGGCTAGAACTTGTTACCATTGGAAATGATACCTTCATCGGTGTTTGTTTTACCATACTCGCTGGTATAGTTTAACACACCTCTAGGAACTAGCCCTGGCCTCTATTGGTTAAATTCCTATAGGCCTCTTGGATAACATACAGTCACGCTACTAATGTGCGTGAGAGCTGTGTACATATATTATGGCCGACAGCGCCGCCTAACTTAGAAACCTGGCGAAACTTGGACGTGAATTTCATGCATGTCTACGCCACACAAGCTTAGTCTACTTTGTCTGTAAAGGTATCCAAGAGGCCTATTACAGCTAGTAATTTTGGGAATCAATACACAATCTAGGAATTTCTGCAACACTGCAGACATGTCCGTAGATTGGCAGAGAGAATGGTAATATCTGGCCGGCATTTTGAGAAAATTTGCCATCAAAAGTCTCTCTGTTTAGAATCTAGAGGTCCGAACCAGAATTTCATTAGATGGTACAATGATCCTACACTCAAATTCTAAATTGTGCCTCCGAATATTCAGTGAGAACTAATAGAATTAAACTAGAATTTCTTTTCCGACTCGGGTGGGTATTATCTTCTTAACAAGATGTCGATAATTTTATGATTTTAATTTATTGTTCTGTGATTATGTAATCAGCGGCAATGATTATACAAGTTCTATCAACTATGTTCAGAGGATGTTTCTAATCAGTATTGATTCATGCAGATTGTGGCTTTTCCATGCTACTTGGCCCTGGGTCAACATCTAAACGTCCCCATTGTTGGTGTCGCCACATCTCTGTGGCCATGGGCGAATGACATTGTTGACAATCCCGACAATCCGGCCTACATACCCCACATTTTCTCAGGTCTTTCTGGAAAAATGGACTTTTGGCAAAGACTCAAAAACACGGTTACCTTGTACACAGCAAAGTGGCAGTACAGCTATCACAGTTCAGTCCAAGACGATCAGATAAAGAAGTACATCGGCCCACACGCGCCAAGTGTGAAAGATGCCGAGAAAGACGTGTCGTTGATTCTGGTCAACTCGCATTACAGTATAACTGGAGTGAGACCATTCACTACGGCCGTGGTCGAAGTTGGAGGGCTTCATATCAAAGAAGACGAATCGCCATTACCAACCGTCTGTTTTCTTGAATATTAATCATCAGCTTGATTCATCAGTTTTTTTCCATTCAGAAGTAATTCCTCGTTCTCTTTGATTCTACAGGAACTGCAAAAGTGGCTGGATGATAGTACGAGCGGCTTCGTGTACATATCTTTCGGTTCCATGCTGAAGATAGAAACCTTTCCGAAGGAAATGTTGAGCGCCATATACTCATCGCTGAAAAAGATTGCCCCCATTCGGTTCTTGATTAAGGTTGCAAACAAGGACGAATTGCCACCTGGTCTACCGAACAACGTATTGACTCTGCCATGGATTCCCCAAACTGGTGTTCTACGTACGTTGTAGCCACCGTTACGTGTATAGTCTTTACTCCAGACAAACAGGTTATAGATTCAATCTACAAGTTCCTAGTGAAAACTTGGAGATGCAAAACTAGATTTCGAGAATAGTGTGTGTATAATGGAATTCTGATTTACACCTGAAAGTGAGAGAACTAGACTTTTGAAATGATTATAGTCTCGGCCTCTACATCCTAGGATTCGGAGAGGCTTCGTGTAGGGTGATTCCGGGGTAGATGGCCGTATGGGAGAGATGGCCAGCGTTAATATTTCTTATGTTACTCGATATATGGCACTGCCTATAGAGTAAATCGCTTCGTACCGAGCATACGAACGAGTGAAAGTTCAAAAGTGTCCCGAAAAAATATTAAAAAGTGAGTAAAATCCTCCTTGTTGGATTTTGACTGCTGGGAATTAGTTGAGCACGTTCACTGTTCACGTGCTCACTATATATATTTTGAATAATTACATATTTTTACAACTATTGTGGTATCATTAGAGACCTTTGTTGTATCCTAGCGTAGAATCATGAAAGGTTACTTCCGATTTGTTTAAATAATCGATATGGCCATCTATCCCGGACATTTGGGAGAGATGGCCAAAACCATTATTTCTGTGATTTCGCTTCATTTTAGTTTCATCGATTTATATGTAATGACAGAAAAATTGTCGATCATAGTAAGGCGATGCAAGCAAGTGGATTCCCTTGGCATTGATGATATGAAAACAATTGCATTCCATTTCGTAGAGCATTGTGATTGTTTTTGTACAGGAATTAAGTTTGCCCACTATGAATGCACGAAAATTGCACAGAATTTGATGATTTAGCTTAGTTTGTGAGCAAAAAAAAAAAATTTATAAAAAAAAAGTCGTGAGTAAAGGTAAAGGGAGAGTATAAAGCATTTGGCTATCTCTCCCGACCATACCGGGAGAGATGGCCAATCGTAAGTTTTTTTGAAACGTTTTTTTTTTTCAATGTAATATCGTTCAAAGATTACTTATGTGGTAATTTTATGATAAAAATATTTTCAAAGTTTGCGGTGAAACTAAAAATATTGTTTCAATCATCATATAGTTTGCCAACCATAAGGTTCCAACGAAACTATGGCCATCTACCGCGGACTTACCCTATATGGTTTCGACCTACGAGTCGAAAATAAAACCAATTTTCAAGTTGATTTTTTTCTGACTCTTAAGGTCGTGGGTAAAATTGGAAATTTTAGTAGAATGTGTAGAGGCTAATCAGAATCACGAGTGCGAGCGCTAATTATGATCTACAGCTCTGGATCCGTACTTAGTTAGGATATAGTGCTACTGGAACAGAATTTTTCCTCAGCAGGACTAATGAATAAAAAAAATTAAGGTTTCATTGGATCAAACTCAAATATGCTATTAATTCGTCGATTAGAAATTTCGCATAATTGCTAATCATGTTCCGCAATTTATGGAGTCAGACTCCTAATCGACCGATCGATCAATCAATAATCTCAATAAAGATTCTGGCAGCTTTTCAGGTGAAAATAAATCTTCCCCGTTCTGTCCAGATCACAAGAATATTCGTGCATTCATGACCCATGGTGGCCTACTGGGAACTCAAGAAGCCATCTATTATGGAGTGCCTATGATAGGTGTACCTATATTCGGAGACCAAGTTCAAAACATCGAAATTTTGGAGCGAAATAAGGTCGCTATAGGTCTGAATCAAAATCAGCTGACCGAGGAACGTTTGGACGCTGCTTTCAAGGCCGTATTGCATGATCCAATCTATTTGTAAGTTATTTGGAAATTGATGCAGTCGCTCTCAGCTACCATCAGCGATGTCTGATTCGTCTGATTACAGCGTGTGAATGTGATGTTTCAGAAAATCGGCGAAAAGATTATCAGTGGAGTTCAGAGATCGACCAATGAGTGCTGTGGACACAATGATCTTTTGGGTTGAATACGTGATCCGACATGGAGGTACAAACATCCGGTCACCTGCTGTGGATTTAACGTGGTGGCAAATTGCATTGCTCGATGTTTACGGAGCTCTACTCGCGGCAGCTGCTTTTACCTTATACTTATTAAAAGTTCTAATATGCAAAGCCACACGCTTAATTTCAAAAAATGACACGAAGAGGCCATCAAGGACTAAGAAAAATACATAAATATCAATGCCTTGTGCATATTGTATGTTGCCATGCTATATTCCGGATGGTTTATTCGGAGTAAACATGAGTCAACAACTTGTTTGATGTTCATTAAGGAAATACTGATTTTTATGTAAGATGCTCATGACTGATTCATTCGACACGTGTAACACACGACATCCGCACGATCGCTGTTATCCGTCATTCGCAATGTTGTTATGGGCGAAGTTTATGTTTTATTTCAGATTGCCTAACTGCAATCTGGCATTAGCAAATAAGTGGGGGGGAGATGGGTCAAATTTCGAAAAACCAGACAAAGACATGCAACGTCTAACGCGTACTTTTGCCATAGTGGTGAACTCACGTAAATTTAAGGCATGCGTGAGGATTATACTCAAAAATGTAATTTGCTACTACTCTAAAATTGATACAGTGCGAAGTCCGTATCCCTTTCATAGTGTAGAATAGCTGAGGTAGACCACGTATGGAGCAATTTTTGTCATTTCATTTTGAATTGAATTATTTCTCCCATGTTGATGATTATCCTGTGAGCAACTAGACCTTGCATCTTATACGTTGAAATTTCAGTGTCAGTACTCGTATTTGGAAACTTCCAGCACTATCTGAATTCATAATAAAGAGAAAAACGAAAGTCTCTCATTTACCCGTGTCTCTCTCCTAAATGTTCAAAAATGTTTCTCAAATTATTGTTTTTGTGATTGTGTGTGTTGAAAGCTCAGCAATATTGCGGTTCTCTTAATTTTAAATAATATGATGGCCTAACCTGAATCCATTGACATATGAGGTCGTTCACCTTGGAGTCTGTCGAATCCTGGATTATTTTTTTCTACGATGATTCGATATTAAATATTTCCGAAACGGTTCACGATGAGTGCCTGCCGGGCGCTTAAGAAAAAATATACCCGGAAATACTGTCAATATTGACTCGAGGTTTAAACAAGCCTCGGGAAATGTTATTTCGATCCGAAAGAAAATATTCAATGATGTCGTGTCAGCTGATGACTGTCCGAACGAACTAGACACAGTTTGTGTAGTTCAACATTTTATTTATTTATATAAACCATAATATATTCAATATTCAAGATTAATGTTAGCCGATTATATCAGCATCACCGAATAAACGAAATAATCATCTCTCACCGCTGTAGTAGTCGACTTATGCCCGGTTGCATAAAGGTGGGTTACCCAAAAATTTCAATAACCTCCGCAGATACTACTCGTTCAACCTACATGACTGTCAGAAATTAACAGCGATTCATGATAGCTGTCAGATGAAAAAACGGTTGAACGGGTAGTATCTGCGGGGTTACCTACGGGGTATTTGAAGGTTCGGGTAACCCACGTTTATGCAACCGGCCATTAGGTAGGCGTTGTTCAAACACCACAAAAGACATATTTGATCCAGGGAAACTGCATGGTACGAGGAAACTCATTTGTACCTTGATCCAGCAAATATCGGATATAATACTGCTTGCACAGCTCGTACCTACTGTTCTGACGTAACGAGTATTCAACAAAATGGTTATGAATTTGCCCAACCAATTTACTTGTTAACTTATTCATGATCAGTGAGGATTTGATCATTTCAATGCAGATTAATCTGTTACTTTGTCATAATAACGGTCCTATGCACGAGTGCTGGTCAGCACACAGAACTCATAATATCGTAAACTAAGTAGCGTCAAAGGATTCGCATCCCTCCCAAACTTAAGAATTGAAACTAGATCTAAAAAAAAAAAAAAAATTACTTCAGGAATGGTTGACTTGAGTCGTACTCCAATGATTCAAAAACTCACGAATTGATAAGCTACGTTTGATACATCCATAAATAAATCGCCAAAGCCAAATTGGGACTTATTGTGCAAAGTATCACATTTACTATCAGATCCGGTAACCCTGATTAATTTCCCTGGTCGAGGCTCTAATTCCAATGAAATATCCACGTCAGCCGTTGTACTGGCTCAGTAAAGTGACAATGGTTGCACTGCTAGATGACACCTCAATGATTGACAACTAATCGAGAATAGAAAGCAAAAGGCAAGTATAAGTAATTTCTCTACCGGTCGATTCTCGTAAAAGGCATGTTTGGAAAACGAAGACGTTGTTCAACAGATCTGTCTCTCAAGTTTGTTTCAATAATAGATGATTTCGATGAATATTGAAGTGGAGTTAGTTCAGCGCGACGTGATGTTGGTAATAGCTGTGCCCAAGTCAAATATTGTATCGTGATCTTAAATTTGTCCCAGTTTGTGAGTGATTATCATATTTTGTATTAGTCAAGGTAAGCAGAAGATGACGGTATGGAAGTGCTCCATTTTATCATTTGATTCGGGGGTTATCGCAATTATATCGCCTAATGAAGCACACCGGATCTTGGGTATATTTCCTCACAACATAAAAAGCCACTTGGTGATGTTTGAGCAACGCATGAAATGACTATAGCGAAACATGGTCACGATTTGGAGGTCATAAGTCATTTTCCACCGGAGAAACCATTTTCCAACCAATTACACAGACATCATCAACTCAGCTGATCGTGAAAATCAGTCCGTTGTTACCTTGCACAAAAACGTAACGTACGAATTTACGAAAAAAGAGCTAGGACACAATGCACCTTTAGCTTATTTACTTGCAACCCGGTATGGGGGTGAGTTGTGTGATTATATGGATCTCCCACTATTCAAGGATGGTATTGATCATGATAATGATTGTTTTTTAGATAACAACACCTAGAACTCAGTGATTTCAAGCAAAACATTTTCCACATTGGAACTCATTAGCATTAAATCTTTATTTATCGATTCAGTTAGGTATACCGTGAAGTTAAAAGGAAACCGAACGATGACCGCACTATAGTTCGTCTAAAACGCGCTCGCGTTGCGTACGTGAGCTTCTACTCGCTGCCAGTGACTGCCAACTTGATTCGCCCGGCGCCTGTCGTCAAGGCCACGCTCATCCATAGTGTGAGCCAGGCGCCGGGCGAATCGAGATGGCAGTCACTTGCAGCGAGTAGAAGCTCACGAACGCAACGCGAGCGTGTGTTGGTCGAGCTATAGTGCGGTCATCGTTCGGTTTCCTCTTAACTTCACGGTATATTGACCTTCGTGGATAAAAATGATCGATTATACTAACTGATTGATAAATAACTGTATTTCTCCAATAGAGTTCCATCTCCGGATGTTATACAATAGCTGAACATTAGAGCTGATTGAATATTTTGTATACTAATCTGATGGAAATTCTATCGGCAGAAAACTGTCTGACTAATTGATGTAATTTAAAACAATTCCCTATTTGATGAAGTTCAATGGATTTTATTCAACAGGGCTATAATAACATCGTCGTATCGTACTTCTGAAAGTCTTCTGCGGATCTATGATTATTCCAAGCATCTTATGATCGATATTCTTTTCGTAGAAAAATGAGAACAAATGGAAACGCTGACGATTCACTCAAGCGAAATGAACCAATTAACAAATCGTTTGAAGTTTGGAACATTCATCGCACATTGCAGTTATCGGCAAGACTTAATATGAATATTTTTTCAATTGTTTGAACAATCGACCAAAGGCGCTATGGTCACAAAATCAGTAATAAAAGCACTATACAATCATTTTTATCTTTTACGATTCTCAGTCTCGTATAATCTGAATAAAATTAATGAAATTAGAAATCGTTTTGGATCTCATCGATCATGATATTCGGCTTTATCTCTCGAATTAACTGAAGCAATGCGGTACTCAAAAATAAATGAATTTTCTGAATTTTCTCGTTCATTCATTTCAGATTTCAACATAGGAAGTACTCCTGGTCCAATACATAATGAGTTTCATATTCTATAAATTAATCGTATTTTATCCACATATTAGGAAATCCAAGTCACAGCTGAGCCATTCTACCGCTTACTCCACGCTGTTGAGTAAATTTATAGAGCTGAATAGTTTGTTTTTTACAAATTTCATTATTTTCATATTAGCGAGGACATGTTTTTAGCCCGAGTATCTTTTATCTCCCTGACTAGCTGCAACACAAGACATTATCTCAAACTCTGTGAACCGTTGGAATTCGAAAAGTGGGGACATATCTTCTTCATATGAGCTTTATGAAATGTATTCTCAACGCCTCATTAGTGAAGCGGTCTCAGTTTCGTTGAGATTAATAATTAACATGGATATAATTTCAGTGTCGTTATTTTATTCGTGACAAATTTTTCGAACGTCAGTTAAGAATTTCGTATCACTTTTCATGGTTCGTGATCGTGATAGTCGTGGTAGTCATTCTACAACTAAATCAATAAGTATCACAAAAACCTCCTGGTGAGAAAACTTAATAAGCAGAAAATAACACTTGGAAGCTTCAACATGAAAGTGTTAAGCTGCTTTTTTCTGGCTGTGGTTCTTTCAGTGCCATTGCCAAATGATGCCTACCGAATCTTGGGTGTATTTCCCTTCAATGGTGCGAGTCACTTTGTAATGTTTGATCGACTAATGAAAGAACTGGCAACTCGTGGTCACCAGGTCGATGTGATAGGCCATCATCCACGAAAAACACCCTTTCCAAATTACACTGACGTTGTCAGTTTGGCCGGCACCGTCCCTTATTTGCATAATAACATGACGTACGAATATGCAACGAATGCGCTGCAAGGTGGGTCTTTAGTCGCGAGCATTGGGACTCAGTTTGGTAACGACTTATGCGACTTAATGGACGTATCACAATTCAGAGAATTCATTCAAAATCCTCCGAAGGATCCACCCTACGATCTTCTCATGGTCGAGGTGAGTAATAACGAGCTGGAAAAAATTCCTGGCAAATAAACGACCAGCTTTAGAATTTGGAAATCTGTACGAATCGTAATAGAAATTCTAGTTCGATCCTTCAACACCACCTGCTCGTCAATCAACTCACAGGTCGAAACCAGAATCCCGAAGCCTCTCTGAATTCTAGAATCTAGAGGTCCGAACCAGAATTTCATTACATGTACAATCCTACCCTCAAATTCTAGCTTGTGTCTTCGAATCTTCAGTCAGAACTTGAAGAATGAAATTACAATTTCTGTTTTCACTCGGGTACTATTTTTTTAACGAAATATCGATAATTTTGTGATTTCAATCGGTTGTTCTGTGATGATCAAGGCACGGACTTTCGTGTTGGATTCGTCACAGCAAGATCGCGAGCGCTCGGAAAAATGAGCGTGGTTCAATTTTTTTATGGACTCTGACTTTTTCATTTAACGAGTAAATATTAAATCTTCATTCTCCGGCAGACGTAAATATTTTCTTTTCTCCTTGGATGCAAAATTTTTCGACGTCCCTGGAAAGCAATTTTTTTAAAAGTTCCTTCAAGGCGAAAATATTCTAAGTCCTAAAATCAGGAAATATTTCAGAGTCCATAAAAAAATTGAACCACGCTCATTTTTCCGAGCGCTCGCGATCTTGCTGTGACGAATCCAACACGAAAGTCCGTGCCTTGGTGATGATGTAATGCGCATAGTATTGATTACGGCGTTCATTGACCGAGACTTACTGATTTGAAGGCCATTATTATTGCACAAGTTCTTTCAACTATTTTCAGAGATGTTTCTAATCAGTATATTGGTTCATGTAGATTTTCGGTTTCTCCTGCTACCTGGCCCTGGGTCAACATTTGAAGGTCCCCATAGTTGGTATCGTCACATCACCAATGTGGCCATGGGCGAATGACATGGTTGAAAATCCTGACAATCCAGCCTACATCCCCCACATTTTCTCAGGTCTTTCTGGAAAAATGGACTTTTGGCAAAGACTCAAAAACACCCTTACCTTACACACAGCAAAATGGCAGTATAACTATTACAGTTCAACCCAAGACGATCAGATAAAGAAGTACATCGGCCCACACGCGCCGAGTTTGAAAGATGCCGAGAAAGACGTATCGTTGATTCTGGTCAACTCGCATTACAGTTTAAATGGAGTGAGACCATTCACTACTGCCGTCGTCGAAGTTGGAGGGCTTCATATCAAAGACGACGAATCGCCATTACCAGTCGTCGGTTTTCATGAACATTTATTATCAGCTTGATTCATCAGTTTTTTTAATTTAGAAGTAATTCCTCATTCTCTTCAATTTGCCATTCTACAGGAACTGCAAAAATGGCTGGACGATAGTACGAGCGGCTTCGTGTACATATCTTTTGGTTCCATGCTGAAAATAGAAACCTATCCGAAGAAAATATTGAGCGCCATATACTCGTCGCTGAAAAAGATTGCCCCCATTCGGTGCTTGATCAAGGTTCTAAACAAGAATGAATTGCCACCTGGTCTACCGAACAACGTATTGACTCTGCCATGGATTCCCCAAAGTGGTGTTCTACGTACGTTGTAATCACGATTACGTCGATAGTCTTTACACTAGTCAAACAGGTTCTAGTTTTGATCTACAAGTTCCTAATGAAAACTTGGACATACAAACTAGATTTTAGGATGAGTGTGTGTAATGAAATTTTGATTTGCACCTTAAAGTGAGAGAATTAGACTTTTAAAATTATAGTTTGAGCCTCTAGATCCTATACCTAATTTGGATAGGCTCCGTGATTTTGGTTTCGACCTATAAGTCGAAAACAAAATCGGCTGACTCTCAAGGTCATAAGTAGAATTTGAAAATTCAGTAGGATGTAGACAGGCTAATCAGAATCTCGAGTGCAAACGGTAATTATGATTTACACCTCCGAATCCATACTTAATTAGTACATAGTTCTACTAAAACAAAATTATATTAACGTCGCTGAAACTAACGAAGAAAGGAATTGAGGTGTCCTGGAGTAAGACTCCAAGATGCTATCAATTCGAAAATTAAAAATTTCGCTTCATTGCTTATCATGTTCCGCAGTTAATGGAGTCAGACATCTAATCGAACAATCGATCAAACAATAATCTTAAGGAGGTTGGCTAGTCAAAAATGACTAGTTTTACAAGATTGAAATCGGTATACGTGCAAGCTTGTCAAATATAATATTCACCGTCACCAACATGATGAAAAAAAAAGCCTTAGACGAATCATAGAGAATAGTTTCCTGAAGAAAATCAGCCATCGTAGACTGTAATTGAACCAATCTACTAGATTTTTTATCGTTTTCAAGCAATTAAAAATTAAAAAAAAATGAAAAATCGATATCTAGCCATCTATTAATAATTTGGGTATTATTTTTCTTCCGGACATGTCAGGGTAATCATCAGTTTACGAATATAATAATTCGATGAATACTCAATGTGGCAACTATGCCGTAATCGATTCATGAAAAACTAGTCATTTTTAACTAGCCAACCTCCTTAATCAAAATTCCGGCAGCTTTTTAGATGAAAATAAATGTTCCCTGTTCTGTCCAGAGCACAAGAATATCCGAGCATTCGTGACCCACGGTGGCCTACTAGGAACTCAAGAAGCGATTTATTATGGAGTCCCTATGATAGGTGTACCTATTTTCGCCGACCAAACTCAAAACATCGAAATTTTAGAACGAAAGAAGGTCGCTGTAGGTTTGAATCAAAATCAGCTGACCGAGGAACGTTTAGACGCTGCTTTCAAGGCCGTATTGCATGATCCAACCTACTTGTGAGTTATTTGGCAATTGATGCAGTCGTTCTCAGCTACCATCAGCGATATCTGATTCGTCTGATTACAGCGTGTGAATATGATGTTTCAGAAAATCGGCGAAAAGATTATCAGTGGAGTTCAGAGATCGACCAATGAGTGCTGTGGACACAATGATCTTTTGGGTTGAATACGTGATCCGACATGGAGGTATAAGCATCCGGTCACCTGCTGTGGATTTAACGTGGTGGCAAATTGCATTGCTCGATGTCTACGGCGCTCTGCTTGCGGCAGCTGCTTTTACCTTATACTTATTGAAAGTTCTAATATGCAAAGCCAAACGCTTAATTTTAAAAAATGACACGAAAAGGCCATCAAGGACTAAGAAAAATAAATAAATATTAAGGCCTTGTGCATATTGTATGTCGCTATGTTATATTCCGGATTATTTATTTGGAGTAAACATGAGTCGACAGCTTGTTTTATGGTCGTTCAAGAAATACTGATTGTAACTGTTATGTAAGATGTTTATGACTAAAATCCTGTCAAATCCTGGATCTTTTTTTTTCTACGATGATTCGATATCAAATATTTCCGAAACGGTTGACGATGAGTGCCTGCCGGACACCGAAGAAAAAATATACTCTGAATTACTATCAATATTGACTCGAGGTTTGAACAAGCCTGGGGAAATGTTATTTCGAATCAAAAGAAAATATTCAAGAATATCGTGTTAACGATGGACTATGTACGAACGAACTTCGCACAGTTTCTGTAGTTCAATGTTTTATTTATTTGTAAAAACCATAATGTGATTAAATATTCGAGATTACGATAATTCGATTATATCAGTATCGCCGAATAAACGAAATAATCATCTTTCACCGCTGTAGTAGTCGACACTCGACTAGGTAGACGTTGTTTGAACTACAGTCTACAGAAGACCAATTTGATCGAGAGAAACTGCATGATATGAGGAAACTCATTCACATCGATCTTGCAAATTTCGAACACAGTAATTCTCACATGGCTTGTACTATAATGTGTAATGGTATAACGTCGTATGTGCTAACATACGCCCTTTCACCGCGCAAAAAGGTAAAAGGGCGCATCATTTTTTTTTCCCCGTGTTCACGCGAGAAACATGAAAATACGTTCAGAAAAGGCGAAATTAAAAAATTGATCAAAAAACAGTTGAAGGTTGTATGTAATGGCGGATACGCCCTTTCAGTCCTAATTTTTTTTTTGAGAATAATCACGTCAACTAATGGTATAAGGTCGTATCCGGTAATGTACGATTTTTTGTGTTGACTGCATAAAATAGTTTTCCATCGATAATTTGTCTTCAAATATTTTGTCGGATACGCCCTTTCATCACCAGAACCACCTTTTTGGCACATACGACCTCATATCATTAGACACGCGATGTTATAAGTATGGATATCAAACATAGATATATGTGCTCTGTGCCTGCGGCGATAACACTAATACTACGATCAAACAACATTATATTTATGATACGTATTAATCCATTCCAATAAATATTACGCATACGAACGGTATTGAATCTATAGCAGAAGACCTAGAAGTTTGGGAAATCAATCTCCCTGTGATCGTGAATTACACGGAACAAATTATCTGAACCTTCTCCTTGTACTGGAACCGTGTTTATGAAATTCAAAGTTTTCTGATTGTCACGTGTATCGAAAACTTGGCAAGAATCTGTTCCTCTGTATGTCACTCGCAATATAATGATCTGAACCAAATCCATCAACATCGGATCGTTTACTCAAAAAACCAACGAAGGTTTCTGGAATTTTCTTTTTTTTTCAAACCACCCTGATTTCCATTATATATATAATAGGTATAAATATCCAAGCAGATATACCTATCGTCAGATCCAACTATACCTAATCCAGGTCGGGTATGATTAGAAAATATCGATGGCTCCGCGATATATACTCAAGATTATTAATTAACCGATTAGATCCGCTTATATCTGATTAGATGTGGTTCATTTTTCCCTGGTATCTCGATGACTGAAGCTTTTTGGTAGTGACCATAACTAAGCCAATCTATTCAATTATGAACTGAAAATGGGTCTTTCATTTCAAAAACTGCAGTTACTTTCATAATAAGATTCACCGTCGGATATACTTAGTGTGAATTCTTTTTTTTCTAAAACAGATTAGAATAATCTGAGCCTATACAACAATTTATGATCATTCATTTCTTCCACCTCGCCATACACATAGAATTGGAATATTTATCGTAGGATCTAGCCAAGAAAAGCTTTCATTTGAGTCCTATTTCGATGAAATCGGATAGCGAAGAGCTGAGATATGATTATTCAACGTTTTAGAATACCCGTTTTCATTGCGAATTTTTGTTATTCATCATCTCCTTCTTCAGTCACATGGCGAGAAATTTCAAGTAAATATTCCTATGCAGCATAGTAACGGTTACCATGCTCTATATTGCTCTATAGTTTGTATAGGCGGTCACATAAGAGCGGCGCGACACAAACTATAGAGCATGGTAACCGTTACTATGCTGCATAGGAATATTTACTTGAAATTTCTCTCCGTGCAGATCGCTCAGACCGAAAGATATGTGAATAATAGTACATTTCAGTACGAGTAAGGAAAGGCTTTTTTGACGAAACGAGAGGTTGACAGCACGAGCCGAAGGCGAACTTCGTCGCGATTTTGAGGTTAGAATGATGAAAAAATTAGTAAAGAGTTCCCTTCGCTAGGCTACGTAGAGAGAAGTACGGGCGTCAGTAGCTAATAATAGTGCTTCGGTTAGCGCTAGCGTTGATCGCGTTGATCGAAAATATACCGAGAGTAATCGGTGAAACTCTCGGTAGAGATGTATAAAGAGTTTACTTAGAATATTTCTATATATTCTATTCGCTAACATGTCGCCGATTTTAAACATGCGATCGAAGACCAATTACAAATAAAAATTGAGCGACTTTTTTCAAGTACGGCGCGAGATTCGACCGAGGCCCCCTTCCTGCGAAGTCTGCGATAGGGAGTAGGAGGATGATATTTCCCTACTAAGAGCGTAATCTACTAATACACAGTAAAAATTTTTGCGTCATTTTTAACATAAAGTCTTATTATAACATTAAAGTCTATTTAACACAATACAATCAAATTGACACTAAAAAGTGTTAAATATTTAACACAAAAATTTTTAACACAAAACTTCATGTTAAAAATGACGCAAAAATTTTTACTGTGTACTCTTTATAGGTAACTATAGGAAGGACCGTCAGGAATTCGTCAACATCATATTCTTTATCTTCAATAGGTATAAATATGTACTACCACGTCACGTGACATGGATAACGAGACGACGAGTGGGAGGCTACGAGTAATCTGAGTCAAGTGATTGTACCTCAGTACAGGAGTGTTATTCAACCGTATACGTCGATCTTTGTACTTGAGTTATTAAATTTTGTTGGAGTTATTATTCATACATTGGCGGTCATCGATTTCTCTAAATTTGTGAGTGATAATTATATTCCGTAGCGGCCGAGATAAGAAAAAGACGTTGACATGAGAGCGCTTGATATCACTATTCTATTCGTAGTTGTGTCGATTATATCGCCAAATGAAGCATATCGAATATTAGGTATATTTCCCTTCAATCCAAAGAGTCACTTTATAATGTTTGGGCAACTTATGAAAGGACTAGCAAAACGTGGTCACGATGTAGACGTCATAAGCCATTTTCCACTCAAGAAACCATTCCCCAAGTATAATGACATCATCAACTTAGCTGAGGTTGGGGCTGTTGCTACTATGAACAACAACGTGTCGTACCAATTTCTGAAAGATCATCTGATGGACATAGGGCATTTGGCTTATGTAACTACAACTGAGTATGGTGGTGACTTGTGTGATTTTATGGACCTACCCCGGTTCCAGGAAATCATCAAAAATCCTCCAAAGGATCCCCCTTACGATGTCATCGTCATAGAGGTGGGTCAATGGATGTGCAAAAAGTCATACGTAACGATTATGAACAGAAATTAAATGCAACCAATGTTGATATAATTGCATAGAGATATTACTATAGAGGAGGTGAGACATAGGGCCGCGTGTAAGTGGAAGCGTAGTTCGAATAAAAAGAGACAGAAAACCGATATAGTGATAGCTTCCTTGTCTTTTAACGCATGCACATTGAGTCTTTATAGCTCTTTATATCTCTAGAGCTATAAAGACTCAGTGCGCATGCGTCTGCACTACGCTGATTCGGCCGCCACACCGCCTCTATAGTAATATCTCTATGTATAATTGTCGTTTGATTTCATGAGAGATCACGTGATCTACTAAACCGTATGAATGAAATTTCCAGTGAATGTTGCTTGAGAAATAATGTTCGAATAGTAATAAGACGGACTGAATCTTTGCAGCTTCTTTGCTCCCCTTGTTATTTGGCCCTGAGTCAGCATTTGAAGATTCCCGTTGTGAGTGTCATATCATCTACATTGATGCCATGGACACACGACATCTTTGCAAATCCTGAAGAGTTCGCCTATACGCCACATATGTTCTCAGGCCTTGGCGGAGAACTGAATTTTTGGCAACGGATGAAGAATGTTCTGACAGGATTCAAAGCGAAATGGACGTATAACTACTATAAACTATCGCAGGGAGATCAAATAAAGAAATACCTTGGACCTAATGCACCAAGTCTCCAAGAAGCTGAGAGAAGCGCATCATTGCTTCTGGCGAACACTCACTACAGCTTACATGGCGCAAGGCCCCACACTACTGGAATTGTCGAAGTCGGAGGACTCCACATTCCGGAAGTTGTAGACCCGTTACCGGACGTAAGTCACGATTCACCTTACCAGAGCCGATTCATTCGTACATTACTTAATCCACAATAAGAAGCGTAGAAACTGGTAGCTTTTGATCCATTGAATTCTTTTCGCAGAATCTACAACAGTGGTTGAATGACAGCAAGGACGGTTTCGTATATGTATCTTTCGGATCCATGGTGAAAATAGAATCCTTTCCCAAGGAAACGCTTGATGCGATTTACGCCTCATTCGCGAAGTTGGCTCCGGTTCGGGTCCTGATGAAGATAGCCAAGCCGGAAGAATTGCCACCTGGTCTATCAAGCAACGTTCTCATTTATCCCTGGATTCCCCAAGTAGCCGTACTCAGTAAGTTTCGAACAAGTTGGCATACAAGAATTAAGGTATTCGGAGGAAACCGATAATCGGCCGAAGCAGCATCATTGTAGAGATCTATCTTACTCTACGATTATGATATGGATAATCGTAGGAAATTGGCTATCTGTTCTCAGAGCACAAACATATTCGGGCCTTTATGACGCACGGTGGACTTATGGGAACCCTGGAAAGCGTCCATCACGGGGTACCCATGATAGGCGTACCTCTTTTCGCAGATCAAACGCAGAACGTGAATCTGTACGTGCATAAGAAGATAGCCGTGGCTCTCGATCATGATCAGCTAACAGAGGAAAAGTTAGATTCTGCCTTCAAAGCAGTGTTGGGTGATCCATCGTACATGTAAGTCATCTTTTTCATCAATATATGTGCAATTAGATGTTATATTCAGTAAACATCATGAGATTTGAGACAAAATCCTAAACAATATATACACATTCGACTAACTTTCATCGAACTATCGCTCGTGGTGACATTTCAGGGAAGCAGCTAAGAAGTTGTCTGTCCAATTTCGGGATCGTCCAATGTCTGCACTGGACACAGCAGTTTGGTGGGTGGAATACGTGGTCAGAAATGGAGGATCCATTCTTAGATCACCCGCTCTGAATTTAACGTGGTGGCAGCATGCTCTGCTCGATATTTACGGAGCTCTACTTTTGTCTGCGGTTCTAATCATATACTTGACGGTGCTTTTAATTAATAAACTAACATCGACTTTCCTGAGGAATAATACAAAAAATGTGAAACGCCATAAAAAAACGAACTGACTAGTGCGGACTTAATTGGAGTTATCTATGAGCATTGTTAAAAACTCAAAAGACCCAGACATATTATTCATCAGTCAGTTAATTGTTACGTAATCAATAATCACATAAAGTTTCCTCGGTTTTTTTTTCTCATTTCGTTTTTTGTCATCATTACAGTCCGAACCCTTAATAAGCTCGCTTCCCCTGTTTTTCGCTCGCTGCGTTCCCCCACTCCGCCTATTAAGGCATAGCGTAGCGAGGAAAGAGGGAGACAGAAAACAATTGGTGCGACTAGCGAAGAAGGCAGAGTAGGGGTACCTCATTTCGTCGAAAAACTCTTCCCCTTGGGGGCTTGGGAGGGCTTATTGAGGGATCGGACATAAACGCGGGCCGTTGACGTCATTACACATCGCTGCATGGCTGCAGTTCAATAAAATGAGATCAATGGTACCTCTGAAGCATAAAGAATTAGATTAAAGCAATCGAACCCCTCCTCATGAATGATAACATCTTCATCGTTCTCATATCGCACAGTTGTACGCATACATCCATACAGCTTTGCGTAAGTATACTATATCTATGATCATCAGCCAATCTCATCAAATCACGGTTCTTCAAGCCACCTGTCTCTGCTGATAGTATCATATGAGTACAGATAACGGGTATATATGAGGTATTCCACGTCAACCGGGCCACTTTTTTTACCGCAACAATTTCAATCCTTTTGTACTTGGAATATGCTTGAGTATTCTCCAAACGACAATTTTGAAGTATATTTATCGGACGATCGGATGAAGTGTTTTGATCTTACAGATTGAAGAAATTCTTTGACACTTTTTTTCCAACTCATATTATCTCGAAAACGACTAATCGAACATCAAAATTGAACTCTATTTTTTTCATAGTACATTTCACAAGCTTCACGAAAGAAAATATGTTATCATTGGATTCTCTTTATTTCAGGGTGCGAACGGACTTTGAAGTTTAGAAATCGATTTTTCGGCAATTATGACATTTTTTAGAAATTTGAAACTACTTTTTTCGGATTCCGCGGAATTTTTCCCACAGAACTGAGTATTTTTCCAGATGGAGAAATTTGAATCTTGTGTACAATAAAACAAATGTAATGTTTCTTCTTTGGAATAGAAATTTAATGAATAATAATAATACAACCGCATGGTCGAAATATTTACTTAAAATATTTACTTAAAATATTTATTCGAAGTATTTTTAACATAACGAAATCAATGTTTCATTCGCAAGTAAATTTCTGAAGAATTAACTTTTCTGATTTTCCACTGAGATTTTTTCTGTATATTAAAGTGCAAATCATTTTCGGTTCGAGCTAAAAGTGGGTGACCGTATGAAAAAAGGGGCCGTCCTATCTCACAGAAAACACTTGGTCTAGCTATCACTAAGACGATGTGTATTCGACGAATTCAGGCACGCAAGGTTCAATTATTTCTTGGACACCAAAGATAGTTCCACATTACTTAAATGCACACTTACGTGACCGTACGGCCATCGACCATAGATGAAAGGCTCTATTAAGAAAGAATATGAATCCAATCGCAGATCAGACCATGTCTATCAGATTGCTACAAGATATTTTCAAAAGATAAACATGTGATTCTATGGTTTTTTCAATCATTTTTCATCTTATCAGTTTTATTGTGAACAAGATTTGAATTTATCCATCTCGAAAAGTACACAGTTCTGTGGGAAAAATTCCGTAGGATCCGAAAAAAGTAGTTTCAAATTTTTGAAAAATCTCATAATTGCCGAAAAATCGATTTCGAGACTTCCAAGTGCGTTTGTACCCTGAAATAAAGAGAATCCAATGATGACATATTTTTTTTCGTAAAGCTCGTGAAATGAACTATGAAAAAAGTGAAGTTCAATTTTGATATTAGATTAGTCGTTTTCGAGATAATATGACTTGAACAAAAAGTGTCAAAGTATTCCTTCAGTCTGTAAGTCCAGAACACTTCATCCGACCGTCGGATAAATTTACTTCAAAATTTTCTTTTGGAGAATACTCGAACATATTCCAAGTACAAAAAGATTGGAATTATCGCAGTAAAAAAGTGACCCGCTTGACGTGGAATACCTCATATTAGGGTGTGTCGAAAATGAACTTTGTTTGGTTTCCGCTCCTACCACTCAAAACTTCAGTTTTTGACATTAAAGAAGTCCTCGTTCACGGAGGGCGCTGTAGCTTGAAATTTAGAGGTCGCTCAAGGAGAATTCAGGATTCCCATCTATGTAACACGTGAAAAATATTGTTTTTCGTTCCAAGAGATGACAGTCAACTGAAAAACTGGGTATGGCGGTCTCTCTCAGCTCATTCGAAAGCATAGAATAATCCCTTGAACACTGATCGGTCATTTTTGGATTCACCTTGTTGCAATTTTTATTTTTTTTAAAACAATAGTCACTTTTTTAAGTTAACAAAGTTTCCTAGGTAAAAATTGGAACAAGTTAACTCCAAAAACGACCTATCAGTGTTGAGGGATTAGTGCATGCTTCCAAATGAGCCGAGAGAGACAGCCATACCCAGTTTTTTAGTTGACTGACATCTCTTTGAACGGTAAACAACATTTTTCACGTGTCAAATAGATGGGAATCCTAAATCCTCGTTGAGCGACCTTTAAATTTCAAGCTACAGCGCCCTCCTTGAACGAAGATTTCTTTAATGTCAAAAACTGAAGTTTTGAAATCATGTTTCGTGGGAAAAAAATTGATCATAGCTACTGTTTTCTTCGGTTCGCGCCGTTCACCGCCGTTTAATGCGCGCAGGGCTTGAAAGAGCGCTATCTGTAACGTAACGCATTACAGTCAATGATATTCGTACTAGCGAAGATTGCGCAAAGAGGTCCAGTTGAACGATAAGAAAATGCATTATGATCAGCCAGAAGTCAATTTCTGCTGCTAAGTTAAAACCTACTAAATCGAATAATACCAAAATTTATCAATTTTGAATTTTCATTGGTATTGTAATTTAGCAGTTACAGTTTCCTGACAAATATCTCTCTAAAAAAAAAGTGGCCTCAAATAACATGGTCACGCACATGATATCTGTTCAAAATTTCGTGATTCGTTATTGGATCAACCACGTCCAGCATCTTTGAAAGACTGGAATGTTCAAATAATAATGGCCCAACGAATGTAGGGAATTTCAGCAATTGGTATGAATTTTTGATCTCACCACAAATCGTGCGAGAGAGAAGCTCTTATCTTGCGGAGCAATTCATATGATCACACTTACGTCACATAGATAACGTGCGCAGGCTCACGACTAATAACAGCAAATTACTTCTATTTTAGTAACGGAGTTATTTTCAACCGATTCGGTCGATGTTCGTGCTCCGATAATTCAATTCGGTTTACAACCTTCGCGAGAATATTTCTGCGAAATATCAATTCGTGGTCTTTGATTTTTCTCAATTTGTGGCTGATAATTATATTTTCTATCGGCGAAGATATACGCGAAAAAAGTTGACATGAGAGTGCTTAATCTTACTATTTTAACCATCGTCGTGGCATTTATATCGCCTGATGAAGCATATCGAATATTAGGTATATTTCCCTTCAATCCAAAGAGCCACTTTATAATGTTTGGGCGACTAATGAAAGAACTAGCAAAACGTGGTCACGATGTGGACGTCATAAGCCATTTTCCACTCAAGGAACCATTTCCAAAGTATAACGACATCATCAACTTAGCTGAGGTTGGGGCTGTTGCTACTATGAACAACAACGTGTCGTACGAATTTATGAAAGAACATCTGATGGACGTGGGGCATATGGCTTATTTATGCGCAACCGAGTTTGGCGGTGACTTGTGTGATTTTATGGACCTACCCCGGTTCAAGGAGATCATCAAAAATCCTCCAAAGAAACCCCCATACGATGTTATCATCGTGGAGGTAGGTCAACGGATGTGCAAGAAGTCACATGTAACAATCATAATCTGTAACATGTAACATCATAATCATAATCATAATCTGATTAAGCTTTTTTCAAATGAGCGAAAGGAATACGCGACACTAACCATTATACGCTGAGAATGAATGAATGAGATGTTGATATAATTGTCGTGGGTGATCACATAATCTACTTAACCGTATCGATAGAATATCCAGTAACTTATGCTTGAGGAATAATGTTTGAAAAGTGATGAGACGGACTGAATCTTTGCAGCTACTTGGATCTCCCTGTTATTTGGCCCTGAGTCAGCATTTGAAGATTCCCGTTGTGAGTATGATATCATCTACATTGCTGCCATGGACACACGACGTCTTTGCGAATCCTGAAGAGTTTGCCTATACGCACCATATGTTTTCGGGCCTTGGCGGAGAACTGAATTTTTGGCAACGGATGAAGAATGTTGTGACAGGGCTTAAAGCGAAATGGACGTATAACTACTATAGACTATCGCAGGAAGACCAAATAAAAAAGTACCTTGGCCCTGATGCACCAAGTCTCCAAGAAGCTGAGAGAAGCGCATCATTGCTTCTGGTAAACACCCACTACAGCTTGCATGGGGCAAGGCCCCACACTACTGGGATTGTCGAAGTCGGAGGACTCCACATTCCAGATGTTGTAGACCCGTTGCCGGACGTAAGTCACTATTTACGTTACCAGAGCCGATTCATTGGTAGATTATTTATTCTACAATAAGAAGCGTATAAACTGGCAGCTTTTGATCAATTGAATTCATTTCGCAGGATCTACAACAGTGGTTGGATGACAGCAAGGACGGTTTCGTGTACGTATCTTTCGGATCCATGGTGAAAATAGAATCCTTTCCCAAGGAAACGCTTGATGCGATTTACGCCTCATTCGCAAAGTTAGTCCCGGTTCGGGTCCTGATGAAGATAGCCAAGCCGGAAGAATTGCCACCTGGTCTATCAAGCAACGTTCTCATTTATCCCTGGATTCCCCAACTGGCCGTACTCAGTAAGTTTCGAACAAGTTGGCATGTAAGAATTAAGGTATTCCGTCGAAACCGATAATCCGCAGAAGCAAAATCATTGTAGAGATTTATCTTACTTCACGATTATGAAATAGATGATCGTATAAAATTCGCTAACTGTTCTCACGCCCGGATTAAGTAGTCGCGATACCTAAGGCTACTCTGCAAAAAATTCCGAATGTAGATTCAATAGATGAAATTTAAAAAGCGGCGACGGAAAAATAACCTCTTGCCGGCCACTGTTTCATATATGGAACAAAAGTTAAAGTAACCTTCAGCGCACGTACGTTGTTGTGTTATTTTTTAAAAAAATTTCCTGAAACATTTTTTTTTTCACGGAACCAAAAAATTCGGCCGGGAAGAGGATAAACTAAATTCAGGCAACTCTTTAAAGATTACAATTGAATGTTCACAGTATAATTTAAGAAAAATCAAATCCTATTTTAAAAAATAGAATTTTCAAATTGAAGGGCCGGAAATTTCTAAGGCCCTTAATTTCTATAGCCTTAATAGCCTCATGGTTAATCCGGGCCTGACTGTTCTCAGGGCACAAACATATTCGGGCCTTTATGACGCATGGTGGACTTATGGGAACCCTGGAAAGCGTCAATTACGGGGTACCCATGATAGGCGTACCTCTTTTTGTAGATCAAATGCAAAACGTGAATCTGTACGTGCATAAGAAGGTAGCCGTGGCTCTAGATCATGATCAGTTAACAGAGGAGAAGTTGAACGCTGCGTTTGAAACAATATTGGGCGATCCATCGTACATGTAAGTCATCTTTTTCATCAATATATGTGCAATTAGATGTTATATTCAATAAACATCATGAGATTTGAGACAAAATCCTGAAAAATATACACATTCGACTAACTTTCATCGAACTATCGATCGTGGTGACATTTCAGGGAAGCAGCTAAGAAGTTGTCTGTCCAATTTCGGGATCGTCCAATGTCTGCACTGGACACAGCAGTTTGGTGGGTGGAATACGTGGTCAGAAATGGAGGATCCATTCTTAGATCACCCGCTCTGAATTTAACGTGGTGGCAGCATGCACTGCTCGATATTTACGGAGCTCTACTTTTGTCTGCGGTTCTAATCATATACTTGACGGTGCTTTTAATTAATAAACTAACATCGACTTTCCTGAGGAATAATACAAAAAATGTGAAACGCCATAAAAAAAGGAACTGACTAGTGCGGACTTAATTGGAGTTATCTATGAGCATTGTTAAAAACTCAAAAAACCCAGACATATTATTCATCAGTCAGTAAATTGTTACGTAATCAACAATCACTTGAAGTTTCTTCGTTTTTATTTCTCATTTCGTATTTTTGTCATCATTATAAATACGGGCCGTTGACGCCATAACACATTGGTGCATGGCTGCAGTTCAATAAAATGAGATTAATCGTACCTCTGAAGCATAAAGAATTAGAGTAAAGCAATCGAACCCCTCGTTATGAATGACAACATCTTTATCGTTCTCATATCGTACAGTTGTATACTAGGGTGGGCCGAAAATCCGCTTTTTTTGAATTTTTATTATTAATACCGAAAATATTGTTCATTATGCATAAAAAAAAATCTGTGCAAAAGGAAAAAATTTTAGGTCGATATCTTACGCTCGCCCTTTTTGGTCAAAGTTCAAAGTCTCAGAAGATTTTTTTCATATGCTGATTTTTATTGGAAATTTAATTATCTACAAAAAAAGGTCCTTAGAAGTAATCATGTGAAATCTATAGCTTCTGAGATAATGGCAATTTTATTTAAAAAATTGACACTTTTTTTTATAAATAGTGATTGTGTAAATATTTATTTTACAGAAAATTGTATTCTCTACAAAAAAGGTCCTCTCAAGAAATCATGTCAAATCGATAGTTTCTGAGATAATGGCGATTTTATTTGAAAAATTGATATTTTTCATTATATCTATATTTTTTTTTTTTAGATCAATGGTGATTGTTTGGATATTCATTTTATAGGAAATTTTATTCTCTACAAAAAAAAAAGTCCAAAAATAGTGACAATAATGGTCACTTAACAATGGTTATTTAAAGATGATTATCTTATTTCCGACATATATTATAAAATTTTCTATAAAATAAATATTTAAACTTATCTTATTTATCACTATTTATGTAAAAATAGTATATTATGCTGCAAGGACCGAATGACAGTGATTTTTGACCAGGGTGAAGTTGGCTGAACGAGACGAAGGCGAGGGCGAAATCCGAGCCACAGTCGAGTGCAGCCAACTTCACCCGCGTCAAAAATTACTGTCAATCTGTCCATGCTGCATACCATAGTTTTCATAACAAGCGCACGGAAAGTGGGGTTTGTCCTCATTTAGAAGCGGAAAATCAGTCTTTGAGTCAGGATTCAGGCAACCCACTAATATATATTCTAACTGGATAGCCGATCGACCAAAATCGACGTCACCGCATGGTGGCAACGTTCGGAACTGGAAGACAAATATTTTCATTTTTGACCAGCATTTTCGTCCTAGGACCTGAAAAACTAACGAATCGGATCCTGACTCAAAAAGACTTATTTTCCGCTCTCAAATGAGGACAAAAAAACCCCACTTTCGGTGCGCGTGTTATGAAAAACAGTATTTTTCACCTGTCAAAGAGATGGGAATCCTAAATCCTCATTGAGCGACCTCTAAATTTCAAGCTACAGCGCCCTCCTTGAACGATGACTGACCTCTTTAATAAAGTCAAAAACTTAAGTTTTGAAATGATGGTTCCTGAAAAAAAAAATGATGATAGCCACTGTTTTCTTCGGTTCGCACCGTTCGCCACCGTTTAGTGCGTGCAGGGCTTGAAAGAGCGCTATATATTGCTGTGACGTAACGCATTACAGTCAATGATATTCGTGTTAGCGAAGATTGCGCAATCCTAAAAATATCACCGTAGCCTCTGCAAAATAATTACTGTGATGACTCAAATAAAATTCATCAATATATCTGTCTGATCTTGGAATTTTCTTGACGATGATTCCGTCCAGCGACTATAGATTGGTAGATTAGGTAGTAACCTAATTGTATTTGAGAGGTTCGAACAAGACAGCAAAAGTATTATTTTAACCCAGAATCAACTGCAGTAAGCCGGCTGACCTCGATGGACCAGCTGTAGAACTTCATTTCCGGATTTCTCAAGATCAAAAAATGGAATCTTGTGGAAAAAAGGTCCAGTCAAACGATAAGGAAATGCATTATGAGCCAGAAGTCAATGTCTCTTGCTAAGTCAAAACCTATTAAATCGAATAATACCAAAATTTATCAATTTTGAATCTTCATTGGCACACGGAGAAAAAATATCGCTCTCATCATGAAACAGTATAGTGATTATCACGATACTCGTGTGACTATACTTTGTATACGCATATGCTCAATCCACTGGATCGCGATAATCACGATCCACATGGATTTGGATAGTGAGCATCTATATTGCTATGGTTGGAATTCCGTTTCCTTATAGTGACTTTTAACTAAATCGTGCATGTGACGATGTTATGAAAAGCTAACTTACACTAGTTATATTGGTAAATATTATGCCTCAAAATTTAATAGCATAAATATTGCATTTACTAAACAATAAAACAGGCTAAAACAGCCAACTATACACAATTCCATAGAATAGTAGGTTATATTCAATAAACAATATACTCACCTTCAAAAAGTGCCACTAGTTTCTCGAGATTCCACTCAAGTAATTTATTTTGAACCCAAATTTCCGTAACGCTTTTAATATAAATTAAATTATTCAACCATCACTGCTAGATCATATCGGTACTTGAGTCGAAGAGTATGCCACCTCAGATTAACGCCCAAAACTATGCCACCTCAAGTTAACGCCCGAAACTATGCCACCTCCATCTAACTTAACATGGAGGTGGCATAGTTTCGGACGTTAACTTGAGGTGGCATAGTTTTGGGCGTTATCTGAGGTGGCTTACTCTTCGACTCACGTACCGATATGTATCCATAATAAAAATACACAAGTTTAGAACTTGGTTATGTGTGGTGGCGCTGAAGGCGTAGATCGTGATAATCACGATCCGTTTTGCCGTAGTAAGGAAACGTTTAGGTTTCGTCAAATTCGCAATACATTTGGATCGGTATAATTAGTATTTACCGTTTCGTGTATAACAATATATGTATAATGATTATAACGATAACGTAAAAAGTTGTTATATATGGATATAAAGCATACAGTACATCAGGTTACAGTATCGTGACAATGATAAAAGTATTTTGTAATAATCACGATACTACGTTCGCGATCCACTTGATCGCTACGACAGCGATATTTGTTTCTTCGTGTACTGTAATTCAGCAGATACAGTTTCTTGACAAATATCTCTCTAAAAAAAAAAGTGGCCTCAGATAACATGGTCACGCACATGATATCTGTTAAAAATTTCGTGATTCATTATTGGATCAACCGCGTCCAGTATCTTCGCAAGACTTAAGCGTTTGAATAAGAATGACCAGCCGATTATGTAGGGAATTCTAGCAATTGATATGAATTTTTGATCTCACCATAAATCGGGCGAGAGATAAACTTTCATTATGCGGAGCAATTCATATGAGCACACTTACGTCACATAGATAACGTGCGCAGGCTCACGAGTAATAACCGCAAATTACGTCTATTTCAGTACCGGAGTTCTTTTCAACCGATTCGGTCGATCTTCGTGCTCCGCTAATTCGATTCGGTTGACAACCTTCGCGAGAATATTTCTGCAAAATATCAATTCGTGATCTTTGATTTGTCTCAATTTGTGACTGATAATTATATTTTCTATCGGCGAAGACATAAGCGAATGAAGTTAACATGAGAGTGCTTAATCTTACTATTTTAACCATCGTCGTGGCATTTATATCACCTGATGAAGCATATCGAATATTAGGTATATTTCCCTTCAATCCAAAGAGCCACTTTATAATGTTTGGGCAACTAATGAAAGGACTAGCAAGACGTGGTCACGATGTAGACGTCATAAGCCATTTTCCACTCAAGAAACCATTCCCCAAGTATAACGACATCATCAACTTAGCCGAGGTTGGGGCTGTTGCTACTATGAACAACAACGTGTCGTACGAATTTCTGAAAGAACATCTGATGGACGTAGGGAATTTGGCTTATTTATGCGCAACCGAGTATGGTGGTGACTTGTGTGATTTTATGGATCAACCCCGGTTCAAGGAGATCATCAAAAATCCTCCAAAGGATCCCCCATACGATGTCATCGTCATAGAGGTAGGTCAATGGATGTGCAAGAAGTCATATGTAACGATCATAATCTGTGATTGAATGTTTTTTTCAAACGAGCGAAAAAAATACGACACACTAACCATTATGAACTAAGAATGAATGAATCAAATGTTTATATCATTGTCGTCGAATCTTATGGGTGATCAGTGATCACAGAATCTACTAAACCGTATCGATAGAATTTCCAGTAACTGTTGCTTGATAAATAATGTTTAAAAAGTGATGAGATGGACTGAATCCTTGCAGCTACTTGGATCCCCCTGTTATTTGGCCCTGAGTCAGCATTTGAAGATTCCCGTTGTGAGTATGATATCATCTTCATTGATGCCATGGACACACGACGTCTTTGCGAATCCTGAAGAGTTTTCCTATACGCACCATATGTTTTCGGGCCTTGGCGGAGAACTGAATTTTTGGCAACGGATGAAGAATCTTGTGACAGGGCTTAAAGCGAAATGGACGTATAACTACTATTGTTGGTTATAGGCTATCGCAGGGAGACCAAATAAAGAAGTACCTTGGCCCTAACGCACTAAGTCTTCAAGAAGCTGAGAGAAGCGCATCATTGCTTCTGGCGAACACTCACTACAGCTTACATGGGGCAAGGCCCCACACTACTGGAATTGTCGAAGTTGGAGGACTCCACATTCCAGAAGTTGTAGACCCGTTGCCGGACGTAAGTCACGATTCACGGTACCAGAGCCGATTCATTCGTAGATTATGTAATCTTCAATAAGAAGCGTAGAAACTGGCAGCTTTTGATCGATTGAATTCTTTTCGCAGAATCTACAACAGTGGTTGGATGACAGCAAGGACGGTTTCGTGTATGTTTCTTTCGGATCCATGGTGAAAATAGAATCCTTTCCCAAGGAAACGCTTGATGCGATTTATGCCTCATTGGCAAAGTTGGCCCCGGTTCGGGTCCTGATGAAGATAGCCAAGCCGGAAGAATTGCCACCTGGTCTATCAAGCAACGTTCTCATTTATCCCTGGATTCCCCAAGTAGCCGTACTCAGTAAGTTTCGAACAAGTTGGCATACAAGAATTAAGGTATTCGGAGGGAACCGATAATCGGCCGAAGCAGCATCATTGTAGAGATTTATCTTACTCTACGATTATGAAATGGATAATCGTAGGAAATTGGCTAACTGTTCTCAGAGCACAAACATATTCGGGCCTTTATGACGCACGGTGGACTTATGGGAACCCTGGAAAGCGTCTATCACGGGGTACCCATGATAGGCGTACCTCTTTTCGCAGATCAAATGCAGAACGTGAATCTGTACGTGCATAAAAAGATGGCCGTGGCTCTCGATCATGATCAGCTAACAAAGGAAAAGTTAGACTCTGCCTTCAAAGCAGTATTGGGCGATCCATCGTACATGTAAGTCATTTTTTTCATCAATACTTATATGGGCAATTAGATGTTATATTCAATAAAAATCATGAGATTTGAGACAAAATCCTAAAAAATATACACATTCGACTAACTTTCATCGAACTATCGCTCGTGGTGACATTTCAGGGAAGCAGCTAAGAAGTTATCTGTCCAATTTCGGGATCATCCGATGTCTCCACTGGACACAGCAGTTTGGTGGGTGGAATACGTGGTCAGAAATGGAGGATCCATTCTTAGATCACCCGCTCTGAATTTAACGTGGTGGCAGCATGCACTGCTCGATGTTTACGGAGCTCTACTTTTGTTTGTCGGTCTATTCATATACTTGACGGTGTTTCTAATTAATAAACTGACAGCGGCTTTCCTGAAGAATAATACAAAAAATGTGAAACGCCATAAAAAAAGGAACTAACTAGTGCGGACTTGATTAGAGTTATCTATGAGCATTGTTAAAATTAAAAAAACCCAGACATATTATTCATCAGTTAGTAAATTGTTACGTAATCAACAATCACTTGAAGTTCACTGAAAGAAATTACTATGGTTGGACAGCAATATACTTCTGGTTGCGATATCTTGCTGAAGTCGAAGAACAATATTTCTAAAACGACTGATCGTATAGTTGAGGTATCGAACAGTATGGGCATTGCAATGCAATACATTTTTGAAACGGCAATCGTATAGGTATCGCAGCTATATTTTTGGCTGTCACTTTACTAGCGAGACATTTTTTCTAATATGACCAGAATTATTGTTGAGTTCCCTATAAATTTCTTTCAGTGTTTCTTTGTTTTTATTTCGCATTTTGTTTTTTTGTCATCATTATAAATACAGGCCATTACACATCGCGGCATTGCTGCAGTTCAACAAAATGAGATCAATTCGACGGCTGCGTGGAATAACCGGCTATCTCAGAGTCCGGTTGAAAAAGCGGCTATCTCAGATTTCGGTTGAAAAAGCGGCTATCTCAGAATCCATTTGAAAAAGCGACCTGTGCCTATATGAATAATATAGGTAACAGGCGTTTTTTCGAATGGATTCTGAGATAGCCGCTTTTTCAACCGGACTCTGAAATAGCCGGTTATTCCACGCAGCCGTCGAATTGTACCTCTCAAGCATAAAGAATTAGATTTAAGCAATCGAACCCCTCCTCATGAATGATAACATCTTTATCGTTCTCATATCGCACAGTTGTACATACATCCATACAGCTTTGCAGAATTATACTATATCTATGATCATCAGCCAATCTCATCGAATCATGGTTTTTCAAGCTACCTATCCGTGCCGATAGTGCCATTTGAGTATGCGTATATACGTTGCGTTATGTGTCTGTTGCGGAGACGATGATGTCACGATCAAATAGGGCTATATATTTCCGTGACGTAACGCATCACGGTCAATGATATTCGTGTTAGCAAAAATTGTGCAATCTAAAAAATAATACCGTTCAGCCTTTGCAAAATAATTTTTGTTACGACTCGAATCAAATTCATCAATATATCCGTCTGATCTTGGAACTTTTTGACGATGATTCCGTCCAGCGAACTGACAATCCTTGTAAGCTGTACGATAATTTGATGTAAGTAAATCAGAAAGAAAGATAGAAAAAGAGAAAAGCATTCATCGCATCTTGGGATACACGATCCTCTAAGGACTACAGACAGGTAGGAACTAATATACCTAATTGTATTCGAGAGGTTCGAACAAGACGGCAAAAGTATTATTTCAACCAAAAACACACCGGTCAGCCGGCTGGCCTCGATGGACCAGTTATTAGATTAACCGCGTCCAGTATCTTGGCAAGACTTAAACGTTTAAATAATAATGACCCACCGATTGTAGGGAATTTTAGCAATCGGTACAAATGTTTTATCTCACCACAAATCGTGCGAGAGAGAAACTTTCAGCATATGTAGCAGTTCATATGAGCACACTATGTCAGGTAGATAACGTGCGCCGGCTCACGAGTAGTAACAGCAAATTACTTCTATTTCAGTACCGGTTTTCTCTTCAACCGAGCCGGTCGATCTTCGTGCTCCGAAGATTCAATTCAGTTTTAAAACCTTCGCGAGAATATTTCCACAAAATATCAATTCGTGGTCTTTGAATTTTCTCAATTTGTGACTGATAATTATATTTTCTATCGGCAAAGATATTAGCAAAAAAAGTTGACATGAGAGTGCTTAATCTTACTATTTTAACCATCGTTGTGTCATTTATATCGCCTGATGCAGCATATCGAATCTTGGGCATATTTCCACTCCAAGTAAAGAGTCACTATATGATGTTTGAGCAACTAATGAAAGGATTAGCGAAGCATGGTCACGATGTGGACGTCATAAGTCATTTTCCACTGAAGAAACCATTACCCAAGTACACCGACATCATCAACTTAGCTGAGAACAAGCCCGTTCCTGCCATGCAAAACAACATGAGCTATGAATTTATAAAAACAAATCTGATGACTTCTGTATCTGTAGCTTATTTAGGCGCAACCCAGTATGGTGGTGACTTGTGTGATTTTATGGACCTACCCCGTTTCAAAGAGATCATCAAAAATCCTCCGAAGGATCCTCCGTACGATATCATCATCACAGAGGTAGGTTAACGGGTACCTATATGATAAGTCATACATAAATACGACCTTGTATTTCTACGTAGCAATATCAGTTCCTGTATCTTATCACTGATCGTACATAAAGAAACTACAGCACTCTGTAGTATTCCATTACTCTGATGTTGATGAAAATCATCTCACTACGTTTTTAGCCGTTTTCATCTATTTTATTCATTTCCATTCATTCATGAGTGGGGAATCCTCTCTGTCATCTGCAAATTTTCGCATTAAAAAAAAAAAAACGAATTTTACTGCAATTTCGACGTGTTCTTATACCTAGATTAATACCCATAGATTCCGGGAACGTAGGCTCTAGTTTTTTTTCTTTTTCTTCTCATCGCTGTTTGAGTCAAGTCATATATGTTTTCCTACTAGTATCATCTCGTTATCTATGTTTGATTTGTGGAGAATAGCGAGGAAAACGCGTACAGTCGACAAGGTATTCATTTTTGCTCATTAATCGACAAATGGAAGGTGGTACGTTTTTTAAACGAACGAAAGAAATTCGAGGCACTAACCATTGTAAACTGAGAATGCATGAATCAAATCTTGATATAATTGTGGTTCAATCTCATAGGTCATCACATTATACACTAAGCTGTGTTGGAAGAATTTTCGTTAACACTTGCATAGAGAACAATGTTTGATGGGCATTAAGACGCAATAAATGTTTGCAGCTCCTTGGCTCCCATTGTTATTTGGCCCTAAGTCAGCATTTCAAGATTCCCGTTGTGGCTGCCTTATCGTCTGCAATGTTGCCATGGACACACGACCTCTTTGCAAATCCTGAAGGAATAGCCTATATCCCTCATATCTTCTCGGGCTTGGACGGAGAAATGAATTTTTGGCAACGGATCAGCAATGTCTTTACTGCGTTGCAATCCAAATGGGAGTTCAACTACCACAAGCTTTATCAAGAAGACAAGATCAAGAAGTACATCGGCCCTGATGCACCGAGCCTCAAAGAAGCTGAGAGAAGCGTATCTTTGCTACTAGTGAACACTCACCACAGCTTACACGGAGCAAAACCCCACACTACTGCAGTCGTAGAAGTCGGAGGTGTTCACATTGCAGAAGATGTAGATCCGTTGCCGAACGTAAATCACGGTTCATGTTGTTAGAGCCGATTCAATATTCATTTGCGAATTGTCTGTGAAGTATTCAATATTCAATGCGAATTGATCGACTGAATTTATTCCACAGGATCTTCAACGGTGGTTAGATGAGAGCAAGAACGGGTTCGTTTATGTATCTTTCGGATCAATGGTGAAAATAGAATCCTTTCCCAAAGAAACGGTAAGCGCGATTTACGCCTCCTTGGCAAAGTTGGCTCCGGTTCGCGTCTTGATGAAGATAGCAGAGCCGAAAGAATTGCCACCTGGTCTACCGAGCAACGTTATCACTCATTCGTGGATATCTCAAATGGCTGTACTCAGTGAGTCATTCAAATTCATTCAAACCATTCAAAGTCATTCAAATTCAAATCAAACCAATGATGTCTGGCCGAAGCTGCAGCATCACCTTAGAGATGTATCTTTATCTTACGATTATGAAATATATTGCTATAGCATTGACACACTGTTCTTAGAGCACAACAACGTCCGGGCCTTCATGACACATGGTGGACTCATGGGAACCCAAGAAAGCATTTATTGTGGGGTACCCATGATAGGTGTACCTCTTTTTGGGGATCAAGTTCAGAACGTGAAACTCTACGTACGAAAAAACGTAGCCGTGACTCTCGATTTTGAAGAGCTAACTGAGGAGAAGTTGGACACTGCCTTCAAAGCAGTGTTAGATGACCCATCGTACATGTTAGTCATTCTAATGTAAACCTTTGATTAGATGTGATGCGATAATGAAAATCATGTTGATTAAGATCAAATCCTGAATAATATACGCGCATTCTACGAATTTTATTCTCGCACTGCAGGAAAGCAGCAAAGAAATTATCTGCCGAATTTCGGGATCGTCCAATGACTCCACTGGAGACAGCAGTCTTCTGGGTGGAATACGTGGTCAGACACGGAGGAAGTAATCTGAGATCACCTGCTATGGATCTAACGTGGTGGCAGCATTCACTGCTCGATGTTTATGGTGCTTTACTTTTGTCTGTCGCCTTCATCATATACTTGATGATTCTTCTAATTAATAAACTAATAACGGCAGTTGTGAGGACTAATACAACGAATGTAAAACACCATAAAAAAAGGAAATAACTGGCGCAGACCTAATTGAAGCAGGCAATAAGCGTTGCACATAACTCAAGTTCGTCCTTTTTTTTTTTAGTTTTAATTTTAATCATGTGTCATCGACGCCATTGTTACATATAGGGGAGACAGGGGCTAGAATTAACAGGGGTAAGTTTTAACATCGCGTTTATCTCCTTAAGTACGCAAGATAAATGAATGGTTCCAACGCGAGAATGACTGTTAGACTCTAACAGTCATTCTCGCGTTGGAATCATTCATTTATCTTTCGCAGTCAAGGAGATAAACGCGATGGTACAACCGTCCCCCTGTTAATTCTAGCCCCTGTCTCCCCTACATAGCTGTATGGTTTTCTAATAAACTTTCCAGTTTTCTGAATAGGGGCTTTCACAAGAGATCGAAAGATTATACAATTGTCGACCCCACTCATTAGTATGACAGCTACGACAGCAAATAAGTCTGTGAAGTTTACAAAGTTAGGTTGAAGCAGTCGAATCCCACTGTTCTAATGAAAACATCTTCATCGCTTTTAAGTGGTGTTTCACTTTCCAAGGTTATCAGCCAATCTTACCAAATCGCGGTTTCTCAAGCTGCGACTCTTATTTGATACCATCATCCCCCCGAGTATGAATATCAAACTTAGACTATGTGTTTCTTGTCTATATCAAAACTATTGGTAACTGTCTTTGAGGCTTAGCCACCTCGTGGTCGAAACCAGTACTACTCTAATCGGGTCATGTATCCTTATGGCGGACGCGTTCTCTATCTGGTATTTGAAATTTGAACTAGTCAAACAGTACCTTGCGTCTAGTTACCAATAACGAATGAAGAATATGAGTAATTTTAAATATGATCTACGTTCTTGCGTGATAATCATGAATTCTGACTACACCAGTAATTACCGGTTCACCGGAAATCTGTAGTAAATCGCTCTCTCGGCGGAGAACCATCATACGGAGTAGACGACTCTGCGTCTGTTAAGTATTCATTAATAAATTCTAATTATTTATCATTAACTCGTAGTAGAATGTTAAAATAAAATTGGAACAGAATTAATTTAAATTAATATCAAGATTTAATATATAACGCCCAAATCGATCAAATCGATCGAAGGTTAAGTAGCTATTGGACGAACTATTGGAATTTTCTAAGAATTACTGAGTGCTTCAATAGTTTTGTCAGCTACTACTGAGAGCTTCAATATTTTTTTTTCCATACAGGCAGGCACGGTAGAGAAAGTCTCCGATCATCTGCCATGAATTTGACCTGGTGGCAAGTCTCACTGCTCGATATTCATGGGGCTCTACGGTCGGCCATCGTTGTTGTCTTATACTTGCTAACTCTCATAACTATAACAGGTTGATAAAATTAATTCCTAACAATGAGGACAAAAAATTAGCCGCGGATTCTAAAAAAACAAAAATGACATAAGATGTCTGGACTGCATTTTACATAAGGTAGGAATCAGGAAAATCTACATACGCCAATAAAATATTTGTTAAACTTCATAATTGTCGAAAAGTGAGGGACCTTCCACCATTCGCTAGTATCCGAATTCGAATCGATATCGTTTAATAGTTATATATTAATGAAACTCAAACTGAGAACGTGATATTCTCGATCAGTAAAGACAGACTATCGCATCGGCTCAAAAAAATGTTCACTTTCTAGTCAACTTTGCGTGTGTGTCGCAGCGTCCGCCTGATAACTGAACTATTTTAAAGATAGTTATAAGAAGCAATAGCTGCCCTGGATTCAACGATCTTTGAACAGAACGTATTTTAAACTACATCGTCTGTGAGTTTCTGAGACGTTTATCAATCGCTCAAGAAAAAAGTCAGAGTGAAATTACGGATGTTATTCGATCATTCCATTCTGATCAAAGTAGTACGCAGACGATTACTGCGGCAGTAGCAGAAGGTTGACGATTAATATACAACAAGAACCGGTATAATGAAGCGCACGAATTTGTTACCGATATTTTTTTGCTCTTTTTGGTTCGTACGATATATTGATGGAGCGCGAATATTAGGACTGTTTCCTTCGAATTTATTAAGCCACTCAGTGATGTTTCAAGAGGTGATGAAGAGCCTGGCGGACAAGGGCCACCAGGTCGACGTCGTGAGTCACTTTCCCCAAAAGCAGCCCTACCCGAATTATACCGATATTGTTAGTCTCGCCGGAACGATTCCACTTAGTGTCAACAATATGACGTTGGATTATTTGAAAAATTTTGCCGAATCTCCCGCGAAATTTCTCATCAATATTTACGGTGATCAAACTTGCGCTCTACTCGGAGAACCCGGGTTACAAAAACTGATAAAAAATCCGCCCACGGATCCACCGTACGATATCGTCATCGCTGAGGTAAGATACAATCATTGTAAATGACTACTCTCTAAATTCGAATCAGTGGAAAGTCACTGATGGCAGTTATAAGTATACCAAAATTACTGACAATCAGTGAAAATGTAACTGATTGTCAGTGATTTTGGTATACTTATCACTGCCATCAGTGACTTTCCAGTGATTCGAATTTAGAGAGTAGGTTGAGTACCTACTTCGTTTCCATAATTTGACAGAATTTGAATCGATCGGTTTTATTGCTGCAGTACTTTTTCGCGCACTGTTACTTCGCTTTTGGACGTCATCTGAAGGTTCCCGTCATAGCAATGACTTCATCGAGAACTATGCCTCACTCAAACGAGGCCCTCGGAAATCCTGTCGAACCAGCTTATGTGTTTGAGATTGGAGATGGCTCGGTTTTTGACATGAGTTTTGGAAAGCGATTCAAAAACACGATGATCACGTCGCTCATGACTTACGAAGCGAAATATTACACGGAGGTACAGAATGAGGTGGTGAGGAAATACTTCGGTCCAGGAATGCCTGACGTAAGGAAATTGGAGAAAGATATCTCTTTGCTCCTAGTCAATTCTCACCATAGTTTGACGGGTGCCCGACCACTTACGCCTGCGATCATTGAAGTAGGTGGATTGCACATACGGGATGAAAATACCGAATTGTCAACGGTAAGAATGAAAGATTAGACGCTAATGTGACGATTAGAGTATCAAACGCGCGATGTTCACTCAAGGCTATCCATGGTTCAGAATCGAAGTAAGATTATCTAATATCATTTCCAGTTCAATCTATACGTGTGATCGGCTTGTATTCTGCAATGTCTAATCGACGCGGGTTTTCATAAGATTAATGAATTGCAGGATTTGAAAACTTGGCTGGATGATAGCAAAAGTGGATTTATTTATTTTTCCTTCGGATCTATGATGAAGATCGAGTCTTTTCCAAAAAACATTTTGCACGAATTTTACGCAGCGTTTACTGAAATATCGCCGATTCGTGTCCTGATCAAAGTGGCAAATCCTCAAGATTTGCCGTCTGGTATTCCAGATAATGTTTTAACATTGACTTGGGCTCCGCAATTAAACATTTTGAGTAAGTATGAAAAATGAAGGTAGTAATTAAAATTGATAATTTAGGAAACTGACGAGTTTATTGTCCCTCGATGAATCTCACGTCTCTGCATCTTGCGATGGAAGACCGAATCCTTGATGACGGTCAGACAATCAATGAATTTAATCACTTTCAGAACACGATAACATCAGAGCATTTGTGACCCACGGTGGCTTATTGGGAATTCAAGAAGCTGTAGTCCTCGCTGTCCCAATAATTGGCATACCACTGTTTGGGGATCAGTCTCTGAACGTGAATAATTGCGTGGAAAGGGGAGTCGCCTGGTCTCTAAACCATGAGGAAATTACAGCAGAGAAATTTGTCACAGCCGTAAATGCTGTCGTCGGAGATCCAAAATATAAGTGAGTTCAAAGTCGTGAAAATAAATTACTTCGTCTAAAATGATGATGGCTTATTTTATAGGACAGGATTTTGGGAAAAATTTTACTTCTTTGATTCTCTTTTCTCTCAACATTTCTAATAATGAAATAATGGAAGTTAAATAGAATTCAAAATAAACATTAACTTTATATTGCAAAGTAAAAATCTTAATGCTAGATACTTTTGAGGGATGAAATACGCCTTGGAAATGAATATTTTCAAATTGGCAATATCAACTGGATAATCTTGCGCTTTGAGTTATTTCAACGTTTTTCTCACTTCATAGAAACAACATGATTACATTATCCAAGAAATTTTTGGACCGGCCAACGAGCGCAAGAGACACAGCCGTTTTTTGGATCGAATACATCCTCAAGCACGGGGGTGACGTTCTGCGATCACCAGCTATTGAGCTGACGTGGTGGCAGCTGGCTTTGCTGGACGTTTATGGCACCCTAATAGCGGTGGCCCTGCTCACACTTTACGTCATGAAGCGTATATTTTTCGTCCGTTTTTGCCAGATTAGTTATACGAAAGAATCGGTGCTGAAGTCGAAGAAAAAAGTTTGATCGATATCATGCAATAATTATTCATTCATTATTGATCACAATAATTTTTATATCATTTTTATTTCCGGTTAGTTTTCTGTGTGGATATATATACGAAGCCATGAATATATATTGACAGTATTTTAATGATGTCGACTTCTGTCGGGGAGTTCAATAAATTTATAAATTCAATCATAGTTGATTCTCATCAGGGGTCGATTCACGCACTATATTATTAAAAATGTTAAATTGATGTACAAATTAATGATCCGATGGTGAATTATTTACGAAATCTAATTTTATTCTGTACTCGAAGCAGTGTGTTTTATAATTTGTTCAGATGAAATGAGGTAAAATGATTTCAACCACGTTGTCAGGGGAAATTTTCTGTCATCGAATCGTAAAAAAAGTTCATGATTAAGGAATTGGATGTAGTTAAAGGCTTTACGTCTTCATTGCATTTATCTGAAAGATGATTCACAAGAACGATACAATTAACAACAAAAATATATAGTTAGTATGCATCTAGTCTTTACGAAACTATCGGCATTAGATGCCACGATCCTAACATGGGCTAACCTGTGAGGAGTGATAGGGTAAGTTTGACTCTGTTCATCAGTCTGGGATAAACCAAAGGTAAGCTTTCCCACTGCGGCTAGCTTGAATTATATACAAGCCACGATTGCAGTTCGTGATTAGTCCACTACAGCATGATCTCTAACTCTGGACCAATCAGTGATTCAAACCTGCCAGTACTATCACATTATCAGTTTTAATCCATGTATGAAAACTACACAGCACTTTGTAGTCAGGTGTATTTTGTCAACAAAAAGTTTTTATCTCATTCATTGTCTTTTGGACTTTTCTGTTTCCGGAAAAGACGCATATCATCACTTAAATGTGTGGTTTGTATTCTGAGTAGCTAAGCTTGAAATCTATCGACGAGAATGATTAGTAGTTATCGCAATTTGTTACGTCATATCGTATGCCAAAGATATAAACAGTCGTTTATCGAACCGGCATGGGTATCGAGTTGAAATTCTGCGCTGGGATTTATTGGAAAGAGCGAAAATGATATCCTAATACGAACCTTCGACTCTTGCAATTAGATGCGGAGTAGAATTAAAACTGAGTTGACTAATTGCGTGCATAAATTTGGATAGGAATCTTATCTTTCGGAATGAACTATTTTATTGGATGAAGATCAAACTCGTATTTATTCAACACATTCGACTCATTTCTACAACAACTTGATACTTCAGTCAATCAGCGTGGAACAGTTCACAAATTTCCATTCATTGTCTTGAACATGCTGCAATTAGTGGCTGCGACCGTGGGACGATGTAGTAAATCCTATATACAGTTTCAATCGAGGTCTTTGGGTGTAGGGGAATTGGCGAATGTTCGTCGTTACCGGACAGCAAGTTGACGTATTGTACATTTGTGAGTAATATCAGTGAGAATGCCAGAAGAATCAGCTTACTCGTCTTGTTCTTCTTCTTCATTTTCTTTTACTTTGTCTAATTTACGGTTATAGAATCCATTCTTGACTTAAGTACCAAAACTATGTCTTGCAGTATATGGATTCGATCACTTGATGTGAAGGGCACTATCTGATGCATTCTCTCCTCACGGTCTTACCCTCGGAGGGGATTATCAAATTTCATTTGATGAAACACAAAAACTGAATTGCATCATGTAGGGCTATTGGAATAGACATCCAACACTCACCTGAACAGATCAGTTCAAATCTATCACCTTTATTGAAATCTTCGATCATTATTGATAACAGATACGCCACATAGCCACGTGTCAGTGATTTTAATCGACAGTCTCAAGCGAGTGTCACGCTAACTATATACGACTGTATTATTGAGTGAGATATTGAAAGCCTTCGAACATAACTGCATGCAGCTTCGGATAGTATCCACGCCGTAAAAAATTGTAACATTCAGTAAAGTGGTGAACGTGAGTGTTAAGATTGAAAATGAAGTATCAGTATCTGTTACTGGTACTCTCCTGCATAATATGTGTCGTGCAATATGCAGAAAGAGCCCGGATATTAGGACTTTTTGCATTGCAAGCAAGAAGTCATTTCGCCATGTTCCAAGAGGTGATGAAGAGCCTTGATGATGCAGGGGATCAAGTCGACGTTGTGAGTCATATTCCGCAGAAAAAACCGTATCCCAATTATACGGACATAATCAATTTAGGAGGAGCACTTCAAACAGTACACAACAACATATCATATCAATTGATGCAATCTTTAGATGATGGCAGGTCGGTGGAATTAATAGCTGAAATGGCTGGAACTCAGCCTTGCAGTTTACTCGGATTGCCTGAACTCCAGAAACTGATAAAAAAAGACCTGCAACAGATCCGCCATATGATCTGGTATTAATAGAGGTAAGTCATAGCAAGAACATTGGTTGAATTTTCACCCATAATAAATGATTGGAACCAACGTGTTAAACCATTGTAGGAAATGAATCTTGACGAAAAAATGTTATTCGCAGTTCTTTTTCGCAAGCTGTTATTTTGTCTTCGGACGGCACCTCAATGTTCCAGTTGTTGCTCTTTCCTCTTCACCATTGATGCCCCATGCCAACGCACCTTTCGGAAATCCCTTGAACCTAGCCATCGTATCAGAGATCGAAGATCGCCCGATTTTTGGAATGAACTTCTGGCAACGATTCGAATATGCGATCAGTATATTCTACATGAATGCAAAAACCAGTTATTATTTACGGAAACAGAACGACATAGTGAAGAAGAACTTCGGCCCAGAGATACCTGATATCGAACAGCTAGAACGAGAATTGTCTCTATGCCTGGTAAACTCGCATCCCATTTTTCATGGAGTCAGACCCATGACTCCAGCCATCATCGAGGTTTCAGGTCTACACGTACGTGATGATAACACGACGATGCCAACGGTAAGTACGATGGAATTAAAAGAAATTCAATACGCAGACTAGTTTAAAAAAAGGAATGATTGAATTCATGTAACTCCTTCGTGTTTTGACACACATTACGTCAAATACTTAGCTACCTATAAATATATCCTCTTTCCCATTTCAATACGGTTTTGCAAAATATAAGCACTCGTTAGACGAGTCAGTTGCTGAATGTTTGATAAAGTCTGAATCGTCCATTTACGGCCCGTGGATTTGGAGGGTGTAAATGACATATATGTCATATTATAATGCATTACATCATATTATCGTGATTACAGAAATAATTATCGATAAAGTATTGATGTATTCGACTTTGAGCTGTTTCATTCTGTGATAACAACTTCAATCAACAATCGTATGAAGTGAGGCCTTTAAGATTATTCATTCTGAGAAAGAATTAATAGATTCATTCGTTTTATAAATAATCGGGCTGCACTGGGCTGCACTGAACCAATCACCTTGAAGCTTAGACTAGCATAGTCTAGCATACTAGTCTAAGCTTCAAGGTGATTGGTTCAGTGCAGCCCAGTGCAACCCGACTTTTGTAAAACGAAAGAACCTATTGAGTCTGCAATTGGCTCGTCAAATTACATTCAGGTTTACCTTCAACATTCATATCATGAATAAAAAAATTTCGCGATTATTGTGGGACCTTCCAATCTCATATTTACGAACTGAAACAGAAAGTTCACATGAATAATAAAACTTCATCAGAAGGAATACCAGTGTCTTTGCTAAATATATCGGAAATGTAAAACGTCTCGATGATTCCACAACTCCAGTCATGTTTGAGTAATTTACAAGGTGGAATTGCAATATGGTTCAAACTTTCCAAGCAACTGTTGGATTTTCTTACAATAAGGTTGGAAATGCACACAGTGAGAGAATTCATTGATGAATAAATACAGAAATTGCAAGAGTGGTTGGACGACAGCAAGAACGGTTTCATTTACTTCTCGTTGGGCTCCATGGTGAAAATAGAGTCATTTCCAACAGCGGCTCTGGCAGAAGTTTACGCAGCATTCGCCCAAGTCACCCCAATCCGTATTTCGATGAAAGTGACAAGCCCAGAGGAACTACCACTTGGCCTTCCGGCCAATGTAATGACACTGACTTGGGCGCCGCAGGTGCAAGTTTTGAGTAAGTGGATAATTAAGAGCAGGAACAAAAATTAAATGACAACCTAACAATGGAAGGTGATAAATTAATATGATTTTAAAGCACAAGAATATACGTGGATTCATAACGCACGGTGGTTTGATGGGACTTCAGGAGGCCGTAACCTTCGCTGTTCTACTGATTGGAATGCCATTATTTGCAGATCAAATGGGCAGCATAGATATTCTTGTTAACAGGGAGGTCGCCGTCCGTTTAAACTACACGGATCTTAAGGCAGCCAAGATTGTTGTAGCAATAAACGCAATTGTTCATGATCCAAAATACAAGTGAGTTCATAGACTTGACAATGTCGTTCAATCTTCATATTTTGTGTCAACGATTGTTATTCCAAACGCTTCAATGTCATTCTGAAAACCGATTCCATATGCGAGTGCCGACAGCTTACTCTCCTCGACTCTAGACATTTTTGAAAAGTATTCACATTTTTGGATTCCCTATAGTAAAATATGTCAATCCTATTTTTTGGCTAAATGGATCACTTACAAGACTCAATTAACTCATTATACCTTCACTGCATTGCATTGTAGAAACAATATGAATGCCATATCCAAGAGATTTCTGGATCGACCGAAGAACGCACGTGACACGGCTGTCTTCTGGATCGAGTACATCCTGAGGCATGGTGGAGATGGTTTGCGATCACCAGCCGTGCACTTGGCATGGTGGCAGTTGGCCTTGCTGGATGTTTATGGCACCATACTGGCTGCGGTTCTTATAGTACTTTATTTACTCAAGCTACTCCTTTGCGCGATACTTGGTCGAATTTTCCTCACCAACAGATCGACACCACCATCGAAAAAACGAAATTGAAAACGGAAAAGTGATTCACAGTTGATTAGTCCGAATACATACGGTAATATTGTTCTAAAAAATGTATTCCCTCCATGCGTCCGCTGGGAGGGGATAAAGAGATCGGAGGCAGCGCCCATGGTGGCGAAAAGCAAAGCCTCCTCCCGGAATGTTTAGCTATTCCAATTGGTTGAGGGTGATTTGTTTTACATGGCAATCAGATCTACCCCAGTTTATACGCATTCTAGACATACATAAATGACGTAAAAATGCATAGTACTTATGAAATTAAACATATTTACTATCATGTTCTTACGTGTTTGTCTTCACTAAATGATGTATGTTAATATTTTATACAACTACACTAGAGATAAGCCGAAAATGAAGCTTTTCCTTTTAATATTTTCCATAATTAAAAGATTCTCCATATAAACTAATGCAATTTTTTCCGGGAGGAACTCTTTACTGGAATCCGCTAGAGATCGCCACGAGGTATGCACGGAGCGAATAGGGAATTCTGAAGATAAATAAGTTGCCAATGCAGCCAATGAAATTAGACCTTGACATGAGAATGAATGATCAATAAATAAATAATTAAAGCACAATCCGCTGCTCATAATTTTCATACGTGTGAAATGATATGCAATGAAACCTCCACACTAGATTATTACATCATGTATATTGACGGAAAGGCAAATGTTGTTGGCAAGCGACGAATTTCCGTTAGAAATTAAGTGCGCGGTAGATCGAAATTACTCAACCGTATCTATTCGACAACAGATTGTATCCTCCGAATTTGCAAACAACTTTCAATACTTCATTGTGTAGTGACTCTATCGTTCGAAACCTATTAATTCATACCATATGTGAATTTATCGGACCAGTCGAACCAGTGGTCTAATTGGACAAGGCGTCGCAGTACAAATGCGGAGGTCCCGGTTCAAACCCGGGCTGAAGGAATTTTTACTTGAAAAAATAATTATGATGCACTTCCGTTTTTTTTTCGGTCTATCTGGAGATTGCACGCTCTATATAGAGGTGAGCTTCAGTTAGAAGACTTAAAAATTTGGTTCGACTGGTCCGATAAATTCACATATGGTATGAACTTTCAATACTTGTAAATGTTATTTGTGCTCGAATAAAGTAATTAGGTATGTATTTACTTTGTAGTACAGCAGTATAAGGGTGGTTCCAAGATATTGGGTTCCAGCTGTGAACATTTTGGCAAAACAAAAAAATGTAATAATTACAGATGATTTCATATTTGCTGTAATGATAACAGTCTCTTGTTAAAACGTACGGAAGGGCGAGTCACTTTGATAATTTTTAATGATTTTCCAAGGGCCGGGATATAGATAACGACCAGGGGAGATACGCCAGGGGAGGAGATGTTTCTGCGGAAAATCGTTAATATTATGGAGACAAATTATGTTATCGATTCTAAATTTAAACAGGGTGACTATTGCACATATTACAATAGATGTTGCGTCAAACTAAGATAAATAGATAACTAATTGCGACATATAACTGACCAGGGTAATAATAAGGATCACTCCTCCACAAACCCGAACGCGGCAGTTTCTCCGCGCTAACTGAGAAACGAATACGCAACGGCGTTTATCCTTACGTGTTGCATACTTTATGATAAACTTTTAACATACTGACATAGTATTAATGGGCGAACCCATTGTATTATTCCAAAATAACGGTCATAAAAATGCCAGGGGAGGAGACGTCGAAAGTGTGGGACAAAACGGAATATGGAATATTTTGAAAAATAGTCATACGGAATCAATTTTGTTACTGAAATAACATTATACGTTTATATAGCTATAAGAAAAACCATTTTTTTATTACATTTCATTCGAAAAGTTAACAAATATTGCTACCTCAATCAACAAATTTGTCGAAGGGACATGCCAGGGTAGAGACAATTTGGCTGTTTGAACTCAATTTTCTGGAATTCGGAAAATATTTGATAATCAAAATTCAGCGCACCGTATCGAACACAGTTTGAAGAACAACTAAGGTCATTCTAAATTTTTTAATTTTTTTGTCTTCACTGTTTTTTTTCTAAAAGACACCAAAAGACCCAATATCTTGGAACTACCCATAATCATCGATTGAACTTATCTTCCCATACTTCCATGGAGATACGTATTACTGCAAAATATCTACTTTCCACTCCAAGCCGACGATCCAAAAGCATGATTATTTTTTATTCGCAAAATTTGTCGAGTTTTTGATTTCCCCGCTAAAGAATTTCGAATGCCTATAACTCAGTGAAAAATCAAGATATTGAGATTGTATATTTACCACATGCCTAACTGGTGGCAATGAATTCAAAATATAAATAATAATAGTAGGTGAAACCACGTGTATTTTCTGTCATCTGCGAAAGTACACAAAATTTTGCTTTCTTTTTCGCTCAGAATTTTTCCTGAATATTTTTAATAGTTATTCTGCAAGACTAAAACAAATAAATCGGTAATATGTTATAACCTCACAGAATCGCTTGATGACTCACTTTTTTCTGACATTATTTTCCAATCCGCGGTTATACACGATCCATTCTAGACCCTGGGTACCAAACCTCTATCGGGTAACATGGATTCGACTAATTTGTGTGCAAGGTTCTACCTGAGCCAACCTTTCCTCAAAATATTCTTCGGGAAGAGATATCGAGGCCCGAGGCCACTGCGTACCCTACTGAAAATCGAAATTCGTTACCGAGATCCGATGTGAGGCCTAGGTAGGATCTCACCTGTTCTCAGGTGAGATGATATCAGATCTCATAAAAGAATTTGGTCTGACATCAGATCTCATGCCGCGATTTTCAGTAGGGTAGTAGTCGAAAGATTGAGGAATGCTCTGAACAGTCTCAACCTTTTTTTTTATGCCATTTTGCTACTGACGTAAGGATCCCTCAGTTCTTTATTTACAACTGGCCACTACGGTCAAGAAGCTCCAGAGCTGGAGAGCGGCAAAAATTCGGTTGTAACAAATAAGTCATGAATAAGACTGAGTTATCGCATGAATGACTCAGTAATTTGTATTTCATTGCATATTTTATCACCAGTGTCTTCTTTCACTGATTGTAATCTCTTGATCGCCGCGTAACACGTTGAGCAGACGGGTGCCAGTATACGTAAATAATACCTGATGTGAATACCATCAACACCAACAAAGGTGAATAAGTATGGTAATGCGTGATGTCATAACTCTGATGTGTGAACTTCGAACACATGCTTGTGGCTATGTTAACTTACAAAGTATTTGTTTCTATACTTGTAATTAGGCGTACAAACGCGCTGTGTGGAAGCGTGTACACTGCATGTGTTACGTGAGAGCATAATAGATGAGTTTGTGCTATAGGCTCTGTTCCAATGCATGCATGACTTGCGATTTTTTGAGATAATCGGTATTTACTTACTCAGAAAAGAAAAAAAAAAGTATAAGTTACGTGCTGTGGTGCGACTGACGTAGAGACTGACGATCATTTGAATAAGTTCGTAAATATTTGTCTATTCATCATTCGAACTTTACGTCTGATAGTCATGTGTGAGTGAGCGAGTGCTCAGCTAACTATAATTAACTATAACGTCGAGTGGGATGTTAGAGGCCTTCAGATAATTGCATGTGGCTGTTTAGCATTCATAGCTTCACAAAATTTCAAGATCGAGTGAAGCGGTAAACGCAGGTTTGATATTGTGAATGTGATTCACCCCGATAAGTGAATAACAAGTGTTAGAAGTGAGTTTTAAGATTGAAAATGAAGTCTCAATGTTTGTTGCTGGTACTCGCATGTACAGTCTGTTTCGTACAGTATGCAGAAGGAGCCAGAATATTGGGACTTTTTGGGTTGCACGGAAGGAGTCATTTTATAATGTTTCAAGAGGTGATGAAGGCCCTTGCCGATGCAGGACACCAAGTAGACGTTGTTAGTCATTTTCCGCAAAAAAAACCGTACCCGAATTATACGGACATAATAAATTTAGGAGGAACGCTTCCATCAGTAAACAACAACATGTCATACGAATTAATGCGATCTTTCGACAGTGCGTCGCTGGAACTATTAGTTGAAATGACTGGAACTCAGCCATGTAACTTACTGGAATTGCCCGAGCTACAGAAGCTGATAAAAAGTCCTCCGAGAAATCCGCCATATGATCTCGTGATCGCAGAGGTAAGTCATGGCTAGGAGATTGATTGAACTTTCCTTCATAATACGCTATTGACGTATTACACTATAGCAGGTAAATACATCATTGTGAAATTTATTTATTCGCAGTTCTTTTTTGCGAGCTGTTACTTTGCCTTCGGACGGCACCTCAATGTTCCAGTCGTGGCCCTTACCTCGGCAGCAATGGTACCCCATTCCCACGCACCTTTTGGAAATCCCTTAAACCCAGCCATCGTATGTGAGATGGCAGATCGGCCAGTTTCTCACATGAAGTTCTGGCAACGACTCAAAAATACGATCGCTGTATTTTACATGACAACGGAAATCAGATCCTGTATGAGAGTGCAGAACGAAATTGTTAGGAAGCACTTTGGCCCAGAGATCCCTGACATCGAACAGCTGGAACGGGAATTGTCTTTATTGCTGGTGAACTCTCATCCCATTTTCCATGGAGTCAGACCAATGACTCCAGCCGTCATTGAGGTTTCAGGTCTACACGTACGTGATGATAATACACCAATCTCAACGGTTAGTACCATGCAATTAAAAGAAATTTGAATGTACCCTAAATCAATTGAAAAAAAAAAAAAAAAAAAATCTTCAAATTTTGTATGAAACTTTCCGAAATGTATGAAAATTTTCTCAAAAATCTTTAATGTCAGGAATCTCATCAAAATATTTTCAGAGATCATCAGAGCTTATCACAATTTCTGCATAGGATTTATTGAGATAGGCAGTTTTTAGAATTGACCAGAAATTTGTTAAAAAACAATCTAAAATATGTTTTCACGAGGAGACAATTAATCTCAGAATAACTATATCATACGATGTTGCGGATGTATTATGTAGCTTCAGATCACAGGTTTATTCCGATAATTGTGTCGTTTTTACGACGTGTCTTCCCCAACACTTGAGCAACTGAAAATTCAATTATGCAAGCGATCTATTTTGTAAAGTGAGTGATAAGATAGTTCACGAAGGCTGGTCCGTTGTCAGCTGAAAAATATATTGTTTTCACACGACAGGCGAAAGTACCTACCTAACGCAAGTCACGCAGTGAAAGGTTATATCGTTCCGTCTTCGCTTCATCGGATATGAGTGAATAAGGACCGGCGCGGATTGATGGACTACGTAGTTCTTTTTGTTCTACTTTTGCGAAAGATTTTGAAATTTCTTGAGCTATTTGTCTTAAAAAGATCAATCGGTTCTAATATTTGAAATCAAAGTTACACCATATCGCTAATTCAAATGTTCTCCAAAAAATTTGCAACGAAGCTTATTCTTCGTTTTTTTAATTTCTGGTTGGTAAAAATAATAATTTCATTTTTTTTTTTTTAAATCACGCCCAATTTTGATTTAAACTCTGGTGAATATTGCTTTCTCATGTAAGCGAAAATAATCTAATTGATTGGTGAAAATTCCATGGACACCGTTTATAGATGGCGCGGAAGATCTTAAGCTGTTGTCGATTTAAGTAAAATACCGCGCAGCAAGGTAACCACAATTTTCATTCACCCAGTAAATTTTTCGGCGATGGTGAATCGCGATAGTGTACAGCGTTAGCATTGCCCAATGTAGCTTACGACAATAGAGCGATACTAAGAGAATTTATTGATGAATCACAGGAGCTGCAAAAGTGGTTAGATGACAGCAAGAATGGATTCATCTACTTCACGTTGGGCTCCATGGTAAAAGTAGAGTCATTTCCGAAACCGATATTGGCCGAGATCTACGCAGCTTTTGCCAAAGTCGCACCAATCCGCATATTAATGAAAGTGGCAAGCCCGGAGGAATTACCACCTGGTCTCCCGGACAATGTACTGACACTGACTTGGGCGCCACAAGTGCAAGTTTTAAGTAAGTGTTTAATTAAGAGCAGGAACAACAAATATATAACAACCTACCAACGGAAGGTGATGAATGAATCTGATTTTAGAGCACAAAAATATACGTGGATTCCTCACGCACGGTGGTTTGATGGGGCTTCAGGAGGCTGTGACATTTGCTGTTCCACTGATTGGGATGCCACTATTTGGAGACCAAATAGGCAACATAGCTATTTCCGTCGAGAGGGAGATCGCCATCCCTTTAGACTACAAGGATCTTAAGTCCCATGAGATTGTTGCAGCAATAAACGCAGTAGCTCTAGATTCAAAATACAAGTGAGTTTGAAAACTTGGCAATATCGGTCAGTTTTAGATTTTATGTCTTCCATACTTGATCAACTCATGATACCTTTTCTCAATCCCACTATAGAAACAATATGAAAGCAATATCGAAGCAATTTCTGGATCGACCGATAAGCGCGCGTGACACGGCTGTCTTCTGGATCGAGTACATCCTGAGGCATGGTGGAGATAGTTTGCGATCACCAGCCGTGCATTTGGCATGGTGGCAGTTGGCCTTGTTGGATGTTTATGGCAGCATACTAGCTGCAGTCCTCATCGTACTTTATTTGCTCAAGCTACTTCTTTACGCGATACTTGGTCGAATCTTCAACACAAACAGAGCGTCACCACCATCCAAAAAACGAAATTGAAAAGGGTGGAGTGAACGTGCGAACAAATTATTCAAAGCTGATTAATCCGAATAGATATTTTAGTATGGTATTAGAAAAATTAAATCCAATTTGCAAGCCTCAACGAGTTACAACTGCAGCCAATGACATTAGAGCCCAACATGAAAATAATGTGCCGTTATAAGGCTAAGCAAAAGCTACCGAACCGTATCCGAAGAAAGTTCAGATGCTTAACATTTCTGAACAATTTCCAACACTTGTAAATGTTACGTGGGCCTGAATAAAGTAATTATGCATTAAACCCATGTTTCCATACTTCTCTGGAAATAAATCACGTCCTACATTGAACAGGCTTGCCAGATTGGGCTACTTGTAGCCCAAAATCGCCTGTAAGTCGCCGTTTATCGCCGGAAATCTGGTAACCCTGACATTGAATACTCATTTCCTTTTCCCTCTCCTTTCTCTTCCTCATCAGCCATTTACATTTCTTCTAATTTGTGATTATATCGCGTGACTAATGGAAAAAGGGCCTAAGCTACATGTTTACGCCCTTTTGTAATTCTTAAAGGCAGAAGGGCGTATTTTTTTTCGTCATTCGACTGCAAAATCGTCGAAACGGAAAAATGAGTCAACATTGAAAAGTGAAAAAAAAAATAAAGGCAAACGAGCGTAAACTCCGCAGATACGCTCCTAGCTCTTTAGAAAAATCAGTCAAATTAATCATGAAGATGAAGCTGAAGTTGGCAGAAAATAGCTACACTGAAAAAAAAGTTTTTTTCCACCTAGTAAACTTTTGTCTCCAGTAAAGAAACTCGTATTCTTGTTGTAAGAATACCAAAGTTTATTTTCCACAGCAATACGTATACTGACTGTAACAAAATTTCGTCTCCCTCTGAGCATAATACCAAATTCTAAATACAACGGACTTAACCTCACTTTATTGGCATAGTGAATATTTGTTGCAGAGATGATAAGTCCCATTCTTGCAACTTTTCGCATACCCAAGAATCCATATACAGTGGAACCCCGATCTTTTACCAGCTTGATTTTCTACCATTCCCCTTAATTCTTGCCCCCACTCAATTCGGTTCACCGAGGGGAATAGTATCTGTGGGCGTGTTATTCCTACTACCGTCTCCGACACGCCGGCGCAGCGCTGCGCGTGGAGTGTGTAACATAACCTAAGACGTCCAAAATTTTAAGGTTAATCATGTGCTTTCAGCCACGAAGCGTTTTCGCTACGCGCATGCTCCCACTAGTCCGTACCACCCCTCGACGTCTAAGCGACACCTCCTAGCTGAACCCCGATTATTTACCAGTCCTCTCCACAAGTGGTAGAAAATCGGGGTCCTACTGTAATTTTTTAATTAACACGTAAAATATTTCTCCAACGATACGATTAGGCAATTCACAAACTAACACCTGCTTTTAAGGGCGTTGACTAGCCAAAAAGCGCGGGCTACTCCGCTTCCCGCGTGAACTGTGAACTGTGACGAGCGAGACAGCAGACGAACTTGAGAAAGACAGAGCATCGTAGCTACATTGTGGTTGGCTAGGCTGAGGATGGTAGGCTTCCTACTCCTCGGCCACGCTAGAAATCGCCCAATTTTTGCGCCAAAAATCACGGTTCAATGCGTCAGGTCATTCGTGATTACTCCTCAGTCATTGATCCGACTGTATCGATCATGATCTTGATTCGAAGATTAAGGATGTAGCTATGTTATGGCTTTCGCCGAACATTTAAAAAAAATCACTTCTCGTTGTACATCGTCGCGAAGATGGCTTACTTTCAAGATTTTTTTTTTTGGCAAATTTAAAAGTGAAATCGCCAATTCGGCCAAAGCCATGACACGGATTCATTCTTCATCTGTAAGAATCTTCATCGAAAACTCCGTTATCTTGAAAAATGAGGAAATGAGAGCCCAAATGCCGAGAGTCCATTCACGCGCGCCCGGCGAGGCCTAGTCAACGCCCTTAAGGTGCTTTCCTAGGCAATTCCACCAGTCCTGAAAACATCGTGAAAAAATGTGATATTAAACGGAATATCTCTGCCTGGGCACCGAAATCAATGAAACAAAATACGTCGCGCAATTCTATGTGCGACTCCGAACATGTACAGCCCAAAAAATGTTCGTTTTGCGCGAAAATAGAGAAGATATCCATGAAAAACGTTTCTAAAACCGTTTTTCATGGATATCTTCTCTATTTTCGCGCAAAACGAACATTTTTTGGGCTGTACATGTTCGGAGTCGCACATAGAATTGCGCGACGTATTTTGTTTCATTGATTTCGGTTCCCAGGCAGAGATATTCCGTTTAATATCACATTTTTTCACGATGTTTTCAGGACCAGTGGCGTAGCTAGCATGGGTGGCACCCGGTGCGGATATCGATGGTGTCACCCCAAGAATGAAACCAATAAAAATGCGAAGGACTTTAAGTATCATTTTATTTGAATAATACGAATTTTTGCGAGTTTTCATTTTTTTTTTTCGCGGTCGGGTGTCACCCCCAAGCAGGTGGCACCCGGTGCGGACCGCCCCCACCGCCCCCCTCTAGCTACGCCACTGTTCAGGACTGGTGGAATTGCCTAGGAAAGCACCTTAACCTCCAAGACTGCGAAAAAGGAGGGAAATGATGGCGCCACCATTACGATTGCCATGGTAAAATACAGTGTGGTTTTCGCTTCAGCATTATATTTTGGTATTGCTGTGGGAACAATACCCGTATCCCTCGAGTAAGAATACATATACTTACTGCAAGAATACTCGCTCAAAAATACTTTGTATCCTCGGAGGAAAAATACTTTTTTTTCAGTGTAGCAGAAGATAGGAGCGCGGGGCCCGCGCGCAGTGGTTCTCACGCGACGGCATGAATCACGGTCTTACAAACGTTATACGAATACTAAATTAGTTTTTCACGTGTGAGCAAATACGAGGGCCGTTTTCGACTTAAATTAACATTGTTGAAAAACATAAATTATAACAATATAAGTTGATTGGAAGAAGAAATAAGTTATCTTCGATTTTTTGCTACACAGAAAAAAAAGATAGCTTGAACCAAGATAGAAAATTTCTTCGAAATTTTTTTCTTGAACCAAAACAAAAATTTGTATTTGATTGGAGTGAAAAATTTTTTGGATCCAGAAATTATTTACTTCATGGAAGACATTATTTTCTTCGTCTGAAAAACTAATTCCTCAAACCAAGAAAAAACTTTCTTGGCACAAGAAATATTCTATTGGTTAGAGTTAGTTTTATTTTTGACTGAATAAATTTTTGTTTGGTAAAATAATATAATATAATATAATATAATATATATTTTAATATTTGGTTAAATAATTTCCTTTTTTAAGGCTATTATTTTTATGGTTCCAGAATATTCACTAATAAATACAAAAAATGATTAGTTCTTTGGAGACAAAAAGTTTATTATATCCAATTATAAGAATGAAATTGATAACAATATATTTTGATTATTCTGATAAGAAAACTACATGCATTATTCTCACACATGAAAGTAAATAAACTTACAATTTTCCAAAAAGCTTACAGCATTTATTATTTATTGAATAATAAATAATAAATTATTATGTATTATTATTGATTTTTGGAAATGACCCATACCGGATTTGACACTTCTCGGACTTGGCGCATACAATATTTTATGCGATCCGTTGTTTGAAGGTTCACTTTTTGGAAAATCGGTGTTATACTTACTTTAGTTTCTAAAATTACTGGTGTTATTGCGTTTTTCTGTATCAAAACATTTTGACTCAGCCATTTGACATTTTCAGACATTTTGTTTTATAAAGTGTGAACGTAGTCAAAAGTAACCTGACTATGTTTATTTTAATGAAACATATTCGTATTAATATAATCAAGTTATTCTACCATTTGATCAAGTATCAAAGATTTATTGGCTTAAGAATTTTTTTTCTTGATTCAAAATCGAAAAATTCAAGAAATTATTCTACTCCGTTCAAGAAATTCTTGGTGTTCATTCCCTCCATTGAAAAATTTCTTGGATGAAGAAAAGTTATCTTCAGTCAAGTAAACCTTTTTTTCTGTGTAGCGTTAAATCGACTATAACTCTCTTCCTGAGGGTGAGCAAACGACCAAACTTCGTATTTGAGAGATTCGAATAACTACCTGATGATTACCAATCATAGATATTGTTTAAACAATAACGATCGAGGACTTTGTTCTTAAGCGTGCGATCTTCTGCCAGCTTACGATCGGCTGTCACTTTTTTTCAGAGGGTGAGCAAACGATGAAACTTGACAGGATTGTTCGGAGAACTCCCCCGAACACATTCCGAGTCATTCGATTGTTTGCTCAGCCCCTGAAAAAAGCCAGGGGGTAGCAGAAGATAGAAATATCGGAATTTCGCGACTTCTGGCCCGAAACTTTTTTTCAGGGGGTGAGCAAACAATCGAATGACTCGGAATGTGTTCGGGGAAGTTTTCCGAGCAATCCTACCAAGTTTCGTCGTTTGCTCATCCTCTGAAAAAAAGTTTTGGGACAGAAGTCGCGAAATTCCGATATTTCTATCTTCTGCTACCCCCTGGCTTTTTTTCAGGGGGTGAGCAAACGATCAAATGACTCGGAATGTATTCGGGGGAGTTCTCCGAACAATCCTGCCAAGTTTCATCGTTTACTCACCTTCTAAAAAAAAGTTTCGGGCCAGAAATCGCGAAATTCCGATATTTCTATCTTCTGCTACCCCCTGGCATTTTTTCAGGGGGTGAGCAAACGATCGAATGACTCGGAATGTGTTCAGGGGAGTTTTCTGAGCAATCCTGCCAAGTTTCATCGTTTGCTCACCCTCTGAAAAAAAGTGACAGCCGATCGTAAGCTGGCAGAAAATCGCGCGCTCAAGAACAACGTCCTCGATCGTTATTGTTTAAACAATTTCTATGATTGGTAATCATCAGGTAGTCATTCGAAACTCTCAAATACGAAGTTTGGTCGTTTGCTCACCCTCCGGAAGAGAGTTATAGTCGATTTAAGGCTAGCAAAAAATCGAACATTATTTATTTCTTCTTCCAATCAACTTATATTGTTATAATTTATGTTTTTCAACAATGTTAATTTAAGTCGAAAACGGCCCTCGTGCTTGCTCACTCGTGAAAAACTAATTTACTATTCGTATAACGCTTGTAAGACCGTGATTTATGCCGTCGCCTGAGAACCACTGCGCGCGGGCCCCGCACTCCTATCTTCTGCTGGCTATTTTCTGCCAACTTCAGCTTCATAAATTAATGAAATCCCAAAAGGGCGTATCCGCAGAAAATAGTCCGTTTTTTTTTTTTTTTTTTTTTTTTTTTGTCAAAAGTCGATTTTGGCGAATACGCCCCGTTGGCAGGTCAGGGAATGGAGTTCATGGTCGCGGGCATTGCGTAGTTATTGAGAGATTGCACAATGCTCTGAGCAGTTTCATATTTTTTTTATAACCGTGGCCGTGGTCACGGTTCTGATGTAATGGAAGCAGTGTTTGCATACACGCCTACGTGCTGTTACGTGCACTCATTTCGACGAATCAGGTGTGCGAATACAGTATGTGAGAGCACTTATGATCATATCGGATAAGCACTTGTGATTTTTTAGATTAGTGATGTCTGCTTACTCATACAGATAATATAAAGTCCGTGCTGTGAGACGACTGTCGCAGAGACCAGTACTCATTTGAACAAGTCGATTGGAACCTATTATATAATCTGGCTTCTTAGCAATCAGATATACGAATTTCAGCCACGTGTGAGTGATTTTAATCAAGAAACTAGAGTGCGCTTATCATATTGAGCTGTAATTTCTAGGGGTATATGAAAACCCTCTAGCAGTTCATTACGGCTTTGGTTGATATTTAGGCTGTACAAAGTTCAATGTTCTCTCCACGGAAGGTTGAATATTTTAAAGGTGATTCACGGCGATAAGTGAATAATAAATGTCAGAAGCGAGTGTGAAGATTGAAAATGATTTCTAAGTATCTGTTGGTTGTACTCTCCTGCGCAATTTATTTCGTACAACATGCAGAAGGTGCCAGAATATTGGGACTTTTTTCCTTGCAAGGAACGAGTCATTTCGTGATGTTTCAAGAAGTGATGAAAGCCCTTGCCGATGCAGGACACCAAGTCGATGTCGTTAGCCATTTTCCGCAGAAAAAGCCGTACCCAAATTATACGGACATAATTAGTTTAAAAGGAACGCTTCACTCAGTACAAAACAACGTGTCATACGAATTGATGCAATCCTTCGGTGACGACAGGTCGTTGGAAGTAGTAATTGAATTGGCTGGAAATCAGCCTTGCAGGTTACTCGGATTGCCCGAGCTACAGAAGCTGATAAAAAGTCCTCCAACCGATCCGCCATATGATCTAGTCATTGCGGAGGTAAGTTATGGCTAGGACATAGGTAGAACTTTCATTGATAATGAATTATTGAAATTCACAATATGTTAAACTATAGTGGGGAAATAAATCTTTGGAAATTTTATTTATGCGCAGTTCTTCTTTGCGAGCTGTTACTTCGCCTTTGGACGGCACCTCAATGTTCCAGTCGTAACCCTTACCTCGGCAGCAATGGTACCTCAAGCCAACGCACCTCTTGGAAATCCCTTGAATACAGCCATCGTAGCTGAGATCCCAGATCGTCCGATTACTCCCATGAACTTCTGGCAACGATTCAAAAATACGCTCGGTACATTTTATATGACTGCACAAGTCACATATTATCTAAAGACACAGAATGAGATAGTGAAGCAGAACTTCGGCCCAGATATGCCTGATATCGAGCAGCTAGAACGAGAATTGTCTCTATGCTTGGTAAACTCTCATCCCATTTTCCATGGAGTCAGACCGTTCACTCCAGCTGTTGTTGAGGTTTCAGGCCTACACGTCCGGGATGATAACACACCGATTCCAACGGTAAATATCATGCAGTTGAAAGAAATTCAGTAGATACACTAGTTTAAAAAAAGAGTTGATTGAGTTCGTGTGACTGCTTCGAATCATAATCAGCGAACGCTCGACAGAGTCATCAAATACCTATAGTTAGCTCTAAATTCATCCTCTGTATCATTTCGATGCGGATCTGCAAAGTATAAGCACTAGTTGAATGTGTTTGTTGCTGAATGTTTGATAAAGTCAGAATCAGATCTTCACAAAACATGAGATAAAACCGAAAATATTGAATAGATTTTACAGTGTTAAATTGTATCGTTACGTGACACCATGATTATCTATCCATATCTGCTACTGATGCGCGATAAGATTATTGATTTATTTGTCATTGACGTGTTTGATTTCTGAACGCAACTTTAGTCGACGGATACGAAGTAAGGTTTTTAAGATTATTGAGTTTAGAGACGGATTATCGTGGCTCCAATTAGCTCGACGAACCACACACATGGTTGCCTTCAATTTTAATATTATATCATGGATATTTGACTATCAATTTGCAAAAATCAGGTGAAAATCACTTCACCTTCATGAATTTCGAGAGGACTAATGCCAATAAGTTGGGGTTGAGGTAACTGCAACTCTTATCCCTTGCTTGCATTTAGCAATGACAAATTGCAATGTCTAAAGTATTAGCATTACCCAATGTAGCTCATAACAATAAACCGATACTATGAGAATTTATCGATAAATTACAGGAATTACAAAAGTGGTTGGACGACAGCAAGAACGGATTCATCTACTTCTCCTTGGGCTCCATGGTAAAAATAGAGTCATTTCCGAAACTGATATTGGCCGAAATCTACTCAGCTTTTGCCAAAGTCGCACCAATCCGCATCTTGGCGAAGGTGGCCAGTCCGGAAGAATTACCACCTGGCCTACCGAAAAACGTACTGACACTAACTTGGGCGCCACAGGTGAAAATTTTAAGTGAGTGGGTAATTAAGAGCAGAAACAACAAATAAATAGCATCATATCAACGGGACGTGATGAATAAATCTGATTCTAGAGCACAAGAATATACGTGGATTCATAACGCACGGTGGTTTAATGGGGCTTCAGGAGGCTGTAACCTTTGCTGTTCCACTGATTGGGATGCCACTATTTGGGGATCAGATGGCCAGTATCAATGTTCTCGTTCAAAGGGAGATCGCCGTCTCTTTAAACTACAGGGAACTTACGGAAGATAAGATTGTTGCAGCAATAAACGCGATTGCTCATGATCCAAAATACAAGTGAGTTCACAGACTTGACGATATCGTTCAGTCTTCATATTTTGTGTCAAAGATTTTTATTCTAAACGCTTCAGTATCATTCTGAAACCAGATACCATGTGCAAGTGGGTACAGCTCACTCTCGTCGGCTTTAGACATTTTCAAAATGTATCCACATTTTTGGATTACCTATAGTAAAATATGTCAATCCTACTTTTTTGCTTATTGGACTTACAAGGCTCAAGTGACTCATTACACCTTGGTTGCATTGCATTGTAGAAACAATATGAATGCCATATCCAAGAGATTTCTGGATCGACCGAAGAGCGCACGTGACACGGCTGTCTTTTGGATCGAGTACATCCTGAGGCATGGTGGAGATAGTTTGCGATCACCAGCTGTGCACTTGGCATGGTGGCAGTTGGCCTTGCTGGATGTTTATGGCACCATACTGGCTGCGGTTCTTATAGTACTTTATTTACTCAAGCTACTCCTTTGCGCGATACTTGGTCGAATTTTTCACACCAACAGAGCGACACCACAATCTAAGAAACAAAATTGAAAAGGAAGTAGTGAATATGCGGGCAGATTATCCAAAGCTGATTAGTCCGAATGGATATTGTAGTATGATTCTAGAAAAATTAAATTCAATTTCAAACTCAAACGAGTTACAACTGCAACCAATAAAATAAGAGCGCAACATGAAAATAATGTCCCGTTATATAGGGCTAAGCAAAACTTACCAAATCGTATCCGAAGAAAGTTCAGATGCTCAACATTTCTGAACAATGTCCAATACTTGTAAATTTTATGTGTGCCTAATTAAAGTATTTACGCATGAAACTCATGTTTTCATACCTCTCTACAAATATATCGCTTCCTATATTGAACCCTCGTAATGGGATTAGGACTTCCTAACCGCGGCCGAGCTGGTTCCAGACTTCTAGATCCAAATTAAAAAATGATCGTTCGATGCTATATTCACATTGCCGAAAGCATTCTCACTCTAACGCATTCATTCTCCTACGGAGACTTTCTTCGCAACGCCATGGTGTGAAGAAAGATAGTGCAACCTCTCTACATGTTAACTTTCAGATAACGCTTCTGAATGTGTAATACTTCACACAATCACTTGCGGTCACTCATTTCCTTCTCCCCCTTCTCCCTCTCCTCCATATTCCATTTATACTTGAGCTAATCTGTGATTATATGACCTGTTTTCAACCCGTCAAACCTCTTTCTTGTAACATGGATTCGACTAATTATTGTGTAGGGCTTGATGCGAGCCATTCTCTCCCCAGTCCCTCTCTTCTGGGACCGGCTCCAGGGTCACGGCCACTACGTAGTTCTTGAAAGATTGAGGAATGCTCGAGGCAGTTTCATATTTTTCCTGAACCGTGTTGATCGTTGCGATCCAGACACGCGGCTAAACATTCTACTTACAAAATTGCTCAGTTATTTGCTTTTAACGGGCTGCCTAGATTATAATAGGACCTTCACCGCTGACGAAGCAGAGATTCGTTTATAACAAATACGTTACGACAGATAACTGGGTTATTGCATGAATGATCCAGTAATGCGAATTTCATCGCGTCTCTTATCAGTAGTGTCTAATTTTACTCCAGAATCTTTGAACCCACGCGTGATACGTTGAGCAAATTGGCGCTTGTATAATACAAATTATACCCACTGTGATGACTATATCACATCAATCGAGGTGAATAAATGCGGTAATTGACGTCACAATTATGATGTAATGAAGTCACTCTTGGCACACATACTCACATACTGTATAGTTTTCTCATTTTGACCAATCAGACGTACGAATGCACTGTGCGAGATCACGTGTGAGCTTGTGCACTAGGCTTCATTACCACGCAGCACTGGCGATATTTTAGATTAGTGATATTTACCCACTCATACGGAGAATATGAGTGACGTGCTGTGAGACGAGTGTCGCAGAGACCAGTACTCATTCGGACAAGTCCATCGGAATCTATAATCAATCAGATATACGAATTCTAGACACGTGGGAGCGGTTTCAATCAGCATAATAAAGCGAGTACTACGCTTACTATATTTAGCTATAACTGCCTGTGAAAGATAAGAGGCCTCTAGACTTGTGTATGTACAGATTTGGATGGTATCCATGCTGTACAAAGTTCCAAAATTGATTGAAGTCATGACCGCATAGGTTTGATATTGTGAAGGCGATAAGCGAATAATAAGTGTAAAAAGCAAGTATCAAAGTGTCAAGATTGAAAATGAGGTCTAAGTATCTGTTACTGGTACTCTCCTGTACAATCTATATTGCACATAATGCAGAAGGAGCCAGAATATTGGGACTTTTTCCCTTGCAAGGAAAGAGTCATTTCGCTATGTTTCAAGAGGTGATGAAGGACCTTGCTGATGCAGGACACCAAGTCGACGTTGTTAGCCATTTTCCGCAAAAGAAACCGTACCCGAATTATACGGAAATGATTAGTTTAGCAGGAAAGCTTCCGACAGTACTCAACAACGCGACATATGAAATGATGCTATCTTTCAATGGAGCGTCGCTGAAACTACTAGTTGAAATGGGTGGCAATATGCCCTGTGCCTTACTGGAATCACCTGAGCTACAAAATCTGATAAAAAGTCCTCCGACGGATCCCCCATATGATCTGGTCATCGCGGAGGTAAGTCATGGCTAGGACATTGGTGCAACTTTCATTTACAATAAATCGATACCTGCGCGGAATAACCGGCTATCTCAGAGTCCGCTTGAAAAAGCGGCTATCTCAGAGTCCGCTTGAAAAAGCGGCTATCTCAGAATCCATTCGGAAAAGCGGCCTGTGCCTATATTAATAATATAGGCTACAGTCGGTTTTTCGAATGGATTCTGAGATAGCCGCTTTTTCAAGCGGACTCTGAGATAGCCGCTTTTCCAAGCGGACTCTGAGATAGCCGGTTATTCCGCGCAGGTATCGAAATTGTGGAACACCCAAGTGTCGAACTATATAACAGGGAAATAAATCTTAATGAAATTTATCTATTCGCAGTTTTTTTTCGCAAACTGTTACTTTGCCTTCGGACGGCACCTCAATGTTCCAATCGTGGCCCTTAGCTCTTCAGCAATGATGTCCCATACCAACGAAGCTTTTGGGAATCCATTGAACCCAGCTATCGTATCCGAGATTGCAAGTCGCCCGGCTTTCGGAATGGACTTCTGGCAGCGATTTAAAAATGCGATCGCTATATTCTCCATGAACGCGCAAGTTCGATATTATTTGAGCGTGCAGAACGACATGGTGAAAAAGCACTTCGGCCCAGAAATGCCTGATATCGAACAGCTAGAACGAGGATTGTCTCTATTGCTGGTAAATTCTCATCCCATCTTCCATGGAGTCAGACCAATGACTCCAGCCGTCATTGAAGTTTCGGGTCTACACGTACGTGATGATAATACACCGATGCCGACGGTAAGTACGAGGCGTTCGAAAGAAAGTCAGTACACATACTAGTTTCAAAAAATCAATTAATCGGATGTGTGGCTGAACAATTGGCTCGGTGAACTACACAAATGGTTCTCTTCAACGTTGATATCATTGATATTCAACTGAGGGTCTGAAAAATCATGCGAATTCACAGCTATACCAATAATCTTCGAGGACTTACAATTAGTAAAACGAATAATATCGTTTTACTTCATACTTATACGACGAGTGATCAAAAGATTCAGTAAAGTCTCGCGCCAAGATACCTACTTGACTAATAAATTTTTCTTACACGCTCGAGTAGGCTGATTGTCTATCTGTAATGTCCAAGCGATAAGCGATTCATTCCGAGAATGTGGGAAAGCTGATACATTGTCATCTTTTGAATCGAACCGGCCAGTTCGTTGCGATTAATAATTTCGTAAAACTTATCGAAACAATTTTTGATCTGAAATTCGGTATAATTTGAACTGCGAAAATTGTTGAAACCAGCCTCGGTGTTCTTTGGAATAATAATAATTCATATCTATTCACTCGTTTATCGTACAAGCTCGAGCCTTGAGGTGATGAAATCATTTATCACATTGATACTGATTGTTGATAACGGTGTGAACGTGCAGAAGATTCTCAAGTCTGGATATGAGTGTAACTGGAAGCTTTCTCATTCTGCAGCCTTAGGAAATTGATGACTATATAATTATCTCAATACAAGCAATTATGTAAAGCATGGAAAAACATGCGTCATAGAATACGTTCTGTCACACCATTCGTAAATTCTATAGTGTATATGAACGTAGCAGAAGTGCATTGTCTGATCAGGATCGAAATCAAGATTCATGAAATCATTAGACAGAAAGACTACACGGATCTCTTTTCAAATACATGAAACCAAGTTGTTCAGAGTGTAACAGAAATTTTCTTCAATTTTTGTTCAATGACCGGTAAACAGAGCTGAATTTATTGATGTGTTACAGGATTTGCAAAAGTGGTTAGATGACAGCAAGAACGGATTCATCTTCTTCTCGTTGGGCTCTATGGTAAAGATAGAGTCATTTCCGAGATCAATTTTGGCCGAAATTTATGCAGCATTTGCCAAAGTCGCACCAATTCGTATATTGGCGAAAGTGGCGAGTCCAGAGGAATTGCCACCTGGTCTCCCGGACAACGTAATGACACTGACTTGGGCGCCACAGGTGCAAGTTTTGAGTAAGTCAGTAAATAAGAAGAGAAACAAAAATTAAATGACAACCTACCAACGGGAGGTGAAAAATGAATCTGATTTTAGAGCACAAGAATATACGTGGATTCTTCACGCACGGTGGTTTGATGGGACTTCAAGAGGCTGTGGCCTTCGCTGTTCCACTGATTGGGATGCCACTATTTGGGGATCAAATGGGCAACATAGATATTCTCGTTGATAGGGAGGTCGCCGTCTCTCTAAACCACAGGGACCTTAAGGCAGATAAGATTATTGCAGCAATAAATACAGTCGCTCTAGATCCAAAATACAAGTGAGTTCAAAGATCGGACAATATCGTTCAGCATTTATATTTTGTGTCACTGATTCTAATTCAACGCACTTGAATATCGTTATGAAAATCGATACCATCTCTAAGTGGCTATAACTTGGTCGCGTTGACTTAAGACATTTTCAAAAAGCATTCAATCAACTCATCACATCTTTTTTTAATCGCATTACAGAAAGAATATGAATGCGATATCGAAGCAATTTCTGGATCGACCGATTAAGGCTGGAGAAACGGCTGTCTTCTGGATCGAGTACATCCTGAGGCATGGTGGAGATAGTTTGCGATCACCAGCTGTGCACTTGGCATGGTGGCAGTTGGCCTTGCTGGATGTTTATGGCACCATACTAGCTGCAGTCCTAATCGTACTTTATATACTCAAGCTACTTCTTTCCGCGATACTTGGTCGAATCTTTCGCAAAAATAGAGCGTCACCTCCAACAAAAAAAAAAACGAAATTGAAAAAAGAAAAATGAATGTGCAAACAATTTATCCAAAGATTATCAGTCCGAATAGATATGGCAGTATGGAACTATAAAAATTATATAACAAATTTGAGAGCAAAAAAAAAAAAAAAAAAAAACGATTAGCGAATACAGCGAATGCAATTAGGTAGAGCCATGACAATCTTGAAATCACATACATGCAAAATTATTGGATCATGTTGATTGATAATCTTATGGCAAATATTGTTGGTCGGCGACGAATTTTCCTTCGCAAAGCGAACTGAAGAGCCTAGGAAGCTCTTGAGCAAAAGTTACTCAACCGTGTTCGGTAAGATTTTCGATTCTGAAAAAATTTTCTGAACAATTTTTAATGCTTGTATAGTTGTAACGTGTGCACAAATAAAGTAATTATGTTTATACTTCATACTCTACTATAATTATCGTGTAAGCTCATGATTTTATACTTTCTGATAGAGATATGTCACTGCTAGGTATATGTATATATATGTATACTACAGGCGTATGAAGGTTGGTGCAACCTTTCTACGCGTTCAAAAACAAATTTATATATATTCATCATGCTGAGTCTGGCTCTGGTAACTATTAACTATAATATTGACTGGGTGGAAAAACTTCCAATCCGACTTTGAAAACCAGAAATCGAATAACTAAACCATTTGATAATCGTACAGAAATCATAGCTCGACATACAGAAGAGAAAAAAACCGGCAGAAGCACTAAAAAGACTGAAATTCTCAAGTAAGATCGAACGATTTGTTCGTCAGAATAAAATAATCATTTTATCATTTTCCCTGATAAAAAACTATCACACATCGACATTATGTCACATAGCAAGCCTGTAGGCCTTGAAAATAAAAATATCAATCGAAGATAAGCCATCGTAATGCCTTCTTTGTCAGTCAAAATTGTTCCATTTCGAATGTCATGCTTCGAAAAATTCGCGAAGTTAGATCCGAAATCCGGGCATCGCATTAAAAAATTACATTTCTTTAAAATTTCATGTAGAAATTAAAGAATGAACTTTTCAATATTTGATAACGTATTTTGTATTGCTCGAACCCTGCACAATCGACTGCGGTAATGGATAGTTGCCATATATCGCTGTGTTCTACTATCTTGCACCAATATTCAAATGTGATGTTTTCTTTATCAAGCATAGAATATAGGCAACAATAAATGATCAATAGGAATCATCCTGTAATTACATGCACAAAATTTTGCTAATTATTGCATTTTTTTCACATTTACTGTCTAGTTTGTCCACTAAATGACGAGAGATATGAACAAATCTTAACACGTAATTGCTGAAGTCAATTGTCTGCGGCTGTGCACGCAGCTAGAATTTGTCATTTTATCAATAATCATCATTTATTTTTGTGGATAAAAAGCAGCTCTATCAAGTAGCAATATAATGCACGAAAATTTGCACATCACAATGAAATGAGCTTTGAATTACAGAAAATTATCTGACAGTGAGCTGGTTCGAAACAAATAACTAATCTGATCAGGTTGTTTCACTGAACAATCTCATGCCAAACAGATAACAGGTAGATTAACTTCTAGACGATGTACTACTCGTTAGGGTATTTCACAATAAGTAAGCCAGTACAAATATTGAAGAAGTGAATGCACACCACGTGCGTAATTCTCTGGTGTTCACATGCCCGAAGGGCTCTGGACAAAGGCCCAGGTCAAAGGCTTTCTTTGGACGTCTGAAAAAGTCCTGCTGAGAAGAATGACTAGGACTAATAGATAGAAGCGGGGATGTGATCGCTTTCGTGGATTCTCGTAAAATTGGACACGTAGAATGAAATCTACTTTTAGAATTCCCTCGAAATCATATCAATACGTCATCGGCATATCTCTGCTTGCTTTGACCAGACTAAGCAAAGCTCATTGAAAGATATGGATTCAACAGCGTTAACGATGACTTGACTGTTCAGCGGTATTGCCAATAACCTTGACGAACCGACTGGTACTTATTTGAACGTATCTCTTGTGATTTGGTAGTCACTACTCAACGAGTCGTACGCGAAAGTAGGGACGCATTTTTTAAAATATTCTGAATCAGGTAATCTAGACAATGTGCGATAACTAATTAATATATTCAGTTGTGGCATAAAATTGAATTATTACCGGTCTTCAGGGTGGTGAATAAAATAGCCTTTGTACAATCAAGGATAATCGTATAGGTAGTGCACCAAAAAAGCATTGATTGAAGGAAATCAAGGAGGACTGGAACTTGGTCAGCGTTGTTAACAAATAATATTTATATTGTGAAGGGGAGGAGAAATTGAAAATGAAGGGACTCGGCTTATTGTCGGTGCTATCCTGTGCAGTTTATCTCATAGAACATACCGAGGGGGCCCGAATATTGGGAATGTTCACGCAACATGAAAAGAGTCATTTCCTGATGTTCGAAGCGGTAATGAAGGGCCTTGCAGATGCGGGACACCAGGTCGATGTCGTTAGCCATTTCCCTCAAAAGAAACTGTATCCGAACTATACGGACATCATCAATTTGGAAGGAACGATTCCAATGCTAACTAATAACATAACGTTTGAAACGGTGCATGTATTCACTAAAGTATCGCTGAAAGATGCAGTTGACATGCTTGGAACTGACGTCTGTAAGTTGATGGAACTGCCCGAGCTACAGAAACTGATAAAAACTCCTCCAACAGATCCACCGTATGATCTTGTCCTCGCTGAGGTATAAGCTATAGCAGGATCATGAGCTGAATTAGCTGGCTACGAATGTTCATTTAATTTCTTCATTCGCAGTTCTTTTTGGCAAGCTGCTACTTCGCATTCGGACGACACCTGAATGTTCCAGTCGTGGCCTTCAGCTCTCTGCCACCAATATTCCATACCGGCGTAGTTTTTGGAAACCCATCAAACACAGCAATCGTAGCCGAATTCGATCGCCCAGCTACCTACATGAATTTCTGGCAGAGACTCAAGAACACGATTGGTGTTTTTTATTTTACCACACACGTCAGATATATTCTTAGCGAACAAAACGACATAGTAAAGAAGCACTTTGGCCCAGAGATGCCTGATATTGAAGAATTGGAACGAGAATTGTCTCTATATCTGGTAAACTCCCATCCCATTTTCCATGGAGTTAGACCGATGACTCCAGCCGTCGTGGAGATTGCTGGTGTACACGTACGTGACGACGACACACCAATCCCAACGGCAAGTACCACCTTCCAGCACCAAGGGTGCAAAAGCATCACGTCAAGGACAATAATTTTTCCAATGCTTCTAAAAATGCATTTTTCACTCGAAAAATAATATTGCGATCAGATTTTATTACAAAGTAGGTACAGAGAGTATTCAGAGGCAAATTTTCTCAGACAGTTCAAAAGTGTCCTAATTTCTAGTAGCATGTTGAGTAAAAATTGAAAACCGTCATCGAAGCTAACGCACTCGAAGAAAAATTCATTTTTAACTTTAATTGACGTGTAGAGTTAATTTGCAAACTGGGGAATATTTTTTATCATTTTTTTTTTTCGAAAACTTCTGACTGACCATTTTGTACCCACCAGTTGTGCGATAAAAATACCTGTCTACGGACACTAGGTTCACATAGTTCATCCCCTGAACACCATATGTCTGAAGTCTTACATGACATTTTTTTGACCTTACTAAAGAATTTATTAATAAATTACAGGAATTGAAAAAGTGGTTAGACGACAGCAAGAATGGATTCGTCTACTTCTCCTTGGGTTCAATGATGAAAGTAGAGTCATTTCCGAAAGCGATACTAGCAGAAATTTATGCAGCACTTGCCAACGTCGCACCACTACGCATTCTGATGAAAGTTGCAAATCCGAAGGAATTACCGCCTGGCCTTCCAGACAACGTACTGACATTGACTTGGGCTCCGCAGGTGCAAGTTTTGAGTGAGTTGGTGATTACCAGTAGAATCGAGAAACCGAAGTTAACTCAAAACCATCCCTAAAGATTGTGACGTCGCGGTTTTTTCCTCTGTCACTGACCTTTACCTTCCCGAATTCAATCGTCAATCTTATCTTCCGATTAGTAACACCATATCGACGCTTAATGATGGATAATCTCGATTTCAGAACACAAAAATATACGTGGATTCCTGACACACGGTGGTTTGATGGGACTCCAAGAGGCTGTAACTTTCGCTGTTCCACTGATTGGTCTTCCGCTATTTGGAGACCAAATTGGCAACATAGAAATTTGCGTAGAACGGGGAATTGCCATCTCACTAGACTACAAGAATCTCAAGGCAGATGAGATTGCTGCAGCAATAAATGCAGTTGCCAATGATCCAAAGTACAAGTGAGTTCAAAGACTTGTCAATATTGGTCAGCCTTTGTATTTTGTGTCAACGACTCTATGTGCTTGTGCAAAGTGGCTACAATTTAGTCTTGTCGACTTTAGACACTTTCAAAAATTATCCACATTCTTGTATTATCTCTTGAAATATGTCGAATCTGTTTTTTGGCCCTATCTGTTTACAAGCCTCAATTAACTCATCGTATCTTCTGTGTATTTCATCTTAGAAACAATATGAATGAAATATCCAAGCAATTTCTGGATCGACCGATGACTGCAAGAGATACAGCCGTTTTCTGGATCGAGTACATTCTGAGGCATGGTGGAGATGGTCTGCGATCACCAGCCGTGCACTTGACATGGTGGCAGTTAGCCTTGTTGGATGTTTATGGCAGTATATTAGTTGCGATCCTCATCGTACTTTATCTACTCAAGCTCCTCGTTTCCATGATACTACGTCGAATTTTTCACTCAGAGAGAGTGTTATCATCAGCCAAAAAACGTAATTGAAACAAGATGTACGTTCGGTTGCATATGAGGCATTCCATGCCAACTCGACCAGCCCGTGACCTCGACCTTTCCGATTTGGTCCGCCATTTTTTATATGGTTAATCCACCTCAAAAAGATACTCCAGATTTTTTTCAGATTTTTTCTATTATTAGGTTATTTTTAAATCGACTCGAAAGGTAAAAAAAGAACGCCCCTTCCAAAAAATCTGAAAAAATTCACAAAATTTCTAAAAAACATACCGAATTTTTTCATATTTATTCCAAGATGGAGAAATCGATAGATAGATTCGATAGGCTTTATATCGATAGGCTTTATATGGATAGCACTTCTATGGTATTGAAGGAATAAAATTTTGTTGATGTTCTTTCTATATTTCCGACTACATGCCCATCCCAGGGCGATAAGTCGTGAAAGGATAGAAGAAGAAGATGTTCTTTCTATATGTTTTTTGGCGCGCTGAATTCGAATCCAAAGATGGTTTTTACGTATCATGCTTTTACAGCTATTCGAATCAATTTTTCAATTTTTCATTCCAATGAAAAATAGCTGTAAAATCATGATACGTAAAAACCATCTTCGGATTCGAATTCAGCGCGCCAAAAAACATAGAAAGAATATCAAAAAATGTTTATTCCTTCAATACCATAGAAGTGCTATCCATAAAAAGCCTATCTATCGATTTCTCCATCTTGGAACAAATATGACAAAATTCGCTATGTTTTTTTAGAAATTTTGTGAATTTTTTCAGATTTTTTGGAAGGGGCGTTCTTTTTTTACCTTTCGAGTCGATTTAAAAATAACCTAATAATAGAAAAAATCTGAAAAAAATCTGGAGTATCTTTTTGAGGTGGATTAACCATATAAAAAATCGCGGACCAAATCGGAAAGGTCGAGGTCACGGGCTGGTCGAGTTGGCATGGAATGCCCCATATATTTCTGGGGCGACGTGAAATAAAATAACTGCAAAACTTGTAGATAAAGTTACTGCTTTGTCAATCTTTTGTAATCTTGAAACTGTCTAATCTACGATTAACACCCACTCTCTTATCAATGATTAACACCCACTCTTTATAATTGATTAAAAAACTATAAGATAAGGTATTCCTCGTCAACTCTGCTAACGTCTGACTCTGACCATCTCAGATTTGACCCATGTTTTTTTATATTCTTTTTCCAATTCTGAGAGACAGCCACACTTATTCAGATTTCTTCCACAAGCAGTTATTTGTTCATCAATCTACGCCGATGATTTTCAGCCGTACCTGATAAAGTGGAATTCATTTCTTTTTTTCTAATCCTTTGATCGATCTCAATGTTTTATCACTAATCAGTTACATTGGTTTGAACCGGTAATGAGTTACTGCTAACCGGATAAAAAAATTGTTACTTTCGCGTCATTTTATCAACTGAATTAGTGAAGCTTTGCATTACCTTGGTATTTCTTTATACAATAATTGTGTTGTAAAATATTCAGGAATGAATGACAGCTCGTGAAAAAAACCTGAAAAATGTGGGTATCTCCTATGAGTTGAAACAATGATTTAAAAAAATATTGATCAATTTTCACAATGAACGGCAGGCGTTATTATTTCATTCGTTATATTTATTCAACCAATCCCTCAGGGTTATCTTGATATAATTTTGACTTGTCATTGTCCATTTGCTCAATATATCGAGTTATCAGCGACGTATCAAATGCTATCTTGAATCTTAATTAGAAACTAGGCAATCTCTAAATCCATGTCTGCTTCATGCTATCTCAAATTCTATCTCGAAAATACATTTGTCTCAATATAAATTTCAAAATGTGCATACGGAATCAATCTTCGAAAACAGTTCAGTAATATTAAAAATAAATTGTATTAATAGTGAGCATGCTGATATTTTTCTGAAACCTTTGAAATCCAAATTTTATACCTTGAAAAATTGTCATTAGTTGTTACTTCGCTAAAGCTCTTTCAAAATGGACAATGAGATGACGATTTACTCGGAGTGATACTATTACGTCACGTAACATATATTTTTTTTCTTCTGACTGCTTGGGGTAAGTCGAATAAAAGATTATGATTCAATAGTGTCGACGATGACTTGCATGAAGGCATCGCGATATATGACGTCTACGTTAATTATCAGTCAACATGATTAGTACTTATTTAGATATCCCACTTGTGATCTGCCAGTTACTGCTTGAGGAGCCACATGGGGAGGTAGCGATCTGATGAGCACTGAGATTTCCCGAAAGCACTGAGTAGAATAACCTTAGAACGATCAAGAATAATCAAAGAAAATAAGAACGATTCAAAGATCGCAACTTGCTCATCGTTGTCAAGAAATAATATAAGTGTAGTCGCCAGTGAATATACTATTGGAAATGAAGCCTACGTGTAGTCTGCTGCTGGTGCTATCCTGCACAATCTATTTCGGACAACATGCAGAGGGAGCTAGAATATTGGGATTGTTCGCCTTACAAGGAAGGAGCCATTTCATTATGTTCGAAACGGTGATGAAGAGCCTCGCAGATGCGGGGCATCAGGTCGACGTTGTTAGTCATTTTCCACAGAAGAAACCGTACCCAAATTATACGGACGCAGTCAATTTAGACGGAACACTTATAAAAGTGGTCAACAGCATGACATATGAGTTAATGCAATCTTTCGATAGTGCGTCGTTGGAAATACTAGTTGAAATGACTGGAATTCAGCCCTGTGGCCTACTTGAATTGCCTGAGCTACAGAAGCTGATAAAAAGTCCTCCAACAGATCCGCCATATGATCTAGTCATCGCGGAAGTAAGTCATAGCTAGAACATCAGTTGAACTTTAATTTTTCAATAAATTATCGATACCCACGTGTTGAACTATACCCTAGCAGGGAAATAAATCTTGGTGAAATTTATTTTTTCGCAGTTCTTTTTCGCGAGCTGTTACTTTGCTTTTGGACGGCACCTCAATGTTCCAGTCGTGGCCCTTAGCTCTTCAGCAATGATGTCCCATACCTACGAAGCATTTGGAAATCCTTTAAACCCGGCCATCATATCCGAGATCACAGATCGCCCAGCTTCTCACATGAACTTCTGGCAACGATTCAAAAATACGTTTACTATACTTTACATGAACACGCAAGTCCGACATTATTTGCGCGTGCAGAACGACATGGTAAAAAAGAACTTCGGCCCAGAAATGCCTGATATCGAACAGCTAGAACGAGAATTGTCTCTATTCCTGGTAAATTCTCATCCCATTTTCCATGGAGTCAGACCGTTCACTCCAGCTGTTGTAGAGGTTTCAGGTCTGCACATTCGTAACGATAGCACACCAATCCCAACGGTAAGTACGATGTAAGTCCTGGAGATAAATCTAGTACGCGCATAGGGGAGCTAGGGGCTAGTTGTAACAATTTTTGGTAAAATGCTCATATTTTGAGATATTCTCAACATTTCTTGATTATGACTGATTTTATGGAAAGCGTACCTATTCATTCATCATATGCAAGAATATATCAATCGAAAGTTGGTTGACTTCAGCACAATAGACATATTTCCAAAACAAGTCGCCTGTTACAATTTGCCTCGTACTTAGGGTTGCCACCTCAGGCCGACTACTGACCCGGAGATGGGGAGGGGGGGGGGGGGGGGGGGGCAGAACGAGGAATACACAAATTTTAGCGCTTTTTATCCGAATGCAACCCTATATTTTTATACAAGTATTACATCACCTTTTTTATTAGTTATATGGAATAACCTCGTAATGAAGGAATATCGGTATGACTACCCTTACGGAAAAAACCCTTCAAGTTTGAGGGTGAACCTTCAATTTTCAAGGGGTTTCACCCTCTATTCTGGGGGTGAAAGCCCGAAATTTCAGGGTTTAACCTCCAATCTTCAGGGTAATACCTTCAATTCCTATGGATGAACCATCAATTAAAGGGTCAACTCTGAAAAGTTGATAGATCCACCCTGCAAATGGGGGTCAATATTGAAAATTGAGGGAAAACCACCAAGAATTGAGGAAATCCCTAAAAAATTGAGGGACAACCTCCAACAATTGAGGGATAACCCTGAGACGTTCCGGGACAACTCTGAAAATTGAGGGATGACCCTGAATAGTTAGGGGTCAACAGTGATGAGTGGCGGGTCACTTCAAAAGTCACTTCAAAAAGTCATTTTAAAAACCCTGAAGTTGAAGGGACCCCCATTTGACGTTCGTTCCTCAAGTTGAAGGTACCCCTCAATTCAGGGTTAAACCCCAAGTTGGGGGTACGAAATCACACTGAAAGTTGAGGGCTCAGTTGAGAGTAATATTTTGAGGGGTTTATTTCCGTAAGGGTAGGAAGTCTGATACCCAAGCGCTACGCCTGTGCCGCGTCAGTGGCGAAAATTTTATCTGTTATTACTGTTAACAGTGCAAATCATGTTTTGCGACTTACCGGCGTTAACAGCGGCTATAAAACTCAAAACTTCAATGGGTCATACGTTTCACCCGGAGATTTAGTTTTTAACCCGGAGTCCGGAGTAAAGTAGCCAAAACCCGGAGTCTCCGGGTCAAACCCGGAGAGGTGGCAGCCCTACTCGTACTTGGGGCAAGTTGTAACTGGCGTGGGGCAGGTAGTAACACTAAAAAAAAAACACTTCATTTGGAAGTATTTTGAGTTTTCTTCTTTTATTATTATTTTTCTTTTCTTTTTTCATTATTTTTTCTTTTACAATTTTTTTTTATTCATCTTTTTTTTATTTTTTATACTTATTTTTTTTTTTATTTTTTATTATTTTTCATTTTTTTTATTAATTTTTATTTTTTTAGATTTGAAATTTTTTTTCTTTTCTTTCATTCTATAGATTCCGTAAAGTAATCAGCGCATTAACATTTGAGGCAGAAAGTCTAGCCGCTCGAAGAAAATCGCAAGTTGCAGGTTGTAACACGCGTTACAACATGCCCCGCGATTTCGTTACAACTTGCCCCATCGCATGATTTAGGATATTTTCATTAATTAAACAAAAACCAAAGTAATTATCAAAAAAAATTAAGATATCACGTGAAAGCTGAATACATTGACTAAATGAAAAATCAAACGTATATGAAAAAAAAAAATCAATTAATACATCAAAAATCAAAGTTTACAAGACACATTTTTTTTCGCTACCTTGCCAAAATGACACGCCCACTCACGACCGCTCGCTGCAACGTCCCGCATGGCACTTACTGTACTTACGTAATAGCCCCCCTCATATGTATTGCGTATGATGTGTAACCCCATGAAAATATTTACAATCTACCGAGTAATTGAGCTGTTACTACTTACCCCTGTTACAACTAGCCCCTAACTCCCCTACGTCACAACAAGCGGTTCGATTCAATTCATGTAAGTAATTTGCGTTTTCGGCAGACACTGTGCTAAAAAACGTATAAATTACTTACAGATTTTGTTATCGAGCGCTGCAGAGTAACACATTACATAACAAAATTGATTTCACAATTACCGAGTGAAATAAAAAGTTGTCCAATCACAAAATCAGGCATCTGCAATCTCCTGGGTAGCCCAATCATTCGGAACTAATAAGCCGATTCGATGATTTATGTAATCTAATTACCGGATTGAACAAATTACAATGGGGATACTATAGAGCTTTTGTATGCCATTCGGAGTGGGCCATGATCTGAACCTTTAGCTTTACCGAATGTGACACATATCAAAAAGCCGATACTAAATAAGCGCATTTATTGATGAATTACAGGAACTGCTGAAGTGGTTAGATGACAGCACGAACGGATTTATCTACTTTTCATTAGGCTCCATGGTTAAATTGGAGTCTTTTCCAAAAGCGGCCCTGGCCGAGTTTTATGCAGCATTTACAAAAGTCGCACCTATCCGCATTTTGCTGAAAATAGCGAAACCAGAGGAATTACCACCTGGACTCCCAGACAACGTACTAACATTGACTTGGGCGCCACAGGTGCAGGTCTTAAGTAAGTGGGTTATCAAGAGCAAAGATGAAAAATAAATGACAACCTACCAACAGGAAGTGATGATGAATGAATTTCATTTCAGAACACAAAAATATACGTGGATTCATAACGCACGGTGGTTTGATGGGACTTCAGGAAGCAGTAGCCTTCGCTGTTCCACTGATTGGGATGCCACTATTTGGGGATCAAATGGGCAACATAGATATTCTCGTTAATAGGGAGATCGCCGTTTCTCTGGACTATAGACATCTCAAGGCAGATAAGATAGCTGCAGCAATAAACGCAGTCGCTCTAGATCCGAAATACAAGTGAGTTCACAGATTCGACCATTTCATTCAGTATTTATGATATGCGTCAATGATTGTTATTCCAAGTAGGGGAGAGTGGGGTAATTGCGGACGGCGGGTAATCCCGGACACCCCTATTTAAGGTACTTCGCGTTACCTGACCCCCCCTATGACTTTGTCACGTGACAGTCTATGCCACGCTCAGTGCCTGAAAAAAAAAACAAAGGCAGGCCACATACACTGCCAAAAATAAGGCTCACTATAGATTTTTGCTACGTTTGATGTAATATTACGATCCTAAATATTTGGGTAATGTGTCCATAATAATCACAACAAAATCTTGCCTACATTTTTTGCTGCTAAGGAGCATCATAAAGCATCGATATACCGTAGGAATTTTTAATCTGTTCATGGTGTACTTGTTTAGTTTACTTTATAGCCATTCTCTCTGTTTGGGGCAATTGCGGACATCGTCGTACGGGTAATTACGCACGAAGAATTAGGGGCGAGTGGGGTAATCACGGACGGCGGGTAATGGCGGACACGCCAGATTAACTTTTTTTTTTTTTTTTTCGTTTTTTTTGTAATTTTTTTTTTAATGGGATTTCGCTGTGATTCCGGTACTATTTAGACCTATGTCCGTGAGTACCCCACGCACCATCCGTAATTACCCCACGCGTTGTGGGGTAATTCCGGACACTAGCGTTTTGTTTTTTCGTTAAAATTTGATTCTATTTTGAAAATTTATCTACGTTGTTGATGAGAACGTGAAGTTGGTTAGTTTAAGTACACTTCTAGTGATATATAACATTCGTAACTTGATCTGGTTTTGTGTTATTTCAGTTCTCCCTTAAGTGTTCACAATTACCCTACTCTCCCCTACTGCAATATCATTCTGAAAACGAGTATTATCCACGAATGGCTGTAGCTTAGTCTCATCAACTTTATACAATTTCCAGAACTACCCACATTTCTGGATCCCCACGTAAAATATGTCAACCCCCTGCTTTCGGTCACATCGACTCACACGACTCAATTAACTCATTGCACCTTCTTTGGATCTTATTATAGAAACAATATGGTTGAAATATCAAAGCAATTTCTGGATCGACCCTCAAGTGCGCGGGACACCGCCGTCTTCTGGATCGAGTACATCCTGAAGCATGGTGGAGATGGCTTGCGATCACCAGCTGTACAATTAACATGGTGGCAGCTGGCCCTGCTGGACGTTTATGGCACCGTACTAGCTGCTGTACTTATCGTACTTTATTTACTCAAGCTAATCATTTTTACGATACTTGGTCGAATCTTCTACACAAACAAAGCGTTACCACCATCCAAAAAACAGAATTGAAAGAAAATAGCTAACTCGAAGCTGAATAATCTGAATACATATAGTATGGTAGAAAGCATGGTCGCAGCAACATGAAATGAAATTTCGAGTACAATAGTACATTATGTCACTAGACCGATTAAGTATTTTCCGACGAATTTGAGTTTATAATCCGAGCCGAAGGCGAGGATTATGATGAAATTCGTCAGAAAATACTTTTTGGGCCGTATGGCATACAGAATTTTATGTGTCCAGGCCAAAAACCGCGTTTAAACCGAGCGAAGCGAGGTTAAAATCGCGGTTTTACGGCCTATGACACATAAACGAATTATTGTAACTGCAAGCAATGTAATTGTACACGCAAAAAACAGTGCTGTCGAATTTACTCTGTGAGCAGTAAATATATGGACAGCACTTTTTTGCAGTAGAAATTATCACAATTGTGGTAACATTCACTCGTATAGACATTGAATTCCACTTGCTCCAATGTACCCAATACTAGAATTGTGATGATTTCTACTGGAAAAAAGTGCTGTCCATATATTCACTGCTCACAGAGTAAATTCTACAGCACTGCTTTTTGCGTGTAAAGGTTGATATCAGAGGACGGAAATAAATGGCCAAATGAGGCTCATGCCTATGCAACTCATAGATGCTCAGGAAATTCAGGCCCACTGAAATACCGGAGAAACCAGTTTGAATTTGTAAAATTTCGAACATTCCAATAATCTGTGAATCTTGATGCTTGAATAAAGTGATGATTTGCGGATGTTTCATATGACACTGTAATTATCGTATTAATGCATGTTTTACACTTTCATAATGGATATTTTTCTGGAAAGTATAGGACAAGCTTTTTTCGGATTGAGTAGCGGATTTAAGAAGCTACTAATGAATTTGCTTCGAGTTATCAGTTTACGGGAAGACTAACCTGTTATCAGAAGATAAACACATTTTGCGTAACTTCTTCGAATAGATTAGACTCAACTCGAATTTTGACACTTCTTATCTCTTTGACTTTCCAACATACATATCGGGGCAAAGCCTTATTGTGGGGTAGGAGTCCCGTGACGTTTTATATTGGTTTTGATACCTGACTCTTTATTTTTTCATAACCCATCCCCTGAGAAGTTCAATCATCCCAAAGTATATACCGCCACATCCAAACTATTGAAGGTAGGAGGACTGCCAGGGTGACATCATGCTAGTTAGTAGTCCATGAGACGCACTGTTATCAGATCACCGTATACATGCAGAACATGTCTCATTACTTCCATCTCTAGTTCCGCACGAAACTTGAAACCTATTCTCTCACTTCGAGATCCTCGTGAAAAAAATCGATAAAATTTCATGCAGACAACTTTAACGACAACACAGTGTGTTTTCAGCACTGCAAACCTAAAGGTCCATTCGTTCCATTATGAATGGTATTATTTCATACCCGAATTATTTTATAACACAATGAAAACTTATCAGCTCCTTTCAACATGGAAGTTTAAACTCTCCAGTCTATGATCAGAACGAGTATGTCGACAGCTCCGCGGAATAACCAGCGATCTCAGAAGTCTCTTGAAAATGAAGCTATATCAAATTTTACTTGAAAGAGCAGCTATCTCAAGTTTTCCCAGCAAATCTTTGCTAGAAAAACTTGGTATTTGTAATTGTATTTGTTTTATTCATTATGCCGGGGCGCACACCGGGCCTAATAGCCCATCTACAACCAGTGAAGGAGTTAGCGTAGCAATTCGTACGATGCATCGGTATGGCAAACACAGTTGATAAATTTGCGTCCAGAAGTCTTACTGACCGCCGTAGGTCGGGATCCGGATCCACAATCAGCTCGCAAAGGTACACGGGAGAAGACAACGGGAGAACTTGGTATAGCTGCTTTTTCAAGCAGAATGTGAGATAGCTGCTTTTTCAAGCAACTTCTGAGACAGCTGGTTATGCCGCGGATCCGTCGATGTTATGTCTTGATTGCAACTATAACTATATATTCTGTGCGATAAAGAAACATGCACGTGTAGAACGCTTACATGAAACCAATCCCGTATCTATAGATAACACGTGTTACACAAAGTGACATCATCACCGCATCTGAAATAACTATCACTCCCTCCCGCGGTCTACTCCGGCAAGCAAGACCCAGTTGAATCAAACAGGTTTGATGTTGACTCGCATGTGTTGTGGGTCAGTTGCGGGGATCCGTACTCGCAAAGATAAATAGTGGACAGAGCAATTAGTAGTTAACCAGAGTCATACCGACTAGCACGTATATAGTCAAAGATCTATACGAGGCAGTAGCGTGGTCTTATCAAAATCATTACAATCAGTTGATCCGAACAATGTGATATTAGTGATCGATATTCAGCTGTAGCACAAATATGAACTATTACAATTTTGCCGAGCGGTAACGGACTAGCGTTCGTACATTCAAGGATACTCGCCACGCCCCTAATCAATCATTGACTCAAGAGGATAAAGAAGGAGTCAAAGATCGCAGCTTGGTCATTATTGTTAACAAATAATATTTCCACCGTTCCGAGAAAGCGACATTGAAAATGAAGGCACAGTGTTTGTTGTGGTTGATATCCTGCGCAGTATTTTTCGTGGAACATATCGAGGGAGCCCGAATATTGGGAATGTTTCCCTTACATGGAAGAAGTCATTTCATCATGTCCGAAGCGGTAATGAAGGGCCTTGCAGATGCGGGACACCAAGTCGACGTCGTTAGCCATTTTCCACAAAAGAAACCGTATGCAAATTATACGGACATCATCAATTTAGCAGGAACACTTCCGAAGATAAGTGATACCATGACATTTGAATCAGTTACATCTTTCTCTTTGGCGACGGGGAAAAAGATGTTTGATCTGATTGGAAATGACATCTGTAACTTACTGGAATTGCCTGAGCTACAGAAGCTGATAAAAAGTCCTCCGAAAAATCCGCCATATGATCTGGTCATAGTTGAGGTAAGATTTGGCAAAGTTAAACCTTTTTTTTTTTTTTAGATAAATTTAAAAAGTGCACGAGTGATACTAGAGCAAGAAGATAAATCTTTAAAAAATTTATTCATTCGCAGTTCTTTTTCGCGAGCTGTTACTTTGCTTTTGGACGGCACCTTAATGTTCCAGTCGTGGCCTTGAGCTCTGCATCAGCAATGTTCCATGCGAACCTAGCTTTCGGGAATCCAGGAAACCCAGCCATCGTATCCCAATTCGGAGATCGCCCAGCTACTTACATGAACTTCTGGCAGAGACTCACAAACACGCTCGGTGTATATAGTACCTACGCATTGATCAAATATTATATTGGCACGCAGAATGACATAGTGAAAAAGCACTTCGGCCCGGACATGCCTGACATCGATGAATTGGAACGAGAATTGTCTTTATATTTGGTAAATTCCCACTACATTTTTCATGGAATTAGACCGTTGACTCCAGCCGTCGTGGAGGTCTCAGGTCTGCACGTACGTGACGATGGAACACCGATTCCAACAGTAAGTACCTACGATACGAGAAATCTTGAGACTATATTCGATGTAGACGAAACCCATATTTCTCATTGCATATTCTTATCGCTGACATTGTGCCATTTCTGAACCGATACCTGAGAGCCCGGGTCTGGGGTGTGATAATTATTCTAATCCGATGTGGCTGATAATAGGAGACCAAGACTCATGACTAAAGTATTTCGTAACGAATTACAGGAATTGAAAAAGTGGTTAGACGACAGCAAGAACGGATTCATCTACTTTACGTTGGGCTCAATGGTGAAAATAGAATCACTTCCAAAAGCAACCCTTGCCGAAATTTACGCAGCGTTTGCTCAAATAGCACCAATCCGAATTGTGATGAAGGTAGAAAATCCAGAGGAATTACCGCCCGGCCTTCCAGACAACGTACTGACATTGACCTGGGCGCCACAGATACAGCTTTTGAGTGAGTTGGTGATTTACATTAGAATCGAAGAATCAAAGTTAACTTAAGACCATTGCCAAGGATATTCAATCCTGCATTTTATTTTCGCATTGGTAACACCCTCTTGATGACGGGAAATGATGAACAATCTTGATTTCAGAACACAAAAATATACGTGGATTCCTGACTCATGGTGGTCTGATGGGACTTCAGGAAGCTGTAACCTTCGCTGTCCCACTGATTGGGATTCCACTATTTGGTGACCAGCCGGGTAACATACAAATTTGTGAGGAAAGGGGAATCGCCGTGTCTCTGGACTACACAAATTTGAAGACAGATAAGATTGTTGCAGCAATAAATGCAGTCACCTATGATCCAAAGTATAAGTGAGTTTGAGAACCACATGCAGCCTTCGTTTTTTGGGTGAAGTAGTTTTAAGTAGCCTTCTTTGAGGACTTGACTCAATGTCGTCGATTGAGAACGGTTTTAACTATCATATTACACTTATTTTTTTACTTTATCTACGTACAAGCCATATTCAACTGATTACACCTTCTTGGGATCTCGTTGTAGGAAAAATATGAATACGATATCAAAGCAATTTCTTGATCGACCAGCAAATGCGCGAGACACAGCCGTCTTTTGGATCGAGTACATTCTGAAGCACGGGGGAGATGGGTTGCGATCTCCAGCGGTAAAATTGACGTGGTGGCAACTGTCCTTGCTGGATGTTTATGGCAGCATAATAGCTGGAGTCTTGGTCGTACTTTACTTACTCAAGTTACTTCTTGCTACGATACTTGGCCGACTTTTCTACACTGACAAAGCATTGCCAGCGTCCAAGAAACGAAATTAAAATGAAAGAGAAATATATATAAAAAAATAGATGTGTTTTTTTATTTTTGCAATACATATACCTACCTATTCTCGTGTTTAGAAAATGTTTTGCGGCAGACTGTATACCGATATTCACAGTTGTTGAATAGGTCTGATAGTATTCAGTGATGATATTCAATAATCTTGGAACATAATTCTTAAAGATAACGCCAAAATGATACCGTGCGTTTTCGTTGAAGCGCGACATACCTACATCCAAAGATAATCGAACGTACGCCGTATTATATGCAGCTGAGTGTACATGTCATGTATAATATTTCATTGATGTTAATATAGTTCACACAGTATAATGATCGTATAAACTCATGTTTTCAAAGTTTCTTGACTTGTTGACAAACGAATTTACGAAGCGGAAAATGAAAAAAGGTTTGAATCACCAAAGTCTGTGACGTATCATTGCAGCCGATTTTTTACAGAATGATGTGCAACCGAATTCGAGACTCCCTTAAGAACATGGTGAAAAAAAATGATTAAAAACATGATAACCGTTCGAGAAAAGCAGTTGGTCCATGCTCATACTTTAATAAAAATGCTCATTTCATTTCAACGAAATACGTACACAAAGTATTACTTCGAATGAAACAAGCATTCGTTTGACTGTGTGGCAATGTAAGAATTCGTTTGAGTCGAACATTATTCGTTTAAATCAAGCAAAATTTTCTCTGAGTGCTGAATATTTTTCTTTTCTTTTTTTTTTTCTTTTACTATGAGTTAACTCATTAGAAATACTAAACGGATGACGCTAATTATTCTAGAGTATCCCAAGGATAGTATCGAAGCGAGATACCATCCGAGGCCACTACGGGCGCTAGCGACAAATCAAGCGGTTCTCATCTAGATTCGCATTTACCGAAAATATGCGTAGCCTTGAACCGGTCAACATCAAACACGTTCAGTGTTTGTACATATAACTACAGTATTATAATATAATTATCATATATTCGATTCTCTATAGCTAATTGTGAAATTATACTTCTTTAGACCCATATGATAGGGGACTTTTTTGTTTGTTCATATGTCGAAAATACATTTCGATTTTTCAAATATTGTTCCTTCGGTATTTTTCAGCTTTACTTTTTCCGGTAATCAAACCTCCATCTTCTAATAGCGCTCAAAAATTTTGTTACATATAATTAGATTTTACTGAATTTTTTCAGATTTTAGAAAATGGGTGTTTTTTTTTTAACTTCGAAATTCGTATCTCAGATACGGACGCTTCAAAAAATATGTAAAAAATTGTGTATGCATTTTTTGACGAATAGTTTGAAATAACAAATTATTAAGCAGATCTAAAATGTCACCGTCAGATCTTGATCGAGATGTCATGGAATGCCCCATATATAATACGCTTTACCGAATTAGGCCATACTATGCCACGAATCTTTCCTATCTTTGGACTAGCTGCCAGACCTATCAGATGATAATAATTGAGCAGTGTTCACGATGACGTGGATGTTTTGCGGTGATACATCTGTACACGATAAATCGTCGGCTGGGAGGAAGAAGGTGCTATCCCAGCCTCGCCGTGAAGAAGGTGCTATCTCAGATTTGACTTGAAGAAGGTGCTATCTCAGTTTTGACTTGAAGAAGGTGCTATCTCAGCTTCGCCGTGAAAAAGGTGCTATCTCAGATTTGATTTGAAGAAGGTGCTATCTCCATATACAATTATACGGCTCACGTGCAAGTCAGATATTATCTGAATGCACAGAATGACATAGTGAAGAAGCACTTCGGCCCGGAAATGCCTGAAATCGAAGTGCTGGAACGAGACTTATCTCTATATCTCGTAAACTCTCATCCCATTTTTCATGGAGTCAGACCAATGACTCCAGCAGTCATAGAGGTTTCAGGGCTACACGTGCGCAACGACGATACACCGCTTCCAACAGTAAGTACGATATGAGGAGTATTGGAACACTCGGTATACACGCTCATTTAAAAAAGTCAATCCTCTGAACTCACGTGACTGTTGTCAATTTCTGGCATGTAGGTAGTATCCCGAATCATACATACACTTGCCGCGAGCTATGCAGGAACTTTGAAGTACGTATGTATAGTTAGATACAAATCCATGGTGTTCTTCATATCAATGCGATCCTTCAAAGTATATTGGCTATATTTCATTGAGTAGTGACTCTATCGTTCGAAGCCTATTAATTCATACCATATGTGAATTTATCGGACCAGTCGAACCAAATTTTTAAGTCTTCTAACTGAAGCTGACCTCTATATAGAGCGTGCAATCTTCAGATAGACCGAAAAAAACGGAAGTGCATCACAATTATTTTTTCAAGTAAAAATTCCTTCAGCCCGGGTTTGAACCGGGACCTCCGCATTTGTACTGCGACGCCTTGTCCAATTAGACCACTGAAGGACTGGAGGAATCTTTACTTGAAATTCATGTTATTGTCATTGACCTTCTTAGTCCCAGGTCTGTGTTTATTTCATTGAGTAGTGACTCTATCGTTCGAAGCCTATTAATTCATACCTTATGTGAATTTATCGGACCAGTCGAACCAAATTTTTAAGTCTTCTAACTGAAGCTGACCTCTATATAGAGCGTGCGTGCTTCACCCGGGCTGAAGGAATTTTTACTTGAAAAAATAATTGTGATGCACTTCCGTTTTTTTCGGTCTATCTGAAGATTGCACGCTCTATATAGAGGTCAGCTTCAGTTAGAAGACTTAAAAATTTGGTTCGACTGGCCCGATAAATTCACATATGGTATATATTGGCTATAGTTACGTATACAGACCACTTCCAGAAAAAATACGGGCTCCGCGAAATTACAGCTGTAATTGACGCATGTGAAATAGAGCTGATAATTCTATTTAGGATTTTTTATCAGTTTTTGTAACGCGGGAAATTAATTAATGATTTACAGGAATTGCAAAATTGGTTAGACGACAGCAAGAATGGATTCATCTACTTCTCACTGGGTTCAATGATGAAAGTAGAGTCATTTCCGAAACCGATCCTGGCTGAAATTTATCCAGCACTTGCCAACGTCGCACCACTACGCATTTTGATGAAAGTTGCAAGTCTGAAGGAATTACCGCCTGGCCTCCCGGACAATGTACTGACATTGACTTGGGCTCCGCAGGTGCAAGTTTTGAGTGAGTTGGTTGATTACCAGTAAAATCGAGAAACCGAAGTCAACTCTAAGCCACTCCTAGATATTGTAACGTCGCGGTTTAATCCTCCGTTACTGACCTTCGCCTTCCTCAATCCAATCGTCAATTTTATCTTTCGGTAAGTAACACCATATCGACACTTAATGCTGAATCATCTCGATTTCAGAACACAAAAATATACGTGGATTCCTGACACACGGTGGCTTGATGGGACTCCAAGAGGCTGTAACCTTCGCTGTTCCACTGATTGGTCTTCCGCTATTTGCAGACCAACCGGGCAACATAGAAATCTGCGTAGAAAGGGGAATCGCCGTCTCACTGGACTACAAGAATCTCAAGGCAGATAAGATTGCTGCAGCAATAAACGCAGTTGCCAATGATCCAAAATATAAGTGAGTTCAAAGACTTGTCAATATTGGTCAGCCTTTATATTTTGTGTCAATGACTCTATGTTAAAGTGCTTGTGCAAAGTGGCTCCAACTTAGTCTTGTCGACTTTAGACACTTTTAAAAACTATTCGCATTTTTTTATTATCTCTTGCAATATGTCGAATCTGCTTTTCGGCTCTATCTGCTTAGAAGCCTGAACTAACTCATCGTACCTTCTTTGTATTTCATCATAGAAATAATATGGATGAAATATCCAAGCAATTTTTGGATCGACCCTTGAACGCGCGAGATACAGCCGTCTTCTGGATCGAGTACATCCTGAGGCACGGTGGAGATGGCTTGCGATCACCAGCCATGCACTTGACATGGTGACAGCTGGCCCTGCTAGATGTTTATGGCAGCATAATAGCTGCAGTTCTTATCGTACTTTATATTCTCAAGCTACTTTTTTCCACGATACTGAGTAAAATCTTATATGCAAGTAAAAAGTTACCACCGTCTAAAAAAGGAAATTGAAAAAATATATATCTCTGCCTTACAACATCTGCCTTCGCTATGCTCCCATTTACTCGAACTTTAGAGCGAAATATCATGGGGCCACTTTTATTCTACGAATAGAAGTATTGTGAATTTCAATTTTGATTTTGTCTCGAAGATAATTGAGTACCTGGGTGCAAGAACAACCTGAGTCGACTCAGGTTTTGACACCGAACCGTTGATTGAAGTTTAAAAACTGAATCGAATCCACGAACAAAATCACAATGGACTTTGGACTTTGTAGACTACTCATTTTGAAGGGCGATTCTTCAGGAATACGAAGCCCATTTCGTTTTTGCACTTGAATGGATAGGAATCTTCATAATAAATAAAACACGCGCGTTGGCTTAGATCGTTCTTGCTAAAAACGAAATTTCTTGTGAATATTCGGTCCGTCTCGACACTTACGACTTGAATTTTGTTACTTTTCATATCGAAACACCTATTTTACGCAGTCTTTAAAAATTTGAACCAACCAGTGAAATAATAAATGAGACAGGAAATTAAAATAATGTTTTTTTTTTCGAACAATACACCAATCTTTGCAATTAATTAAATAAATAATATTACATAAGGCATATTTTCGGAAATATAAAAAAAAGGGATTGATGAGCTCTCAATATATATAGGGGAGGGTGGGGTAAAATGGACCGTAGGGCGAAATGGACAATTTGACAATTAAAAAACTTGAGTATGAAAATGAACTTTTTTGCCCCAAGGGGTCCATTTTTCCCGGCTGGTTCATTTTGCCCCACCCTAAATACCAACTTGAGGAGTGAAGTATGGCAACCTTCAGACAAAAATAAAAGAAAAAAATTGTCCCCAAATATTAGACCCACCAATCGAATGTCGAAAAAAAAAAAAATCGCAAAATCCCATGTTATTTAAACGGGAAACTTCGAACCTCTTTAGGCACCGGTTAGAATTTTTTTTTAAATTTGATATTCCCTTACGGAAAAAACCCCTCAAAATATCACCCTCAACTGAGCCCTCAACTTTCAGGGTGATTTCGTACCCCCAACTTGGGGGTTAGCCCTGAATTGAGGGGAACCTTCAACTTGAGGAACAACCGTCAAATGGGGGTCCCTTCAACTTCAGCACTGAGAAAAAAGTATTTTTCCTATTAAAATACCAAGTATTACCGAGCGAGTTTAGTTGTAGTCAAAATACGTTTTGTTCTCAGCAAAATACCGGTTATGAGAATAGTACGCTGCGTCGCCGTACGTATAGTTCTGAGCAAAATACAATGTATTGTTAGTAGAGCAATACCAAGTTTTGTTCTCAGAACAAGACATATTGTCAGTGGAAAAATACAGTTTTCTCAGTGAGGGTTTTTGAGGTGACTTTTTGAAGTGACTTTTGAAGTGACCACTCATCAGGGTTGACCCCTAACTATTCAGGGTCATCCCTCAATTTTCAGAGTTGTCCCAGAACGTTTCAGGGTTATCCCTCAATCGTTGGAGGTTGTCGCTCAATGTTTAAGGGATATTCCTCAATTCTTGGGGGTTTTCCCTCAATTTTCAGTATTGACCCCTAACTATTCAGGGTTATCCTTCAATTGTTGGAGGTTGTCCTTCAATGTTTGAGGGACATTTCACAATTCTTGGGGGTTTTCCCTCAATTTTCAGGGTTGCCCTTACGGAAAATACACTCCAAGTTTGAGGGTGAACCTTCAATTTTCAAGGTTTCACCTTCAATTCTAGGGGTGAAACCCTGAAATTTCAGGGTTCAACCTCCAATATTCAGGGTAATACCTTCAATTCCTATGGATGAACCATCAATTGAAGGGTCAACCGTGAAAAGTTAGTGGATCAACCCTAAAAATTGAGGGAAAACCCCCAAGAATTGTGGAATGTCCCTCAAACATTAAGGGACAACCTCCAACAATTGAAGGATAACCCTGAATAGTTGGGGGTCAATACTGAAAATTGAGGGAAAACCCCCAAGAATTGAGGAATATTTCTCAAACATTGAGCGACAACCTCCAACAAATGAGGGATAACCCTGAAACGTTCTGGGACAACTCTGAAAATTTAGGAATGACCCTGATGAGTGGCGGGTCACTTCAAAAGTCACTTCAAAAAGTCACCTCAAGAACCCTGAAGTTGAAGGGACCCCCATTTGACGGTTGTTCCTCAAGTTGAAGGTACCCCTCAATTCAGGGTTAACCCCCAAGTTGGGGGTACGAAATCACCCTGAAAGTTGAGGGCTCAGTTGAGGGTGATATTTTGAGGGGTTTTTTCCGTAAGGGTGATCCACCAACTTTTCACGGTTGACCCTTCAATTGATGGATCATCCATAGGAATTAAAGGTATTACACTGAATATTGGAGGTTGAACCCTGAAATTTCCGGATTTCACCCCGAGAATTGAGAGTGAAACCTTGAAAATTGAAGGTTCACCCTCAAACTTGAAGGGTTTTTTCCGTAAGGGTTCGAAGACAATTTTCTCGAATTTCTTTTCTGAATGTTGCCACGCTTCACTCCTCAAGTTCATATTTAAGGACCACTCTAATAAATATATATAGGGTAAGTCCGGTATAGTTGCCCCACGTTAGGAAAAAGTTGAAAATTTTGAGTATTCAGTATTATTATATTTATATTTTTTTTTACACAAAATGGACATTCAATCTTCAGAAAAGTATTATATTCAGTAACTCAGTAACTGCCACTGACCTGATTTCGCCAGGCTGCCGAATGAGCGAGCACTATGCTTCAACGGACTCACGCGCTCTATGCAATAACAACCTAAGTAGTAGCGTTAGGTTCTTCTTACATAGATCGCGCGTGTCACTGTGTACTTAAAAAATACTTTTTACAAAAATGAGACATCCAACAAACCTGAAACTCACAGGGTAGGTAGTTGGGATGTTGAACAACGCGAAAATGATGGTGGGAGCGAAAACGACCCAAGTCGACTTAGGTTGTTCTTGCACCCATGTACTGATTATTATACAGGGTGTCCCAGAACTAAGTGCAATAAATGATAGGGGTAATAGAGGGGGCCGAGCTGAGTAAATTGACCCGAAGAACATGTGGCCTCCGAGTCCGCGTTCGCGAGATACGATCGGTTAAAAAAACGCATTAGGCGCCGGCATGTAGGCAACCGCGGACACAGCAGGCAGCGGTTAGCAGTCGTTTTGATAAGCGCGATCTTTCTAAAGCGAGTCATAACACTTTTGAATTCGAAAATTTCAAACAAAAATACTTTGGATATGAAATATTATTATGGAAATAAGTAATATGTTGTTGTATTTGGTGGAAAATCAATGTCGAAAGTGTTTCTGTTTGAAATTTTCGAATTCAAAAGTGTTATTACTCGTATCAGAAAGATCGCGCTTATCAAAAAGACTGCGAACCGCTGCCTGCTGTGTCCGTGGTTGCCTACATGCCGGCGCCCAACGCGATTTTTTTAACCGGTCGTATCTCGCGAACGCTGACTCGGAGACCACATGTTCTTCAGGTCAATTTACTCAGCTCGACCCCCTCTATTACCCCTAACATTTATTGCACTTAGTTCTGGGACACCCTGTATATCGTCGGCTGGGAGGAAGAAGGTGCTATTTCAGCTTCGTCGTGAAGAAGGTGCTATCTCAGATTTGTCTTGAAGAAGGTGCTATCTCACTTTTGCCGTGAAAAAGGTGCTATCTCAGATTTGATTTGAAGAAGGTGCTATCTCAGATTTGATTTGAAGAAGGTGCTATCTCCGTATAATTGTATATGGAGATAGCACCTTCTTCAAATCAAATCTGAGATAGCATCTTTTTCACGGCGAAGCTGAGATAGCACCTTTTTCAAGTCATGACTGAGATAGCACCTTCTTCAAGTCAAATCTGCAGAGATGGGCATTATTTGAAATAAAACCATTTCAAATGGAAATGCAAAATGCAAAATAGGTATTTTCCATTTTCAATTGAAATGCATTTTTTTCTACACCCATTTCCATTTCCATTTGAAATGGTATTTTTGTATGCATTTTCCATTTTAAATACTTTTTGAACAAAAATTTCGAAAAAAATGAAATTCGGTTATCGTTTAAGCGTTGACTGAATATTCTAAAGACGGTTCACCTTATGGGACTTTGTGAACCGGCAAAGTGGGCTCGAAGTGGGCTTGGGGATTGAAGAGTGCCCGAAGTTACCGACTGAAATAGCATTGCAGTATATCTATAGTGTACGAATATAAAAAAAAAACCATTTTGCATTTTGAAAATACCTATTTCCTATTTTATATTTCAAATGCATTTCGAAATCGCCATTTACATTTTGTATTCCAAATGGAAAAACTTCACACCCATTTCCATTTTCCATTTAAATGGTTTTAGGTACCCATTTTGCCCATCTCTGCAAATCTGAGATAGCACCTTCTTCACGGCGAAGCTGAGGTAGCACCTTCTTCCTCGCAGCCGACGATATAATTCATGCAGTGGCACATGGCGCTATTCCAGCCCAGATAGCCAAACAAAGGCAAGAAGAAGAAGAAGATAATTGATGCACTTTGATACAAAAGTCTCATTCAATCCGATAATTGAAGCGGATCGGCTTTCGTCTGTTCGTTCCTGAATAACAGTTCGAATATTAGGTAATTTGAATCGAATTTGTACCAAATAAGAATCATTATAAAATACTAAATAATCTCGTAATTAATAAATCAAGGCCAGCCTTTGAGGGCAAACACGTTACTGTGCACGTGAATACTCCTACTCCAAGTCAACGAAATTTGCCAATCTGTATTCCGAAATGATAAAAATAATGATGACAAGTCATGAATCATTAGTATTGACCATGACTTGCTTCATTAAAAATTATCAACATTCGATCATGGGACGCATCTCATGTGATCAGCACACGATGAAAAGGCTGTAAATAGTGTCTGGTACCCGTCAATAAAAATCTGCAAGATCATCTAACTAATGAATCAAGTTACGAATCATTCGGAATTGTCGATAGATAAGATCGTCATCACCAGTTGAAAAGTTGACATATTGTCGAGTGGACTTCCTGGATGTTTATGGCAGCAGGATAATAGCTGCCAGTCTTATTGTACTCCACGAAGATAAGCCACTTCACTTTACGATCGTTGATTAAATCTGATACAACACCGTCCAAAAATGATAAAACTGAAATGAAATGATCTCGTTTGTTCATTTACGGCCAATTTTGGGCAAACGAATCAGTGAATAGAAATTTTAATCCAAGTATCTTGTTCTTTAGCTTTGCCCAAGCTTCTGCTTTAGCAGAATTATAGAGGCGTGAATCGCAATTAGCGCTTGCAGTTGAAATTCTGATCAGCATCTCTTATACCTCCTACTCATTTTCCGAAAACCTGTAGATAAGACAAAGATTTAAGGACAAAGGAATAAGACTAAGATTTCTATTCTGTCTCGGAAAGATTCATAACTCAGAGTGGTTCGATGGAAGTTGAGAAAGCTGTTACGTTTATAGTTAGTTTAATCGGCTACTCGGAATCGAAATGGACGACATAAATTCTTGTGCAAAAATAAGAATCGCCTTGACTCCCAGATCTCAAACAAGATAAAATTTCTAAAGCATTTCAACCCCGGTCGCCCACGATCTAAAGAACAAGCGATTTCAAAGACTCCACAATTTCATCCAGAGTTCGTTTTTTCTTTCGATTACTTATATCAATTCCAATTTGAGTCGCCCACATATCGTTTTAAAATTCAATACCTCTCTTCAGCATTAGCTGACTTATTTTCATATTGTTCAGAAAATTTCTAACAAGTATCCATACCGTTGTTTCAACGTTTATTTAAAGATTTAAAGTATTTTTATTCATCTTCAGAACTATGTTGACTTCCCATATAGTCAACTGATCACATATTCATTTTATCACTCAACATAAACATTCTGTCTCAGTAATTTCGACGGAACTCGTTACGATATCTGCTTCTATATAAATTTCGTACTCAATGAGCTAGATTAGGAATAAAATCAATTTATTTACGAAAAATTAATTCGGCCCTTCGACTACATACACTTGTGTTGTAAGAATTATTACCTACACACATTGAAGGCGTACACGTGTATAAGATAACTGACGATATCCGGAGATAATACAATGCCCTTAAAATTCGCGCTCTGCATAGTTAGTCTTCACTAGTAGGTTCATACTCAATAAAAGTTGATACTAGCAGGTCGTTAGCTCGCAAATATTTCAAGATCCTAAATTTCGAAAACCGAAATAAGGAAATCAGTTTTCTTGATATTGGGCATAGGTAGATATTGAATAAATAATTTCACCATCACAGTCAGCGGTTATTGAATTGTATATAAAAATAATACATCAACGGTAAAAACAGAATTTTTGAGAAAGTTGTGAAGAAGTTATTTTGTCGGAAATAGAAATTCCGTTAGCTTTCATCAGTCTCATCACATATTGTGTAATTCCGAAGGTACCTCTACACTCTTTTAACGGTTGACGGCGTTACTCCTAAATACAAGACGAACACATTTCAATTAGTGAACAAGAAGCGTACCAGCAATTAGCTGTACGAACGTATATCTTCAAGTCCAAGACTTTGAAGCTTAAAGTATTTTGGACAGATGGTCTGAAACCGTGAACAATATACATGCACATTTCAAAGTGGGTGAAAAGAAAAATATGAAGTCAACGTGCTCGTTGCTGATAGTCCTCTGCGCTGTGGTTTGTTCATTACGACATGCTGATGGAGCCAGAATACTAGGAATATTCCCTCTCAACGTGAAGAGTCATTTCGTGATGTACAGAGAGGTAATGAAGAGCCTCGCAGTCGTGGGACACCAAGTCGATGTCGTGAGCCATTTTCCCTTGGAAGTACCACACGCAAATTATACGGACATAATCAATTTGTCGGGGTCGCTTCCGGTTATGGTTAACAACGTAACGTTTGAATCGATGCAAAAATGGAGTGCCATATTTTTCGAATCCGCTTTTCATATGGTGGGAACTAGACTCTGTGATTTTTGTTCGAGTTACCAAAGATACAGGAACTGATAAAAAATCCTCCAAAGGATCCTCCCTACGATCTTGTCATCACAGAGGTATGAGTTGAACTTTTTATAGAATACTAGCTCACTGCGCGCGTTTCGCGCGCGTCTGAAACTAATTTTCCGCATCTGTATTTTTGAATCGTTCGCTGATTTATTCTTCTTCTTCTTAACGTAACACAACGGAACATACCTATAGTTTTGAAAGTTAGCGAGCGCGCCCGCGTTTTGATGGATGTTTCAGAACTATAGGTATGTTCCGTTGTGTTACATTACGTTACGTTAAGTTATATTAAGATATATCTTTTCAGCTACGCTAAATGTTTCTTGCGTCTGAGTTTTGCTCCGATCAACTTCTCCTTCGCAGTGAAGATTCACATATACCTTATGCACAAAATGAGGGATCGGTTTCATTCTATTGTAAAAGAAACTTTTTTTCAGATTTAAATAACATGCAAAATGCTAAAAATTTGAAATAAAAAATAATAAATTCTCTCAAAATGGAACGAGTGATCCAATCTCAAATCCGATCCCTCACTTTCTTCGCCTCAGTTTGCTGAAGACCTCAGACGAAGGGGAATATGATGCGATTAAAACTCAGACGCAAGAAGCATTTTGAAGTTCGGTACGTTTTTACCATTGAATGTTGCGTAACTTCTACATTTCTTAAGTAATCTTGAAGCTCAAGGTGTGATTTTCTTAGTTTTGGAGTACACTTTCACGTGATCTATAAATAATTTCAATCGTATGAAAAATGTAAAAGTTTTCAGTTTCACTAGGGACTTCCCTTAACTCTATACCCTCGAATATATATTTGCCATCATGTAAATATTCACTTATTATAAGTTACGCCTATTTGCTACGTTGGTGTCAGCACTCCGGCAGGTGATTCGTGGTGTACCCACTCCCTGCATATTTCGCGGTCACCTCAACTATGCTTGTAGCAATTGAATATTAATAATATATTTTCTCATTTTTTCGGAATTGCAACATATCAGGTACGTAACCCAAAACTGTTAGATTCGTTAAAAATAAAATATAAATAAAAATTCTCACTCAGGACTTCAGAATCGATCGAAGTACAGAATACAACTTTTGTATTTAAAATTTTATAATGAAGATATGTTAATCCTCATTTTCAGAATGCATTCAACTCAACAACATTCAACCGATAATATTGACATCTTGACGAATAATTGGTAAATTTAACAGTTCAGTAATAGTGATTTGCCTCTGACGACGCAAACATTGATTTGCATTATTAGTCCATCCATTAAATATACATTTGAACATGAAAATGAACCGAGAAAGCTGATTTTTGGATGTTGTGTAGGGGAGGGATTAGAAAAGCCTCAAATTGTCGACCAAGATTTCCTATGTGCTTTCTCCGTCATCTTGAAAAAAGGGGTAAATTTTGATTTTTTCGCGATAACTTGGCTCCCCGTCGTAATACGAGAATTCTGATCATATGATTAAGCCTCGCGTATTTTGCGCTCTACGATTCAAGTCCTGTAACTTTTTCACGTGCTGTCGATCCTTTTCGAGATATCTGATGAGAATGAAAAAAAAATATATGTTTCACCAATAAATTTCTTAGATGTGATTAAAAATGTTATTGTTTTATTCATTTATATTGTATTTTAATTTTAATGATTTTATCTTAAACAGTAAATCTGTCGCAACGAAAATTTATACAACCGCGCGAACTTCGGAATTGAAACTTCGCATGGACTTGCCGACTTTACATGAGCGCGCTAGAAGTCGTAAGTTACATCCTAAGAATAAAAGAAGAAAACAAAATTGTAGGTATTAGCATGCTCTACAAGCTTTGCTAAGCCCCCCCCCCCCCCCCCCCCCCCCCGACATAATATCCAAAAATCAGCTTTCTCGGTTCATTTTTACGTTTTCGCCTTTTTTTTTCGGATAGAATGACTGGACTATATTTCTCTCCATACGCGCGCGTAGAAACTCCTCCTCTTTTTCAACGGTTCGAATGATCTTATACGACGTGGCATTATGAAAACAAATCTGAACCAACGTATAACTGATTTACAATTGTATAGGTACTCATATTTTCATCAGTACGTACTCGTAGGATTCATATAGGCACTCGTATGATTCAGATAGATACTCGTAGGGTTTATATAGGTATCCTTGTATGGTCTTATCAATCAAGTACTCGTAAAAACATTTCTTGTAATTAACAGTTATTGATGTTTATTTTATCAATCATCTCATATATTTAAAAAAAATCAAATTCAAATATTACCATTTTATTGGCAAACAAATTTCAATAAATATACAGAGCAAACATTAAAAACTATTAATTGATGTGACAATTTGTGATTACTTTGCTATACCGCGAGGACCAGGTGAAAGAGAATGGTCCATCCGCCCAGGCAGCTAATATTTCGTATTTTTAGGGGGATAGCCACTCGTTGCACTGAAAATCCCTAGGGTGATTTTGGCGCGCGGTCGTTGCAACTCGGCAGCCATTGATGATACAAGCCGGCTGACTGTCAATACATCGCGGAAGGTAGACAAGTGTGGTTATGTTCGTTTATTTCAAGGAAATGATAAATAAAGTGAATAAAACCTACGTGAATGAGCTATGGATATTTATTGATGCCTCAACCCCAGGATACAATCAATAATTTTGTTCGAATTGGTTGTTCTCGATGAACTCTTTGATTCTGATAAATTTCCAGTTATAGCTTCGGTTAATTCGTTGATTGCATTAAGATATCATTTAAAACTGATTGATCGATTTTTGATAAATATTCCTAGCTTATTCACGTAGGTTTTATTCACTTTATTTATCATTTGCTTCAAATAAACGAACATAACCACTCTTGTCTACCTTCCGCGATGTATTGACAGTCAGCCGGCTTGTATCAACAATGGCTGCCGAGTTGCATCGACCGCGCGCCAAAATCACCCTAGGGATTTTTTCAGCGCAACGAGTGGCTATCCCCCTAAAAATACGAAATATTATCTGCCTGGGCGGATGGACCATTCTCTTTCACCTGGTCCTCGCGGTATATATGGGACTGTCCACGTCAACTCGACACAGCTCCAGACCTCAACATCTCCAATTTGATTTTTAATTTTATATGTTATTACTCCATGTCTGGAGAACCTTCCAAATTTTTTTTGGATATTTCGAATGAACACTTTCGAAGCTGAGATTTTTTTCATCCTTAAAAAAGGACCGTTTTTAAAATTCTGAAAAAAATCACAAAAATCCTGTTGATGATGTGGAACAACCTCCCATTCGCAGAATCGTGGGCAGAATTGTCCTGAAATTTTATTTTTTTTCCATTTTCAACAAATTTTTTTTCCGAAAAAGGCTTATCTAATGACATTTATTCGCAAAACATTATTATGATTAATAATTATTGTAAAAACGACAAAAAATTTTGATATAGTTTATAGGAAAAAAAGATGCGCAATGAAATTCTCTTCCGAAATCCATTTTGTAACTTGATTTTTGAGCGAGTGAGAAAAATAATGTTCAAGACAATTTTTTTGAAAAGGAAAAAAAAAAATATAAAGAAAATTCTGCCCACGATTCTGCGGGTGGGAGGTTGTTCTACATCATCAACAGGATTTTTATGATTTTTTCAGAATTTTGAAAAAGGTCCATTTTTTAAGGATGAAAAAAATCATAGCTAGGAAAGCGTCAATTTGAAAAATCAAAAAAAATTTGGAAGGTTCTCCAGACATGGAGAAATAACATATAAAATTAAAAATCAAATCGGAGATGTTGAGGTCTGGAGCCGTGTCGAGTTGACGTGGATAGACCCATATACTTTTTAAATGGGTGTACTCTTTCTAATGCTGACCTGAAAAAAAGAAAAGTATAATACAGTGCTCCCTCACTAATTTTAACCTCTCTAACATTTTACCTCTCCGCCGTCGGAGGGAAGTAGGCTCCCCCACTATAGCCTGGTCGTTTGGTTCGGCGCATAACGATGCGCAGTAACCACGTCACATAACCTCAACAAACCTGTGGTTTTCTAGTAAGTCAGCTGTCAGCTATTTCCCCTCAGCTCCCCGTGCACACATCATAAACTCCGCCCATGGACATAGTGGGGGACCTTGCTAATATTCTCTATACCCCGGATCCGTGAAAATTAGTGAGGGAGCACTGTAAATACAAAAGTTATATTCTGTACTTCGATCGACTCTGAAGTCTTGAATGAGAATTTTTATTCATATTTTATTTTTAACGAATCTAACAGTTTTGGGTTACGTACCTGATATGTTGCAATTCCGACCTGCTGGATATCACCGACAATGACGCGTAGATAATATAAAGTAAATATTATATAGTAATTATTATAAAGAAAATATTATATCACGTATTACAGTATAATATACATATTATTTGTATATACTATATATGTTATATTATTTAACGAATCTTTTCTGCTTGAGCTGTTTTCTTCAGCTGCTTTACATCGACAACACGCTGATTTGACAGTTTTGACAGGGGCTGTGTCTCAATTCGTCGTTCTCGTTCTAGTTCTAGTTCTAGTTCTAGTTCATACTTACCGATAGTACTTTTTTACAGCGAAATACCGCATGCGCGTAAGAACTAGAACTAGAACTAGAACGAGAACCACGAATTGAGACACAGCCAGGATATTTTTTTTCAAACAAAAACCCCGCGTTGCTCCTTGCCTGCGCATTGCGTAGCGCGCATTTCGCGGTGACGGAAGTTCCGTTACAATCTCTTTTTTACTGAAGGGAATTCGAACTCAGGTTGGTTTAATTAAACATGAAATATTAAAAATCATGGGATTCGCTTGTTCACAGTTCTTTATGGCAAGCTGCTACCTAGGCTTTGGACGACACCTGAAGGTTCCAGTAGTCACGCTCACCTCCCTACCCACAATGATCCATGCCAACGAAGCTCTGGGAAATCCTATGAACACAGCGATTGTATCAGAGATCGCTGAACGGCCACTTTCTCCTATGAACTTTTGGCAAAGACTGAAGAATACGATTTTCGTGATATCCTCAAGTCTACAAATCGACTATTATATGAAGGCGCAAACCGAGCTAGTGAAAAATCATTTTGGCCCAGAGATGCCAGACGTAAAACAATTGCAACGAGAAATTTCCCTAAATCTAGTCAACTCCCACTTCATTTTCCACAACGTGAGGCCCATGACTCCGGCCATCGTGGAAGTCGGTGGTCTGCATGTGCACGATGACGGTACCCCGTTACCCATGGTGAGTACGATGAAAGGAGACCAGCAATATATTATTCCAATGTCCATTTCGGTTCATGACACAGCAGATAGTTCACGGCATGATAAAACACGGGCAAATACTCGAATGCATGGACCCTTTTTCAGCCTGAAAAACTTGATAACTAAGCTTTGATTGTTTGAATTAGAATCATACTTTTGCGGGGTAACTATACGAACGTTTGTCGAAGTGAAAAGTTGTCGTTCTGATGAAAGAGCGTCTTTTCTACAAGACGATCATGAAAATTTAACCTACTGTCTAATTTATGACAATCCTCGATCGATACTCAAACAATGTTTCATGAAATACAGGATTTGAAGAAGTGGTTGGACGACAGTAAAGACGGATTCATCTACTTCTCTTTCGGCTCTATGGCACGAGTAGAGTCTTTTCCAAAACCGACTATTGCGGAAATATACACAGCACTTACTCGAGTTGAACCACTTCATGTTCTTATGAAAGTTGCGAAACCGGAGGAATTACCTCCCGGCCTTCCTGCGAACGTTCGAATTTTGACTTGGGTTCCACAAGTGCAAATTTTGAGTAAGTATTATATATATGATATGAGATTATCGAAAAAAGCTTGTAGGACATTTTGTATTGAAGTAAGTACCTTTCACAGGCTGCCTTTACATATTGTATATTATAAGATTATACTTTTAGAACATGTAAATATACGCGCATTCATGACGCACGGTGGTTTGATGGGACTCCAGGAAGCTGTTACATTCGCAGTTCCACTGATTGGTGTGCCACTGTTTGGAGATCAATCGGGTAATATACAAATTTGCGTGGAAAGAGGAATCGCCGTGTCTTTGGAATACCAAGATCTCACAGCAGACAAAATCGTTGCAGCCATAAATGTCGTAGTTCACGATCCAACGTACAAGTGAGTTACGGAAGTGAATATTATATTCCAGTAGGTATGGAGCCCACCTAAATCTCAAGAATGTCATACATTTTTACCAAGTGTATAAACTTTCTCATCATTACCTGAACTAGCAGTAGCTATTGAAATTTCTTTACATTGCTTTATAGAAACAACATGAAGGCAGTATCCAAGCAATTCTTAGATCGACCAAGAAGTGCACGTGAAACAGCCGTCTTTTGGATAGAGTTCATTCTTAGGTATGGGGGTGAACCTTTGCGATCACCAGCCGTTCAATTGACATGGTGGCAGTTGGCCTTGCTCGATGTTTATGGGACCATGATAGCCTTCGTCTTACTCCTATTCTACGCTTTCAAGCTTTTACTTTCAACTTTTTACCGTCGAATCTTTCACCCAAATGTGACACTATCAATGTCAAAAAAGAGGAGATGAACAAAGTAGCGATTCAGATGCTCCACATTTCGTAAGCCCTCACCTTTTCGTAAGCTAAGTCTAAAAGGTTGTAGGTATAAGCATTTTAATTGAAAACTTGAAATATATATATATATTCAATAAACAATGGGCTCGATCAGGTTCAACTCTGTCTAATTACCCACTCAACCCTCTTTTATCCCCATAATTACCATCCAGGTAACATGGATTGCGTCCAGCTGAAAAAGACGTATGAAAAAGTGCGCGAAGACTATATTTTCCAACTTATCGTTAGTCACAAAAAAGTGTGCTTCCATGTCTAAATAAACAAGCCGTATTTAGAGGTATTTGATAGTATTATAATGCAGTCCGGACTACAGGGCTTGGCTTATGAGCCACCCAAGTTATCAAAAATCGAGTTCCATACCAGTCTGGAGTTAGAAATTTGGGTGTCAGCATCACACTATGATTTACAAGATAATGACTTCGTGATGGTATCAAACCAACGTAATACGTAATTTCCAAGCATCCCAGCATCTTGACACATGCGCATCTTAGTAATTGTCTGATCCTACCAACATAAGTCAAGTTCAGCAACGTTTCCTTTAAATATTCCGTTGGAAATCGTTTAGAACCGAGAGTGGCCTGATATACAGTTAGAAGTTTTGGAATCCACTGTGCGTCTGTCAACCACTGTAGGTAATAATTAGCAACAGAGATTAATAATGCAGCTGACATGTTGCTCATTCTATTAATCACCCTTTCAATACACGTCGATGGAACTTGAATATTCGGACCATTCCTCAGACGAATGGAAAAAGTTAGTTCATGATATTACAGAAAGTGATAAGGAGCTGCAAAGTTCAAAAGTAGATACTTGATAGTGTCATTATACTCAGCGAGTCATAAATGGCTTGGAATACCGCTCGTATAGATGCACGTTCGAGAAAGAAAGACAAACAGCAATTATTCATGAATATTAAGATAGACTTTGAAACTCAAAACTTCATTAGCACTCGATCCAACGAATAATACAATAACGTACATATTTTTTTAGCTAATGACATTGAAAACGAGGCGAATTTATCTATAAACATGGCCCCAGATCAACATGTATTGCAATAAGTGTTACCCACCAGTATTCAAGTTGAGCACTCGTAGAATCTTTGAAGATAACGAAACATATAGCCGGAGATAATACAATCAGTGCGAAACCTGCGAGAATGATTAAGCTCGTACGGAACAAAATTCTATACGAGCATGTTGTCGTGCGTGCACTACTAAGTCAATTCAAGAACATCAATTTCGAACACAGAAGAACGCTAATTATCTTTCTTCGTATTGAGTAAGACTATAGATTCGACACATACGTTCACTACTACATAGATTTATGAACGGAGCAAGGTGAAAATTTGGAGTAAAGGTAAGTGCTAAGATGAATTTTTCGTTCAGAAATTTAGCCCGAAGATCGAATTTTTGCCACAAAAAAAACTAAAAAAAAAATTGAACACTTTTGTCTAGTTTTAATTCAGCTACTCAAAACTTATCTAGGACTAAACGGCCATTTCAAGACAACGATAAAAAAAAAAGCATCCTAGAGAAATTAAAAATGTCATATATGGGTAATTCCACCTTAAATCGGCCGAGAAATGACCTCGTATTTTTTGAATCGACTCAAACTTTCTTTACGTGAAATCTACGTCAAAAAAGCAGACCCGTATTTTTTCGTTGGTCCAAAAAGTTTTTTTTACGCCAGTTATGAATTATCGAATTTTACTGTGAAAGTAGCGCGAGGGCGGCTTGGAGAATTAATATCTCGAGTCCCTTTCACCGTAGAGAAATGTTTAAAAACGCGTTTTAAGGTGGTTCTTTACCTACTTCCCACCAAACTTGGATTTCAGAGAAGATTTTGAATACTTCTCGATGGGCAAAAAATCTGAAAAAAATCAGGCATGTAGAAGATTCTCGAGAGATTGATTTTGCATAATAATAATTCAAAAAAGTTATTAACAAATTGATGGAAAAAAAAAACTGTTCAAGAAATTAGCCGATGACCCAACTTTTTTTTTAGGTAAAAATTATTTTCTAATTTTTCTGAATACGTATGATTTTTTTCAGAATTTTGTTAAATCTTTGAAAATCGCGTTTTGTCAGGTATGAAAAACTCAATTTTCAAAGAGTTAACAAAATTCTGAAAAAAATCATACGTATTCGGAAAAATTAAAAAATAATTTTCACCTAAAAAAAAAGTTGGGTCATCGGCTAATTTCTTGAACAGTTTTTTTTTCCATCAATTTGTTAATAACTTTTTTGAAATATTATTATGCAAAATCAATCTCCCGAGGATCTTCTACATGCTTGATTTTTTTCAGATTTTTCCCCCATCGAGAAGTATTCAAAATCTGCTCTGAAACCCACGTTTGGTGGGAAGTAGGTAAAGAACCACCTTAAAGGCAATGAAAGACACTTTTCGATAAAATTTTTCAATTTTTCAAAAAATATAGTTTTGTTATTTTTATGAGCAATCAAAATGTTTATCGATTTTTTCGCAATCTAAGGCCATTTTTAAAATTCTAAAAAAAATATGATCGCATTCCTTATTCAATTCTGAAGATGACGATTTTTTAAAAAAGATGGAGCTATTTTTCTAAGTATTTTTTTTACAATTATTTGTCCGGCGTTGCGTGAGGTTGGCGCGCCGCGCGCCTCGCTACTATCGCGTCGTACGGGGCTCGGCCAATGGCATGACGCACGGCTTCCCGTACATGGAATAACGCGATAGTAGCAAGGCGCGCAGCGCGGCAACCTCACGCAACGCCGGACAAATAATTGTAAAAAAAATACTTAGAAAAATAGCTCCATCTTTTTTAAAAAATCGTCATCTTCAGAATTGAATAACGAATGCGATCATATTTTTTTTAGGATTTTAAAAATGGCCTTAGATTGCGAAAAAAATCGATAAACATTTTGATTGCTCATAAAAATAACAAAACTATATTTTTTGAAAAATTGAAAAATTTTATCGAAAAGTGTCTTTCATCGCCTTTAAAACGCGTTTTTAAACATCTCTCTACGGTGAAGGGGACCCGAGATATTAATTCTCAAAGCCGCCCTCGCACTACTTTTACAGTAAAATTCGATAATTCATAACTAGCGTAAAAAAAACTTTTTGTAACACATGCATGATTTCTGCGTTTTTTTTACCTAAAAATAGGGCCTAAAGTAGCCGTTTATTGACCACTTGAAAAGAGCGGGCAATAAAGAATCCATTATTGCCCGCTTCTTCAATAAGCGGGCAATAATGGATTCTTTATTGCCCGCTTCTTCAATAAGCGGGCGTAAAGGATTCTTTATTGCCCGCTTCTTCAATAAGCGGGCGTAAAGGATTCTTTATTGCCCGCTTCTTCAATAAGCGGGCAATAAAGGATTCTTTATTGCCCGCTTCTTCAATAATATATATATATATATATATATATATATATATATTATATATATATGCCGCTTATAGGCACAGAAACGCAGAAATCAATACATGCGTTACAAAAAATATGGTGTGTACCAAGGGCTAAGTGGGCTTTTTGATCTCGTGTGGTTGCAGTACTCGTCTTCGGCTCGCGGATGCACTCGTCTTCGACTCGTGCTCCCTCGCCTCCGACTAGTACTGCAAACTCCACACTCGGTCTAAAAAATCCCACTTTACGCCCTTGCTACACAATATACTATTTTGGACCAACAAAAAAATACGGGTCTACTTTTTTGACGTAGATTTCACGTAAAAAAAGTTTAAGGCGATTCAAAAAATACGAGGTCAAAAAACACCCAAAATTGGCCGATTTGAGGTGGAATTGCCCATATAACAAAACGTTCTTTCGTCACAAATATGAAATTCTTTCAGCTTTCGTCACATCTTGTGTGATTCCAGAAGTATCTCCAGACTCCTTCCTCCAGCCCTGACGACGTTATCGGAAAACTGTAGTTCCAACGATGACCGATACTTACTTGTGATAACGAGACCAACATATCACATATCACAGTTACGTCAAGTAACGTAGAGTAAAGTATTAGTAAAGTTTTTTGTCAGTAGATGGTCTGAAATAGTGCCAGGTATTCGTTGATCAATAATTAACTGGTTTTGAATAAAAAAAAAAGGCGATTTATATATTCATATATTTCGAAGTGGTTGCAAATGAAGATGAAGTCAACGTGGTTGTTGCTGATATTGCTTTGCGCTACGGTGTGTTTGATACGAAATGTGGATGGGGCCCGAATACTTGGGCTATTTCCTCTCAACGGAAAGAGTCATTTCGTGATGTTCAAAGAGATAATGAAAAGCCTTGCAGAAGTCGGGCACCAAGTTGACATCGTCAGTCATTTTCCCTCAGATGTGCCTTACGAAAACTATACGGACCTTATCAATTTAGAAGGCACACTACCGGGAGTGGTCAACAACATAACGTTGAAATGGATGCAAAAATGGAATACCATGTTTATCGGACCCGTAATGCACATGAGTGGAACTCAAATCTGTGAACTGTTAGAGTTACCCGAGATGCAGGAGCTGATAAAAAATCCTCCGAAAGATCCTCCGTACGATCTTGTCATCACAGAGGTATAAATGACTATCGAAACTACGATTTTGTATCAACAAATGGCTCAAACTTACAACATCAGTTTTAATTGAATTGGTTTATCCGTAGTTCTGTGCTGCGAGCTGTTACCTAGCTTTCGGACGACACCTGAAGGTTCCGGTCGTGGCTCTGACCTCGCTTCCAATAATGATTCATGCCAATCAAGCTCTTGGAAATCCCCTCAACACCGCCATCGTATCACAAATGGTAGAACGTCAGCTATCTCCCATGAACTTTTGGCAGCGATTGAAGAACACGATCTTGGTGGCATTCATAAATCTACAGATCGATTATTACATAACAGCGCAAACCGACATAGTGAAGAAACATTTCGGCCCTGATATACCTGACGTCAGACAATTGGAACGAGAAATTTCCCTGAATCTAGTTAATTCCCACTTCATTTTTCACAACGTAAGACCGATGACTCCGGCTGTCGTGGAGGTTGCTGGAGTGCATGTACACGACGACGGTACCCCATTACCAAATGTGAGTTTTATACAAGATACAAAAGCACGGATGAGTCGGTTCAGCTGTTTTTCACACAGACACATCAAAATCTCGCGATAAGATTAAAATTATGATGTTTGAAACCAGAATGCGTATACGTCGTGTTGTTCTGGGTAAAGCGAGGGTGTCGAGAAAAAGGAGTGTCTGTCTCCCGGCAATGTAAAAAAACATGATCACCCAGATCCTGTTTAGCATATAATTAATAACGATACTTGATTCAAGTCGAGAGAATTTATTCATGAACTGCAGGATTTGAAAAAGTGGTTGGACAACAGCAAAAACGGATTCATCTACATCTCTTTTGGATCTATGGCTCGCGTAGAGTCTTTTCCAAAACCAACTATTGCGGAAATATACACAGCGCTTGGTCTTGTCGCACCGCTTCGAATTCTTATGAAAGTCGCGGTGCCGGAGGAATTGCCTCCCGACCTTCCTGCGAACGTTCGGACCTTGGCTTGGGCTCCACAGGTGCAAATTTTGAGTAAGTATATGATATGAGATTGTCGAAAAAAAAGCTCGATGGAACCTTCTATTGGCTGCTTTGACATATGTATATAATATATACTTTTAGAACACAAAAATATACGCGCATTCATGACGCACGGTGGTTTGATGGGACTCCAGGAGGCTGTTACATTCGCAGTTCCACTGATTGGTGTGCCACTGTTTGGAGATCAACTTGGTAATATACAAATTTGCGTGGAAAGAGGAATCGCTGTGTCTCTGGAGTACGAAAATCTCATGACATACAAAATCATTGCAGCCATAAATGCCGTGGTTCGCGATCCAACGTACAAGTGAGTTACGAAATTGAATATTGTATTTAGTGCTACCCATTTTCACCAAGTATTCAAACTTCACCAATCATTAGGTCTAAAATATCGATTACCTAAATCAGCAGCATTCACTCACCGACACTAATTAATGTATTGAAATTTCTTCACATGACTTTACAGAAATAACATGAAGGCAGTATCCAGGCAATTCCTGGATCGACCAAGAAGTGCAAGAGAAACTGCCGTCTTTTGGATAGAGTTCATTCTCAGGCACGGAGGTGAACCTTTGCGATCACCAGCCATTCAGTTGACATGGTGGCAGTTGGCATTGATCGATGTTTATGGAAGTGTAATAGCTTTCGTCTTACTCGTACTCTACGTTGTCAAGCTTTTATTTTCAACTTTTTATCACCGAATCTTTTACCCAAATGTGACAGTATCAATGTCAAAGAAGAAGAGATGAACCGTGAAGCGATTCAAATACTCTATACGTTTGCAATATTTCGAAGTTTGAAAGACATGTGAAATCTGGAATTAAATTTTTTTGATTGATATGCATTTTTTTTTCCCACACAACGGAACATAGTTGGCCGATAAAGAAGGTAACGATTTTACTAAAATACTTGAAATTGAATTTGTAGCTGGTATGTATACGAATTTGTATCTACTGTCGGCGCAAAAAGGTTTGGCCCCTCTGTTTGAGTGATCATAACTTCTACAGGAAAATTGGTAGAGCATCGAGTCTGGAAAGATCGGAAAGCGCCAAGTTTTCTACGTCTAATCGTTGTTCGCAAATTTCCGTGTAAAAATCGTGAAAGCCGTTACGATTTCCGAAAAGTTAAAAAACATAATTTTTCGGAGTCCATCGCCGTACGTCGACTTCAACTCGCCAGGTGCAAAAAGGACCAATGGTGCGATTTGGGGAACGGATCGGTACGGACGAACCTGAGCCAGCTCAAAATTATCGTCAGGATATACACTTTTTGATTCCGTAATCAGTTTTTGGTTCGCAATAGCGGACTTCCAGTAATCGACGTCAACAATTTTTCAAATTTGCTTGGGGCCACCTGTGTCCCCTAGCTGCTTTAACGATCTTTACACGGAAATTTGCGAACAACCATTAGACGCAGAAAACTTAGCGCTTTCCGATCTTTCCAGACTCGATGCTCTACCAATTTTCCTGTAGAAGTTATGATCACTCAAATAGAGGGGCCAAACCTTTTCGCGCCGACAGTAGTCGTAAACATCTTCGAAAAATAAATGACACATTGACCCCAGATACTTTTTACGTGAAAAGTTCAGAACCTTCTGAATGTGGAATAGATCTTGAAGAAATGGCGAAGAAGTGCTCTCGAATGATCCCGTAGTCAACTCACTCTGAAAGTCTAAGATTTTTAGAGGAAAATCTCAAACAATGGAGAAAAGAAAAAAGGAAGATTGCGTAATAGTGAATACTTGTAGGAGATAGTTTTCGGAAGAAAAAGGTCGACGTAGAATGAAATCTACCGATCCTAATAGATCACCGATATCTGATCAGTGGTTTAACATTTTTTTGTTATATTGTTTTGTGGAACTTTCCAGAAATGTTGTCGTACCCAATACCTATACTTTACGAATGAATGCGAATTTACTATGAACATTCATTGCGCCCGATAAAATTAATTAAAAAAGTACCGATGTCCACAGTCTCACCTTCTCAAACCACTCAAGTTATCACTTCAGTTTTTATTTAGACCGAAGATTAGAGTTTCACACGTCTCACTATGGTTTGAGATAATGACCATTGAATTTACCGAAACTGATATATTCTTTGTTTCTCATGATCTAACCATGTTTTAAACTTCACATGTATGCTCATGGCACAACCACGTGCTTCAGAAGTGTTGGTAATTGACTTGAGCGATAACCGGTCGATAAAAATAGCCGTGGAAGTAGGAAACGTTATTATTATATGTTCCGTTAGGAATCGACCAGACCCGAGACTGTCTGCTGGATAAAAGTTGTAGAATAGTACATTCGTAGATCGAGTGCCGACGGAACTATACGTGCGACCGTCAATCATATCAGGTGTATGTTCAAAGTGAGATCAGTGATGGAACTGACGTGGTTTTTCATTGTTTTTTTCGCGGCAATCACATTTTTGGAAATCACTAATGCGGCTAGAATATTGGGGCTGTTTCCTCTGAACGGTAAGAGTCACTTCGTTATGTTCGAAGAACTTATGAAGAACCTTGCGGACAAGGGTCATCAGGTTGACGTCCTTAGTACTTTTCCTCTGGAAAAGCCCTATCCCAATTACACGGACTTGAGTATAGCTGATTCGGTACCGGTTGTGGTCAACAACGTATCTTATGAGTTTCTGCAAACTTGGACAAGCGGGTCGGCAAAAGTGTTCATCGATATAACTGGAAACAACGTATGCGATCTCCTGAGATTACCTCAACTACAGAAGTTGATTAAAAATCCTCCCGATGATCCACCCTACGATCTTGTCATCTCCGAGGTGAGTGTGTCGAACAGAGTTTCTCAGACAGCCCATTTATTTCTTCATGAATGAATTAAGTATACGTCCGGAAGTCAAATAGCAGAATTGATTCATCAAATCGATTAATTATTTCTAGTTGTTTTACGCAAACTGTTACTTCGCGTTTGGCCGACACCTGAATGTCCCTGTCGTTGCATTGACCTCTGCGCCGATGCTGCCTTACACAAATGAACCCCTTGGAAATCCCCTGAACACAGCTTTCGTATCAGAGATTGAAGACGGTTCGATTTCGCACATGAACTTCTACCAGCGACTTAAGAATACGATAATGACATGGTTATCGTGCTATGAGAGCAGGTACTATACAGAGGTCCAAGACGAAGTCGTGAAAAACTACTTTGGCCCAAATATGCCTGGTATCAGACAATTGGAACGAGAGTTGGCTCTGCTTTTGGTCAACTCGCACCATACCTTGAATGGGATCAGGCCCATGACCCCAAGTGTTGTAGAAGTCGGGGGTCTTCACGCTCGGGAAGATGATACCGAATTACCACAGGTAAGAACGACTTAAATCCAGTAATGATTTCTTCGGAAAAGCGTAGGATCAGTGAGACACATCTTTTTTTTTTTTCTCGTTCGAGCTGTGCGTCTCTCAATTTTTCAATATTAATTTAATTTTCAATCGATTTTTGTTGATCGTGGTTGAATATTGTACCACACTGAAAAAAAAGTATCCGTTCTGCCGCGATCCAAAATATCGTTGAGAGCATTACGTTACTATGACAATAAACATTATCAAATGAGCGATACAAATAGCTGCATCAATCATATCATCTAACTTTGCATACTTCCGCTATTATAAAAATATGTCAAGTTCCAAGCACGATACTGTCAGTTATCGGAAAGAAGGTTTTAAAGCGCTGCAGGAACTATTATGGTATAGCTCCAGCAGCTATGCATGCCGATGCAAGCGCGAAACCGTCACTGAACTCTATAATATACTGGAACGCGCGCAATGGGAGTGGGGGCCGGTGAGAAAGAGATAGTTGATGACGGGGTGTGTTCGCTCGTGTCGCACGCATATCTACTGCCTGAGCCACAAACATCGAGTTCAGTGTACTAAACACACCAGTTTCTTCTCTAACGGTCAATGTTTTCATGCGAGATAGTTCCTGTACGTTAGACAAGTGCAACCCACCCCGTCAACAACTATCTCTTTCTCACCGCCGGTCGCTACACGAATCATAGGCCTGCGCGCGTTCCAGTATATTATAGAGTTCAGTGGAAACCGAAGACAAGCGGTTTATGTCGGCGCTCATCCCACTCTTCGATTTTTTAATTTTTAATTTTTTTATTTTTAATTTTGATTTTTTTTTCAATAGTCACATTCATGCCTATGAGGTTTTCAGTATATTCAGCAGGTGCCATATAGTGACATATGATAATTTGTTTTCTTCTCGCCCTCTAAGTTTGACGAGAAATTTGGACAAATGTTTCATCGTCCTAAAGTATAACCTATGTGGTATTCCACGTGAACCGGATCAGTTTTTGGCCTGAGGTCATCGAATTTGACGCCAATGCAGATTCAGATTCCTTGTTACTACATCTAGACCGAGAGCCAGCAAGAAAAACGACGTATGATTTGCGAAACTTTGAAACTTTTTGAGAAGTTAGCCAGTGTTATAAAGAACAGGGAAACGCAAGTATGGCGGCCCGTAGGTGTCGGCGTTGCGCTGCGCAATTTTTTGGATGTGTCAAAAAAAAACTATGCACTTGGGGAATGAGCTAAAAGGTAATTCTGGTTTTATATCATTCATTCGATAGCCAGAGTATGAAGGAGTCGTATGCCATACCGATGCGGCGTCTCAAACTGTCCGCCATACTGAATTAAACGTGTCATTTTTTTTATGTTCTCTTGAAATACTAGCGAAAAGCTAATTTTTTAACCAACGATTCAAAAAGATGTCTCATCACCGATTATGACCATGCCATACCGTTCCGGTGTCCCTAAGTACACGCCATACTGATTCAAAGATGTCGAATATATGTATATGATACATATGATACATGGACTGTGTAAAATTCGACATCTTTGAATCAGTATGGCGTGTACTTAGGGACACCGGAACGGTATGGCATGGCCATAATCGGTGATGAGACATCTTTTTGAATCGTTGGTTAAAAAATTAGCTTTTCGCTAGTATTTCAAGAGAACATAAAAAAAATGACACGTTTAATTCAGTATGGCGGACAGTTTGAGACGCCGCATCGGTATGGCATACGACTCCTTCATACTCTGGCTATCGAATGAATGATATAAAACAAGAATTACCTTTTAGCTCATTCCCCAAGTGCATAGTTTTTTTTGACACATCCAAAAAATTGCGCAGCGCAACGCCGACACCTACGGGCCGCCATACTTGCGTTTCCCTGTTCTTTATAACACTGGCTAACTTCTCAAAAAGTTTCAAAGTTTCGCAAATCATACGTCGTATTTCTTGCTGGCTATCGGTCTAATCAGATGCCCCCAACAGTTACAGAGCTTGAAAATAATTGGTTCAATTTATATCGCTGTCGTAAATATGCCAAAAATTTAATTACCACATTTTCAACACTACTTATCTCAGCCATGCATGAACAAAATCATAACTTCCCATAGTGAATTCTACGCGCATAAATGAGCTCCTTCGAAATATGTAGCACTTCAATTATTTTTGGAATTCTTAAACATGTAAAACTTCTTAAACATGTAAAACTTTGAAAATATGCAATTTCTTTGTTCTTCTACCGAAGGGTCACACCAATTGCCCTGAAATTTTCACCGAAATTACTTCAAAGTGTCACAAAGAAGTGATAAAATTTCCAGTCTCCCGTTTTTTACTTTTTTTTTGCCAAAAACCGACCCGGTTCACGTGGAATACCCCCTATGAATCACTTTCAACAAAAAATTTGATGTATTCTTCAAGTTCTGTTTTATAATAAACATATTCCTAAATATTCATTTGTCCTGCAATTTATTATGAGTCCTCTGAAATAATGTTGTCTGTATAAAAAAAATACAAAAAAAAAACATGTCATTTCAAAGTTTCATATAATTATATACATGCTACGATGCATATTGTATAACCTATGTGTATAGTCTCACGTAGTGCCTATATCGCACCCCTAGATCAATGTTGTAACATCTAAAAAAATCTCGATCCGAGACAATCGCGTTTGAAGTAAAATTAATTATAAATCAACGTGACCACATATTTTCATTGGGGACACATTTTTTAAATAAACGAAATAATCCGCTGAAATGTACCAGATGATAAAAAAGTAATATTATATTGATATCTGGCTGCTGCGATTAAATTACGCCATTTTTTCGAGATATTAAATTAAATTTTAATTATCCTCCTGGTGCAATACCGTAACACTTCCAAAAAAATCTCAAACCGTGGAGCAATACTGTAATAAGTCAAAAAATATTTTCTGATGGTAATTTTGAGATGTTACAGTATTGCACCAGGGATATATTTTTTTTCGAGTTGTTACAGTATTGCACAAAGAATTATGTTTATCTCCCGACTTGTTACTGTATTGCATCAATTTATTGAATTTTTTTCGAGTTATTACAGTATTGCATCGAAATAGATCGCCCCATTCGATTTTGAGATACTACAAAATGATTTCAAAGATTTTGAGATATTACATTATTGCACCAAGTCAGACAGAAAAATCGTAAAATAATGATAAATTTCCCGACGTTTAGAGATGTTATACTATTGCACCAAGAAAATTATTATTTTTCAATTTACTACAGTATTGCACCACGAAAATTCAGTTTTTCTTAGATATTACGCTATTGCACTGATAACAGTCAATTATTTCAAGATATCACAATGTTTCGGATAAATATTGTTCATTTATTCATAAAATGTCTACACTTGTATTTTCAACTAATATTCATTAACCAATATAAGCAAAAGTGTAATCCATTCCTAGTAAATTATGCAACTTATTTTTTTTTTTTTTTTTTTTTTTACATCAATTTTTTTTTTTTTTTTTTGTATTACTTCAGTTATATTTTGTCGGTTATTCCAGTTATTTCCATGGTTATTTTAAAGTTTTAATTATTTCAGTGATTTCTATACGGTTATTTCTTATTATTTTATGTGTACCTTATTCATTCATTATTTAATTCATTTCTCGTTATTTCAGTTATTTTGTCGGTTATTTCTAATTATTTCACGAGCCGTGGACACGTTACTTCAACGAGTTATTTTCCGTTCGATTGAAATAGTTTATTATTGTTGAGTTTTTTAATAATAAATATATGAGTTGAATTTGAAGATTAACAGTCTATTATTCATTACACCGTGAATCAACCCCGATTTTTATTCGGGCCATTCGACCAATTATCAACCAAGGTTTTTTCAGTGATACACTCAAATTTTCAGACCAGAACGGCCATTCTGAAAATTTGGGTTTATCGCTGAAGAATCTCAGCTTTCACAATAAAAAATCAAACGATTGATAAAACATTGAGCAGACGAAGAAATCGTAATTTTTTGTTAAAAAAGTGTTTCGGAGAGGGTTTCAGTAGAGTTGATGAAAAATAAAAAATGAATTCCAAAAGCTGAGAGTTTTTCACATGGAAAACGTATTTGTTCGAATTTGCATTGTGACGCTGAAGATACGATAAAAATGCTTATAAAAATGTTGTCCTAAAAATTGGATGTCGTATTTCTCGTGGAGAGTACTACGTCCTATTGGGTTGAAACTTCAGGCAAATCGATTTTTCGAGGGCCCAAACATTGGTTGATAATTGGTGAAATTGCCCAATTTTTTTTAGAATTTTTCGAAATTTTTTTTGAGTTGTTACAGTATTGCTCCAAGAAATTTTGATTTTTTCTAGATGTTACAGTATTGCACCAGGAAAAACAATTTTTTTCGAAATGTTACACTATTGCACCAGAATCTCATGCCAATTTTGAGTTGTTACAGTATTGCTTCCAGCGGTTTCAATTTTGTCTCGCATCGCAATACTATAATATCCGGTTTTCAACAGTTATATTGGCCTGAAAAAATTCCACTCTTTTTTGCCCAATTGCTTCATCATTCGACGAGTGATATTCCGTAATAAAATGAAAATTCGAAAATTTCGGCTTGTTACAACATTGTTCTAGGGGTGCAATATGATGCCTGTATGCCTATATGATCTGTAGTCAAAACGGAAAGCACCGACCGCTGCATAAGTTATTCTAAATTCAGCTCCTACAGCGATACCGTATTATACTTTGACTATATACCTATGGACTGCTAACCGCTAACTTCACGCGTGTAACCAGATGTGACGCGACCTCGGGGGCTAACGGCTGAGTTTGGTACTACGATCAGCTGCGTGTGTTATGTAGGTGTGACGCATCGGTTGTGTGGGTTACATAGGTGTAAAGAAACACCGACGTGACACACATACCGATGCGTCACACCTACAAAACACACGCAGCTGATCGTAGTACCCAAATCAGCCGTTAGCCCCGGAGGTCGCGTCATATCTTGGTACATGGGCCTCCACAGGCTTGGGATAGGGACTAGCAGTCCATAGGTATATAGTCAAAGGTATTATAAGACATAAATGTTCAGTTCCTATAACCTGAAGTTGGTGCTAGTGTTAGCACAGACTGCGTTACGGCTCTCGGAACCAGAATTCCAGGTGTCAGGACTGTACTTTTTTTTCAGTGCATGTATCGTAATTTGTTTGTTCATGCATATCTATACCAAACTATTATAGTTATACTGATAAACCTATGATAAGCGACCCGTACGGAAGTATATATATATTTTATGAAATATAAAAAACAAACATATGAAACCAAATGTATGTTTTTTATATGCAATATGTATTAAATTTATATTTCACATATATATGGGCAAGTCGACCAATTATCAACGAATGTATGGGCCCTAAAAAATCGATTTGCCTCAACTTTTTTCCTCGCAAACTGTGAACCAAGATTGGCAGATTCACCAAGTTTTAGCCCAATAGGACGTACCGTTCACGAGGAATACGATATTCAATTTTTAGGACAAAATTTTTATGCGCATTTTTAACGTATTTCTATCGTCTCAAAACAAATTTGGAAAAATACGTTTTCTTTGTGAAAAACTCTCAGCTTTTTGAATCCATTTTTTATTTTTTGTCAACTTTGCTAAAACCCCTCAAAAACACGTTTTTTTGGCCAAAAAACAGCGATTTGTCCAAGTGCACAGTGTTTTGTCATTGTTTTGAATTTTTATTCTGAAAGCTGAGATTTTTTAAGTAAGGAACCCAAATTTTCAGAGTGGGACGGCTACGGGGTCGCGCGTGAGCTATACGATTAATTAATAAAGAGCGGTAAATAAAATTCTCTTTTGAGAACTGGGGCCGTCCATAAATTACGTAATGCACTTTTTGGGCGATTTTGGACCCCCCCCCCCCCCCCCCCAGCCCCCTATGTAACGCTCCGTAACGCTAAGCACCCCCCCCCCCCCCCAGGAGGTAACGTAACACCAGGTTTTATTCTCATGTGTCAACAATAACGATTTTCATAATTTCCAACGATTATAATAATTTCGAATAAAAAATCAATTTTTTCACGAAAAAAGCAAGAAATTGCGTTACGTGACAGAGGCTCCTGACCCCCTCCCCCCAAGTGCGTTACGTAATTTATGGACGGCCCCAATTCTCAACGGAATATCTTTTTTTCAACATGTGCATGTAATAGGCCCTTTTTCTTGCATGTAAAACGAATAGAAAATCGCCCATTTCTAGCGTCGACTTCATTACCTCCCTAGGGAGGTAATGGATCTATTGCTATATATATTAATATATATATTAATATATGGGGAATTCCACGCCAACTTGACCAATGAATTTCCCTCACCATTTTCGATTTGCTTCAAAAAAATTTCTACAATTGTTCAAGTACTAAAACGGTCCCCTGAATTTTTTTAGATTTTTCGATCGACCCGTTTTTTTTTTAATGATTTTTCAATCTACCAAATAGATCGATACTTTTTAAAAATCTCAAAAAATTCTCAAAAATCTCTTTTTCCACTACGAACATCACGCTACCAAGGCCATGATGGTGCAAATTTTCCTTCTATTTTTTTTCAACGTTTCTAATACAAACATGACTAACACGACCAATGATTTCCCCACACCATTTCCGATCGGCTTCAAAATGTTTTCTACAATTTTCCCAACTCCAAAACGGTCTGCTGAATTTTTCCCAATTTTTGGATTGACCCGTTATTTTTTTATGAATTTTCGGTTTTTCGTTCATCCGCACGGAGAAAAATCCCTGGATTCAGGTTACCATACTGCTCTGGTAAAAATTTTACGGTAATGAGTACTGAAGTTTTGGCTACAATTATGAATGTGTACATTTTACAGTACGTGTGTGAAAGTAAAAACTACAAAAAAGTTACGGCAATCCCTACCGATGTCATTATGGCAAATTGTATCGACATTCTAGTGTCGTATACTTTTTGCATAGTGGAGTGTACTAGACAAAAAGAAAATTACCACAATTTGTGGAAAATTTCACCTGCTCCGAGGTGAAAAGACTAGAGGGTCGGTTAAATCTACAGATCGCTCTGGCCGCGTTTATTGTAACCCCGGTTTGGCGGACAAACTGAGAGTTATAAGCTTTACCAGACAAATATAGTAAGAATTATCGTTCAGGCATACTATCCATATAGGCACCACGATTGTGGTAAGTATTACCTTCATTACGGTATTCTGAACCGGGGATTTTTCTCCGTGCGCAATGTCGAAAAAGGTAATAAAAGAGGTAGGAGATAAACGTTTCATAATCGGGTCGGTTACGAATTGATGAGGATGAAAAATAAACCGACTAAGATATTTGTGGATAGTTTCAGAACGTTCGAAAACAGTCCCGTTAATAAAAATGTTAGAAACGTTGAAAAAAGAAGGAAAAAATCGCACCATCATGGGATTAGTGACGTAATGTTTGTAGTGAATCCTATAATTTTTGAGAATTTTTTGAGATTTTCAAAAAAGATCTTTGTGTTTACTGGGATATGTGCCACGTATAATAATCAAACATGATAAAATATATTAAAAGTATAATAAATATATAATTAGGGTCCCAATTTTCTCCCACAAATTCTAAATATATTTCATATAGGTATATTGGCCATTCCACCAAATCCTGTACGCAAATCCGACCTCCAAATTTTTGATGTTTTTTTTATGAGTTCTTAGCATTACTTACACGGAGAGAATTTTGCTGGTAGAGATTGCCATACTGTCTGGTGGCGGTGAGCCATACTAGACATTGCACGAAATTTGATATAAAGTATAGTAAAAAGTCTCACGAATATTGAAAACAATAATATAAACATTGGTATATCAACGATTTTCCTCATACTTTTTCCTATACTTTGTATCAAATTTCGTGCAATTTCTAGTATGGCTCACCGCCACCAGACAGTATGGCAATCTCTACCAGCAAAATTCTCTCCGTGTAGGCGTCAACGAAGAGATTCACCAAGTATGAAAGATCGCTGACTTAAGTTAATGGGGGTTTCCGTAATTACTAGATTTTGCTGCGAAATTTTCCAATATCATCAAACGGTTCAAAAAATGCCTGAAAACAAAATTAAAAATACGGTAGTCGATCGGAAATTTGCTGAAATTTTTGAAAATGATGATTATTTTCTTCTCGGTTGTCATTTTAAGCGCGAAATTCAAAAAATAAAACTTAAAATGTTAATTCCACCATGTTGCCTATCGATTTTTGAAAATCGGAATTTTCTTTCGGAAAATTCAGAAAATTTCCGATAAAAATCATGCTTCAAAATTTTCTGCTCGTTCACCTCCAAGTAAAAAATAAAGGGGTAACAACGTAAACTACGTGGCGAAAGTTCTGGAGGACGGAAATCAACAACCCGATGACAACGATAGTGAAAACTACGAAGCGGACGACCTGAGTAATGTAAGTCACAAGTTTGACCACCTGGACAAGGTCAACCACGGGGCAAAAGTCCTGGAGTACGGAAATCACTAGCCTGACGACCTGGATAACGAACGCTACGAAGCAAAAGACCTAGGGAATGTAAGTCACCAGTTTGACCACCTGGACAACGTCAACTACGGGGCGAACGACGTAGGGCACGAGAATGACCGACCGGACGACGTAAATACTAAAAATTACGGAATAAGAAACCGAAATTTCAGGCAAAGTTCATACGACGCGGGCACTATCACTTTTACAGAATTGCTACGAGACTAAGCACGTCACTTTACGGCCGTCTTATTGGGTGGACTAAACCTTCCATAACTCAGGAACGACCGCTCCCTCGAAGTTTTTCATAAGGAACTTTATTCTTAGATTTCGACAAGGAATCTGCATGTGAAATCTTTTCCGCGACTTGGGAATCACGCTGTATACTAAAAATATATTCTCATTGTATAATAATTATATACCCCATATATTTCGCAAGTATAGTATATTGCATGTATTTCGATTACAAGATAAATATATTAAAAATATATATTTAATATAAAAAAGGCGGCCAAAAGTTACCTATTTTTTATATATTCAGTTTATAATCAGAAAATATACCGTCAACGTCCCAGTTACCGGACAGTTAAGGCTGACGTCCCGATAGCCGGACATCCATGCGAAATCGTATTTCTGTCTCTCTTGCACACACTTTCTGTCCGGTAACTGGGACACCGGTAACCGGTAACTCGTTTGTATAAAACATATATTTTTGAAAACATATTATATACTTCCGTACGGGGAGGCCGAGTTCGAGAGATGAAAGGAAAAACGGCTTTCTGTCTCGATGTCATTATTACAGACTTATACAATATTTGCTTCCATCGTCTTATCCAGTCATTAGAATTAGTCATAAAACCGTTATCTAGAGCTGAGTGAGATGATCGCAGTCGCTGTATGTAGTATTCTTAAAACTATAGAGAACAAATATGAACGTTGCCAATTTGAGATTCCGTTATTCTTTCGGACGCTGGCCCAGCGATGGTCTATAAAGCATCGGACTCTTTCTTTATGGGTGATTCGAATATTAGAGGAGAGTGGCCTAAAGCGGGTAGGCGTTCGTATGCTGCCGCATGCAACGCGAGTGTAAATGTGTACGTATACCGTGATTACCCAAACACTCCCAAGTTTCAATCAGTCCCACTCAAGGATCGGAGGTGTGACATGGCGTAACTAGGCGCAATATAAAAAAATTGGTGAATTTTGAAAAAAAATGAAAGTATGTAACTTTTGACCAGTCGAAAAGTAGTACATGTATTTATGCATTTAAGTAAAAAATGTGATTCCGGGCAAAGCGGGTAGAGAGACTTTTAGCGACTTTTAGTTACTTAAGACTGATGAAATGAGTCTGAAATAACTATTTAAAGAGTCATTTTTTTTTACGATAATTAGATGTATGATTAAAGTCTCATCATTAATGTTCAGACAAATTAATATGTGCCAAGATTTATCAAGCTTATAGCGCATACCCGCTTTAGGCCCCCTATCAGGGCAAAGCGGGTTTTTGAGGAGTTTTGAATTTTTGATAATAAATGATTACTTGATACAAAATGATACAATTATGATTTATTATTTTGAAGTTCGATAATCCTCCTAATCAAAAAAAACCAAAATTGTTATTTTAATCAAACGAAAACTAAGATTTTTGGGCTTTTATCGTTAACGTACCCGCTTTAGGCCACTCTCCCCTATACTCAATTAACGAATCAAAATAGATATCCAAAATCTATACGATTTTGAGGCGCAATTGAAAATAATTTAAGAAAAAAAATCCCTTCCAAATTTCCAAGGTGAATATAATCTCTTGAAGAATAAAAAAAATAATTAAAATTTCAAATGATGGTACATATGAGTTGATTTTTGTTGATTGTAATTGACTAATTACAGGAAACGAAAAAGTGGTTAGACGAAAGCAAAGACGGATTCATCTACGTTTCTTTCGGCTCGATGGTGAGAATCGAATCATTTCCGGAAAAGACGCTGCTTGAAATGTATGCGGCCTTTTCAAAAATATCACCAATTCGCGTATTGATGAAAGTTGCAAAGCCGGAATCTCTGCCTGCTGGGCTTCCAGAAAACGTATTCACGTTAACTTGGGTTCCACAAGTAAAAGTCTTGAGTGAGTGAGAAACTGATTTTGAAAACGAGAAGAACCCAGATGTTAGATTATATCGATCTGAAACATTTATCGATTACAATAATAACTTTTTAAATCATTTTCAGAGCACAATAATATACGAACATTCGTAACGCACGGCGGTTTGATGGGAATACAAGAAGCTGTTACATTCGGGGTACCATTGATTGGGATTCCGCTATTTCGCGATCAACCAATGAATATAAAAAATTGCGTCGATAAAGGAACTGCCCTGCTCCTAGACTACAGAGATCTGACGGAAGCCAAGCTTTTGAAAGCCATCAAGACCATCGTTCACGATCCAAAATATAAGTAAGTTCGAATAGACTCGGCGAGCCCGAGTTGGAATAGAAATTTTGGTTCGATCCTCCGACATCTCAAATCCTTTGTTCTTCAGTTCTTTCAACTGAAATGTAAATTCTGTTTTGGTAGAATCATGTCCTACGTAATGATTCAGAGGTGTAAATCAGGATTAGCGCTTGCACTTAAAATTCCGATATCCCATTGAATTTTCAAATTCTAATTACGATCCCAAAAGTTTGCGAAAAATGAACTCAATGATCAATTTTCACTTCGGACTTGAAACTTATTCGACTATCAGTTCACAACACGTTTTAATGAATATCGAGAAGCTATAGTCGAAACCAGAAACACGAAACATCTCTAAATTCTAGGATTTAGAGGTCCAGACTACAAATTCAAAAGTCTAGTTTACGGCTAATCCTAAACTACCCTTCGAATTCTAGTTTGCACTCCCACATCTTCGATAAGAACTTGTAGAATAAAACCAGAATGACCATGTGTTCCGATTATGTGTTCATCTTCGAACTTCAATTAATTTATAGAAAAAACATGATGGAGTTATCCACGCGGTTTCTGGATCGACTAATGAATCCCAGAGACACGGCTGTCTACTGGATCGAGTACATCCTCAGACATGGTGGTGATTCCTTGCGATCACCAGCCGTCGATTTGACATGGTGGCAGCTGGCATTGCTGGACGTTTATGCTACTCTAATAGGCGGGATTCTAATTACACTTTACGTCATAAAGCTAATAATTTCAAGGATCTTTTTTCGGTTAATGAATACAGGTAGAAGGCTACCGTCATCGAAAAAGGGTAATTGAACTAATGTGAATAGTTAGTAATCTATTAAAAGTAATCACCTATAAATATAATACCGTGAGGTTAAAAGGAAACCGAACGATGACCACACTATAGCTCGACCAACATACGCTCGCGTAGCGTACGTGAGCTTCTACTCGCTGCCAGTGTCTGTCAACTCGATTCGCCCGGCGCCTGTCGTCAAGGCCACGCTCATCCATAGTGTGAGCCAGGCGCCGCGCCGGGCGAATCGAGATGGCAGTCACTTGCAGCCAGTAGAAGCTCACGTACGCAACGCGAGCGTGTGTTGGTCGAGCTATAGTGTGGTCATCGTTCGGTTTCCTGTTAATTTCACGGTATAATAAATATTAATAGTCAAAGTAAACTAGTGTCATTCGCATTTGATTCGATAATCAAATTCTACATTTAAGTCTGCAATACTATTAGGGGAAGGTGGGACAAAATGGACCGGCGGGGCAAAATGGACTGCAGGGCAAAATGGACCGGTGCTATTTTTTTTTATTTTAATGTTTTCTATCATTAATTTTGAAGTTTTTTGAGCAACTATATTTTTTCTCATCTTTTTTTTTGGTCCATTTTGCCCCACCCTCCCTTATAATAACGATGTGTTCATATATGATATCTGCATTAACGAGTTGAAGGTATATTTAAAAATATTTGAGTATATTATTATTATTCCAAAGTCGTTGAAGTAATACTTGATTGTTAATTTGATGTTAGGACATTGTTATTCTCATAACATCCAAATAACTGTATGAAATACGTGAATTTATTCATAAATTTTATCAGTGTTATATAGTTATATAAGTATTGACGAAGAATAAAGCAATAATAATGTTATCTGAAAAATTTAATGGGAACGTTTATTTCATAACAGCTGAGGCTCTGTGAAATCATTGACACCCCGTGTTATCGAGACTTTATAACTTGAGTTGATTAGAGGTGTCATAAGAAGACGATTGTAGTTTACGTGAAAGAAGTTAAGAAGAATAAATTATTTGTTAATCGAATGAATACTGCGATCCTTGAAAAATAAATTATGTTATGGGCTAGTATAATCCTTCAAGATGGATAACATCTTCGAGGTCAAAGAGTGGATTAAGATCAAAGAAGGCAGAGGCTTTCCATCAACAGTTGATGCATCATTCTGCAGTCAGTCAGCTGGTTTCCAATATTGACATATTCATGAACATTGCTTGATCAGGAAAAGTTCACCCTATAAATTTCCACTTGTCAAGCTCACAATGATAATATTTTTACGTACATATTTCAGCTAGTTATGAAAATTATACTTCGCTGTGTCTTATGTGTCATTCACAATTGGTGTTTTGCATCGAATTTTTTTTTCATTTTTTGGGGTGCATAATGTAGAGTAAGCCAAAATCATGAGGACGTATTTTTTCTTTTTCGTTAAAAATGATAATTGCACATGTTATAGGCAGTTGAATTCCATAAAAAGCCCATCCATCGACTTCTCCATCTTGAAATGAACATGAAAAAATTCGTTATGTTTTTTAGAAATTTTGTGAATTTTTTCAGATTTTTTGGAAGGGGCGTTCTTTTTTTACCTTTCGAGTCGATTTAAAAATAACCTAATAATAGAAAAAATCTGAAAAAAATCTGGAGTGTCTTTTTGAGGTGGATTAACCATACAAAAAATCGCGGACCAAATCGGAAGGGTCGAGGTCACGGGCTGGTCGAGTTGGCATGGAATGCCTCATATAGGGGAAGGTGGGGCAGAACGGACAGTGGGGCAGAACGGACACTAAATCCAAAAAAAAATAATGTCGTCGGAAATGATTTTTTATGAAATGTGACGACATATTTTGGATAAATAATGACACAAAAAAAAAAAGGAAAACTGAATTATTTTTTTTTCACTTTTTTAATTTTTTTTTTTTTTTTTTGTGTCATTATTTATCCAAAATACGTCGCCACATTTCATAAAAAATCATTTCCGACGACATCATTTTTTTTTTTGGATTTAGTGTCCGTTCTGCCCCACTGTCCGTTCTGCCCCACCTTCCCCTATATATGAGTCATTCCACGTCAGACCGGACACCTTTCAGACACTATGTTCTTGAAACTCGACATAATTTTTTTCACAGCTTCTATGAGTCAAATGAATGCATCAAACAATTTTTCAAATTTTTTTATCATCAATAGTTTCAGAGTTGCAGGGGGTTGAATTTCGTCAAAAAGGGGCAAAAAACGGAAACACGCTGTCTTTAAAATGCTCATATCTTCGGTTCTGTCCATCCTACAGACTTGATCCTATGTTCGTTTTGAAGCTCTTGGAACAGACTTTTATATTATATTTTTTAAATGTTGGTATAGCGACAACGACTATTTGTTATAAACAATTATATTATTCAAATGCAATTTTCAAGGTGAGAACACGCTTTTAAAATTTTGAAAAAAATATGAGCGTGTTCCTTGGACAATTTCCTAAAATATAGGTGAGTTTCAGAATGGAACTCGGATGGAAAGTATTTTTAAACAGTGATTGAATAACAGAAAGTGGCGCCGCGCGACGCTGCTGGCGCGCCCCTTACGTAGATCCACGCTTTTGCTTAATCAATCGCTGTTTAAAAATACTTTCCATCCGAGTTCCATTCTGAAACTCACCTATCTTTTAGGAAATTGTCCAAGGAACATGCTCATATTTTTTTCAAAATTTTGAAAGCGTGTTCTCACCTTGAAAATTGCATTTGAATAATATAATTGTTTATAACAAATAGTCGTTGTCGCTATACCAACATTTAAAAAATATAATATAAAAGTCTGTTCCAAGAGCTTCAAAACGAACACAAGATCAAGTCTGTAGAATGGACAGAACCGAAGATATGAGCATTTGAAAGACAGCGTGTTTCCGTTTTTTGCCCCTTTTTGACGAAATTCAACCCCTTGTAACTCTGAAACTATTGAAGATAAAAAAATTTGAAAAATGGTTTGATGTATTCATTTGACTCGTAGAATCTGTAAAAAAAATCAAAAAAGAATCGGAGACATCAAGTGAAATTTTCGATTTATTTTGTCCGGTCTGACGTGGAATGACTCATATAGATATATCTTAACATGGGTGACGTCATATTGTTGTAGTCTTCAATCTGTTATATCAGAGGCAATTTTGGTTGAATCGAAAAAATAAAAAATACGTCCCAAATGGTTTTTCAAAAACTACTAGAATATGAAATAAAAAAAAAAAAAGTCATGCAAAATCCCAATTAACTATGCGGTTATTCTAGTATTTGGGTGTTTTAATGCTGAGAACATTTTTGTGCAAAAAAGTGGAGCAACTTATGACTCGAGTTTTTAACGGGCGGTGGGGCTATACCCAGACCACTGTCCAGTAGCACCCCTCGAAAAGTCTTGACCCACAGAGGGATCTACCACAGAAGTACCTTTCTGATGGAATCTTCTTACTAGAAGGACAAAACTTTCTACTGTTATCTGTGCCTTATCTATCTCCCAGATAAAACGAAATCGATAACAACATGATTCTCATTAGTGACTGACCCATGTCTAAGCATACTACATCTATACGTACTTACGTAATCGGAGTTATCATAAGTCTTTGATTGGTCATGTGTGAGTCTAGTACTTTGATCGCTGCACGGTTCAATAGTCTGGCCTGGCCTAATACTCTCAGTGATCTGTCTCTGAGTGAGAGCAGCGTCAAGTCATCAAGATCTAATAATATCGTTACCAATTCGGTATTAGCTACTAAACATTATCGAAAGTGCTTTATATTGAAATAAAATGACGTCAGTATATTTGTGGCTGATAGCATTCTGCTTTATGGGCTTTGAACGACGAGTTGATGGAGCTAGAATAGTGGGAATATTTCCCTTGGACGTTAAAAGTCATTTCATCATGTTCGAAGAGGTAATGAAGGCACTTGCAGATGCTGGGCACCAGGTTGACGTACTGAGTGTGTACCCTCAGAAAAAACCGTACCCAAATTACAAAGACATTAATCTGTCGGAAGCGAATTCAACAGAGTCTTTCACCAGTCTGACATACGATTTTATACACAGTTTTAAACAGTCGGCAAATGTCTTGATCGAGCTGGCTGGTAACAGATTTTGCCGCATGTTGGAGCTTCCTAAGTTTAAAAATCTGATCGTAGATCCACCAAAAGATCCTCCCTACGATCTCGTAATCACGGAAGTAAGTTATAAGGCTTTGAAACCGATCATTTTTTATTATGACCCCTAAATTTTCTATACAGAGCTGATCTGGTCTACTTGTTTTGATAGTCCTTCTTTGGAAGCTGCTGGTACGCTTTTGGTCGACACTTGAAGGTTCCAGTCGTTGCCCTTTCCTCTACACCAATTCAACCACATGCCAATGAACCTATCGGAAATCCACTGAACACAGCCTTCGTATCCGAGATCAGTGATGGCTCGATAAATCATATGAACTTCTGGCAGCGATTCAAGAACACATTTTCTACATTAGAAGCAAACTTCCAATTCAATTATTACTCAGAGGTGCAGAGCGACATTGTTAAGGAACATTTCGGCCCGAAAATGGCGGGTGTCAGAGAGTTGGAACGCGATGTGGCCCTACTTTTGGTCAACTCTCATCACACCTTGAGTGGAGTTCGACCTTTGACCCCAGCCGTTGTGGAGGTTGGTGGATTGCATGTACGAGACAATGAGCAGAAAATACCAGCGGTAAGTGAGATGTTAGGGAAACCGATACTCAAAGTATGCAGTGTCATCAAGAAAATTAAAAGACCAGGTTTGACAGAAATGGAAAGAAGACCATTATTATACAGAGTATCGTACATTCAATTTTTCCAAACAAGACTTTTGGTAAAGCGTTTTACATAACATTCGCACCATTCTAAGATAATGGAAGAATCTATTTAGTCAGAATCTTATCAGAATTCAATTGTTGAAGATATCGAAAAATTGTGACAAGATTTGGAATGAATGCAACTAAGAGTAAGAAGTACAATTTTTACTATTATTCACTGCTTTATAGCTGTACAATTATTATTTATGTTTAATTCGTCGTCTAGTAATAACTCATCTGAGAAGTAATAACGTTTCGAAAATAATTGTACAAACAGATTTTGAAAAAGTTCACTTTAATCTAACGCAGTCATCGTGGATAAGTCTTCGCTATCTTAACCAAAATCAAAATTGATTATCACCATTCCAAATGAGCTTGTGATGAAATAAATCGAAATCTTGATGGCATATTATCGGCAGATCATACGATATTCATTTTTATTTGTTATATAATGATTGCATTTAACAACCTACAGGACTTGATAAAATGGTTGGATGACAGCAAACATGGCTTCATTTATTTTTCCTTCGGTTCGATGATGAAAATCGAGTCCTTTCCCAAAGCCTTCCTTAAGGAGCTATACGAAGGCCTTGCGAAGATCGCACCTATTCGAGTGCTCATGAGAATATTGGCTCCCGAAGAGTTACCACCTGGTCTTCCAGCAAATGTATTGACACTGAAATGGATTCCGCAAATAAAAATTTTAAGTAAGGATAAGAAAGTACTAATAGTAAAAAGATCATAACCGCATGGCATGATCCCAAATTCTTTTCACTTGTGCAGTTTGACAAAAATTTATCTTTCAGAACACAAAAACATACGAGGATTCGTAACGCACGGTGGTTTGTTGGGGGTCCAAGAAGCTCTGACCTTTGCAGTTCCTCTCATAGGCATTCCGGTGTTCTCCGATCAACCACTCATTATAAAAAATTGCTTGGATCGCGGTATCGCAGTGTCAATAGATTATAAGAATTTTACTGCGAATAAGTTCATCGAGGCCGTAAACGCCGTCAGCAACGATCCAAAGTACAAGTAAGTCCCAAAAACTGATTGTTATCGGGAATTTGCTATTGAGCATTATTTATTTCATATTAATTTCAATGATGCAAGTATTTCATCATCTTCGCACAACGATACTTCTGTTAGCGGACGTTGACTAGTCAAAAACCGCGGACTTCTCGAAACCGCTTTCTGCGCTGATCGCGAGTCGCGAGTGGTGGGGGTGGCCTATACGCCTGGGCCCCGAAATGGCATATGCGCGTAGTTGCATTGTGCGTACAAAATTGCCGGATCAATGCTTCGCTATTTCATTGATTATTCCTGATTCGTTCATCCGATTGCATTGATTCAGGTCTTCAATTAAAGATAAGAGATGTCGCCAGGAAACGACTGTCACACAATTTTGAAAAAAAATTCACTTGTCGCTTTGCTTCGTCGCGAAGATGTACTTTAAAACTTACTTTATCGCCAAGCTGGAAGTGAAATTTCAAATTCGATGACAGTAGCGACAAAGTTACATCTTTAGGCTGATAAATTTTCTTGAAATGGAGACATCATTTTCCACTTTGTAGTGCTAAAATTCAATTTTCAGGAAATGACGTGTCCTATATAGCGTTTTCATCAGGAATAAAGAAGCTTTCATCGTTTCATGTCTGAAGTAAAATTTTCGTGCTGTATTCGATGATGAATTGTTAATAACTAATATCACCTCGTTTCTATCGCTTATTAGAAACACCATAAGTGCACTATCCGAGCGATTTCTGGATCGACCATTGACCGCGCGAGACACAGCCGTTTTCTGGATCGAGTATATTCTCAGACATGGAAGTGACAGCCTGCGATCGCCGGCGGTTCATTTGACATGGTGGCAATTAGCCTTACTGGACGTCTATGGCAGCATGATAATTGCACTTCTAGTCGCATTATACCTCATCAAGCTACTCGTCTCGACTCTACTCCGACGATTGGTGTTTGTCAAGAAGGCAGTACCGACGTCAAAAAAGAAGAATTAAATCACGAAGCGATCGTTAGGCAATCTAATAGAACTAGAAACTGCTCGAATTAGAGCACAAGATGCGAGATGAATAAGAATCTATTTGCACATCAAATGTGGACATACAAATTTTATATGTGCAGAGACATAACGTGAATATGATACATCAGAAAACACAGACACTTCATACTCACATCAGTATTCTCAAAGACAAATGTAAAAACATTGAATTTGCGCAACAGTTGGTTTACATCATTGTCAAATATAAAACGGACTGAGTACACATGTATAGCATGAAGTCGTACCACTTAAACAGCAATATGTCTTATTCATGGTCCTGATCCATATACCTAGATTAGCTTATAAAGTCAATATTTGAGCTTATTTCAACACGTTCACACAATTCATGCCTAAATATATGCTAATTAATATCAAAAGTATTTGTTCTGTAATTCTGACCTTCGACCTGTCTCTCTATACTATATATAATGTACATCGTTTCCATAAATGAGCACAATTATTTATAGAGGTGTTATGTATGAATATCAAATGATAAGACATTAAAATTACGGATGAGTCCTCGAGGTGCCATAACGTTCCATGAAGTCAACAAAAATTGTTCGATCATGTTCATTTACATCAACTTTCTTTTTTTATATATGGCATTTTTGTCATCACTCTCATCCATTAGTTATATAGTCATCTCACCTCTAGTATGGATACTAATTCTTGAAAATGACAAAATTAGAAGAAGAAAAAGTTGGAAAACTTTTATAAAATTCCATGGTATACCTCGATTGATCCATTTTCGAAAACAGAAGTGTGAATATAAAAAGACACTTACTCGCGATGGGGAAATAACTCAAGCCTGGATTGACACATTAATTTTTTAGTTTGAATTAATTCCCATTAATCTTTTCAATCCAATTTAATTCTTGTAATTCAAATGCATTAATTCTAAATAAATTTCTAATGATTCACGTTAGTTAAAGTTAATTCGCGATGCTTCACAGAATTTGATGTTAGTACGAATCAAATTCGGCTTGAATTTGTGGGTAGTTAAAAAAATAAAAATTAAAAAAAATAAAAATAAAGCCGGAAAAAAGTGAGTCGGACATGAATCCAGGTGAATGCCGATTAATTCAGATTATTTCTAAATAATTTTTTTTAACTTCGCCTAGTCTGAATCAATCTAATTACGTTAATGTCATTATATTTTTCTTAAATTCTTGAAATTCGAATTGATTCATGTGATGCGAATTAATTCGTGTCGATTCAAAATAATGCATTTAATTCGTGTTAATTCGCATTAATTTTGATTAATTTGTATTAATTTACCGAACAGTGGCACGTCAATTCAACGAGTTATTTTCCCCTCGCTTACTCGTTCTCTCGATATTTTTTTTCTCGACCTGAATTTTCGTTCAATTTTTCATGTGAATTCAATAAATGATTATTTTCAAAAATCTATGCTTCCCGAAACTTTCAAGCTCAATTTCATTCATCCATAGTTGCTGCATGATATTATAAACAATAATCGCAAATTACAATTTTTCGACGCAAAATCTATCGGCGAACCATAAAGCACGTGAAAACTAATTACTACTCATACCAAAAGAGCAGCCTCGCGCTAGCTCTCATCCAATTTGAATAACAGGAACCTGATGTATGCACCTGATGTGACTAAAACCTACTAGAATTTACAAGTAGGTACGTATAATAATCGATATTCCATGCATATTTAACAATTTACGGTGATTTTACACTCTATAGCAATTTTTCTATAAAGTTCACACAACTGCTCATACAACATTTTATGTTGGAGTTAATCACTGCATTTATTAAGCGCATTCGTGATATGCTGTAGGTATTTTTCTTTGAATTATTCCGAATGCGAATTACAGGCTGATCACGAACACTAATCAGTCAATTTGTGATCGATCAACCCCTTTGGAAATAAAAAAGACACAGATTAGTATTTCGCTTTGAATGGGTAACAAAATGCGAGGTCTAGTGCTGATCTTCAATCGCCTAACGCCTTCCAACAAGCACGTTTTACAATAATTTCATGGTCCCCTGTGGCAGCTCCATCTTCATCTTTCACTAACGCTACTATCGCGGACAAGATCCTTAGTTGATTGTTATCAGTGTTGAAGAGGGGCTATATAGATGACTTTACCCGTAGCTACTGTGAAATGATTTTTACTATAAGTCAAAGCATGAATTGATTTCAACAAATCAAGGTGAATTTCTAAAAATTGTATCTGAAAAGTTTGAACTGAAGAACTCAAAATTTGTGATTGAAAAAGCTTCTCGAAACCTCAATGTTTGAAATATAATTAAAATGCTTCTTGCATGACAGATATATTGAGTTTTTGAATCGAGAATTTTCTTCAAAAACTTCATTTCCATAGTGAACATTTTTTAAGAAATTTATAAACTTCATTCCCGTAGAGAAAATCATTTTCAAATTTCACAAACGGTATAGAGATTTGACCTAGATCAAATGGAAAGAAGTTGGGTGAAAATATCGCTACAAATAACTAGTAAATCTTCATTTCTGACCGGCTCTCGATCACTGGAACACTTGCCTTAATTTTAGCTTATCGCCTAGCGGTGCAGTGGACTTCGGTGAAAATATTATGCCCATATGTTTCAGAGCGTAGAAATAACAAATACGTTCAAAGGGTTCAAAGTAATGGAAATAAAAAGTGAAAACGATGTGTTTCTTCACGATATTCTTCTTCGCCGTTCTCTGACAGTAAATTTATCGGAAACCGCTCCAGCGCAGCGTTCAAATATTGGTCATATTTTCCCTTACCTAAAGTGGGAAATCTTGTGAAAATTTACAAAGGACTTGAACATTTCAAATGTAAGTAAACGCATAGCTTTTACCTTAGTTACAGTGCTGACTGCAGTGAGTCCTGATAAATGGGGTTGAAAAGAACTTTTACCGCTATAATACGTGCCGTGCACCACTTCAACGTATACCACTAATTATTCCTGTATAGATACAGAGCGGCTGCTAAATTTTCTGATCAGTCTAGATTGCGCTCTGCGAGTTCATCGTAGTACCCGTACCAGAAACCCTAAGTGAAGTATTTTGCATATCCACACGGATGAGAGGGTAGAATTAAGTAAACATATCGTTCCAAGTGAGTGAAGGAAAATATGGTGATAACGTATCTTTTGCTGATGTTTTTCCGTGCCGTTTGTTTCATACATAATATTAACGAGCTCGGACATATTTTGGGAATGGCTTTTCGTTTTTTTTTTTTTTTAACTAGAAATACTGACAAGCCTTGTTGATAAAGGGCGGAAATCTTGCAAAAATCGAATTTGAAATTTACTCGCAACTCCCGTGCTTTTTCAATCGTGTCGCAAATTGTAGTAGTCAGCTAATTTCATGAAATTCATAGCTCGCTGCGATTTAATGGAAATTTAGGAAGCCGTGACTTTTGGAATTCGATTTATGACATGCACCTTAGTTAATGTTTAATTCGTTATATGGGAGCGTCATTCCATGAAATGCAAAAAATTCTCCAGACCTAAATAAAATGTTGTAATCAACGTGCCCTCAGAGATCGAGGAGGAAAATTTACGTAAGGTTAAAGGTTGCAGCGGATGAAGCTCTTCTTTTGATATTTTGAATTGTGTTCGTGACGTGACCTAAGTCTCAGTCATATCCGGTCTCTACTTTAGCATGTGGATTGATGTATTTCAATTCCGTACCTACAGATAGCTTTTCTAAGATTCGAAATGGAGTTAAAAAAAAAAAAAAGCAATTCCATGTGGTTGTGATTCCAATAATTATTATTTCGAATCCAAACCATTTCTGGCTACGTCACTTTGGTAACAACCAGTCAAGACAAACGTGCTAAAGGCAATCTGAAAGCGATTACAAATTTCACTCTGGTACGAGCGGAGCTTTCGAGAGCTTTTAGAGTATTTCTGCACCCAATCTCTTTACTCGCACTGTTGCCTCTCAAGGATTTGTCATCCTAGAACGAAGAGCAGAAAAAGAAAACAGAATGACAGAAAAAAAAAACAAACAAACAACAAACAACAAACAAACAAAAAAATAACGAACAGTTAGAAAACGAGGGAAAGAGTTGAACGAGTTCAAAAACGATTTCCTGCTTTTCTTAGTGCCAATAAAATTTACCGAAGGTAAAACTCTGGCTGAAATAAAGCCTCTGGGGAGTCTCTCTGAGCTTTTGCCAATCTACAGTTTATTATAACTTACTTTGGCGATGATATAAAGCTCCGAAATTTGTTTTTATAAAGCTTGAGTTATATCGGCGGTTTTACATGCTTTCATTGTTTTTCGAATAAACAGTTCTTAATTATTGTATAAACGTCGTGTACCAGATATATGTGTGCATATTTCTTGAACATTATCAAATATTATATGAAAGCTTTGATCCAGCCTTATGAGTTACGTTCTAAAATCACACAGAATATAACGAATGGAACCATGAGCCATCAAGCTTCACTTCACGAAGGATCATTTATTTTTTTAGAAAAATACGTTTCGGATTAATCTGCTATACTGCAGCTATAGGTACATCGAAATTTGTAAATACCGAACATACTATACCTATGTACTATATGGATGGATTCAGGATACAAAAATTAGACACATTTTCAGGGATTGTCGCGACTAATGATAAGATGAACAATTTCCGAATATCCTATCTGAAGCTTTTATTCTACGCAATGTCAGGTGCAAATCGTGAAAATTTTGTAAAAAAATTCGAATCCCATGGAAACAAAAATACTGAAAACACCAGGGTGCCAAAAAAATGTAAAAAAAATTTGAAATCCCGATTTTCTGTAATTTTGTGAAGATTTTTTTTTTTTTTTTCATTTCTTTAGTATATATGCGTGTCATTCAACTCAGTCGCCACCATGAGAAAGACGACCGTCAATATTCAAATAAGAGATGGAACCGGCTAATTTTGATGTGACCCTCGTCAAAACCGAGATAACCCTGCTTACGGAGGCAGCATGTATAAATTAATCGCTTCTCGGTGTCGTTCTTAACCCAGACCTCTACACGCTCAAGGCTAATTATCACGACACTCGAGAGCGAAAGAGCGAGAGAGAGAGTAAGAGTAAGAGTTGTATTTATTGGGCGCTCTGGGACAGGTCCCCTCAAGCGCTTAAACAGTACATAGAATTTGCCAAGTTAGAATACAGATATTGAAGAGAGAGAGAGATAAAGAGATAATCTGGTCCATTTGAAGATTTATCAACAACAAGCTGGGTTTCATTTTCATATTCATGATCGCGGAGAAATCTTGACGCTAAATCATATAATTCTTCTAATTTGCATGTGCTGGGCGAGTCGCTAATCGATTTCCCCACCAGCTGAACGATTAGGTATATGTAGGTACCTATATATGTTATGTGCTTTGGTGAGTTGGAAATTGGAATGTCAGGCTACTTCGTGACATCGCATACATGAAACGTCGTTCATCATCGAGCCACATGTCAGCTGTATCCTTTTTCCTTTCCTTTTTTTTTTATCCAAACGGACATATAACAGATATGAAAGCACACATATACGCCGATGTGTGATTAACTTTTACGAACCTCTTTCGAAGACAATCTGAATGAATGTCCCTGGAGTTTAATCAAAAATCTTGAATTTATATTTTTAAATAAATTTCATTGAATCCTATGTACTTACCAGGAAGTGATGTTGCGTTGGATCTCATTCGATCCTCGCACTCCTGTTTTCGTACTTGCAGAATACGGTACAGTTCCTCCTCCTGTAGCGTAGTCCCGGCCGTCGTATTGCTCGGCATCTAATTAAAAGAAAGAAATATTAATAAGCTTTGTTCCAAAGTTGAAATAATCTTCTTTGTTATTTACAGGTATACATATATCCGAACACAAACGTGATTATTAGGGTGGTCCTTAATTTGATCATTTTTGAATTCCAATGCTCCCAAGGGCCAGGACGCTTACAAATACAGTATATACAATTCTAAGTACAGCCCCAAAGCCTTAGAATTTTCCCGTTTTAATAAAACACGATTTCTAACATATCGCGATCAATTTTTTTTTTTTTTTTTTTCTTCCTATTGCAGTATTGCTCCGAAAAATCTCAAACTTGTTACACTCCTCGCCTGTAGTAGTGGGTATTTCATGATAATTCGACAGATTTTGAACAAAATAATTTTCGAAGCTACAGCTTACCAAAAAAAAAAAAAAACAAATTTCTCATCTCCAAATTGTGATGAATAAAATTTTGTCGTTAAAAATCTGTAAATTCTTTTCACGCATACCTACTACTGTAGGTAACAAAGTGTGCCGAGTTTCAGATTCAGAGAAGCGATAATGCGATAGGAATTAAAAAATAATACCGAAGTACTAAAAATCGTGTGATATTTAAACGGGAAAGGTTCAAAGGCTTTGGGGCAGTACTTAGAATTGAGATAGGAACCTGGGGTTTTGACTACATTTTTTTTGTATATATTTGGAGACGTTCTGGCCCATGAGAGGATGTGAATTCGAATATGATCAAATTAAGGACCACCCTAGTGATTACAAACATCTTACGAAATATTGCGAGAACCAAGTTTATTCCCAAAATGCACAATTGTTAATTTCCTTCACCGAATGAAACGGACGATTTTATTTTTATCAAATTCGTGTGAAAGATTTGAAGATAAAAGAAATAAAACAAAAAAAAAAAAAAAGGGACACGTTAGCGTGTCGAAACTAATAATAATAAATACCTCATTTCGTGTCTGTATCGATTACGTTATACCTTATTGCTTCGACCCGTAATATTATAACTTGCGATAAAATGACATTCCCTTTAATTACATACGGGAATTGTCTGAAAGCTATATGTAAGTTAATTAAACCGTGCGGAATTAAATTGTTGATTTTATAAAATGTAATCCAAAGCTGCAGTGGAAATACTCGCGGAAATCTTTCGCCAAGAACTTTGGATTTTAGCCTATCTTGGCCGACCGCCAAATCGTTTAAAATTTGACGTCGATCATGAGTGTGATATATCAGAAGGCAATTTATCCTAACGCAGATCGTGTTAGAACAAACAAATACCTTTTAGCAGCCTAAAAGCTTCAGAACATTCATTCGCATATGATACGAACATCCCAATATGCGTTATCAAGTTATACCTACACTTAAGTTTCAGGGTTTTACATAATTCATTATATACATATAGACATATACCTATAATATTTATACATCTGATTGGTAAATGTAGTTTTTTCAAATCCACTTCTTATCGGAATAGAAAATGATAAAACAAAAATTATAGGGAGGAAAGGAATACTTTATTCAATAGTTCGGGTGTATACATAGATAGATGAAAATAGTGCGTTTTTACATTGCCATATATATATATACACACTTATAGATAAAATTTTTAGTAATTTGGTAACCATACACGTTAGTCACAAAACGTTCTGAAATACACAGATGGGAGAAAAATAATTGTAAAAAATATTATTACCATGTTGAATTCAGCGTTGAAACACTTGATTCAGAATCACACGAAGGATAAATTACTGAAAGATTAAAGAGAAGAGTAGAAATTAAAACGATATGTTGAGATATTATGAATTTAAATTGTGTTAAAATATTATTTGAGTATATAAAATAGGGAAAAATGAGTGTGAAAAACATATAGAGTATTGTTATTTTCATTTTTTATAGAAAAGACGTTTTTGATTTTTAATCGATACCTATGCGGCTGGATCAATAATATTCATGATCCAGATAAAACGAGCTTGGAAAAACTTGAGCAGAATTTTTAGCTCTCGCTTCGTGCCATACGCCAATAATTGTCGCAGATTTGCTAATAAGATCATTAATTAAATTCTCGAAGCTCCTAAATTCGTCGTCTATATAATTTTGGGCATGAAACACCGTATGGCCACAATGGGCCGAACTTGGAAATTTCGGGGTCGCGAGTAACGCCTCATGTTAAAGAGCAAAGTTCTACTTGATCAAAGTTTGTGGGAACTGTGCGAAGACAGGAGGTATCGCAGGAGTACCAAGTTGCTCCTTATTTGGTCGATGGTCTCGGTAGTTTTGTCAACGGCAACTGCAGCAACTGCTTTTAAAAACTTTATTAATAAAAAATCAAAAAACCACAAGAATTAACAGAATTAATGCCATTTCGCATTACATGTAGGAAGTTCTATGCCAACCTGGACAGCCTCTGACCCTTAACCCCTCTCAATTTTGTTCATTTTTCTTTCTGACATTCGTCAGACTGAAAGAAGTATTCGTGATCATTTTCAAATTTTTATCTAAACTGCTTTTCAATTTACAGATTTTTAGAAATTTAAATTTCAATAAAATTGAGAGGGATCAGAGGTCAGAAGTTCCCCATATATTATCGTCGCTCTACTTATCATACCATCAAAGTCGTGATAACGAAACTCTAACACATTAGTGAAAAACTTTTTCAGGAAAATAATAATTAGCGAGTGAAAATGATGAAATTTTGGCTATTATATCGAGTCATGTAACTCTATACGAGATTCTAATTAAGTGACAAAGCAGTATGCTACCTTATAACGATCTAATCACAAACCATACATTCATTACAGAATTCTCGATAACGGAGTATCCCTCCTAATGAAAATCGGTCGGAACCTATTGATCAAATGTTAATTGTAACGAATCGTGTTTTATGTTTCGGAATAACTGATAGAAAACTGAACAAAACTAATAACTCAACTGTCATTCTAGTATTGATTATCATCACGATTGATTTTCAGACATTTTTAGACATCAGATCGGACATGAGTACCTATACGGCTGATTAGAACTTATCGACAAATAACTGAATGCCTTTATAATTTATTCTAAAATCTGGACGTCATGATCTTATAGACAATATTAGAACTGATCGAATACCAACACGGAATCAACTATTATAAATTGAAATTTGTTTAATCTGATTGAAATCTTATCAGCAAAATAGTATCCGACCGATCGAAGCTATTGAAAACCTCTTGAAAACCATTAAGATTAAAATCTGATCGTTCTTGATGATGTTCGATTGATTTTTTCGACAGGACGTACTACCCGTATTAGGGTGTCGTTTAAAAGAGGTGTTTTCGAATTTCATTCCTCGAAAATGGATATTCTTATGTTTTGTGGATCGCTGAATCCCAATTCAACAACAGAATTTCAAAATTTTAAATGGCGGGCTCAATATGGTGGACAGAAATTTGGAAACGGTCAGATCTTCGTAAAAATAGATGTTCTAATATTTCAGCGTCCGAAATTTTCAATTTTGAAATTCTATAGTTGAATTTGGATTCAGCCGTTGAATCTGAAGACTTAAGGCTTTGATCACTTAGTTCAATTTCAACTGACGGCACAATGCTCCAAATAGTGAAGCTGCAAGGGATTTCTCTCGATGGGAAAACCTGATGTAATTTAAAAGTGATTATCGATTAGAGATCGAATCTTCCATCGTTCCGTAACTGCAGCAAATAAAACCGATTTAGGATTGTGCAAAAGCTGGGCGGAAGTGGATTCTAGATTTCAAATGAGATTGTTCGCTGTTTTCGAATGCCTTTCTATACTTCGAAGCTTTATAGACAAAACGCTGTTTATTCTTTGATCTATTTCTGCCTCCTGAGCGTTGATACGTTGATACTATTACGACAATGCTGCAGCGGCTTTTTCATTATCGGAAAAATCCGTCTATACTCTAAAACGTGGATCACAGCTGGCGCTAGACATTTCAAGATAAATAGTTTAGAAATACAATTTTAGTCGGCAATATATTCCCGCTAGACACTCTATATCAAACACGAGGGCCATGATCAGAAGATTTTCTCTCATGAAGAGGGTGTTTGATAGCTCTGTTTAATCGAAATTATACCAAGCCTAAAATCATTGGATTCGATCTAATATCTTTAAGATTTAGTTTCGGTAACGAGAAAGCATCAACGATAGAATTGAGGCCGATAAAATTAATTAGGCAATTAACGTTCTTATCTTATTTGAGATATTTGGTAGCAGAAACGGCCTCAGAATATCTAAGACATAAATTTTGATAATCGTCAGAAGAAGGTGAATACCTTCAAAGCACCGTAAACTCTTAGGCTTGTTTTCGCGTCGCAATTTAGGTACAATGGCACGAGTTGACTTTCTTCATTGCACGATTTTCAATGTGTAGGTAATTGTATCGTGGGAAAAGTAGCTCAAGTAAAATAATCTTCTCTGGCAGAAAGAGGGTAATTGGACTCCTGTACCTGTACAATGAAGAAACACTGAGCTTCAATTCTGCTGAAACTAAAAAACTCATTCAGAAATACGATTAGTTTTTTAATTCTACTGGTTGACGTCATCAAGATCAAGCCAATTGATTCGTTGATATTGATGAGTTAATTAATGTATAAATTCATGATTCGGAATCATCGGTATATCGTCGGTTTTCCCCGAAATTACATCAAGGTAGAAATTAGAAAAATTTTCGATCAACGATGCGACATGAACCGCGCTTTTTCTTCGATGCAATAAATCTGTGGGAATTGAGATCGATAAAAGCTCAAATAATCTCAAATCGCGTTCTGTCACACAGAATTTGAGAATTTTGAAATAAGTTTTGAGGTGCACCCGCGACTGCCGGATTTTCGACAGCGACAACAAATCAACGTCTGAACTTTGATAATCCGGGAAATCTTTGACAGATATCAATAGTTACGCATCTGGGTCAGTAAAGTGAAAAAGTTTAACCCTTCGTAGTCACACTTCTGTAGAATCACACGGTAGTCACACTTGGGTGAAATTCACCCAGTCAATTTTCAAATGGCTGCTGTGTGAAAACTATCCGTTCGATCGGGATCGAAAAAATACTAGAAAATACTTCAAACATTCTAGAACATGTATCAAGAGTCGGTATGTCAAAATTCAAATGACAACATATTTTTTAAAAAAATCGTAAATAGGTCAATTTGTCAAAAAATTGATATTTCGGCCAGAACGCCTGGGTGAAATCCACCCAGAGTGACTACGAAGGGTTAACCATCAAAGACGTGTCTTGAGTCATGAGAAAGAATGTGGTTTTTCAAATTCTTATACCAACTTGAGCCATAATGATAAATGAAATGTAAATTATACGTCTAGGTACTATACCTACGTGTGTATCTAACGGATTGGTATGCATTAGCTGCAAAACGACGTGTTGCCCCACCTTTGTAAAACAAACGGACAAAAAAAAAAAAAAAAAACGACGAAACAAACAAACAGAGAGAGAGAGAGAGAGAGAGAGAGAGAAAAAAATAGATGAATACAAATAGCACACCCTGAAATTTTCAATTCCCTATAGAGCAAACAGGGTGACGAATAATAGAATTCTTTTCATAAGATCAAAGAAATCGTGAATTTTATTTTTGTTAAAAATAATTAAACTGCGAAGTAATATATGAATTGAAATAGAAGCTGTGTATCAAGGTATAAAAGAAGCTGTAATTAACTATCACTTGATCATTCATTTCAAAAGCACAACTTTAAAAAGGCGTCAGTTATCAGTTTTCCGTAAAATTCATTTTCCACAAAAATTTACGAGCTATAAAAAATGTACGTGCCCAGATCCGTTTATCGGAGAATAACACGTACATTAGACCGGTTCAAAAAAATCGACTATTCTTTTTCTTTCAATTTTCGCATTGAAATACTTTCGGGGGGCTGAGAAAAGATGCCTGTTAAAAGCGGAGCTCTTAATATTAAGATTTAGAGGTCGCTCATCGCGGATTTCTATTTTCCATTTAAATAGCATAGGAATTTTATTTTTTTTTCTTGAGAATTTCGTAGCTCACAAACCAATGAACAAATCCAAATGACTCTTACATATTTTGATAGGGGATTGAACACTCTAAAAAATGTATCTATCATTGTGGAAAAAAAATCACAAAAAAAAATAATTATCTCAACTATAAATCGAAATTTGACCTTGAATAACTTTGGAAGGAGTCAATTTATCAAAAAATGATAAGAGAAGCTTTTTGTAGAGTGTTCGATTTCCTATGAAAATATGTTTGAGTCATTTGGATTTGTTCATTGGTTTGTGAGCTACAAAATTATTAAAAAAAAAAAAAAAATTTCCTATGCTATTCAAATGGAAAATAGAAATCCGCGATGAGCGACCTCTAAATCTTAATATTAAGAGCTCCGCTTTTAACAGGCATCTTTTTTCAGCCCCCCGAAAGTATTTCAATGCGAAAATTGTAAGAAAAAGAATAGTCGATTTTTTTGAACCGGTCTAACGTACATATTAATAATAATGAGTGTTAACCGAATTGCGATTTAATATTTTAACCACAACTGAACGAAATGTGAAATTCAACGAATTCAAATATCGATCAGGGATAAGTCTGTACATATATTTATAGGTATACGATATCGATTAAATTGTGAAAAATTTGATACACCAAATTAGGATCCCCACCGATCAAATTTTGCGTAGATGGCGCTAGATTGCGAGGCTCCGTCATGGCAGCGATTACATACCCTAACGCGATATTATTGTGAATAGCTTGTATGCGTGAGGTTGCGTGACATTGCGCCGCGCAATTTGAATAACCTAACATCGTTCAAATATTCAAATCATAAATTCAAACGGCGCGCGCAACCTCACGCTTACAAACTATTAGCACTAACATAGCGTTAGTGTATGTAACCGCCGCAATGACAGAGCCTCGCAATTTAGCGCCATCTACGCCAAGTTTGATCGGTGGGGATCTTAATTAGAAAACGTTTTATTTCAACTTCAGACAGAAAATTCATATCAGTTATGTAACTGCTGTATCTTGTAACAATTTTTATGCATTCAATAAGGATTGAAATAGTTTGAAAAATAGTTATATATAATATAAGTATATATATTCAACCCTTTTAAAACGGTCCATTGACCACTACTGGCTATCGATTTAATCAGCAGCTCCGTAACTTGGGTCTGGATGCCAGAACACTGACCAGATACGTCGAAATGCGATTCAAATTAATGATCGTATAAGTTCTCCGTCTGTCAGATTCCAAACAGAAGCTAGAGGAGGTTTATAACGGTCAGTATATAGTCGGCCATTTTGATTTTGCGCTTGAAACTCGGCTTATATAAAGCCACTATATAATATAATTAGATTAACACAGAATCCTTGATCTCGTCGAACGAAGTTTAACGTAATAAAGGCAAGCCATGCCTTGCGGCACCCGTTTCACCGAACTCAAACAAGACTGGGAAACTTATCTTCTTTATTTTTCTCGCTATACGCAGAAACTAGCCAAAAACAAAGTGCGAGTATGATTTTCTTCTGACAAATTACATCCCAAAAAAAGAATAATCCCATAAACAAAGTAAAGAACTTCACTAACTAGGTAGGTATGTTATGTCTTCGATCAGTTTATTTCTTCCAAATATCGGAGTAACAGAATTCGATTCTATTTTTTACGACAATTTTATCAAAAACAAGATCGTAAAGTAGCTGAAGAAAGAAATATTCGAAAATATTATCGTTTCGGGGAAAATCAATAATATATTGATTAGAGTGGTCCTCGATTTGATCATTTTCAAATTTCAATGCTCCCGCCATGGGCCAAGAGGTCTCGAAGTATGTACCAAAAATTTAGCCAAAACCAGAGGTCGCTATCTCAATTTTCGAAAACAACTGCGTTAATGGAAAAATCATTTTTCTTCAATTTCTTCAAATTCGACAGCACAGTTTTTAACAACCTCTTCTTACAGATGAATGTTGGCTTTCTTTACAAATTTTCGAATTTGTCTTTATACTGAACAACAAGGAAACGTGTATTACGTACTTTGACAGAGAATAATCTGTTGCTTCGCATTGTTTCCAATATCCGTGAAAAGTTAACAAGAAACTTGGTATTACACGATACGCTGCAAACTTTAGCCTCCCAGTAGATATATATGACAAGAACAGAAAGCATGAGTTCTTGCACAGAATTATTGGCCATGCATTATTCCGATAACCCATCGAGGCGTAAATATTATTGAATATTGATATTTACCACCATCCCCTGCGGTGGTTTCGGCATACAAAGAACGGCGCAGCCGAGATTTCGTATTTCCCACTTTTATCAATACCCGGGCAATGCGGGCCTTCCCGATATCATGCCGTGGGAAAAAAGATTTCGAATTCCAAAGAGGAAACTCCATAAATCTGTTAAATGTGCTGAAAATTAGAATCAGAAAGGAGATGCTGCATTTCAAGCACTCACTGAAACGGAATTCTTGTATTTCCCATGTAATTGCGACAGAGGGAAACAAAAATGATGAATTCTCAAAAAATGAAGATATCAAGTTCGTTTTGGGCTCATTTTGAAAGGATGGCTTGGGAGTCAACTCTAAACCTGGGAGTTCGATACTCGAAATTTGGGAGCCAAATCTCAATTTGGGAGTTCGACACTCAAAATTTGGTAGTCAACTCTCAATTTGGAAGTTGGACACTCAAAATTTGGTAGTCAAGTATCAATTTGGGAGTTCAACACTCGAAATTTGGGAGTCAACTCTCAATTTGGCAGTCAACTCTCAATTTGGGAGTCAACTCTCAATTCGGGAGTTGGACACTCGAAATTTGAAAGTCAAGTCCCAATTAGGAAGTTCGACACTCAAAATTTGGGAGTCAACTCTCAATCTGGGAGTTCGACACTCGAAATTTGGAAGTCAACTATCAATTTGGGAGTTCAACACTCGAAATTTGAAATTCAACTCCCAATTTAAGAGTTTTACACGCAAAATTCAGTGTTTACACTCAAAAATTGAGTGTATTTTCCGTGAGGGAGCCGTAAGAAGGAATTGATTCAGGGTGCAAAATTATTTCAAGCTTTATCTTGAAGCCCACTTAATCTTTTTTTTTTTTTTTTTCTTCAGATAGAAATCCCGTATGAGAAAGTGCCTAAGATCGAACTACAAGCCTCCCCTCTTACTAAACGCTAATACTTTACATGAAGATCGATTGTTTGGAATATCAGCCAGGAAAAAGTAAGAAAAAAAATTCACTTTTCGACACACCCTAATAATTACTGTATCTATGTAAATAATATATCATACGTACACCTACAGACGAGGGTATCGATGGATATAGGAGGCAGGGCAAACATCGACTGAAACCGTAATTTCATAGAGTGGTTTGGTAAAGATGGATAACTTGCGGGTATCCGACTGTCATTCGTTCATTCGTGATTTAAAATGCTTTTCTTTCCTTTTTTTTCTTTTATTTATTTATACACATAGATGATTATAAAAAATGTTCATTGGAACAGTTTACCATGTTAACACCACTTTCTCTGACCAAAAATAAATTTCATCAATATTCAATATTCTTTGAATTTGTGAATTTTTTTTTTTTTTATTTCTTATTCTCTTATCGAGTTATTTTCCATTTTAAACCCTCCACGCATCCCCTAAATACAATATTTACACCGGCAATATTATTCTCCTAAAAATGTACATATATAACGATGATTCATTGATTGAGAAATGCAAAAAAAAAAATCGATAATAATTAGAATACCGCGATATTTACATATATACATATTATATGTATAATATACGTGATAATCGCGGTCTACCCTTCGAACTCGGTAACAACTCGTAGACATTTAACGTTCGTGAAGTTCTTGAGGGTGAGAATAGATGACGTGTCACAAATCTCAGTCGTAATTGTGTAATTAAAGATCAAAGGAGGGTTGTGAGGTCAAAGTTCGCTCATAGGGTTTAGGTTCAACTTACAAGATCATTGATCAACGGGAAATACGTGTCTAGATTAAATCGACCCAACTGTGGTATAGGTACTATACTATAGTATACGCCGAGTGTAACTATACGTCTAATCGTCTGAAAAAGAAGAAAAATAAATGAATCAAAAATACTGCTTCAATTTTTATTCCCAAAATACACGGTAAATAAATTCGCTTCATATATATTATATACCTACCCCGCGGCCGAAGCTCCGCCGGTCGAAGCGAGCTTTAAATTAACCCCAAGGCATTCCTCCCTTGCGTCGACCTATATAAACTTTTCATCGAAATTTCTGTAACATCTGATATAATATAAGAAAGACGGTAAATTGAGAAAACAAAATCGTTGATCTAATTTGATCCATATATATGAAAACCGCAGCAGCATTTTTGACTATCGATATGATAAGCTCTTGTCTGTGTGTAAAAAATAGTATACAACCCTTACGATTTGTTATCGCTAAAATTAATGTATGGAGTACCGCGATCCAAGCGATTGATTCGAAAGCTCAAATTTTAACTTGATTTGTAATTTGTATTTCAGTTTTTGATTTTTCTGCTCGAATTCAATTCTGAATTGCTTAATACATATAGCTATCGGTATAGCAACCCCTTCAAACACACAAATGCGAAGGAGCGTCATTATTCATCGATCGATAGTCAGGGCGTGGTTGAACTGGGTTCTAATTAGTTTCTAATTTAGTTATGAAGAATTCGTTCATCACGACATATATCATTACCAAATCGAAAGGATAATCTATGAAAATGATTAAAATTAATTTTTTTCAGATAATTTCTGAATTAAAAATTTACATTTTTTCCAAGAAAATAATTTTTTTTTCAAAGTATCAACCGGGCTGTGGTTTGGTCGAGTTGAAGCTTCCGAGTAGGTATATACCTATACAAGAAATAGATGATGAGAAAATATACCCAAATCTTTCGACATTATTTTTACGTTTCAAGTCCGAAAATTTGATAATCGCCGAGTATGACAATTTTTATATTGTTTGAAAAAAATTCTCGATTTTTCTACATTTATACAAAAAAAATTTCTCAGCCATTTGTCATAACTATCACATCCCTGTGGGCTATATTCAACTTTTAATTATAACATTTCCTGTCTATACTACTGCAAGTACCTACTAATTAGAGTTGATTAATATCATTACAAGAACACGCAAGGTTTTAAGCCGTAAAGAGGCGTTCATCCCTAGGGGTGTATGTAATATGACCCGTGGATAACATTTGCGCGGAAGATATCCGTTTCTGTATCATGAAATTAATTCCAATTAGGAATTCTGGCTGTACAATCCTTTTTTTTTTTTTTTTTTTTTTTGTTCTTCAGTTTTGCAATGTTACGAATCTCAGGAAGAAAAAAGAAGAAGAAAATAGAATATAAAAAGAACTAACAAGAAGACTCGAAAGATCATATTCTACGGATTCTGAGGTCTTCATTAAAAAGGCAAAGTCCCCTAATTAAATTTGGAAAAAAATGCTATACTAATTCAAGTGAGTTTCTGGCAAACGTATCAACGATAGCGTCTGCAGTAGGGTGGTTCAAAAAAGACCTAATTTCTCAGATGTTGCTGCTCATTCGTGAATATATGTTGTTTGTGATTTTGAAAAATTATTCCATTTTTTTTTTTAGCTCTATCGGACAATATTTACCACTGCCTCAGTGAAGTTGAAATTTCGAAATTTTGCCATTTTTGGCAATTTCAAAGTTCTCAGATCAAAGTCCTCATCTGGCTACCTCTAGATTCTCATTCAATGAGGATGTTGGTTCAAGATGAGACTCGTACGATAATATTTAGTACTGCTTCAGAGACATTGAAGTTTTTTCACTATTTAGGGGTTTTCTTAGAGATTGGATCGCCAGGTGTTGCTCATGAGACAGTCTTTTCGTACCATTTTAAGGAAGAAGTACACGAAGTTTGCAGTCTGTGGGACCATTTTTACTACTGCCTCATGTTGCTAATTTTACTTGAAGGAAAGTCGCCCTCAATGAGGCAGTAGTAAAAATGGTCCGGCAGACTGCAAACTGCTTGGATTTCTTCCTTATATTGGTAAGATGAAACTGTCTCATGAGCAGCACCTGGCGATCGAATCTCCGAAAAAACGCAAAATATTGAAAAAAAACTCCAATGTCTCCGAGGCAGTACTAAACATTATCGTACGAGTCTCATCTTGAACCAACATGCTCATTGAATGAGAATCTCGAGGTAGCCAGATGAGCGCTTTGATCTGAGAACTTTGGAATTGCCAAAAATGGCAAAATTTCGAAATTTCAACTTCACTGAGGCAGTAGTAAATATTGTCCACTAGAGCTCAAAAAATGGAATAATTTAAAAAAATCACAAACAACATATTCACGGATGAGCAGCAATATCTGAGAAATTAGGTCTTTTTTGAACCACCCTAGTCTGCAGCTATGGCTTTGAAAAAAAAAAGGTCCTCTTACGACATATGAAATTGCGGTAATGATTTCAAGGTCTTAAACATTTTTGTCAAATCTTTCTGTTATGTACGACTTTTGGGTGAAATTTCATGCTCACTCTATTCTCCGATGTTTGGATTAGCGGAAACTGAAATTTGATTCATGGGTAAATATATAATCTTATAGGTACCAGTTGTATACTAGGGTGGTCGTCAATTCAATCAAACTCAAATTTCAATGCTCCCATAGGCCAAAACGTTTCCAAATATATACAACAAAATTTAGTTAAAACCCCAAGTTCTTATCTCAATTCTAAGTACTGCCTCAAAGCCTTTGAACTTTTGCATTTAAATATCACACGATTTTTAGTACTTCGGTGTTATTTTTGACTTTCTATCGCATTATCGCTTCTCTGAATCTGAAATTCCGCAACACTTCGTTACCTATAGTAGTAGGTATCCGTGAAAAAATTTACAGATTTTTAACGACAAAACTTTATTCATCACAATTTGGAGATGAGAAATTTTTTTTTGTAAGCTTTGCTCCGAAAATTATATCGTTGAAAATCTGTCGAATTTTCATTAAATACCTACTACTACATACAGGTAAGTAGTGTAACAAGTTTCAGAATTTTCGGAACTATACTGCAATAGGAAGAAAAAATGTTACCCGCGAAATGGCAAAATTCGTGTTTCATTCAAACGCGAAAATTCGAAGAATTAGAATTGGGATAGAAACCTTGGATTTTTGCTCCATTTTTTTGTATTCATTTAGAAATTACCAAATTAAGGACCACCCTATTATAAACGTATATAGCTGTAATTTGAATGACCAATGTTTGATCATTCGTCGCATGTTTTAGATACCCATAGGTATATAATACGCGGGGACATCCTTTCAGCGTCGTAAATATCCACGTTTTAAGCCAATAGCCATTATCTGTGATTATGTCTCGCGGCTAATTCCGTGTAAATTAATGTCCCGGTAAATAATAATTTTCCACACGGATAATAAATGAATAATTAACGAACGGTCGTTATGTTGTATCGATAACCTTAATCCGCAGCTTTACTTTACCGCCTCTATTATAATCTGGTAAAACTATTTGAGACCAACCGAACTGAGAATTTCGAACTATTTTCAAAATAATATTCGCATCATCGCACTCGAATGAAACTTATTTCTCGGGAACTATTACCGTCACATTCTTAATTCCGCTCCAAATTTTTTGGGTATAAAGAACTTTTCAATTTTCAATTTGTTACTTCATCAATTCTAATCGATCGTATTTGTCGCTCCATTAATTTATACCATAAATTAACAACAACAAAAACTCTAAATTCTCGGTGTCGTTTCAATTGATTGTCCTCAAGTGGTTTTCCCAGCTTAAGGGAGGCTTACACCCCTGGGGCTGCACCCTATGAAAGATTGTAAGCGGAGGGTTGGCGAATTTTCTCGTGATACTGTGCTTTTATTTAAAGAAATAAGCCTCGACTTACCTTCATCAGAAAAAAGTAGAAATCTTGTTTGATACTTAAGGGGACCAGTACAGCGACTTTTCGAGAAATGATCATAGTCCGAAATCAATTTATTTCATAACCAAAGTTCATTTCACATCAAAATATTTTTCTTTTTCAAAATCATGTGTCGTAAGGATTTCAGAGCACCGTTGGACCGATTCAGGTCATCTTGGATTCATTTTCTTCAGAAAACAAATCTTCATCATGTGAATGTAGGAATTTTGAAAATTTTTCGTTTTGGCCAAGTTATTTAAGAAATGAGTGATAACAATTTTTGCAAATTTGGTAAATTGATCATAACTTATGACGTAATTTTTTATTTTAAAATTCCTACATTCACATGATGAGGATTTGTTTTCTGAAGAAAATGAATCCAAGATGACCTGAATCGGTCCAACGGTGCTCTGAAATCCTTACGACACATGATTTTGAAAAAGAAAAATATTTTTATGTGAAATGAACTTTGGTTATGAAATAAATTGATTTCGGACTATGATCATTTCTCGAAAAGTCGCTATACTGGTCCCCTTAAAGTAATTTTCTTATTTATACTGCAAAGTATTACTTGTTTTCGATGAATAAAAATTTATTTGTCACGGATAAACTGTCTAGTATATTCGTGTTCCAATAAATCATATATTTTCTAAATTCTCGAGGGCAGAAAAACGTCTTGTCAAAAATAAGGGCTAGTCGCCTCGTAGAAAGCAGAAAAATTTTCAATCATTTCAAATTCCGGTGTTCGCTTCCCTTCCTCTATTTTCTACGTCATAGACAAAAAAAATAATGATAATATTGTCGCTCGTTATTGAACAACGTTGGAAATTACGTTTCGAATGATTTTCAGGGAATGTGAAAAATCTGTTTCAAAATTGATTAAAGAAATGTTAATTTATCAGAATTTGTGTAGGTACCTCCATAGGATCAACCCCTAAACGTTTACTCTTTTCCATAGACGTTTTACTTCAATTTCTAATTAGCAATCACGATCAGTTTGTGGTTTTGTGTTGACAGAAAAGATTTTTGTAGGCAAGCATCATTTCGCATCAATGTGTACAACAGATTATGTACCATAAATATGCTTCGAAGGGTTCAGATTTTAATTATCAAACGATTTTTTAACAAGCGCATGAAACTGGATCGTCGTCAAAGTGTTTCATGTGCATATTTTTAAATTTTAGATGCATGTCACGGTCACAAGTTGAAAAAAGAAAATGAATTTTGACCAACCTATTAAAATCCACTTCGTACGTATTATCGGAAACCAATATCTCAGAAAGAAAAACTGTATTGAGTTACCCCTAAAGTTCAATAGTTATAATCTGTTTACGAGAACTATTATATACCCTCGCGAAAAACAACCCTTGTGGTTTGATCGATAACCATCGAATTTTACGGCTTACCACCAAATTATTCATGGGTGATCCTGAACTTCAAAGGTCAACATAATCGGTCTGTGATTACCATCGAGTTTGTTGATAACCAGTAAATATAATATTATCGATATAATTATCTTAAATCATCAACCCAAAATCAACTCGCATCCTTATGATTACGATTATGCCTTGACCGTTCACTCTATCATAGATAATATCAAAAAACTTTTCTTACCAGAAGTCCAGACCCCTAAAAACCTAAAAATTGGAAAATTTTGGTCCATTTCCTCTCAGGATGTGAAGAGAAATAATAGTTTATACTAATCGAAACCCTCTTTACTTCAATCGATAACTTCATGATGTCATGAATGATTGATAAGATTTTGAATCTTTTTTTTTCCCAAAAAGTAGATCTCAAGACGAACAATTTGACCACTCATCGGTTTTGATTCGATCAATATAGCACTCGATTAAAACAGAATTTCAAGTCTTCGACGTTTGGCCATTCGGATTTTTAGCTTTCAGAATTTTGAACCCTTGGTGTTCTTCGTTTCAAAGTTTTTATAATCAGCTATATGTATAGACTTCCGGGAAAATAGCGTTTCTAAAAACTGCCAGTCGGTAATATTTAAAGTCTGAATTTTTACTGTTCACGACTTTTAAAATTCGGAACTTCAACAAGACCCCTATAAAGCTATCAGCGAATCGTGAATTGGGGTTGCAAATTCACCATTATTATTTCTGGGATTTTCTAAGGTTGTTTTTATTTTTTTAATCGAGTAAGGGTAGATTGATAGTTTATAAAAATATCCTGTACCCTGCTCTTTGTTAATAACGATCGAAAATGCACCCTCGTCACGCATCAAACACTCGTATGGGTATAAACAAGTTCGGCGGGTGATAGGGGTAATTTTTTGACCAATATTAATGACTGGTTAAGTTATCCCTTTGAAACAATCGTTGAATTTTTTTTCTGCAACTAGGGGAGATAACCGTCCGAAATTTGGCTATCAAAATGGGACACCCTGTGTACGTTATACTCTACAGTATCTCCCTCGAACCACCCGAGGACCCGCCACAGAAAATACGCAGATATATGAAAATCGCATATATACATACATATATGGTAAATTTCATCAATGAAAGCGACAAAATATACACGAAAATGCGAAGCATAATTCCCACAGAATCCAAAACGTTTTAGAAATGTTTCCAAAACACTGAATTTGCATCATTATCGATCATACGAACTGCGTTTAGTTCTACGACGGCATATTCCTACTCCCGAGAGACCTTTCCGCTGAGTCTCCATCTAGCGTCGAGCTCGGCGGAACTACTCCGTAAGAAAAGCGAGCCTTTCGCAACGTGTCTGCAATGTTTTTGTTACTTTTCTCGAAATACAACTTCAGAAACTCTCTGTTTCGTTTCCGGAAAGTAACTGTTTGCAGTAACGAGTGCAGCGGTATCACTAAATCGTAAGTTTCTTAACATCAAGAAACATTGTGCAAAATGAAATCTGGTAACGTTTCTGGTACCTAACCAGAACGTTCTGTGCTGTATGGGTTACTAGTCTGTTAACCAGAGATTTTGCAATTGGAAATTAACCAAATCCCTGTATGTATATACATATACCGTGAGGTTCCGTGGAAAGAGTCCAGTCCAAGCCCGCGGGCACTGATTCATTCGTATATTACAAAGCCCGCTAGTTTCAGACTCGCCACTGCGACAGCAGAGTCCATCTGCTATTTGATTCCGATTGTTATATCAAATAAAAATGAGCAAGGATATTCAGATAAATCAGCGCCCGCGCGCTTGGACTGGGCTCATTCCACGAAACCCTACGGTATATGCTCTCTAAAGTTAAACTAAATGGGACACAAAGAGACAGGGCCGCTGGCTTCTACTTTTGTTCAGGTGTGCGGGTAATAAATGTATGTACTGGTTTTCGTTTATGTATACACGTACCCACACGCAAGTTTCGTTACCAAAAGACTGAATATTATATGAAAAAGCAAAAATTCGTGGGAATGTTTGAACGAAGCCACCATTCTATACCTGCAGATCCCCCAGTTATAAATTTAAGACTGCAGGAGTTAGCGAGGCGCTTTGTTCTCGAAGGGCTTTCGGTACAACAAAAGATCGTCAAAAGTTAAGACAATACAGTCACCCCTCTGTTTTTGTTTTAGTTTCAAAGCATTTTGCCATCTTAAATATATGCTTTTCTATTTAGAACGAAGTATACGTGAAACGTCGATATGCATATACTTGATATACCGTACACCGAAAGCTATAAAAGACAGAGACAAAAGCTGTGAGAAATAATTTTGATACTCGCGTGGGAACTCCGAAGCTAGCAATTTTTACCGCGTGATTATGTTGCTACATGATTATTACTATTTCGTTTTTTGCAACACCTGCTTCGAAAGTTTGATTTTCGAGACCTGTGTAGCGTGCGTAAGGTACCTTATGTCCTTAGAGTAGTGAAAAGAAGTGTAAGCGCATGCGCACATCGCAAGTACTCTACTTTACGCACTAGTGCTTGTCTCGCGCATGCGCACCTCGAAATAACTCAATTTTACGCACTGTGTCATGACGACGAGCAGTAGTGATGTGAGGTTATGTTCAAATTGACCAGTAATCCCCAAAATTTCATTCCGATCAGTTGTGTGTGTAGTATGGGATGAACTACTAATCGCGTTTTCGAAGTCATCAGAGCGTGCATCAAAGCCCCTTGGAGGGATAAATGATGCATGATACAGATGGGGCTGAAATTTGATTACTGCCTGTTGGCCCATAAGCGAATTTTCTTCATTTTCAAGCCCCGCGGCAATAAATGAGTCAGGTATACCATGTTTTCGGACTATTGTCATTGCGTCGTGAACGTGATAATTCTTTAACATATCATGTACATCGGCTGTTCGCTTGTGTGAGTATTCAACGAGTCAATGCGCGATTCTCTTTTATGCAATTTGCAACGTTCCATTCGATCCACATAGAAATTGACAATATATCGTTGAAATAAACGAGCGCCTAGCTATTACAAAAGCAGTAAATTTCATCTCAAATAGCTATCCGATTTTTGACGTGAGCTTGACACACGTTCCTGCGAATTTGTATAAAGCAATAGCCTCCATGTGCCGATCACGACATCTGCATGTGGGTAGAATAGGGGGTAAGCCCATGGTTCTACATTTCGATCCATACTGCTAACTTTTTGTCATATTTTTGCATCTTTATTCCGAATTGCCGTGTGTATACGTATACGTATGAGTCAGTGATTTCACAACTCACCATTTTGTAAACGTTCAGAATAACAGTGTTTCACGTGCTCAACAACAATAGAAGACTGACCTCATCTCTATATAAATATATACTATTGGTTTCCTATAACGAAAAAGCATCCATTCTACATAAATATTTTCGCAAAATTTCAAAAAGTTTCGATAAACGATATGCGACCTGTACTCTGTTATGACCATTTTCAACATGAGGCGAAGTCCATAAAATGTCAAATAATTTCTACTCATGATGTTTCAAACTACAACTTTTATCGTTTGTATATGATTCCTGAAACCCTTAGGATAGAATGAATCAAATTGCTTATTCTTTGTTACAATTCAACTGCTTTTATCCTTTGAACTATATACATGCTCATCTTTGTTGTGAACCCAAAATTTTTGTATTTCACAAAGAATTAATTCACTTTACAAATTTCATTAAAATTGATTGTGGGTATAACAGTAATTGACAGAGCGAGATCACCAAACAACTGATATTTCATCAAGTCTGTAGAACTTTGTAAGCATCGTTTTTTGTCAACCCCTACAATACACTAACTAACAGGAGCAGGAATAAATTAATGATGAGGGTCACAGCCAGGTCTAAATGGCCTGAATCGCCCGCCATATACATTAGGGTGTACCTTGATTCGGTCATATTCGAATTTCAGTGCTCCCATGGGCCAAAACGTTTCCGAATATATACAACAAAATTTAGTCAAAACCCCAAGTTCTTATCTCAATTCTAAGTACTGCCCTAAGGCCTTTGAACTTTTCCATATTTAAATAACACACGATTTTTAGTACTTCGGAGTTATTTTTTACTTCCTATCGCTTATCTAAATCTGAAACTCCGCACACTTCTTACCTATAGTAGTAGGTATCCGTAAAAAAAATTTACAGATTTTTTACGAGAAAATTTTATGTATCACAATTTGGAGATGACACATTTTTTTTTGGTGCGCTGTAGCTTCAAAAATTATATCGTTGAAAATCTGTCGAATTTTCATGAAATACCTACTACTACAGGTAAGGGGTGTACCAAGTTTGAAATTTTTCGGAGCTATACTGCAAAAGGAAGAAGAAAAATTAACCACGATATGTTAGAAATTGTGTTTTATGAAAATGAGGAAATTCGCAGGCTTTGGAACGGTGCTTCGATTTGAGATAGGAACCTGGGGTTTGACTACATTTTTTTCTATATATTTGGAGACCTCCTGGTTCATGGGAGCATTCAAATTCGAAAATGATAAAATTGAGGATCACCGTAATACACTCCCTTAATAACTTTCAGCAAAATGGGTACAGATGGATTTCGGGACAACTTTTACACGTGTTCGTGGGCTAACAAAAGGGGTGACGCGCTGTATCGAGCGCTGTCACTTGTGACCTTAGAGCATAAATTTCAAAGTGTACACAAACGAGCATATGTATAGCTGTAGATGTAGGAATATACAATGATAAACGTATATGCCTTTATGCGTACGCAGTTAATTACTTTAACGACGTCAAGGCCCTCTTGCTTGCCATCACCAGTTCCAAGAATGAATTTTCACGCGCCATTCAACCATCATCTTTATTAAACAGAGCGTTACGACGCGTTGTAGGGTGAAAATCAGAACTTGAAGTAAAATCGAACTCTTCGCAAATAAATCTTTCGGATTTAAAAGAAATTTTCATGAAAATTAAAAACAAGTTATAATCGCGTCCATATATATTCGATCTGCACGATTTATAATTATCCTAATAATTATTATTCTCTCATTTCTTGCCTGAAATATAAGCTTTTTTCCTACAATCTCAGAGCCAGCCCCTCTTTTCCTGTTATGAAATTTCACCCCTTTTTTTTTAAATTACCTACGTAACAAATTTCCACTTTCCCCAACCTCCAGGTAAATTAAATTAAATTTTTTTTTTTTTTTTTTTTGTTACTGATATTTGCGATAAGAACCTTCGGCATCCCTTAGGTCCCTTACGTTGCATATTATCACGATATTGCAAACCCGGTTCCCTATAGGCATGATGTAATTGTTGAATGGCCCCTAAGGCTGAATTATTTTTAAATTAAAAATTCTGGTCATAACGCGTAAAGAAAATCTAATCATCGTACCCATACCTATACCCTCCACCTCCCCTCGTCATGATAAATGAATGTTATTTTATTATTCTAATTAACTTTCCCTTATTTGCTTACCTATCAACGTTTTATTGGGCCGTATTTACCAAACCTCATATATAATCCAATTCCACCCTTTTTTTTTTTTTTTTTTTTTAGGGGTGGAATTTCTGTAACGCGTAATGTAAAGGGAATCAATTTTTTCGTTCAACAGTTACAGAATAATTTATCAACTAAATACACACAAAAAATAAATATGAAAAACAAAGTTTTGTCAGATACGAGTCACGGTCTAATTGGCACAATAGTATATTGTGTATCAAGGGCGTAAAGTGGGCTTTTTTAGACCGAATACTGCAACCACACAAGGTCAAAAAGCACACTTAGCCCTTGGTGCACACCATATTTTTTGTGACAGCACGATTTTCGCGTTTTTGAGCGATTTTAAGGAAGCGAGCAAAAAAAATCCGTAGCGGGCAAAAAAAGTCAGTAGCGGGCAAAAAAGTTCATGTTTGCCATGTGGATCATCAAACTATTCAATCACCTCTGAAATTCTAATTTGTTTTTCTTTTTTTTTGTTCACCCTTTCCTCTACCGCAATCCCATTTCGTCTCATCATTGTTAATTCCTGCAGTTCACCTTTACATAGTTTTATGCACTAGTTATTGCAGAAAAGATATGGATTATAAATACCGGAGGTATAGGAAACCCGAAAGCATTAAGAGGCCAACTAATAGTTGATAATGTGGAGGGTAAATTGATGTCGAAAGATGAGGGATCCTGTTGCCTGGACAACGCCATTTCTGCTGTTTCGAACCCCTCTTAACAGTCCTGATTGACATTTATGGATCTAATTATCGAGGCACAATAATTGTGAACCCGTTTTCAGCCCACAGTTCTCCTCTTCTTGTCTCTTAATCGACCTGCACCACGCCAGATCAAATTAAATTCCATTTGGTTTGGAGTCGAATTGCTCATTCGAAAACAACACGTATGCCGGTTATTAAACATATATATAATATGGTAATGGGATTTGCTTAATTGCTTTTGTTGCTCGAAATTCAATTAATATTAAACACAATTATAGAACCTATGTCGATATTGTCACTCAAGGAAAAGTCAAATGAGTAGTAAAAGTTGAAATAAGTTGAAATAAAAATCTGAAAAAATTAGGAATCTGAGGAAATTGTTTTTGAATTATTTGAAGCCGATTCGGAGGGCGCCTGTTCAAAAATTTGTCCGAGCCCTGAATAAGTACCACCCTGATATATATTACACATAATATGCCCTCATTGCATCCACCTTCTCAATTATCATATTAATGATGATAAGAAATATCGAATCTATTATATAAATCGAAACTATTGATTAATTTCTTCATTTCGTTTGATATCAATGCCAAAATGTTCTATATCAGCTTTTATACTTCGCTCTTTCAGAGTTTATATGTAAGAAAGGAACCGCTGAACGAAATCGTGGTGAATAATACCAAAAAAAAAAAAAAAGGTTTGACAGGCGTCTGGATAAATGATTGAGAATTTTTGTCAGAGTCTTGGCCGACAAGACCGCGGGTCGTGGTTGTGGTTGTGATAATCGATACCAGGGGGAAAAATAGCGGAAATTTGATTTTCCCGGAGCGAATAAGAGGAGAAAAGACCCTGGCTATCTTGATGATTGCCGGATATCATACTCTCACATTATCTGCGGTTCTCCAATACCGCGCAGATGAAAAAAAAAAATATGACCATTTTTAAAAGAGTGTTAAAAACCGGATTCAAATTCTTAGGTACAATATGTTTGGCTATGTGTAAACCTGCGAAACGAATGATCATCTCTCTACACTCTGTAACATATTAAATTTTTTTTCTTTTAAATTGATGTACAAAACTGTTGAAATTTGGAATTTCCCGTATATTTCACTCCGACAACGTCCCCAGATCTCCTTTGTTCACAAAATATCCTGCGGGCTGTCCATTCAAGATGGTAGAGGATTTCTCTCTGATCTTTTTTTTTTCCTTCGGTATATGACCAGTGGGGTTTTGATTCGTAGAAGTTGTTAAAGTGGAGCGTACATCCGGGAGAAATAGCGCTGATTCCATGCGGTTCCCGAGGGATTCGACATATATATAGGTATATATAGTATATATAGGAAAACAAGAGGATTGGAAAATTACTTCTCACTATCCTCCACTGGTCCTGAGTATCTTCTGAGTACGTCAGCGTATACGTACTTCATATTTTAACCGTATACTAATATAAATGCAATGTAACTGTACATTAGGGTGGTCCTTATTTAGGATGTTTTAAGGGGACCAGTACAGCGACTTTTCGAGAAATTATCATAGTCCGAAATCAATTTATTTCATAACCAAAGTTCATTTCACATCAAAATATTTTTCTTTTTCAAAATCATGTGTCGTAAGGATTTTAGAGCACCGTTGGACCGATTCAGGTCATCTTGGATTCATTTTCTTTAGAAAACGGATCCTCATCATGTGAATGCAGGGTTGTAAAATTTTTAATTGAAAATATTTCCATTAACTCATTGAATTTAATTTTTTAATGGAAAATATTTCCATTAACCATTAAATTTAATTTTTTAATGGAAAATATTTCCATTAACCATTAAATTCAATTTTTTAATGGAAAATATTTCCATCAACCATTAAATTTATTTTTCTAATGGAAACTTTTTCCATCAACCATTAAATTTAATTGTTCAATGGAAAACATTTCCATTAAAAAATTGAATTTCATCATTTGATGAGAAAAATTTTCATCAATTTTTGAATATTTTTTTCTATTCGGAAAAATTCTCATCAACTGCTGGAATTTTCTGAAATTACTTTGGATCACTTTTAATTTTTAAATAGACTTGGCGGGAAAGTAGAAAGCCATTCGCTGTGTGCATGACCGTGAGCGGCTCAGGGTTGTAAAATTTTTAATGGAAAATATTTCTATTAACTCATTGAATTTAATTTTTTAATGAAAACATTTTCCAATAAAAAAATGAATTTAATGGTGAGTGAAAATATTGCCCATTAAAAAATTAAATTTAATGGTTAATGGAAATATTTTCCATTAAAAAAATTAAATTTAATGGTTAATGGAAATATTTTCCATTAAAAAATTGAATTTAATGGTTAATGGAAATATTTTCCATTAAAAAATTAAATTTAATGGTTAATCGAAATATTTTACATTAAAAAATTAAATTTAATGGCTAATGAAAATGTCAATGCATTAAAAAATTTAATGCATTATTTACAACTCTGTGTGAATGTAGGAATTTTGAAGTAAAGAATTATGTCATAAGTTATGATCAATTTACCAAATTTGCAAAAATTATTATCACTTATTTCTTAAATAACTTGGCCAAAACGAAAAATTTTCAAAATTCCTACATTCACATGATGAGGATTTGTTTTCTGAAGAAAATGAATCCAAAATGACCTGAATCGGTCCAACGGTGCTCTGAAATCCTTACGACACATGATTTTGAAAAAGAAAAATATTTTGATGTGAAATGAACTTTGGTTATGAAATAAATTGATTTCAGACTATGATAATTTCTCGCAAAGTCGCTGTACTGGTCCCCTTAAAAAATGTCCTGCGTACAAAACGAAAAAAGTTTGCAAATAAATAAAAAATAAAGTACGCGAAACTTGGAGCCTGTAGGTTAACTCAAAGTACAGCCTTTGAGGCAGTAAAATTTGTCATACGCCATCCCCATAGTCATAAATTGTGTTTGTAAAATATGTATGGCCATAGGGAAGACGTATGCCAAATTTCAGATTTTTCTAAGCATTATTCAGGCGGGAAAAAAATAAATTAACAAATTAATGCAGTGAGACCGAATTTCTATTTAAATTAAATGGGAAAATTCGCTGCCTTGGGGACTGTACTTTGAGTTGACCTACAGATTCCAAGTTTCGCGTACCTTTATTCTTCTTCCATTTATTTGCAAACTTTCTCCGCCTTGTCTGCAGAAAATTTCAAAAATACCCTAAACAAGAACCACCCTAATGTAAATTTATGATAATTTTTTTTCTACTTTTCCAGTATAAGTATAATTTAAAAGCGAAAACTTGTTCGCTACGCATGTTTGTTTGACTCAATCCACTTTTTACATAGCTTTTATGAAATAAGTGTAACGATTATACCTAAATATGCTTTGTGAAGAACGATTTCATCCCTAAAAGCCTAGTATTCAATATTCATGGCTAAAACTGTGTGACTCTTATTTCGAAGATTAAGAAATTTTACGCAATAATTTTAATCCAATGAGAGACAAGAGTAATGGTGTAGGGCTCGAAGTGTTATTATATTGCATAGCCGATTCCTCATAGATCGAAATCGAAGAGTATTGATACCGCAACTTTCTCATCGATTTAAGTAGATTAAAGTGAAAAACTAGCGAGATTTCTCTGATCGTAATTTATAAGCTTTCAATTTGAATTTGGAGGATTTCCGCATGTAATGTATCCAAGCGATTCCGAGCGTTCGATAATTATATTTGCGGATGGTATAATATAAAGCTCCGTTAATGATTTGACGTAAAATGGTTACCGTAGAAGATCGATTCAAGGAAAGAACATTAAAGAAAATGAGTGATTGGATATTCGCCAATCGTATCGAATGCCACTCAATATGTCAGTTTCGAAAATTGGTAAAAATCGATTACGCACATTGATATCACCCGGCCGCTAAACTCCCGCTGTCATATGATATAGAATTGGGTGCTTAAGTTTTAAATCCAACTAAACCAAGATCGACGTTGTGTCATACGTAAGACTGATATTAATTAGCTTCATTCAGAGCGTAGGTACCGAAATCGGTATAATTAGAGAGCGTGTAATGAATCTCAGAGAATTTCTGTTACAGTTACAAGATATGCGACTGAATTAAGATTGGCAAATCACGCATCTGCAAATACGTAATAAGGTATATCTTATCATGTTATAAAGTAACGAGAAGATTCTAATACGCAGCTCAAAATTATATGAGATATAAAGTTTTCAGTCTCGGAATAAGATGTTGGATAAAAGAAAATAATAATATATGAGAAAACTTTATTCCGCTGGGAGATATCACGACTTCACCTTCACAGGTACATATTTTTTTCTTCCTGGAGGTTGAGGGTGATCGAGGAAATGCGATATACGATGAGATAAAAGTAAAATAATTGTTGTCTGCGGAAAGAAAGAAAAAACGAGCTTTTCTATTTTTATAAGAAAAATATAAAAACATTTTCGACGAGAAAACCCTTCGGGCTAATGGCTTTCCCGTGTTGCTCTGATCTTTTTCCCCAACTCTTATAGTTCCTACAGCCAAAACCAGCACCCAGATACAACAAATTGACGATGCTCGTAATTCCCACGCTCATTCATCTCTAACTCCTAACAGTTATCCTCTCAGTTCTATTATTTCTAGCGACAGAAGACATTTACAACTGTTGAGCAAACCTAGACAGAAATATTAAGGGTAAATTTTGAACGGTGAGAGAAATATCCTCAAATATTCGTCAGCCATTACGTATTTGGAAAAAAAAAAAAGTCTGTACCTACTCTGTTTCAATATAAACTGCACCTGAAAATCTTTTTTCTTTTTTTCCCCCAAATTGTGAGGAATCCCGAGTCGAAATTTAGCCCCTATTTTGATCCTCTCAGCATCTACCTCAACCTCTTTAGACCCCGCTATCACCTCAAGCGCCTATTTTGAACCTCCAGGCCCTCCGTAGCCAAAATTTAGCGCCTACTTTAGTACTCATAGTGTACATATGATCCTCTTTGAACACTGGTCGACCTCAAGCGTCCGTTTAGGACCTCCAAGTCCTCCGCAGTCATAATTGAGGACCTATTTTGATACTCACAGAGCTCGATCAAGTGTCGAGTATACTCGAATGATAATAAATATTGAAAACTACACTCAGAAAATGATTTATTAAAATCTGGACTTTGTTTAAAATATAATTTTCGCCAAGTACATTTTCATCTTTGGCAACCCAATTTCTTTCGTAACAATAAAAAAATGTATTTGCTTCAAAAAAATCTCTAATTGGCGGAAACGGAATCTACGGAATAAATATATTTAAAGTGAACAAATCTTCTCACCACAAATATAGTTTGGTTGCCACGGATAAAAATTTACTTGCAGCAAATACATTTTTGCAATAAGTCAAAATTCAAATAAATCGTTTTACTCGGTGTCCGTGTAGAAATTTGTTCGGTAATCAGGCCTAATTGACAACACAAAGGCGCCTATCAGGATCAGTTGTGGATTCCACAATAATAGATCCCAATATCACTGCTCGATCGGTTTACGGGATTTGTAAAATATGAAATATATAGGTAGACTGTTGGAGAAAAAAAATGTTCCAGGAAATGAAGTAAAATTTTTACGCTAATTTCACCACTGCGTTTTTAGTTCTTGCGACAGAACGATTTGCCACTGTGAGTGAATTTATGTTGTTTTAACTAAAAAAAAATTCCCGAAATAAACATAAAAATTATAGTGGACCTTCTGAAACATTTTTTTTTCCATCAAAATGTCATATTTAATTCGGATAAACACATATGAGCAATTCCACGTCAGACCGGACAGCTTTCTGACCTCGATGTTATCGATTTCGCTATCATTTTTTTTACGGGTTCTATGGAACAAATAAATTGATCAAACAATTTTTTTTTTTTTTTTTTTGGCCCCTATTTTCCAAGTTACACGGGGGTGAAATTCAGGAAAAAGAGCCAAAAATCGAAAACATACTCCTCTTCAAACGGTCATATCTTTGATTGTATTAATCCTAGAGACTTCATCCAAGAACCATTTCAAAGCTATTGAATGACACTATTATAATATATTTATTTCATTTCGCGGTAACAAACAATTCTATTTGTTATAAACAAATATATTATTCAAACGTGATTTTCATAGAAAATACCAAGCGATAAAATTATCAAAAAAATATGAGCGTATTCCTTGATCAATTCTCTACAAAATCGTTAAGTCAATTTTATGGAGAACCGATGGGAACCATGTTAAAACGATTTATTTATAAGCGACGGTGCGCGCTGCCGCTGAAAGACCCGGCTCGGGTACGGTTTTTCGGTGGCAGCACGCGCCTTCGCTTATAAATAAATCGTTTTAACATGGTTCCCATCGGTTCTCCATAAAATTGACTTAACGATTTTGTAGAGAATTGATCAAGGAATACGCTCATATTTTTTTGATAATTTTATCGCTTGGTATTTTCTATGAAAATCACGTTTGAATAATATATTTGTTTATAACAAATAGAATTGTTTGTTACCGCGAAATGAAATAAATATATTATAATAGTGTCATTCAATAGCTTTGAAATGGTTCTTGGATGAAGTCTCTAGGATTAATACAATCAAAGATATGACCGTTTGAAGAGGAGTATGTTTTCGATTTTTGGCTCTTTTTCCTGAATTTCACCCCCGTGTAACTTGGAAAATAGGGGCCAAAAAAAAAAAACAAAAAATTGTTTGATCAATTTATTTGTTCCATAGAACCCGTAAAAAAAATGATAGCGAAATCGATAACATCGAGGTCATTTTTTGATTTATTTTGTCCGGTCTGACGTGGAATGGCTCATATGACCGCGTAAACAAAAAATATATTATATAATATTCAGTAATTAATCGTAATAAAATATGCAAGGACTTCAATCTAGTCCTGCAAATGAAAAATGTTGATGTCATTGAAATACTTCGAGTAATAACTTGACACTTTGATAGGCCCTGAACAAGTAGGAAAGTGTTGGGTCCTATGCCATATGGTAGTTTAGCGTAGTGGTTAGGGCGTGCGACTGCGAATCGAGCGGACGTGGGTTCAAATCCCGGCGGGGACTAATAATGCGGCGGTTTTTTCAATGGATGTAAAATGCGGTTTCATCGATATAATGCGTAGGTTCGGTCAACTGACGATAAAATTCGTAAAATTTTCTACTTTTTTTTCTACTATCATTACTTTTTAATTTCACGAAAATAAATTACGGGCTCCGATATGACGGCTAGCCCGATCTTCTACCGAAATTTCTGCTAGGGAGCCGGGCTTCACGAGGTTCTCGCGAGGTTCTCGTGAGATCCTCATTTGACCCTAAAATGCTGCATTTGTCTGGTAACTACGAGTTTTAGGCGCTAAAGAGGGTTTCAATTCCCATACAAAATAAACCTCTCCAGACCCTCAAAAACCTCCCAACGGTAAAATTTTGAGGTTCTAATGAGGCGTTAAATTTCGACTCGGGATATATAAAAAAAAAAAAAAAAAAAAAAAAAACAGAGATAGTGAGAGATCATAATGAAGTACTTTTATAGGTACAATAATAAACACTTTATGGGAAATATTACATGAAACTATACACGAAAAGTCGTTCTCTTCGCCTCTTTATAATGTGACAAAGAAATTTTTATTGCTACGTAAAAAGATCTGATATGGAAATTAATAAACACTCAATAATTTATTTGGGGCGTGTAATGGCATAACTTTTGGCAATCGAAACCTCTAAAACCTCAAGTGTCTCACTCGAATTATCTTCTGTTGCATAGATTTCCTATTTTTTTTTGGATTTTAGTCTGATCCTCTCAAACCTTGAAAACTTGAAATTCTGATCAGCATCTCCATACTTACTACTAAATTTAATGAAGTACTTTTATAGGTACAATAATAAAAACTTTATTCGAAATATTACATGAAACTATACACGGAAAGTCGTTCTCTTCGCCTCTTTATAATGCGATAAAGGAATTTTTATCGCTAAGTAAAAAGATCTGATATGGAAATTAATAAACACTCAATAATTTATTTGGGCGTGTAATGGCATGACTGTTCGCGATAAAAACCTGAAAAACCTCAAGTGTCCTACTCAAATCATCTTCTGTTGCATAGATTTCCTATTTTTGAGATTCTAGTCTGATCCTCTCGAACCTCGCACTTGAAATTCTGATCAGCATCTCCATACTTACTACTAAATTTTCAAATTCCACTTACGAAGAGAGCTATAGATCGAAACCAGAATCACGATGCTCTTTGGATTCTGGGATCCATATAGGTCCAAACTAAAATTTCAAAAATCTGTTCTGCGCCTAAGCTTGCTCGAAACTGACTTTTAAGTGCAAATCAGAATTTCACCTACCCTCGAATTTTAGTTATACTTGCGTGTAAGCGTGATGAAAGAGCAGTGGATTGAAGCATGCTGCTTAGAGGTGTTCAAAAATTTTCGATGTTCGAATTTTTCACTTCTCAGGGTCTAAAAAGTTGGTTTATAATTTGAGAATGACTGTCTCCAAATGTGCTTGTCGACGGACAATTCACCACGCGGCTCATCACTTGTTTGTATTTTCCATTTAAATAGCAAATGAAATATTTTCATGTCTAATCGCATCGAAAATTCAATCATAAAGAATGAATTTCTCTAGATGAATGTTGCACGATTTCAGGACGTATATAAAACCTAAAAAATGAGCAGAAAAAGAAAAAAAAATGTTGCTTATAGAAATGAATTAATTGGAAAAGGCAGTTTTCGCCTTCGTCAACCTCGCTTACAGTTTTCATCTTTAATCTTGCTCTTCCGTCACTTGTTAGGTCTTATATACGTCCGGAAATCGTGCAATTAGACATGAAAAAAATGTCATGTGCTATTTAAATGGAAAAATACAAACAAGTGATGAGCCGCGTGGTGAATTGTCCGTCGACAGGCACATTTGGAGACAGTCATTCTCGAATTATAAATCAAATTTTTAGACCCTGAGAAGAGAAAAATTCGAACATCGAAAATTTTTGAACACCTCTAATGCTGCTGTAAGAGGGCTAAGTTCCATCACGAATCAATGGGGACAAAAAATATATAAAAGCTTCATGTATTTTATTTGAGAGGGGGTGTTATTTTTCTTTCCCTCTTTGGAAAATATAAGGTGCTCTCTAACGCTCTTTATCCTCGTTCCAAAGTTCTTCACCTTTTACCAATTTGTGGTGACCGTTGATTTCTTTGCCAACGAAAGGGCTCTATTTGCCAAAATAACATTTGCGATTCTAATGGCGATCCCAGAGCGACCTAACACCGGATAGAGACAAAGGTACGTCTGCACTTAAGTGTACACACCCGCCAGACACACCTATATATACCTTGGCGGGTACCATGGCACTTTGGTGGCGAATTCTCTGAGGGATTACAGAGAATCCTGATAGTTTTTTTGCCCTTACTTTTATTTCGCCGACCTCGTATATAGCTGGAAATAAACAGGTGATCCTAAATGTTTCAAGATCCTTTTTTCGGTATTCGGATGGATGACGGAATAAAAAATTCAAGGCTCCCGGGGTAAAAAGTTCGAAGTTATTGCTCAAGGATTGAAACCGGACTGGTGCAATGTGCCGGAACATCAAATGACAAAAAAATGTCAAAGATAAAACGAAAAATTGGGATAAAAACTGACGAGAAAGAAACATCTGTTCAAAATCATAAGAGGGAATAAATGAAGAGATCAAATTTCAAAACCACACAAATATTCTCTCTCTCTCTCTCAAACGCTCTTCTACCCAATTTCAGCGGGAATGAATTTAGGGGTTGGGGAATTCTCAAGAAAGTTCTTCGGGGATAACAGAAGCACACTGCATATACAACTGCCGTTTCAAAGAAAGCTGCTTCCTGACCTATCTTTTCCCCTGTTACTTTTCAGTCTATACTTATTTTATTTTTCATTATTTTTATTTTATTTCTTTTCCTCACCGAACGGAAATCGGAAATCCGTTTCCCAACGCCATTAAGTACTTCGATAGATTCTCTTATCCGAGATTTGCCAATGTTATTCCATAGGAAACGGTGTTAGTTTTACCCAATTGCCTTTTGATATAATAAACAAAATTTACCGTTCCTATTTCGAGACGTGATTAAAAATTATTTCAGATTTTTGTTCCACATAGTTTTAGACGGATTAATCGCGCCGAATATGAAGTGGTTGTCTTGTGGCCGAGACTTTTTTCAAATTGCAGAATTCACCCCGTTTACGATCGAGATAAAAAGCCTAAATTCCAAAGAGACTTTTTCTGAATAATTTGGAAACGATTTGCGGGAAAGGGCGCAAAGTAATTCGTGAAAACCCTAGACATGGACCATCCTAATGTAGGTACAAATTGACCTCTTGTTAAGGTGAAAGGGCTGACTAGTGAGAATATATACTATTGACTTATGAAAAAGGAGAAATGAAATCAATTTGAGTAAAGGGATGAAAAAGTGAGCCATCGATTCGACGTGACAGGCTTTTACGATGTGGGTTTTCCCTGTTACTCACATGCCAGTCATTCATTCACTCATATGTCAACCTACGTCTATGCCGTGCGGTGACCAACCTGAAGTGAACACGTTGAATAAGGGTAGCTTCTTCAGTTCGAGTCAGAGATCACGATAAGATAAATACTAGCGAAATATGTAAAGGTTGGGTATATATATATGGTATATATGGGGTATTCCACGTGAACCGGGTCGGTTTTTGGCAAAAAAAAAGTAAAAAACGGGAGGCTGGAAATTTTATCACTTCTTTGTGACACTTTAAAGTAATTTCGGTGAAAATTTCAAGGCAATCCGTGTGACCCTTCAAGTAGAAAAAAAATTGAAACACATATTTTCCAAGTTTTACATGCTTCGCCGGTTTTTGGAAAAAAAAAAGAAGAAAAACGGGAGGCTGAAATTTTGATCACTTCTTAGTGCCACCTCGAAGTAATTTCGGTGAAAATTTCAGGGCAATTGGTGTGACCCTTCGGTAGAAGAACAAAGAAATCGCATATTTTCAAAGTTTTACATGTTTAAGAATTCCAAAAATAATTGAAGTGCTACATATTTCAAAGGAGCTCATTTGTGGGCATAGAATGCACTATGAGAAGTTATGATTTTGTTCATGCATGGCTAAGATAAGTGGAGTTGAAAATGTGGTAATTAAATTTTTGGCATAATTATGACAGCGATATAAATTGAACCAATTATTTTCAAGCTCTGTAACTGTTGGGGGCATCTCATGTAGTAACAAGAAATCTGAATCTGCATTGGCGTCGAATTCGATGACCTCAGGCCAAAAACTGATCCGGTTCACGTGGAATACCACATATATATTATATATGACTGTCGAAACTGTAGGCCTTTAGAAATTGAATAAAGAAAGACAATAGCAGGACATGTAACTGATTCGATAAAATTTGACCACAATTTTTCATGATCGATGGACAGTTTTAATTTAAGCTTACAAGTAGACGACCAGAACTCCGGGTCATGGATCTTGCCCAAACTCGTAGGCGTGTTTATTCTATCAATTTGCCAAAATATACTTTACGAATTGGCTTTCCATGCGAGTTTGTTGCAGATAACATCGTATGTAATAGTTATTGTTGATTTTCAGGGAAAAATGATGAACGTTATTATCTACTCGTTTGAATACGACCAAAACCGCATGTGTGATATTCATTAGTGTATATAGGTATAGATATATAATCGTGAAATACAACAAGAGAATCCCTGATTTTAATTAATTTTTGTAACGCTGGAAGAATAATTGGGGAAAGTTAATTAATTACATGAAAACGTCTACCAATTTGTTCATTGTTTCCGCGTGTATCCTGCAACGTGAAGGAACTCCGTGAATTGTAATTTATTCTACTGAAAAAGGACGTATTTCTGCACCGTCTATATTTCGGAGGAAAATTTTATATACTGAATTTCAATCGAATTATTCGAATTGAAATTTGCAATCTTAACGAATGCTTTTATTGTCAGTTGTGATATCAACGTGGCGCATCAGCTTCTGGAACTTATATTTAGTTCGGGTATTGAATTGGAAGATTAAAGCTTCAGAAAATACGTGAAAAGGCCAGACGCGACCTCAGAAGAGCTCGGAATGTATTATACAATGTTTCGTGCGCCTAGCTTTCGACCTCGTCAATCTAACATTGAGCCAGACTTTTCGCCGCTGGGCTTCTTTTTTACCAAAGCAATTGAAAACTGTTTTCAATTCACCATTACCACGAGGGTATAAAAGAGAAAAGAGAAAAAAAAATATCTTCTTTTGATATAAATCTACGCGCAATACGTTTATCTGCGATAATATGTAATCAACAAAACCGCGAGAAGCATACGCCATAGTCGATATTCCAATAAGAATTTTATTTTATTTTATTTCTCTGCAATTCAAGTCAAAAATCTGTAAAAATTATGGAATTTTTTATTTTTTATTTTTTTTTTTTTTTGAATTATTTGGAGCCAATTTGAGGGGCGAAAATTTCTGAAAAATTTGTCCGACCCCCAGATAATTGGAGGACCCTATCATTACATACTCGAAAAGATAAGATTTGTTTCGGATGCATTAACGCCATGTATATTGAGGCCTTGCGTACGCCAATCGATTAACACACACTAGATAACGCTTTAAAATAGTGCTAAATGCAATCGTCTATGCCATCGACCTTTTACCGGGTTTAATAATTTGACGTTCCATTAAATTTAGGTCAGAGAGTGGAATTTAGTCGAAGAGTTGAAGTATGAGTACAGTTGTAGGTATGGTAAGACATTTCGTGTATGGATAAGGATTACTTCGATTATGGCACCTCGTGGTTCTTTTTTTGACTTCTCTTGAAGTCTCTATATGGTTCCGAATTCGTTTTAGACGATTTCAAAGTTTTGAGAAATGTTTAAGTTCACACTGAGAAAAACGTCTTGGTGAAACAACCAAAATTTGGTTATTATACGGTCAAAGAAATTTTTTTGTTCAGTCAACCAAAATTTTGTTGTGCTAACAACAAATTTAGTAGTATCAGCAAAAATTTTGGTTAGCTCAACAAAATTTTGGTTGACTGAACAAAAAATTTCTTTGACCGTATAATAACCAAATTTTGGTTGTGTCAACAAGACCTTTTCCTGAGTGCAGAACCTTGAAACTCAGAAAGTCCAGATACACGGAAGCCCAAAAATCTGAAAATTTTGAAAATTGGAATATTCTGGTCTAATTCTCAGGATATTTACTTTTTTTTAGAGTTAATCCAAAAAAATTTGAGAAAATGTTCAAGCTGATTTTTTATTTCTTTGCAGATTTGCCTTTATTACTTTCGCCGACGCCTCATGACCTAAGTGGTGTAAGTGTAAAGATTTTTAAACCGATGATCGAAAACGTGTGTTTGACGTTAGGGTAGAACTTAGAAGAATATAAGTAGGTATAGACGAAGACTTATTCTGTGCAATCACGAAGTTGAGTGGCGCCATAATCCCGTGCACTTTAGTCTTGACCTGAAACGCTGGTACATTGTGATCTCCTCCTTTTTTTGTTTTTTAACGATGATAAGAAGAATAGCTCGCATCAGGAGAACCTACAAGATAACGAGACTTTGAAGGTAGGTATTGTTCAGAAATTGCTTGCCCAATATGAGGCATAAAGTAAAAGTGGAATTAAGCTTCTGAATACCAGCAAAGCTTTAGGCCAACGTTGATGAAAGTGCTTCTTAGCAAGAAAAATTCAATCTGAACGTGAGAATAGCTACCTACAAGTATAAAAAAAAATAACATACCGACGGCTGCGTGGAATAACCGGCTATCTCAGAGTCCGGTTGAAAAAGCGGCTATCTCAGATTTCGGTTGAAAAAGCGGCTATCTCAGAATCCATTCGAAGAAGCGACCTGTGCCTATATGAATAATATAGGCAACAGGCGCTTTTCCGAATGGATTCTGAGATAGCCGCTTTTTCAACCGGACTCTGAGATAGCCGGTATTGTAACGGAAATGACGCAAATAAATCGAAACTCTCGCACTTCCGTCATCGCTTTTCCGCGACGTCTATTGGTTGTTGTTCGCGCTGCATATTGTTTCTCGCCGAAATTTGTTTGATGCGACTTCACAGCGATGTGTCATTACGTGCATTGAAGCAAATCTGTTTTTTCACGTTCTGCCGACGAGCATTCAATTCGCAGAGGCAAATCCACATATCGGTAAATCTCTTTGAAATATTATGAATCGTTTGTACTTTATACATAGAATCGATCGAAGCCAGAGATCAATCGTACCCGATACTCGATTTATCTTTATTATAGAAAAGAACTGACTGTACCCGCTTTTTACGGTCCCAGTCAACGAACGATTAGTGTCATACTAATTATAGTTTGATTCAATTGTAAAAAAGTTGAGAAAGATTGTTTTCAAAATAATAATAATTATTATTATAAATAATTCATTTTAAAAGAAGTATATGCCTATGCTCCAAATAAGTCGGTGAAAAATAAAAAAGTAAAAAAATAAAAACACTTTCATTGGTATACTATTATGGGAAAACGGATGGAAAGAATAGAGTGGCGATTGTGAACCATATGTTCGATGGTATAAATTATTGTGTTTGATCGCAAAATGAAATCTTGAAAAATGAAATCTTAAAAAAAAATGCATAAGCTGAAAGTTGATTTCAGAAGCGCGCGAAGCGCGCTATTCTCAGCTAGTTATATTAAATTAGATGGGATATTCTTCCATCGTAGATTATACCGATTCCCGGGATAAATCTGACTGCAATATTTTTCGGAATTACATTTTCTGATGCGACCCCGCGGTGGCATAAGATTTAGATAAAGTGAATTAGTTCTTTAATCAGCAACATTTTTCGTGCAAAATTTTCATCGAGCCATTTTTGAATATTTTTTGACAATTTTTGGACTGAGAATGGAACACAACAATGTTTCAGCGTGTGGCCAAAGGACAACGAAATTTTGTTCAGTACTTTCCGGTTCATGAATTCTTTTGAAATAAAATAATTTTTATACGGTAAGGGTGGTCTAACCCGTTAAATCAACTTTTCACCCAAAAGCTGCGCGTATATTCGCACCTTTCACTTCTTGAAGCGATTATTATTCTCTTTGGGTAGCTTTTCTCTCTGTATATATATGTCTACGCTATATACGTTATCCTCACTCGTTCATTGTCAAGTCTGCCTCGTGTCGCTTTTCGTTCATTTTATTTCTGTTATTTTTTCATTTTCATTTTTTTTTTTTTTTTTTTCATTTTTGCAACATTTCTGTGGAATAACGTATAAAACTCTGGCTCACCGGCACCCTGTAACATCGATTTGTTCCTCAGGCAGCAGTTAGCTGCGTGGTCCAAAGAATCGAAAACGTCAACGACGACTCAATTTTCAGCTCGGTAAATGCGGAAAGAAGATTTTTTTTTAACCTTTTCCAAACGATTTCTTAGGTACAACTTGATCTAGGATTTCGAAATTTTCAGAGTTTCGTCTCATCATATTTGACTATCGAGTCATCCACACGGAGAAGTTATTCTGACCTATCGATCGGTGGATAAAAAATAATTATATTTTTTAATTTCGACGAATTTTGCAAAATCTTCATTGTTTCTTTGTTTTTTTTTTTTTTTTTTTTTTTTTTTACGAAGTGAGTGGCTCAAATTTTTTGATTTATGACTCGGAAACTACATGGATGAATGAACATGCAAGAGTTTCGTTTCCTTGGTTCTGACGAACCATATAGTATTTGCTGTAGAAACTTACGGTCTCATAATTTCTAACTCGTGACTCGCAAAAATTAAAGTCACAATTATTTTTCAACAATGTTCTAAGTAACATCTAAGAAAATACAATCTACTAGTCGTAACCTCTTTCTGTAGTTGATGCTTACTTCTTATTTTTGACAGTAACAGATTACGATACCTTTTGCAAAAACGAAGAAAACGAAGATAAGAAAAGTAAAAAAAATTCTCAGCAAACGATCTGAGACTGAAGTTTTGATTAATATCCTCAATTTTTGCCTTCTATATACATATATATATATATATATATATATATATATGTACCGCGATAATCAGGTGAAAGAGAATGGTCCATCCGCCCAGGCAGACAATATTTCGTATTTTTAGGGGGATAGCCACTCGTTGCACTGAAAATCCCTATGGTGATTTTGGCGCGCGGTCGATGCAACTCGGCAGCCATTGTTGATACAAGCCGGCTGACTGTCAATACATCGCGGAAGGTAGACAAGTGTGGTTATGTTCGTTTATTTGAAGGAAATGATAAATAAAGTCAATAAAACCTACGTGAATAAGCTAGGAATATTTATCAAAAATCGATCAATTAGTATGTATAGTTAGTATTAGTATTAGTAGTAGTATGTATGTATATATATATATATATCGACAGCCTAATAACATAATACCGTAAGCGCCAAAAATGGCCTATTTTTCAAACAATTTCTAATAGACGCCAAAATTTTTTTGGAGAAACGTCTGTCAGTTTGCGAAAAATTTTTTTTTTGGCGCTTACGTGACTATGTTATTAGGCTGTCGATATATATATATATATATATATATATATATATAGATCATGTATGAGCTTTTTTCACATTTCATCTGAAAATGCGTCAATAATACATTAACAGTAAAAAAAACACAAAAAAAAGGAATTCATTATTTTTAAAATTCAAAAAAAATTATATCCCATCATTATCCCATTACCGGACTAGGCTTAAAATTTGTGTTTTTAGGAGTAGTATTCATGAGAATTTTTGAAAAAAAATCGAAGGATACAAACCGTTTTAAAATTCATGGTTTAACTTTGAAATAAATGAAAAACGATCAGAATGATCATGAATAATTTTTTGCGTGAAATTTTCAGAAAATTCGTTAAAAAACACGAATTTTGAAAAAAAAAAGACCCATTTTGGACAATTTGTCATAAAGTTACGGTTATTTAAAAAAAAAAAACCATCTCCGAAGTGGCTGGATAAAAAAATTCGAAAAAAATCACAGAAACCTTTTTCGAAGGGTACAAAAAGATGCCAAAGTTTCAGCCAAATCGGAGATGCAAAGCCAATTGATAGGATGAGTTGGCATGGAATGCCCCATATACACGTGTGTTCCATGTGTAAATCCATCAATACGCCTGTAAAGATTTTAAAAGATTTTTTTTTTTTTTTTTCACACATATAAAGAGAAAAACTACCTTTCTACAGGTTTAAATTTTAAGACCTATATATATTACGTTCGTATTCGGATGATTGATTGAATTTATATCCACAGGTGCAAATCCATTTCACACAAAATACCCATTCCTGAAAAACGCGTGATCGGATTAACTCAGAAATAACTTACGCGAGGCATGCCGAATCAATTATTAAACCGTTTATTGCGTGGGAGTTAACAAAGCCAGCATTAGGTATATACCTAGGTACTTACACATACATGCGAAACGGCTTTGAAACTGAGAAATATTCGTTTCTGTGTCAGCGATTTGTGAAAATACTGTTGAAATTTGTTTTTTAACAAAGCGGAAATCTCACTCAAACGCCAGAAAATTTTCATTGAACTTTATTTAGCATGCAAGGGTCTTGCAGAGGCCATAGGGCAGTTTGACATTGCGTTTCTGTTCTGAAAACGCGGTGTAGTTCGTTTTTTTTTTTTTTTTTTTTTTTTTTTGTCTTTTTAGTTTCAAATAAATTTTCTCGCCATTAGAGAATAAGATGAGAAGATAGAAAGAACTGATGAGCTAAAATTAAAGATATGTTGATATATATATATGTTGCACATATAATACCTACTTCGTTAAGTATTTACCTAAATTACGCGAGTATGACGAAGTCTAGCTATATATACGCAGCTGCGTACGATATAATTCTATAATTTGGTTGAATATTTCATTTAACTCTATTAAATTTTCTTATCGCTAAGAGACAGCTGCAAGACTATAAGAATTTCACGGTGTATAATATGGGATATTATCGCTATATACGTATATAGTACCTATACGTCGTTAAACGACGAGACAAACATTAATATACCGTGAGGTTCTGTGGACGCGAAACGTTAGGGATACCAACCTTTGACTATATAACCCTGGACTGCTAACGCTAACTTCAGGCGTGTTGTCAGGATGTGGCGCTACAGGCAGTCAACGGTCGAGTTCAGAACTAGTGAGTTTAATTGTTTCGCTATTGTTTTATCACCCGTATCTTTCTTCAAGTGACTTCACTCATAACCTCAAATTTCTCTGGAGTGAAAATCTTTTCATATCGCTCTGTTATTATTTTTATCCGGATTCTGATTTCAGAAAACCGAGACACGAGAATTAAAAAAAAAAAAAAATTATCTTCACGGGCCAATAAACAATTCGTAAAAATTACATTGAAACCAAATTATTACCCTATATTCCTGCATAATATAATATTAAGAACTTACGTAAACGTTTCCTAGATTTTCGTAACTCATAATATGCTTCATTTATTAAAAATTTTTACTATTCCGACATTGATCAATGATATTATTTAGTAAACTATTCTTATTTTGTCCTGTGTTCATCCAAAATACTAAGTACTCATTCAAATTTCCCGCGGAATTGACTGCCGAGAAGTCCAAGGAATGGGTTAGATGTTGGAAACATCGGTTTCGCATACGGCTTATGGGAATAGTGGGGGGCATTAGCAGTCCAGGGTTATATAGTCAAAGATACCAACCCAAATAGGGTGCTATTTCATGGGCAGTAAGCTGTAGCAGCAGCAGCTTAGTAACTTACTAGATGTCTCTAGTAAAATCACTAGAAATCACTAGAAATCTAGTGATTATTGGTCACCAGATTTCTGGACTATAAATTTAGTGACTAGATTTCCAGTGATTTTTAGTGATTTTACTAGAAACATTTAAGTAAGATACTAAACTGCTGCTGCAGCTTACTGCCCATGAAATAGCAACATTTTTGGGTTGGTATACCTAGCGTTCCGCGTCCACAGAACCTCACGGTATAATTTTAAAGCGTACAAAAATTTCACCCTCCCTTTAGAAATGAAAGTTTAAATATATCGGAGATGAAAAGGGTAATGGAATTATTATTTTTTTTTTTCTTCTTTTTTTTTTTTTTTTGTTTTATTCCCTTCTCGCTAAACACCAGGCAGACTCGCACATTACTTATTTTGAGAGCGGCATTTGGCACCTCGTTATTCCTTAAAACGTGCAGAAAAATAAGATGAAAATGAAAGAGAAAATAAAATAAAAAATTATCGAACTAAGGAAATGAAACGATAAAATTAACGAGCCAAGCGACCGTGACGGCGCGGGGGGACACAACGTGACACCCGTTTTTACGAGACTGAAATCGTGATTTTTTTACCAAGAAGACAAAATTCACCCCAGACATAAAGTCCGATTTTTAAAACATCATCCCCCAAGAAAAGAACGTTATCCGATTTGTGCAGACCAGTTTCTATTCCTCTCTCTCTCTCTCTCTCTCCCTTTTTATCTCTGTAAGTACGCACCAATTCTTCAGTCAAAAATTCACCAGATCACTTCTTAGCTATTGAATTTCTAGGTAAGTATTTGTAAAAAATGAGAATTGAAATCGATGCAGTGTTCCTTGAGACGTGATGTTCAATATTTGAAAGAACGTATAGTTCTTAGTTTGAAATATTAAAAAAAAAAATGTACAGCAATACGAAAACGCGAGAGGAGTGAAAATCGATTTTTTTTTTTTTTTTTTTTTTTCGAAATGTCACAATCTACCATCCTCCTTAAGGTCCTATAGACATATATATATGCGTATAAAATATACAATCGTATGAAGAAACATAATATAAAGGGAATAAATGTATCGGAAAGATGATCGTAGCTGTAGAGAGTCTCGTGAAATAAAGTCGATAAGCTGCGTAGGTATCAAGTGATATCGTTAAGGGATGCGTGGGACTATTAAATCTGAAAAACTACGTGCTATACCTATTTGGGGCTGCTGCCCACGTCAACTCGACACGGCTTCAGACCTTATCATCTCCGGTTTGACTTTTAATCTCATATGTCATCATCCCATCTTTGGAGTACCATCAAAAAATTTTATTTCATTTTTTAAATCAAAGCTTTCGGAGGTGTACATTTTTTCAATCTCAATGGAAGGACGTTTGCAAAATTCTGAAAAAAATCACAAAAATTCTGTTGATGATATAGATTTATATATCCTTTCTACGGACGTATTTTGAAAAAAAAATAAGCTCAGCCAGCCCTCCTAACGTGATTGGCTGACCGGATCTGAGAAAGTCTGGCATTTATTGACCATAAGAAGATTTAGTTGCGCAACGAAATATCCCAAAAGCTCAAGCTGATATGGTATTATACAGAACGATGAAATGAACGCGCAACGCCATCGGACAGGTAAAGGTATTCCGGTTTTATCATCCCACTGGATGACGAGGACATACAGGTCAGAGCCGTCAATGCAAGGCTGTTTCCTACCCCATAGAAACATTTAGCTTTGTGCCCTCTGAAAATTAGGATCACAATTTGTGTGGATAAGAATTCTGGGCTTTTATCATCGGACAGGAGCACCGGACACGAAATGAAAAGACAAGAATATGACATTGTGATTAAATGTTTGTGACATGTCATGTGAAGCAGAATTTGATAGATTTTTACGAACCTTGACATAAAATGATAATGCAACTGAAATTCACAGCAATTTTATCCGAAATTCTAGTTTAACCCTCTGAATCATCCAGTAAATATAAAAAATTTGCCTTGCTCCTATAGACTACAGAGAGTTGCCAAGCTTTTGACAGCCATGAAGACCATCGTTTACGATCCAAAATATAAATAAGTTCGAATAGACTCGGTGAGTCCGGAGTTGGAATAGAAATTTTGGTTCGATCCTCCAACATCTCAAATCTTTTTGTTCATCAGTATTTTCGACATAAATAGAAATTCTGTTTCAGTAGAATTATGTCCTACGTAAGGATTCAGAGGTGTAAATCAGAATTACCCTTACGGAAAAAAAGTACTGAGAGCTCAGTACTTAGTACACATCCCGTAAGTATTTAGTTCACAAATCTCAGTACTGAGTACACGAATTTTTAGCACTTAGTACTAACACTACAGTACGAAGTACAGGGAACTAGTAGTACTTAGTGCAGGAGTTCTAGTACTTGGTACAGGGAACTAGTAGAACTTAGTACATGAGTACTAGTATCAAGTACATGAGTACTAGTACTGATTCAAAGAATACTAGTACTAGGTTGAAGAGTACTGTATTACTAAGTACAAGTGCACTTTAACCTATCAGTGCAAGATAGATAGATAGATAGATAGATTTATTATTATGTCTGTTGGACTATGTTACATGAAAATTTTACAAGACAAGAGTATTAGTACTATAGGTACAGAAGTATTCACTGTGATTAATACTCCAATACTAGTTCTCGAACCAATACTGCAGTAACTAGTAGGTACTCGGACCAATACGGCAGTACTAATACTCGAACTAGTACTACAGTACTCGAACTAGTACTGCAGTACTCGAACTAGTACTGCAGTACTCGAACTAGTACTGCAGTACTCGAACTAGTACTGCAGTACTCGAACTAGTACTCCAGCACTCGAACTAGAACTCGAACTAGTACTGTGGCATTAGTCCAAGTACTATTATACTGCAGTACGTGGACTTTATATACTGTACTGAACGGTTTTAGCTAGTACTTATTGGACTAATACCGAAGGGCTAGTACTTAAAGTAATACTTCAGTCATACTACACTAGTACTTGGCGCGTACTTATATATCCCTTCGTAGTAATTTTTGTACTTTAAGTACTATGAGTACTAGGGTGGTTCAAAAAAGACCTAAGTTCTCGGATTTTTCTGCTCATCCGTGAATATGTTGCTTGTGATTTTTGAAAATTATTCCATTTTTTTGAGCTCTATAGGACAATATTTACTACTGCCTCAGTACAGTTGAAATTTCGAAATTTCGCCATTTTTGGCAATTTCAAAGTTCTCAGATCAAAGTGCTCATCCGACTACCTCTAGATTCTCATTCAATCAGCATTCTGGTTCAAGATGAGACTCGTACGATAATATTTAGTACTGCCTCAGAGCAGTTGAAGTTTTTTCACTATTTAGGGTTTTACCTTGAGATTGGATCGTCAGGTGTTGCTCATGAGACAGTCTCTTCTTACTATTTTATGGAAGATATACAAGAAGTTCGCAGTCTGTGGGACCATTTTTACTACTGCCTCATTGAGGGCGACTGTCCTTCAAGTAAAATTAGCAACATGAGGCAGTAGTAAAAATGGTCCCACAGACTGCAAACTTCGTGTACTTCTTCCTTAAAATGGTAAGAAAAGACTGTCTCATGAGCAGCACCTGGCGATCGAATCTCTGAAAAAACGCAAAATATTGAAAAAACTCCAATGTCTCAGAGGCAGTACTAAATATTATCGTACGAGTCTCATCTTGAACCAGAATGCTGATTGAATGAGAATCTAGAGGTAGTCGGATGAGCACTTGGATCTGAGAACTTTGAAATTGCCAAAAATGGCGAAATTTCGAAATTTCAACTGTACTGAGGCAGTAGTAAATATTGTCCTATAGAGCTCAAAAAAATGGAATAATTTTCAAAAATCACAAGCAACATATTCACGGATGAGCAGCAAAATCTGAGAACTTAGGTCTTTTTTGAACCACCCTAATGAGTACTGTGTGTACTCGCGAAATAAGTACAGCAGTACTTTGGCAGTACTTCAAGTACTGCTGTACTGGCAGTACTGTCAGTATTTTTTTTCCGTAAGGGTAGAGCTTGCACTGAATTTTCAAATTCTATTTCCGATCTAAAAAGCGTGCGAAAAATCGACCCAATGATCAATTTTCATTTCTGACTCAAAACCTATTCGACTATCAGTTCATCGATACATTCATACTTGGGGTGTAGTTTGCTCCTGATGTTTCAGGGACACAAAGCTCGTTTAGAGGGCTCAGTAATCAGGCAGTATCAAAATCCAATATTCGGCGTAAAAATAGCCTCCGAGTTAGTATCCATAAATCGCAGTTCGCTGTATATGGGTTAACCACCAGAACATAAAATAAACCATTCTATTACGACCCCTGGTCGCCCCTGGAAGCCCTGCAAAGCGCCCTAGGTGACGGTCAAATGTCTTGACCAAGAAATAGAAAGGTCGTTTCAAGTTTCTCAATTCCGATTCTTACATGGCATCTTTAATTCTTAATCGGGTGGTTGTTTCCCTAAGAATAGGTATCCGAACGTGTGGAAAAATACCCTTGAAACTGTAACCGCAATCAATGGATAGGAAAAAGTTTTACTCGTTAGTAAAAGTTCGAGAAAACTTTTAACGTCTGCTATAGCTTGATGCCAGTTTTCCGAAACCTTTTTTCTTTACCACTTAATTGGGTTATTAGACAGCCATATATAGGTGTTCCAACGCACACCCCACTCAAGGTTTAACACTGAATTAAGCGAGAATGAGCAAATGATGTATGATTAAAAAATGAGCCTTGGAAGAGTATCCGAATATTAATGAGGAAATGAGACGGTTTTTATAATCACAGTTCGTCAATTTTAAAGGAGTTTTTTCATGTGGAAACTCACACACGGAACAGTAGGTCGATATAAGGGTAGTTAAAATTGCATTACACTCTTCGACCCCGCAGGATACGGGCTAAGCGGATACGGGAAAAGTTGAGCAGGAAAAATGTTAAGATATTTAACGAATTCAGTGAGGTGGTTGCAAAATCATAGCAAAGTCATAGTCAATATGATTTGGCCAATGGGTAAAGTGACGTTGGTGATGGCAGGCGATAAATTTATAGCTTATGGCGCCCCTTCTGCGCCGCTCGTATACATCGGCATCGATCTGCAGATTTTTTTTTTTTTTTTTTGTCTTAATATATCTCACGAGCTATAAGCTGCGTTATACTCAAAACGAGAACGTCCAATTTTATAACTGTAACAAATTTTACCTCAAATTAGAAAAAATTAATGAGAAATTATTTGAGACTTTTTTTTTTTTCTTTTTCTTTCTTTTTTGCCGAAGAAAAAGGGGTAATTCATCGCGTATCGTCGATCGAATGCTCTTACAAACTTTGAGCCCTTACGGAAAAAACCCCTCAAAATATCACCCTCAACTGAGCCCTCAACTTTCAGGGTGATTTCGTACCCCCAACTTGGGGGTTAACCCTGAATTGAGGGGAACCTTCAACTTGAGGAACAACCGTCAAATGGGGGTCCCTTCAACTTCAGGGTTTTTGAGGTGACTTTTTGAAGTGACTTTTGAATTGACCCACCACTCATCAGGGTTGACCCCCAACTATTCAGGGTCATCCCTCAATTTTTAGAGTTGTCCCAGAACGTTTCAGGGTTATCCCTCAATCGTTGGAGGTTGTCGCTCAATGTTTAAGGGATATTCCTCAATTCTTGGGGGCTTTTCCTCGATTTTCAGTATTGACCTCCAACTATTCAGGGTTATCCTTCAATTGTTGGAGGTTGTCCTTCAATGTTTGAGGGATATTCCACAATTCTTGGGGGTTTTCCCTCAATTTTCAGGGTTGATCCACCAACTTTTTACGGTTGACCCTTCAATTGATGGTTCATCCATAGGAATTGAAGGTATTACCCTGAATATTGGAGGTTGAACCCTGAAATTTCAGGGTTTCACCCCCAGAATTGAGGGTGAAACCTTGAAAATTGAAGGTTCACCCTCAAACTTGAAGGGTTTTTTCCGTAAGGGAGGTGTAATGATGAGTGATAAAATGATGTCGTTTTGAGGAAAGCCATAAATAAATATTAGAGATAAAAAAAAACTGACGAATAATAAATTTCATGTTTTTTACATTATTATTTTACAAATTTCAATAGATCGGTTTTCAATAGCTGTAAAAAAAAAAAGAAACAAACAAAAAAAACTACCATGAACTTTGCCCCGGGATTAGAGGTCTGAACTTAAATTATTCACTCATCTTTAAAAGCCTCAATTAATACCGATAGAAGGTTCGCAAGATAATTACAATTTATCCCTCGACTAATTGAAGTATCTTCAGTTTAAGCGAGCAAAGTTATTATCGTGAAATTATAAATTCTCGTAAATTCTCTCTCTCTCTCTCTCTCTCTATATATATATATATATATATATATAGGTATATAGTTATACCATGTACACTGTTATACAGAAATGAATTAATTCTTACCCCGGAAACTTTATTTTCATATACCTATACCTATATCTATATAATATATATATATATTATATAATAGCCTTTTGAAGTATTAACAAAGAAGCGTCTTCTCTAAAGTATATATATATTATACCTATAATTAAAACCACCCATTTTATGTATGTGTGTGTGTGTGTGTGTGTGTGGTCAAATACACACACATGTATTTATTTATAAATATACACATATACACTCTATTTACGCGGTTAACTTTACACCCTTGGCTCCCAGTCTCTGATGGGGTTAATATTTCGCATCCAACTGGCATGGTGGTACGTATATACTATATACTATACTTGATACGTATAGCTATATGTAGAACTGGCGTAGGAGTAAACGAGAACCTTATTATATGAATACACTGTGAAATTTCCCCTGAGGTGCAAAACTGTTGGAATTTGAATTAACTGTACCGCGAATAGCAATGATTAATTTGTCTGCGTCAGAAAACGTTTCTCTAAGTACCGCGTACATACCTACATACCTACATGTGTATAGCTGTAGGTACTACACGTATTCCGTATATATTGGCAATTTTAACTTCAGACTCAAAACTCTGAACCTTCGAAGTTACCGAGCCCAACCAAGACATTGGAATTAAAGTAGAGAGACTTCTGCAACCTTCTTACGGCTTCTATATCCAATATTCCAATATTAGTCAGATAATCATCATTGTCCTCGATGAAGCAATAAAGTACTATTTTTTCTAAGGCTGTCTACTCTCTGAGTTGAAGGAAGTTGCCGAAGAGCATTATTATACAAATGTTCATAAACATAATCCGGGTCACTTAATTTTCAATCTAAATTGGAAAAAAATAAATGATCAGAAATCGTAACTCATCTTTGATTTAATTCCAAAATTTCCACCGTCGTCGTTATGTGTCATCGAAACTTATCACTAACTTTGTAAAAGCCAATATTTCCGTTTGTGAGATGAATCGAATCAGATCCTTGATCCTTGATGCAATTATGTATTTCTAATTCTGAACTCCAGAATTTCTTCACAAGATTAAAATACCGAAAGAAAATTCTAGTAGGTATTTCTGAAATTATTTTCAAATAAAATTTTCAGTGAGTTTTACTCAAATTTTGAAAATAAGCAAAAATATTATCGATTCTGTATAGATTTTCGTCTGTTTGAAATGTTTAAAACTATGGTTCGAAATTTCCATCCAGCTTTAGTAGATGTAAATGTAAAAATATTGTAAACATATTTAATTATTCCCTATAGAGGTTGAAATATCGTTATATCGCAAGCTATTATATTATTATTTTTCACCTCATAGCCATTTGACCATCCGACAATCAGGGTGGATTGCCCCCAAGTATAACCCAGCGAGAAATTCAACGAGGGCGAGGGTTGACAAGGGTAATAATAATTCAGTAGTTAAAGGGTTAAAGAGAAGAGCGGAGATTAAGTTAGACCGAGTTATTCTGGTTTAGGGGTCAGATTAGGTGAGGGACAGAGGTGTCACCGTCACATTTGCTGACGTAAAGTCTAGTTATACAACGAAGTTGAGAAAGACATACATACGACTATAATAATTATAGGAATTTGATGTAATGAGAGCATTTTTAGATCATTTGAAAAAAAAAAAAGTAACAAAACAGAATTCCCGGATGTTTCGGAGCGATTTTGTATATTTTTTTCTCATTTTTACTGGAACAGCAATCATATCACTGATTATACTCAGAAAAAGGTCTTGTTGACACAACCAAAATTTGTTTATTATATGCACAATCACATTTTTTGTTCAGTCAACCAAAAATTTCGTTCGGATAACCAAAATTTTGTTGGGAAAACCAAATTTTGTTGGGACAACCAAAATTTTGGTTATTCCAACAAATTTTTTGGTTTACTGAACAAAAAATGTGATTGTGCATATAATAACCCAAATTTTGGTTGTGTCAACAAGACCTTTTTCTGAGTGTAAGAGATATAATTTGTTGAAATATGATCGCATTTTTCAAGTTAATGCAATTTTTTTTTCAATCAAATCATGCTCACTGTTTTTTTAATGAAATTAATCTAAAACAGAGTCTAGCCCTTACGTTTAAACCCCACAACCTTCTCTCTATATCTATATGTGCGGTTAAAGGGTTGAAGGCCAAAGAGCACTCAAACCTAAACTGACCGACGTTCTCTATGACGTGAAACATACATTTACCCTTTGAACCCCGACACAACATGTATATATATATATATATATATATACATATATATATATACACGTACATCGTGTTCACTTATCCCTCGGGTGCCATCAGGATTTACGTCTTCAATCCCCATTGTCACCGGTGTTAAGGTTGGTCGGATTAATTGGATGTAGTACAAACTGCGTAAGGGGTTGGTTAATATTTTCAGTTCAAAATTTCCATCGATTATCTCTTCCTCGTTATCTTTATCGTTATTGGAGGTAATATAAATGGTATATCATACTGAGGTACGATAGATATATGGTCATTTAAACGAATTACGAAAATGATTAGGTGCTTATATGCGTTGAGTTATAAGTTCTGTCTCAAATCGCAGAAATATTTTACATCCCTTGCTCAAAATTTTTACCAGAATTTAGAAGGGCTGTTCTCTGTGTCGTAAGAAAACGGTGAGCAAGTTCCGTAGGTACTGCCGCATGGTACCTGCCTCTTAAACTTTGAACGAGCAAAAAATCCATGTAGACAAAAAAAAAAAAAAAAAAAAGGAAAAGAAAAAGAAAAAGCTTTTCGCCACCAAGACTGCAAATACGCATCATTTGTCTAGCTGGGTGTAACTGCACAGATTGTTTGATAAAAAAGTTCCAACCGTTCAGTACAAAAGCTTTGAAACTTGATACATACATCAAGGGCGAGTACGAAAGAAGACAAATTTTATACTTTATATTCAGGGAAAATAATTTTTCTTATTTTCTTGAAGAGAAAAAAACATTTCTGAATAAATATAAAAACTGAAAAACTCTTCAACATATTATTACATAAAAACGTTACGACCATAAACTTCAGAGATCTCTGAAATTATTCTGCGCAAATTTTTTGCGAAATACTAATTCCATAGTACACGTTTTAATCAACATTTCTTGTGATTTTTTCAAAAATATTTCTCATATCTAAAGGTTCGTATGCGAATACCAAAAATATTACGAAATCAAAATTTTGTTGAAATTTCGATGTTTCGAGATTTTCACTCGCATTTTGAATTTGTAAATTATACTATATTTCTGATTTCTGATTTCTGATTTTTGTCAAGTATAAACTATTTCCACCTGCGATCATTTCGCAATCTATGACCAACTCTGATTACTCGAAGCTGAGCTGCATCTGCAAACGTTGTGAAAACAAATTTTTCCGATCAATACAAAAAATGTAAAAATAATATTCTTCGTTACTTGAAAATTTTACAAAACGAAAGTTCGTCCTTCACCCCGCATACGTTGATCTCGAAAAAATAATAAATATAATGTATAAGGTACATATTAGGGTGGTTCAAAAAAGACCTAATTTCTCAGATGTTGCTGCTCATTCGTGAATATTTTGTTTGTGATTTTGAAGAATTATTCCATTTTTTTTTAGCTCTATAGGACAATATTTACTACTGCCTCAGTGAAGTTGAAATTTCAAAATTTTGCCATTTTTGGCAATTTCAAAGTTCTCAGATCAACGTCCTCATCTGGCTACCTCTAGGTTCTCATTCAATGAGGATGTTGGTTCAAGATGAGACTCGTACGATAATATTTAGTACTGCTTCAGAGACATTGAAGTTTTTTCACTATTTAGGGGTTTTCTTAGAGATTGGATGGCCAGGTGTTGCTCATGAGACAGTCGTTTCTTACCATTTTAAGGAAAAAGTACACGAAGTTTGCAGTCTGTGGGACCATTTTTACTACTGCCTCATGTTGCTAATTTTACTTGAAGGAAAGTCGCCCTTAATGAGGCAGTAGTAATAATGGTCCTGCAGACTGCAAACTGCTTGGATTTCTTCCTTATATTGGTAAGATGAAACTGTCTCATGAGCAGCACCTGGCGATCGAATCTCCGAAAAAACGCAAAATATTGAAAAAAACTCCAATGTCTCCGGGGCAGTACTAAATATTATCGTACGAGTCTCATCTTGAACCAACATGCTCATTGAATGAGAATATCGAGGTAGCCAGATGAGCGCTTTGATCTGAGAACTTTGAAATTGCCAAAAATTGGCAAAATTTCGAAATTTCAACTTCACTGAGGCAGTAGTAAATATTGTCCAATGGAGCTAAAAAAAATGGAATAATTTTTAAAAATCACAAACAGCATATTCACGGATGAGCAGCAACATCTGAGAAATTAGGTCTTTTTTGAACCACCCTAGTACATATACATCGAATAATACTACTGGCATCGAGGTATACATATTAAATTGCCATTTTGCTGCAATTGCATAAATTTGCATTTATTTTCGTACTAGTTTTGCATAAACATAATGGTGAAAAAAAAAAAACCAGCTGCTATTATATGTGTACGAGTACATAATATATCACGTATTATACTCATTTAATTTATTGAATAAATTCACACTCACCTCTGTTTGAGTCTCCATTGCTATTTTGCCGCGTTGTATAAGCTGTACGTTCTTATCAGTTATATACGTAGTATATGTGCGGCAATTAGATCTGAAACAATAGGATATTCGTGTTAAGAACAAAGAAATTCAACGTTAAATATATAATATAAATGTTATAAACGCGGTTAAAATCGGTCAGGGATTTACTAAAGAAAATTTAAAAACTCCATTCCGATGGTATGCGTGACTATAACATCGATGGTACCACGAGTTTAGGTTTAGCTCTACCTATTTTTGGAATATAGAACCGTACACATTTGTTTCGCGTGTAAAACGTAAGACGTAATAATACGGACACGTAACCGCACGTTATACATCTCGGTAAAACTATACCGTTAAAAAAATTCTGACGTGTCTAAGTTTTCGCAAAAACAAATTTTTATTTTAATAACTGCATAATATATAATATCAATCCCAGAAAAATGTTATTAGCCTTTTACAAATTTCAATCGATTTTCAAAATTACTGTACAGATTTTATCGACTTCGCATTAGTTAGATTGCTTTTTTTTTTTTTTTTTTCCATACCAATTAAACCTGGGCCTGACCCTTGATCTAATCTGCGATTTTTCGTATCTCTCTTCTTACTTTTAATAGCAATTATAATTTCTAATTATGTCTCGAAATGAAAATTTTGATTAGTTTTAAAAAATATTAGTCACCCACAAAGCACTCAATATTGTAGCAGTATTGCTCATATTACTGTAAATAATATTGGGTGCTGTGTGAGCAATAGAAAATAGTTTTTTGTTCTTTTATTCCCCCAGATTTTCAGCAATTCTAAATATTCTTATTATTCTTCATAAATTCAACATTGCAATATAAATCGTCTTGAAATTAACGCTCTATTTGTTAATGAGGTTAAACGATAGAAGTTTTTTTTTTTTTTTTTTTTTTTTTTTTTTTTTACAGATGGTGATAGCTTCACTTACGCGTTATCTTGTATTTATATATAAATATATAAATGTACTATGTTAGAATTATTTGCGTATTAAATTTCGATACAAAATAAATTGAAATTATCATATTTGTGAACGGCACGGACGTCTCGGCGCCTCAACGGTATGATAATAAATATTTTAAATATAAACTCACGGAATCTAATCTCCTCTGAGTAGAAAAATTAATTGACTAAAATTGTACTACAGAGTATCACGAAATATCAACTGACTGAAAAAAAATTAAAAAAAAAAACAACAACCTCGTATTTGGACAGTACATACAGAGGATTATAGTAATACTACTACGTATGTACCCACTTATGTATAGTACGTGGAAAAAATTCAACTCGTGACTTCAAACTCTGAGAAGAATCTTGCTAATCGTTCTTCACTTATATTTTTCGCATACATTCGAAGAGAAAGAACATACTTACTATATAAGTCTATTTGTGTGTAGGAATCCTGTTATAGCCAACTCTAAAATATTAATTATGAAACTCTAAAACAGGCTGGACCACAATATTTGCTACTTACATGCTGCAGCTTCTATATATGGGGTATTCCACGTGAACCGGGTCGGTTTTTGGCAACAAAAAAAAAAAGTAAAAAACGGGAGGCTGGAAATTTTATCACTTCTTTGTGACACTTTGAAGTAATTTCGGTGAAAATTTCAAGGCAATCCGTGTAACCCTTCATGTAGAAAAAAAATAAAAACACATATTTTCCAAGTTTTACATGCTTCGCCGGTTTTTGGAAAAAAAGAAGAAAAACGGAAGGCTAAAATTTTGATCACTTCTTAGTGCCACCTCGAAGTAATTTCGGTGAAAATTTCAGGGCAATTGGTGTGACCCTTCGGTAGAAGAACAAAGAAATCGCATATTTTCAAAGTTCTACATGTTTAAGAATTCCAAAAATAATTGAAGTGCTACATATTTCGAAGGAGCTCATTTATGCGCGTAGAATGCACTATGAGAAGTTATGATTTTGTTCATGCATGGCTGAGATAAGTGGAGTTGAAAATGTGGTGATTACATTTTTGGCATAATTATAACAGCGATATAAATTGAACCAATTATTTTCAAGCTCTGTAACTGTTGGGGGCATCTCAAGTAGTAACAAGGAATCTGAATCTGCATTGGCGTCAAATTCGATGACCTGAGGGCAAAAACTGATCCGATTCACGTGGAATACCACATAATGAATCCCGATCACACAATACTAAACTTGTGTGAAAAAAAATAAAAATAAAATAAAATAAAATGATGTACTCTCTTAAAAGGAATCAGTGGAATTTCACTGATTCAACCAGTGAGTCCGGGTTCACTGATTTAACCAGTGAACCTCGAACAGCTGTGCGCGCGCATGCGCGTAAGTATAATTATATTGGTTATGTTCTGAGTGGTTCTGACAGTGATCGCGGCCATACTTCACATGTACTGGTTGAATCAGTGGAATTCACTGGTTGAATCAGTGAATTATCCCCACTTCTATGTTTACTGGTTAAATCAGTGAGATCCACTGGTAAATCAGTGAAATTCCACTGCTTCCTTTTAAGAGAGTACATTTTTGTCTTCGTTATTGATATTCGTCCGAATTCCTTATTCATAAATTGTATATTAAGACACGTGTGGGTCTGTGTAGTCCGAGTATCTTCCGTCGAGCTGAAATGTTACATTAGCCGGACGAAGCTGTACAGACTGTTCAAATTAGCTTCAATTTAGACAGTGACCAACGCTGACTCGGACACTATACCCAATCTACAACGCTTCCGTGTTCTTATCACGTTCCGTTATGGCTTCATTCTCACTCTTACTCACGAACAAGTCGTTATATGGTCCAATTTACAGCATGCTATACCTACCTGCCTACTCCAATAATCATTTACCTATATATGTAAGTACGAGTTACACTGCGGCTGTACAATTTTATATAGTGGAAGTTACGGAGTTTTACCTCTCGTTTCCATATATAAGGGAGGGTATTATGTTCACCAAAAAACCGTAAAATAAAACTCGGTTTTCACCCGACCCCCGCACGATTTGAAGTTCAAAAAATGCCCTACGGCTATGTATGTTATTAATTTTTTATCCGACGATATCTCAATAACGAATGCACGGATTTCATCCTTCCTTGTATCAATCGATGCGGTTTTTCGCACCTTAGAAATGATCCAATTTTTAAATCAATCGATTCAGTAGTTTTTCTGTAACAACGATTATTGTGTTTCGATGCAAGGCTATTTTCTGGTGTTTTCGTGTCTTTCTCTCTGTTTGCATTTTTTTTTTTCTTTTTTTATATTTTTTATCTTTTCCTCTCGTTTAGGGGAATAATATTTTGACAGCTACGCTACGAAACCCTAACACGCGGTTTTGTGGCTGACGACAACGGTGGCACGCAGCCAACTCTTTAATAAGTCCTAGCTACATAACTATATACTATTAACTTCCAAACACGACGCTACCAAAAGTTCCATATTTCTAAACAGAACAGACCCTCCACCGTTTTGGCCCATATCCAAAATTGAACTTTTCGAAATCTAAATTCTACAGCATCGCTGCTCCAGTGGCCTAGAAAAAGAAAAAAATTCAATGACAAATTCTTGATTACTCTTCCTCACCGGAACTACAATGTGACACATTTAACCGCGGGAAAATGTATTTTTAATCAATTTTTTCTTTTTTGTTCTTTCAATGATTGAGATATGGATTGTATTTATAAAATGGACTTAGATTATCATTGAAACAAGCTTTTCGACACGTTGGTATAAGGAATCTGAAATTTTTTTCTCTTCGCCGATTAAATTTCACCCTGATGTTCAAAGCTTATTTGAGATATGGTGTGAAATAGCATCGACGAAAGCTTTGAAGTTGACTGATTTTATACAGCTATCAATACCTACACATCTAGATACTAGTCGAAAATACATATTGACCGGATATACGAAAGATATAAGCCGCTTCCGATGATCGGCATTGATTTTTCATTTCCATTTATATCGCAACTCGTACCAGCCTCACTGATCCACAGGCATCTCTAAACTATAAGCTGAGGGAATATAGCTTGGAACAGTATTTACTACCTCATCCAGCCTGGCCACGTTGGCGGTATGCCAGGACCCAGGAGATTAATTCTACTCGATATACGGATCCAACGTTCGGATCAGGTTTAATCTCTGAACAATTTAAGGTCTCATCATAATCTGTGTATCGACGTAGGTGTACCTGTCAATTCATCCAAACATATCGAGGCTCTGAATGAAATTTGAAACTTTTCATAAAACATTTCATTTCCTGGAGTAAAACAATCTCATACTGATCGTTTGGGGTCATTGACAATGTAGCACCTATATCATTTTTTGCAACACCTAGCTCTGCTTCGAAAGTTTGATTTTCGAGACCTGTGTACCGTGCGTAAGGTACCTTATTTCCGAAGAGTAGTGAAAAGAACAGTCAGCGCATGCGCACATAGCAAATACTCTACATTACGCACTAGAGCCTCTTTCGCGCATGCGCACCTCAAAATAATTCAATTTCATGCTTCGCATGCATTAATTCAACTTTTCCCGCGTTGTGTAACGAAACAAAATCCGATACTAGTGCGAACGATGATTCTCGACTCGTGTGATTGTCGCTTCTACCTCGCTCTGGCGAAAGACTTCACACTCGTCCTAGAATCAACATTTTCGCACTAGTATCGAAAAGCACTATTCTAACAGCAATGATCTCGTTCATATATAGGTATATCTCGATTTAGATTGTCGAAAAAAAAATCAAAAATCTGAAAATAAAATGCATAGCTTTGAAATGTATCGGATCGATTTTGCTCGTCTCTTTATAACAGGCACGTGCGTAAATATTGCACGAAATGATATGCATATCTCCAGTGGAGTTTATATTTCTTAATCAGATATCAGCTGGAGCTTTTTCCGGTTGTGAATTTAATTTTTTTTTATCTTTTCCGGTGTAATAGCTCTAGCACACTACACTGGCAATAGGAATTTCGATGCTAATTCAACCCTGAGAAAAATAAAGCTTTTAGAAAAATCTATGGGTATAAACTTTGACCAAATTAATCGTCTAATTAAACGAACAAACGTCTGGCTGTTTCAATATCCTATGATTATTTACTCGGCAAAGAGTTAACCCGTAAAAATCTGTGAAGATGTAAAAAGATATTTTTGGACGAAGATCTGAATCCAGTATAATCATACGGTTCGGAGAAATATCCTATTTACTCATCTCTTTCATAATTGATTACCTGCATTTTAACACATAATTGGAAATTACCTATTTCAAATTTTATTCACTTCGCCTTACATAGATTGAGTCAATAATCGATGAAAAAGCGGTTCTCGAAGTGCACATGTCGCATCGTTCATAAAAAAAAATTTCAAATTGCGAGGGAACATTCTAAAACAATATCGCTTTGGATCAGACCAATAAATTATAGAGATAAAATCAGTCTTCTATCGTTATGAGCACGTGGCGACACACTATTCTTATCGACGTTGGAAAAAAATATTTTAAAATCGAACAAAAATTTTATCCAATAATGAAATTCATCAAATGTCATTGGTTTACCCCGAAATTACATAAAGGTAGAACATTCCCTCCGAATTTGAAGAGAATTCGATAAACAATGCGACGACAGTCATTTTATGTGCAAATAAGTTCATAATATCTCAAATAATTTCTGATCACATATTTTTCAAAGGTGTACATAAAGGCATTTAATTACAAAAACTAGTCCAGTGTCACTTATAGTCGATTGTGTGTCCCGAGCAGCGAGATCAGACTTACAGAGAAGATGATAGTACAAGGCCTCGATTGAAATGGCCTTGCACATTGTTATCGCACAGTTTACGATCTCTGTTACGTCCAGTGATCGAATTCTGCACACTTATTTCTTGCGTCAATATAATCGTGACGGAAATGGCCACGTTGCCGAATATGGAACTTAATTTGTCCTTAATTTGATCATTTTCGAATTTCAATTCTCCCATGGGCTGATCAGACGTCTCCAAATATACACAAAAAAAATGTAGCCAAAACCCCAGGTTTCTATCTCAATTCTAAGTACCGTCCCAAAGCCCTCGAATTTTCATGTGCCTGAAGTTCCGAACGTTCATTTGAACGAAATTTCGAAAATGGCAAGCTTACCACGATTGTTAATCGACCAAAAATATCTCTAAATTTCGAAATCTCTATAACTGACCTTCCGTCTTCAATCTATCTCAAATTTGTAGATATTTTTAGTCGATTAACAATCGTGGTAAGCTTGCCATTTTCGAAATTTCGTTCAAATGAACGTTAGGAACTTCAGGCACATGAATTTTCCCATTTCGATAAAACGCGATTTCTGACATTTCGCGAATAATTTTTTTTCGTCCTGTTGCAGTGTAGCTCCAAAAAATCTCACACTTGTTACATTACACTCCTTACCTGTATAGTAATGGGTATTTCATGAAAATTCGACAGATTTTCAACGATATAATTTTCGAAGCTACACCTTACCAAAAAAAATTTCTCCAAATTGTGAATTGTGTTAATTTTTTCACGGATACCTACTACTACAGGTAACGAAGTGTGCGGAGTTTCAGATTCATAGAAGCGATAATGCGATGGGAAGTGAAAAATAACATCGAAGTACTAAAAATCGTGTGTTATTTGAATATGGGAAAGTTCACTTTTTTTTTTTCAGATACATTTGGAGACGTTCTGGCCCAAATGGGAGCATCGAAATTCGAATAAAACCGAATTAAGGACCACTCTGATGTAGTATAATATACTTATATGGATTCTACGATACGATTATAATTTACTGCTGACTTTCTGCTATTTGTTTTATATTACCTGCAAAGGTTACGAGCTGGGTGTGCCTTTGCCCTCGTACTATCAATCGGCACTGTATATTCCAACGATCGTATCACATTTCCTATGTTATAGTATATTATTTATATAAATTAATTATATCCCTTACGGAAAAAAACCCCTCAAAATGTCACCCTCAACTGAGCCCTCAACTTTCAGGGTGATTTCGTACCCCCAACTTGGGGGTTAACCCTGAATTGAGGGGAACCTTCAACTTGAGGAACAACCGTCAAATGGGGGTCCCTACAACTTCAGGGTTTTTGAGGTGACTTTTTGAAGTGACTTTTGAAGTGACCCGCCACTCATCAGGGTTAACCCCTAACTATTCAGGGTCATCCCTCAATTTTCAGAGTTGTTCCAGAACGTTTCAGGGTTATCCCTCAATTGTTGGAGGTTGTCGCTCAATGTTTGAGGGATATTCCTCAATTCTTGGGGGTTTTCCCTCAATTTTCAGTATTGACCCCCAACTATTCAGGGTTATCCTTCAATTGTTGGAGGTTGTCCCTCGATGTTTAAGGGATATTCCACAATTCTTGGGGGTTTTCCCTCAATTTTCAGGGTTGATCCACCAACTTTTTACGGTTGACCCTTCAATTGATGGTTCATCCATAGGAATTGAAGGTATTACCCTGAATATTGGAGGTTGAACCCTGAAATTTCAGGGTTTCACCTCCAGAATTGAGAGTGAAATCTTGAAAATTGAAGGTTCACCCTCAAACTTGAAGGGTTTTTTCCGTAAGGGATACGATCATTCATTATCGGGATATATAGATAAATCGTAAAAAAGATTTTTTGTACATCAAATATTAATGATTGAGCAAAATATTGCCAAAAATTGCAGAGAAATACAATATTTGACGTCCAATACGCTTGAAAATCATATAGAACTGCTACTAATCCGCGAAGAATAGCGCATCGCGAATCCAAAAATTGTCATACTTTTGAATTTTAGATATATTTCTATTGGCTCCTATCATATTTTTTTTACATGCTCATAAAGTAATGGACCCACTGTTTTAGGACATGTTTCATAATTGTCTGAAACCTAGAATAGAAATTTGTTAAAAAATGTAGATTTCTGATTATGCGATTCATAGCTAATATTACGTTATTATCATTTTTGATTTTTTGATTTTTTGATTTTTTCTAGCATAGTAGGTAGTCTGACGTTATAAAAAATGAATGAAAAATGTCAAGCAATAGGTAGCCTAGTATTGCGTGTTAAAATCTATCGGACATCGGGGGTTATAAAATTGTTATAAAATATATTTTCTAGCTGTTTCATGTATGAAAGTGATTTATAAGACGTCCAGTGCAGCTGTACCTACTGCAAATTGAAGATATGAGATCTTGAATTTTTCTGAATCCATTGTTGCAGAAAATTGATGAAATATTTCCCCATTTTAACAATACAATATCGTATATCTACATACATATAGGTGTATAGTGTACCTATTCAAAGTCACGAGGTTTTATACTCTCGTAGAAAGTCGCCTTTTCACAGTTTCCTTATATATTCTTCGGAAAATATATCAACCATCTTTGAAGCTGTATTTTAATATTAAACCCGAAACCCCGTACCTAGAGAATGTGAAATGTCGAGGGTGAAACGGAAACACGAGGATTAAAAAATAAATCCCTCCCAGGCAGTAGCTAGACACGCGTGCTTTTTCGACTTCCTTCCCAGTTCGTTTCCCTTTCTCTTTCTGCTCTAGTGATTTTTCCGCTACAATATTAATTTTTTCTTTTTCTTTTTTCATTCGCATGAATCGAATTCGTTTATTCAAACGCGAGTATTTCGAAAACAAGACAAATTTTTTAATTCTTTCAAGTTCAATATAAAAAAAAAAAAAAATATTTCCATTTTCATTATTTCACAGATAAATAACTGAGATTTGAACAAAATGAACAATTTTTTACCATAGCTGCACGAAAGATCAATAATCAGTATATAGATACTGAAATTCGAAAAGCTCGTCAAAATAATAACAACAAAAAAGTTATAACGTATATGAAATTTTTGTTATTAAAATTTCATTTCGACAAAATGTTATACCTAGATGTAGTATTCCACGTGAACCGGATCAGTTTTTGGCCTGAGATCATTGAATTTGACGTCAATGCAGATACAGATTCCTTGTTACTACATGAGATGCCCCCAACAGTTACAGAGCTTGAAAATAATTGGTTCAATTTATATCGCTGTCATAATTATGCCAAAAATTGAATTACCACATTTTCAACTCCACTTATCTCAGCCATGCATGAACAAAATCATAACTTCCCATAGTGCATTCTACGCGCATAAATAAGCTCCTTCGAAATATGTAGCACTTCAATTATTTTTGGAATTCTTAAACATGTAAAACTTTGAAAATATGCGATTTCTTTGTTCTTCTGCCGAAGGGTCACACCAATTGCCCTGAAATTTTCACCGAAATTACTTCGAGGTGGCACTAAGAAGTGATCAAAATTTCAGCCTATCGTTTTTCTTCTTTTTTTTTTTTTCCAAAAACCGGCGAAGCATGTAAAACTTGGAAAATATGTGTTTTTATTTTTTTTCTACTTGAAGGGTCACACGGATTGCCTTGAAATTTTCACCGAAATTATTTCAAAGTGTCACAAAGAAGCGATAAAATTTCCAGCCTCCCGTTTTTTACTTTTTTTTTTTTTTTTTTGCCAAAAACCGACCCGGTTCACGTGGAATACCCCCTAATCTATAATAAAATCGAAGGAACAAATCTATACTTTAATTATTGAGAAAGAAACGAAACCAAGAGTATGAGCGCACAATCATTGATATTACTGATTCAGTATATATAATAGATAGAAAATCAAAATTATTATATTAGCAAAGAATTTTTTATACAATTTATGTTATTATTGGAAACATCGAATTGGTGATAACTCTGTCAAAGTATATCCAATGCGTTTATTATTGAAAAATAATTACACAATACAGTATGTACTTCTTCGTATGCACAGATACGAAGTTGAACTATCGCATAAGTATAGGCGAACGTAATATACGCGAGAACTAATATTGAAGTCTAAGTATAGCCAGCAAAACGATTGAACGAATTAACAAGGTCACGAAGAGAAATTTCTGAACAAATTTTTAGGGTGATCCTCAATTCGATTCCATTCAAATTTCAATGCTCTCATGGGCCAGAACGGCTTCAAATATATACACAAAAATTTAGCCAAAATCTCAGGTCCCTATCTCAATTCTAAGTACTGCCCCCAAAGCCTTTGAACTTTTTCATTTAAATGACACACGATTTTTGGTACTTTGGTTTTGTTTTTTACTTCCTATCGCATTATTGCTATTCTGAATTTGAAACTACGCGCACTCCGTTACCTAAAGTAGTAGATATCAGTGAAAAAATTTACAGATTTTTAACGACAAAATTTTGTTCATCACAATTTGGAGATGAGAATTTTTTTTTTTTTTTTTGGTAAGCTGTAGCTCCGAAAATTTTATCGTTGAAAATCTGTCAAATTTTCATGAAATACCTACTACTACAGGTAAGGGGTATACCAAGTTTTGAGATTTTTCGGAGCTGTGCTACAATAGGGAGAAAAAAATTAGCCGCGAAATATCAGAAATCGTGTTTTATTGGAATGGGAAAATTCGAAGGCTTTGGGAAGGTACTTAGAATTGAGATAGAAGCCTGGGGTTTGGGCTACATTTTTTGTGTATATTTGGAGACGTCTCGGCCCATGGGAGAATTGAAATTCGAAACTGATCAAATCAAGGACCACCCTAAAATTTGATCAATAATTCAATTATTAGTACCGTGAAAGTTATGCCTTCGTAAACGACGCAAACCAGATTCTCTGATTTTCCCATCCCTATATTAAGATTGACGTAATTAACCATAAAGTAGCATACATAACAGTTACAGTGTGAACAGATAAAATCAAGTCCACTTATATTCACTCGTTCGACGTGGGTATATAAAACAAACAGTACAAGCTGTATTAAATTTAGCAAATTATTATTAATTTTATTTTTATTTTTTTCCATTCTTTTACAATATTTTCGAGTCTAATATAATATCCGGAGAATGTGGGCTCAATTTTACGTTCAAGAATTTTTATTGCATATTTATATTATATTTTATACCACGAATATTGTATAGTACCGATGAGAAAAGGCCCTTTCGACTATTATACGTCAAGAATAATGAAATTGAATTTCATATAAATCAGAAATTATTTTACAACGTAATAATTGAGGAGTTCGATGAAATATAATAAGGCAATATAATAAATTATCACGGTTAGTGCGATAATCGAGAAAAAAAAAAAAAAAAACAACAACACGACATCCATTCAGTTGTCGATATTTCGAAACGATCAATACAAATTTATTGTAAAATCGAATGTTAACGAATGGGCGTAATAAATTATTGAAATATGAGCCATATGCCCTGATTGTAGAAACATTCCATGAAGATACAAAATCTGGCATCAGATACCTTTAAAAAATCATAGAACTGCTATACTATTCGCAAAGTATATATAGTGCATCACGAATCCAAAAATTGGTATATTTTTGAATTTTACGAGTCAGATTTTGGGAGATCGTATTCCATTATCGTTTAATTCGTAATTAAATATATTTTCTAGATCAATTCATTGAAATTCATGCTAACTATAGTCAGTTCCGTCTCTTCCATAAGGGCACGGGGGGCACGGGCCCAGGGGCCCCGGCTTGATGGGGGCCCCGAAATGCGTCTTTATCATCGATTAACTTGCACGTAAAATTTTTGTAGTCATCTTTTGTTTTCCCTCACGTTCTTTTGACTTCCTAAAAGGGCCCCCAAACTCTGTGTGCCCAAGGGCCCCCGAGTGGCCAAAGACGGCCCTGACTATAGTATATTTTTATTTGATATCAGTCTAACGAAGTATTAATTATCAATTATATGCCCTTCCTGCGACTATCGTGGTAAAGGCTCGTTTCAGGGTAGTGTTACAATCTTGTGAATCATTCGTCCCAAATTAATTCAATAAGGACATACAGGGTCGATGTACTCTAATTGCATCAAACTCCCAAATTAGAGAGTTGAAATTTCTAGGGGTAATGCCCAGCCTACGATCGAAATTCGATTAGGGTGTATAAATGTGATGTAATAGTTACGCCCGCGTCGTATAGGGTTGAATAATTAAAATGAATAAATTTTTAACTAGTGAAACAATAAAAACAGAATAATACACAAATATATAGGGAATTTCACGTGAAATCGACCAATGATTTTTCCTCGCCATTTTCGATTCGCTTGACGATTTTTTTCATACGATTCTACGGTCTCAAAAAAGCACTGCTGAATTTTTTCAGATTTTTCCCTCCAACCGTTAATTTTCAATGATTATTCATACCCATCTCAAAATTGGCATTTTTTTTTTCAAATCTCGAAAGATTCTCAAAAATCTTATTTTTCATTCCGATTATTTTAACACCCCTCCCATGATAGGACGATTTTTCCTTCCATTTTTTTTTTTTTTTTTTTTTTAGCACTTTTAACATTTTGAACAAACGAAACACTACGTTTCAACGTTTCGAAAATTCTCAAAAAATTACCGAAAATTCTCTGTTCAATTCTGAATCTTTTGACGCTCGCCTTCGGCTCGTGCTGCAAACCTCACACTCATCGGGAATCACCAACTTTCCGCACTAGTTCATATACTATTTTTTGTAACACTGTATGGAAGTTCGCACTTTGTGTATACTCCGCATGGATAAATCGACGAAGTGTGCGGGAATCAACATTCCCGCACACTTTGAATGGGTACATGTGCGGGAATCAACATTCCCGCACACTTTGAATGGGTACATGTGCGGGAATCAACATTCCCGCACACTTTGAATGGGTAAATGTGCGGGAATCAACATTCCCGCACACTATGAATGGGTAAATGTGCGGGAATCAACATTCCCGCACACTATGAATGGGTAAATGTGTGGGAATCAACATTCCCGCACACTTTAAATGGGTAAATGTGCGGGAATCAACATTCCCGCACACTTTGTAAGATCATCAGGAATCTGCTATTTTGCGTACAATTTTCGATACACAAAGTAAGAACTTTCCATACAGTGTTACAAAAAAAATTGTATAATCCTTGTATGGTAGATTGCTGGTAAAATTTAATCCGTTCTAACGTTATGTTATATTATATCATTGCATTATTATTCATATGAAGCGTGTGTTGAACGTATAAGCGTAAAAGTAATATATATAGCTATTAGATAATAATTTATGTATAAGATTTTCATTACAATTAATATATTATGATAAAACCTAGTATAAGTACAGCGACACTTTTACGATGAAGAGTACTTCCGCTGTGGCCTCTAGAAGGAGCAATATTAATTAGTTCAAGTGCGAAGCTTTGTTCTCTAATAACATTAGCTACATAATAGCAACAACCTTGCCTCGTCAGACGCCCCTTTTGTCTTCAGTCTCAAGTCTCGAGTCACTTGTATCCTTAAGTAAGGTCGAAAATAAATTTTCACATTAAATGACAAAGAAAAGTGAGGAAGAAGAACAAAAAAAAACAACATAATATTGTGGTTTATTAATCGGACTCAAATTTCCGGTACAGAAATTTCAAAATTGGGACAAATTGAAGACGAGAAAATTTGATTTAATAAATTTATCAAATTTAATTTTTTCTTTTTATTATTTTCATGAGTAATATTGTGAGAATGAAATCCATAGAAAATTATCATGGTTTGAAATTCTTTTCTTGTAATGTGCTGCTTAAGATTAAACCCTATTCTATACAGACTACAGTGGATTTTGAAGAATTTTGAACTGTTAGGGTGAAACCACCATCAGGGAGTGAATATTTCAATGCATTACTCATGGCAAATTGCGTTCATTCACCAGTGCTTTTACCCTATTCCCAAAGGAATTGATTCCCGAATTATACGGTTTCGAGAAAAAGCTCGATGGCTTAAAAAGCACGAAAAAATTTCATCGAAATCACATCGACGTTGCCGAGATATTGCGATACCTTTTTTTAAAAGCTCTAGTTACGTTCCATCACGAATTATCCATAATTTAATGAATGGTGCTTTTTTTTCTTCATAATCTCATTGTACATATAAATAATTTGTAAGTAATGATAAGATTGATGTGATTGTTTCCTGATTCGTATCAAATAATGATTAATATAAATTAGAAGAGTCCCGGGAATTAATTTGTATAGTCGAATTGAGTTGTAATAAGTGTCTGTCAATCCTAGGATATCGAATCTGACAAAATTGACGATCTTTTAAATTTCCCGAACGGAGATCCCTCTGCTCTCAAAATATCCGAAGGGTCGTTTCCAAGCGAATGCGTAAGCAATTGTGCGTGAGAAGGCAGCTTAGATTGTCTGAACTAAACCAACTAGGGCCATTCAATTGGCGAAAGTATTTTTTCATTTTATGCGATCATTGAATTATACAACACAAACGACATGGGATTCAATGAACCCTATGCAACAACTTTAAACACTTATCAGATTAAACCCGCAGCTGCGGGGAAATAAATCTCAACAAATTCAATCCCTACAATCAATACAATAATATTTAAAAAAAAACATACACTCAGAAAAAGGTCTTGTTGACACAACCAAAATTTCGTTATTATATGCACAATCACATTTTTTTGTTCAGTCAACCAAAAATTTCGTTCGGATAACCAAAATTTTGTTGGGAAAATCAAATTTTGTTGGGACAACCAAAATTTTGGCTATTCCAATAAAATTTTTGGTTTACTGAACAAAAAATGTGATTGTGCACATAATAACCCAAATTTTGGTTGTGTCAACAAGACCTTTTTCTGAGTGTATATGAGCCATTCCGCGTGACAAGATTTCACAAATTTCACATTTTTTCTTGTTGAACTTTTTCGAATCCTCAAGTATTTTCATTTTTTATTCAAACAGTGATATCTCGGTGACGTTTGATCGCAACGCCAATGTTAAAAAACGAAAATGTGCAGTTTTCCAATGCCTACAAGGATAAAATTTATTCCGATTTAACTGAGTAATTCTGAGCCCCATTTTGGGCCAAAATCATCTCCAAAAGTTTTTTTTTTTTTTTTGTAATTATTGATTTATTTTGTATTTTGTATTTTGTAACGATCATTCAGAGTCGAGATTAAAAGTCTCAAATTTTATATGACAGGTATAATAAAGCGTTTAAAACTTGTTCATAAAAGTTATGACACCAAGGAGAATGAATTTTCTTCGCGATACTTCGCCTTGTTGTTTCAAATTCGAATTAGATACTATATCTGGTATGTAACTACAAAGGTGGAAGAAGACATAACTTGACAAATGAAAGTCAAGAAATATCTGCAGGGTACGTGTGACTCTTGGAGTTTTTTAATGTCAAGTTATTCGATGAAAAATAAACGAAATAAAGAAATAACAACGGGTTTACCCATTAATTTACTCATTTTTTTAATCACCGCGTATAATAGCATGTGATAGATAAGGTGAAGATGATTTTCTTCGATTTATGTATGATCTGGTTTCACTAAAGCGTGAAAACCGTAATTTCCGGTTGTTCAGTATATGTTGTGTTATAGGATTTTTCAAACATATGTGTGAATAAGAAAAAGAAGAAGAAGAAGTCTGAGAAAAGATCGAAGCCAAGCCAACGTAAACCGTGCCTCTTATATTTACAATCTAAACGACCGAAGTCAGTAATAAACGAAAAAAAAAAAAAAAAGACGCATATAAGAGAGAGAGAGAAAGATATACGACGAAGTGCGACATTAATCGCAACGATTTCAATTTTCAAAGAAAATAATCCCGGAAAGATATATTGACCGCTGGTTTACTCACGTCAACCATTGCGATATCAATATTTATATAAATTTTCCAAAAATATTTATATTATCGAATTATTATTAATTCCGATGACTTAAGAATTTGTGCATTTTTCTATTTATTATAATTTTTTTTTTTTTTTTTTTTTTATGAATTCTATACCTATCTACTTGTATTACACAATATAATTTATATAGCAAAATTAAATTTTCGATTCTATATAAGATCTCGAATAGTAGTACACAGAAAGAAAGGTTAACTTGATTCAAGATAATTTTGCGGTCCAAAAATGAAGACCGAAATTTTCTCGGATCAAATCAAAAATTTTTCTCGAGCCAAGAAAATTTGGAAAATTTGAAAAATTTGGAAAATGTTCTCGAGCCAAGAAAATTTGGAAAATTTGAAAAATTTGGAAAATTTGAAAAATTTGGAAAATTTGAAAAATTTGGAAAATTTGAAAAATTTGGAAAATTTGAAAAATTTGGAAACTTTTCTCAAGCCAAGAAAATTTGGTAAATTTGAAAAATTTGGAAAATTTTCTTGAGCCAAGAAAATTTGGTAAATTTGAAAAATTTGGAAAATTTTCTTGGCTCGAAAAAATTTTTGATTTGATCCGAGAAAATTTCGGTCTTCATTTTTCGACCGCAAAATTATCTTGAATCAAGAATAATTTTCTTGGCTCAAGTTAACCTTTTTTTCTGTGTATACATGTCATGTTAAAATTAAAAATCTCTAATTTCTTGATAATCATTAATCATGTTAAAATAAAGATCATTTCTATCGACGATAAATACAAAATTCTCTATCGCAATTGTTCAATAAATAACGACATATATATAATTATATATATATTATTATATATATATATATTATAATAATATTATTATATTATTATATGCTTCGCCTAAACAATAGTCAATTAAAAATTGACTAAACATTAATTTATTATTGTCTAATCGTGATAATCATAGCGATTAGTATATGGTATACAATTTATTATACTCTTAAACACTCACCAATATATTATATAAAGTCCAAAAATAATATTTCGAGCACGAACGGTTAGGTAATTTAATCACTAATTAAATTAAACACACTGTATATTAGATTTATACTATAATAACCACACTTGATGTATTACGCGATTTTTTTTTTTTTTTTTTTTCAATTTTTGAATTTTTTTGAATTTTTTGAATTTTTTGAATTTTATTTAATAACAATTATTATATATATATATATATACATGTATACGTATTATTATTATATTATATTAGTATTAGAGATGTAAACACCGATGTAATTATTCACTATAATTATAATCTATAACGACTCGATTAATTAGATGGTTTTAAAACACTAATTATTAATTCACACCTGTATATATCCACACGCGTATAATATATCGATATACTACCTACACACAAAAGCTGAAAGAAAACTTTAATATATACTACGTGTAAACATTTGTTTAGTTAAATTACGAACGGTTTTAAGTACTTTTTTATTATTATTAATTAAGCTCGATTATATATATATTTATCGGTAAATTTTCATCATTTTAAATTTCGTCGATCGACATGATTGCGAAAAATTTTTCTAATTCCTAATTTTCGGAGTAAATTTTTTTGTTTTCTTTTTTTAGCATGATTATTGCAACATGCTTCGTCACTGTACAAAAAAAAAAAAAGCCTGTGAAAACGAAGGAACAGAAACAACAACAAAAATTTATAACACTGTCTATATAACAATTTGAAAATGAAAAATAATGACAAAAAATAAAATAAAAAAAAAAAAAACTGAAAATAATAATTCACGAAATCGGAAATAATGAATAAAAAATATTCATTATCGGCAAGAAAGCTCGTTTGCTATCTTTGTCTCTCTATCTATCTATTCCTCTCTTTCTCTCTCTCTCTCTACGAAAGCTTTTCAAACGCGCGATCAGACCGCGCGAAGACTACTGAGCGAAATAGGTATACGCGTGCCACGAGCCACGATACGCGGGGCAGTCAGTTTCAGTGGGTGATGTCGTACGGCGCAAGTCCGAAAAGATGAAAATTAGTTTTCTTCGTCGTATATCTAAACGGTTTGAAATTTTTTTGGCTTGACCGCAGATAGAAAATTATTTGTTTATTATGGCTGTTCTACGGTGTTAGAGAAACAAAAATATGAAGAAAAAAGAACGAAAAAAAAAATAACGTAATACTCGTAAAATATCAGCGTCGTCGGGTGCAAAGAAATTCTATATAAAACGAGAATATATATCCGAACGATATATATTGTAATTTATATTGTATCAATAACAATATAGGAATCAATTATTTTTTCTCAATTTTAGAACGCAGATATTTTCGTATTTGAACTGATGAAGAAATTGAAACTGATTTAACCATACGTTTTGATAAACTCGACGATTCGACTGGTCAGAACAACATCGTAACTCAACATTTCATTCGGCAACATCGTATCTCAGAATTTGATTCAATAACGTCGCGCGCGTATGGCAGAACTTGGTTCAAAAACATCGTATCTCAGAATTTGATTATAAAACATCGTATCTCAGAAGCTGATTCAACAAGATTGTATCATATACCACTTGTTTCAACAACATCGTATCTTAGAATTTGGTTCAAAAACATCATATTTCAGAATTTGATTAAAAAAACATCATATCTCAAAATTTGAATCACCAAAATCGTATCTCAGCAATTGGTGCAACAAGATCGTATCTCAGAATTTGGTTCAAGAAACTCGTATTCCAGCATGTGCTATAATAACATTGTGTCTCGGAATTTGGTTAAAAAAATTCTATCTCAGCATTTGGTGCAACAAGATCGTATCTCAGATTTTGGTTCAAGAAATCGTATCTCAGCATTTGGTACAACAACATCGTATTTCGGAATTCTGTTCAAAAAATCGTATCTCAGCATTTGGTGCAACAACATCGTATCTCAAAATTCGATTCACTAAAATCATATCTCAGCAATTGGTGCAACAACATCGTATCTCAAAATTTGGTTCCAGAAATCGTATCTCAGCATTTGGTACAGCAACATCGTATCTCAAAATTTTGTTTTAAAAACTCGTATCTCAGCATTTGGTGCAACAAGATCGTATCTCAAAATTCGATTCACTAAAATCGTATCTCAGCAATTGGTGCAACAAGATCGTATCTCAGAATTTGGTTCAAGAAACTCGTATTTCAGCATGTGCTATAATAACATTGTGTCTCAGAATTTGGTTAAAAAAATTCTATCTCAGCATTTGGTGCAACAAGATCGTATCTCAGATTTTGGTTCAAGAAATCGTATCTCAGCATTTGGTACAACAACATCGTATTTCGGAATTCTGTTCAAAAAATCGTATCTCAGCATTTGGTGCAACAACATCGTATCTCAAAATTCGATTCACTAAAATCGTATCTCAGCAATTGGTGCAACAACATCGTATCTCAGAATTTGGTTCAAGAAATCGTATTTCAGCATTTGGTACAACAACATCGTATTTCGGAATTTGGTTAAAAAAATCGTATCGCAGCATTTGGTGCAACAACATCGTATCTCAAAATTTGATTCACTAAAATCATATCTCAGCAATTGGTGCAAAAACATCGTATCTCAGAATTTGGTTCAAGAAAATCGTATCTCAGCATTTGGTACAACAACATCATTTCTCAAAATTTTGTATTAAAAAATCGTATTTCAGCATTTGGTACAACTTCGTATCCCACAATTTTGTTAGAAAAAACTCGTATTCCAGCATGTGGCACAACAACATTGTGTCTCGGAATTTGGTTTAGAAAATCGTATCTCAACATTTGGTGCAACAACATCGTATCTTCGAATTTGGTTCAAGAAAATCGTATCTCAGCATTTGGTACAACAACATCGTATCTCAAAATTTTGTTTAAAAAAATCGTATCTTAGCATTAGGTACAACAACATTGTGACTCAGAATTCGGTTCAACTATGCCTTATACATAGAAATACGATGTTTTTGGATCAATTTCTACGATACGATGTTGTTGAACTAAATGCTGAGATCCGATGTTGTTCTGCTCATCCGTGGAACTATACCTACCATTCATACATAAGACAGTAGGCGTAGTTTGAGACAAATTTATAGAAATTCTTTGAGATTCGCGAACTTCGTTTTACACAGATTGATATTGCATGGAAGAAAAAGTGGTTGTCTCAGTGTGCAGGCCGTTTGATCGAAAAATTTTCAAACTTGGAGGAGATATTAACATTGATGTTATTGTCCGACCAAGATCCTATAGGAACGATAAACTTTTGCCAGTTTTCCTTTCCTGCTTCATTCGTTCTTATTTTGAAGAAAGTTGATCGTATAGATATCGTTTTTTTTTTTTTTTTTTTGTTGAAGAAAAGTACATGCATGTATCACATATATATGAAAGTGTACGTATGCACTGTATATGCGTGTACGTATAAGAACCTCAATGGGGGAGAATGGAATACAGATATATGATAATACGTGTCTCCCTCGTTCGAATATCTCGATATTCGAGGTCGGAGAAACTTTCTGAACAGCCCGATACCAGGTGTATCGACTATATATCGAGCGATTTTCGATATGGTGGAAATATTTTATGAGGAAACCAGTTCACTTGGATAAACAATTTCGTAACGTTTTTCCTATAAATGAATCTAAACGAGGGAAAACAATACAATACCTGGTACGTCACCTGGTGAATGGTGATCGTGCTCCTCGTCATCGTCAAATATTTATGAAGACTAAGCAATCCGGATAGTAAAGAGCCATTTTTTTACCATTTTGGAAACATCAAGATGTAAATTGAGCCAATTGCGGTCTCATAATTTAAAAAAATGAACTTTTTTAGTGATAAAATAAATCCTGTCGATGGTTGCGTCCAAGCAATATGTCGTTTTGGTTTCGTACCTCACTTTGAGAGCGCTGTTCTTCATCCAGATATTGTTTTACAAAGAATTTGAATCCCTGATTGATAAATAGGACTTTTTTTTTTCACTTTACGGTCGAACACGAGTTGACAGAAAATTTGAATACCTATCTGTATGTATCGGAACATTTCTTACACACACTGATAATATAAAGCGAAATAATGGGACACAATGAAGCGGAAGCTTCGCACCCTGACAAGTGAAACCTCGATAATCCTGTTAACGTCTAAGCCGAATTAAGATGTTCCTATAGGTATACACTCGACTTATTGCGAAACGGAATATCAGATCCCTTGTGAAAAGGAAAAACATCGCGAATTTTCGACGGAGGAAAAATGTATGAGGCATAATTCCAGCTGAACTCGACCCACTTACTGTCGCGTCTCTCCGGATTCAGTCCTAAATTTTGTACGATTTAACTGTTTTGAATGGACTAATAATATCAAAGAATTTAAATTTTGATCAGATTGAAAACAACAGCCAATAAAATATCCAGAAAAAATAATTCGTCAAAATTTTCAACCAATTAAGTCAACGAAATTTGGGATACGATTGTATCGATTTCGAACACTTTCAAAATTTTCATTCGCAAATATATTGCAGATGAGATTTCGACGTTGGCTATCATCTTTGAAACTCATCCCGGTTTCTGATTATAAAACGTGTGAGTGTTAAACTCCACGTCGGTTGAATAACTAATCAGATAGGAAACTGAATTATTTCACGATCCAGCAGTCTCGACCACTCGAGAGCTTAACATTGGAAAGCTACTGAAGTGTTTGGTAATTTATTACCCATGTACCCATACATTTCACTTTACTGAAAAAAAAAACTTCATTCCCGCAAATTTTGACAGTCTGCTAGAGATAAGAAAGTCATAATACTCACATCGATAAATTTATACTATTCAAATTTTCAGCTAGAAACGATGCATGACGCAAAAGCTGAATATCACTCATTGGGCAAAATGAATTATCGAGATATGCGAGCCATATGCCCCGATAGCGAAAAATTGCATAAAAATACAAAATTAAGCGTCCAATACGTTGGAAAATGACAGAATTGCTACTAATCACAAAAATAGTGCATCGCGAATCCAAACACTCGCATATTTAAATAAGGGCTTATGCATGTTTGCTCAATGTACCCTTATTGCATCCAACTCCTCAATTCCCGTGAAAAAATGGATTAGATCAAATTTGATCAAATTTGATCCAGTTGGATCTAAATTTTGGGAAAATTGGATCTCAACAGATCTCGAGAGATCTCACTACATTTACTTTGATCTAATTCGCATAAACGTACAAATGCAATTTTAAATCTAGTCAGGTCTAAGTAGATCTTGGGAGATCTATTTAGATCTAATTTTTCCCAAAATTTAGATCCAACTAGATCAAATTTGATCAAATTCATTTTTTCCTGGCTTGTTTTTAAATCCCCAAAAATTCGTTAGTGTAATCCAAGGATATACCATAGAGGAATATGTTACTCATCTATGTATATGCAGAAACCCACAGGTCCATTTCTATCCTTCGTAATTGAATTCAGCTCTCGTCGCGAGAAATACGTATGTGCGATACGTTTATAGTATGTATATATATATATATATGTCAATTCATTTAACGAATCAATTCCCAACTTTGTCACGGTCTATTTTAATCCCTTATCGTACCCTAAGGTTCTTAGCCATTTCAATTGACGATAGAAGTACATCCCAGTACGTGCGAAACCTATCATGCCTCGATAATTGAACGATATTCCAGATTTAGGGTCCAAATTTTTTTCGTTCATCATAAATTAAACTCTGATAAGTAATTGAAGATATTTGACACAGATATGTTGCAACATATATGTAATACAGAATAATAACTTACTTGGCGACTAGATGGTGCCATTTGTTCCATACGAGTGCGTAAGGTTCGTGACCCAAAAAAAAAAAAAAAAAAAAAAAAAACTGACAAATATAAACATTTCAAGTACCAGCAGTGATTTAACCGCGTATATAGTAATAAAGAATCATAGAAGTTGAGTTAGAAAACCGAACGCCTATGGTATGGATTATTTTTATAAAAACTTTAAATATATGTATAGCATATGTGTGTTTATGAATCCAGCATGAAGTACCCATGGCAAAGCCGTCTGTTTAACGTCATTCAAAATATTTTTCTCCTACAAGATATAAACGCGTTAATAAAAAAATAAATAGAACTTGCGGATGGGTATCTATATAAAATGTTAGAAAAATTTTATTCGCCTTACTGCAGGAGTATTTAGGAATCTTATTTTGTCATAATTGAAAGGAAAAAAAAAAAGATACCAACGGTGGTAGGTAAAGCTTTATATAATTATTATTATGGACAATTTATTACTATTACGTGCAGAATTTAATTACCGATTTTTCATATCCGGCAATTTTCTCGTGGACATGTTGAAACAATCCAAGATTCTCACTCTCACTAGGACACTATACATATACCTATATAGTCAAATGCCCATTTCCTCGTTAAGCCTTAAACGTGTCACCGAGATGACTGCAGTAATGAAACAATAAAATTCTATTTTACTGTATCTATAGATACGGCATGCATATACCTACTGTCGGCGCAAAAAGGTTTGGCCCCTCTATTTGAATGATCATAACTTCTACAGAAAAATTGGTAGAGCATCAAGTCTGGAAAGATCGGAAAGCGCCAAGTTTTCTGCGTCTAATGGTTGTTCGCAAATTTCCGTGTAAAAATAGTGAAAGCAGCTAGGAGACACAGGCGGCCCCGCGCAAATTTGAAAAATTGTTGACGTCGATTACTGGAAGTCCGCTATTGCGAACCAAAAACTAATTACGGAATCAAAAAGTGTATATCCTGACGATAATTTTTAGCCGGCTCAGGTTCGTCCGTACCGATCCGTTCCCCAAATCGCACCATTGGACCTTTTTGCACCTGGCGAGTTGAAGTTGACGTACGGCGATGGACTCCGAAAAACTACGTTTTTTTAACTTTTCGGAGATCATAACGGCTTTCACGATTTTTACACGGAAATTTGCAAACAACCATTAGACGCAAAAAACTTTCCAGACTCGATGCTCTACCAATTTTCCTGTAGAAGTTATGATCACTCAAACAGAGGGGCCAAACCTTTTTGCGCCGACAGTATACAGAGATCCGAATTTCGTGTCTTGATATAACAGTGCGAAGTAAAAATCAACAAAACCATCCAAAAGCTAAAGATCAGAATTATTGTTGACAAATTTGATCAATTTTTTGAAGTCAAAATCCACTCTCTTAGTTTTGTTTGACACAATTTTCAGTCTAAAAAATTCAGAGAGTAGATATGTCAAAAGAACGTACGTTGCAACGTCGACGTCTCGAAAGCTAAAAATTGTAAAAAAAAACTTTGATGGTATGGTTTTTCAAATTTTTTCAGAAACGAGATATATATCTGGTATTCTACGTGAACCGGATCAGTTTTTGGCCTGAGGTCATCGATTTTGACGCCAATGCAGGTTCAGATTCCTTGTTACTACATGAGATGCCCCCAACAGTTACAGAGCATGAAAATAATTGGTTCAATTTATATCGCTGTCATAATTATACCAAAAATTGAATTACCACATTTTCAACTCCACTTATCTCAGCCATGCATGAACAAAATCATAACTTCCCATAGTGCATTCTACGCGCATAAATGAGCTCCTTCGAAATATGTAGCACTTCAATTATTTTTGGAATTCTTAAACATGTAAAACTTAGAAAATATGAGATTTTTTTGTTCTTCTACCGAAGGGTCACACCAATTGCCCTGAAATTTTCACCGAAATTACTTCGAGGTGGCACTAAGAAGTGATCAAAATTTCAGCCTCCCGTTTTCTTCTTTTTTTTCCAAAAACCGGCGAATCATGTAAAACTTGGAAAATATGTGTTTTTATTTTCTACTTGAAGGGTCACACGGATTGCCTTGAAATTTTTACCGAAATTACTTTGAAGTGTCACAAAGAAGTGATAAAATTTCCAGCCTCCCGTTTTTTTTTTACTTTTTTCTTGCCAAAAACCGACCCGGTTCACGTGGAATACCCCATATATGTATATGTGGCTATTAAAGAAATATTTCGCGTCTGTATTACGTAATTTGCTAGATTATTTCTTCAACAAGGCAAAGTTCGATATTCGTCATGGTATATATAGTATATATCTTTTACGTTAAATAAACATACCACAACAGCTGCGAGATGTTGGTTAGAGACCGAACGAGCTTTCGTCAAGTTCATAAAGTGGTAATTGAATCATTCACGATCAGAATAAACGCGTGAATAAAGAAAGATTTCGGTAAATTTATTTGTGATTCCCCCGTTTCTCAATGAACGATTCACGACTCATTCTGTCTGAGTGAAAAATGCTGTTCGTTTAAATCCGAACACGCTGCCTCATCAAAAATCTCGGCTTTTTCGTATATTTTTTTTTTTTTTTTTTTTTTTTTTTTTTTTAGAAAAGAGTCCTGCGAAGTCTACGAGAGGACTCAGTGCTGCAAATTTAAAACTCAGTTATACTGCTTGCCTTGCGCTTTGTGAATTTCATCCTCTTATACTGCAACGACGACTGCAGCAGAAAGATAAACGCATAAACTGGGGTGTATAAGACATACTTTGGTACTACCCGCTTCTTAGGTGCACTGAACAAAAATTTATAGTCAAATCTACTATAAAACAACTATAAAATATAGTGCTCTCACGCACGGAGAAAAATATTTCGCGAAACTTTACTGAACTGTTGAACAAAGTTGCGATATAGGGACAAGTTAATGAGTTTTCCACATTTTTGTAGTAATCAGTGACATACTGAACGTTATAAAATATACATGACAGTTTGGTAAACCTTGCCTATTTTTTTTTTTTTTTTTTTGTTATAGTAACTACAAAAAATGTAGTCACTCTGACTATTATTTATGCTTAGTAGTATTATATTGCGAACAATAATTATAGTGATATAATTAAATTAAATATGCACCGGTTTTACTATTAAATTTCGTTGTCGTAACTTATTTACTGTGGCTGCAACGAACTATGAATTATTGTCAAAAAATGACTTATAATCTATAGTTCTTTCAACTAAGCTAGAGTTCAACGAATTATAGTCGGTATGACTATTTATGATCTATCAAGTAAATTCAACAATCAAAATAATCAAGTACTACACTCTGCAGAGCATTTAGAACTACCGAATTAGCGGATCATGACTACTTCTGTTATATAGTTAGTACAACGCAACGCAAAGAAAACTACCCGAGTCGAAATTTTAGGCCTGCTTTGAACCTCCTTTAAACCTCGTAGTCTCGTCGAGAGTTGTCAAATCTTGGGAGTATCGAGGAGTCAAAGGAGGTTCGGTACGTTTAATGTTAGACTCCACTTGAACCTACAAAAGTGGCAGAAACTGAACATTTGGATTCAAAGGAGGTTATGGAGGGTACAAACGAATCCTCCGGACTCTCCTTTGGGCCTATTGCAGATGTTACACCAGCCCTACAGACCCTGCTTTCGGCCTAAATCGATCTTGCGTAGACCCTACAGACCCTTCTTTCGGCCTGAACCGAATCGCTCGTAGGGCCTACAGAGCCTCCTCTCGGCCTGAATCGAATCTCGCGTAGACCCTACAGACCCTCCTTCTTTAGCAGAAATTTCAACCGGGCGCTAGCGAGGCAGAAAATTATTAATTAATAATAGTAGAAAAAAAAACAAAAATACGATATTTGACGGTTATTATTGTCAGATGACCCAACCTACGCATTATTATGTTGTTAAAATCGCATTATGCACGCACTGAAAAGATCGCCGCATTTTTCGTCCCCGCCGGGATTTGAACCCACGTCCGCTTGGTTACTAGTCGCACGCCCTAACCACTACGCTAAACTATCATATGGCATTAGATTCAATACTCTACTACTTGTTCGAGGCCCATCAAAGTGTCAAGTTATAACTCGAAATATTTCAATGTTATCAAAATTTGGCATTTGAGTATTGGCATTTGAAATTTGACTAGATTGAAGTTCTTGCATATATTATTACCATTAATTACTAAATATTATATTATGCATTTTTCGTTTACGCGGTTATCTGTTTATCCGAATGAAATATGACATTTCGTTAGAAAAAAAAAAAATGGTCCAGGAGGTCCACAAAAATGTATATATTCATTTCGACACTTTTTTTTATTTAAAACATGAATTTACTTGAAGTGGAAAATTCCACTTCCGTCGTATGAACTAAAAACAGTGTTGAAATTACCGTAAAACTTTTAGTGGATCTCCTGGAACATTTTTTTTCTCTGACAGTGTACCTATATATTCCATATTTTACAAATCCGGTGAACCGATTGAGCAATGATATAGACACCTATTATTGTGGGATCCACAACTGATCCTGATAGGGGCCTTTGAGTTGTCAAGGCTTGAGCGTTGGGCGCACGCTTACGAATCTGTGGATTACGTATTTTCGTGTGAACCACAGAGTTATGGATATAATAAACTAAGAACCGGAGTTGAAAGAACTAGTTGAGTTACAAAAAAACATATCCCAGAATGCAGATTACTGCATTGACCCTACGTAACCTCCTTTGAATTCAGTCTCCTGCCTTGACCCTACATAGCCTCATTTGGATCCAAAGTTTTTGGTCCTATTGTTTTTGGCCAGCATTGGATCCAAAGTAGGCTATGTAGGGTCAGAGTAGGAGACTTTAGATCCAAAGGAGGCTACGTAGGGTGAAGACAGGGGTCTTCGGATTCAAATAAGGCTACGTAGGTTCATGTCCGCGAGATATTTGCGATCTGAAAGAGGTCTAGGAGGGCCATCGGAGGGTGAAGTGGAGTGAAAGGAGGTTCACCGACAACACTGAATTTTGCAAATAGGGCCTGGTAGGTTCAACGGAGGGTGGCGGCTTGCGCGATACAAAAGAAATAGGTTCAGGAGCATTCAAAGGAGGGCTAAAATTTCGACTCGGGTACCGAACCTCCTTTGACTCCTCGATACTCCCAAGATTTGACAACTCTCGACGAGACTACGAGGTTTAAAGGAGGTTCAAAGCAGGCCTAAAATTTCGACTCGGGTATATTTGATATACCTACTCAAGTAGTTATCACAACTTTATTCTATTGTGCTGGTTACGTACGAAAGAAAAACATTCAAAATGAAAAATAAAAATTGATACGATAACAAGTGCAGGGGGGGGGGGGGGGGCTTTTTGATTAACTTGGAGTGTGAAATGGATATCGCTCGGGCCTGGATAGTTTACGGTGTCCCGCGAATTTTCATCACAGTCGAACCTAGAATCTGAAAATTACATCACAACAATCATAGGATCAATATTACAGGTTGAGAAACAGAAATTAGCGACATACAAATTATTACACATCATCAATACAAGAATATAGAGGCGCTTATAGATGGGATCTTCCGCCTCTATATATACTAACCAACGCTTATAAGTGGCACTCGCGAGAGTGCCGAACGCGGTGGTCGCCGCCTTACGACAGAATATTGAAGTAATGTCCCTACTGAAAATTTCCAGATGGATTCATCTGGTTGTTCGAAATTCCTATGGATTCCATCTGAAATCTAGTGGATTGCTAGCAGAATCCAATGAATTCCATCTGAAACCTGCTGGATTTCCAGAAAATTTCATAGAAATTTCGAACGATCAGATGAATCCATCTGGAAATTTTCAGTAGGGGTTCATGACTATACACATATAGTTGCCGCTTCTGGCAGATTAGTTCAATATACTTAAAGCCCATCCCTAGTCGTCCACCTCCTTTTGGTCGAAATGTGTCACATTTCGATTATTATCCGAGCCCAGGCGTCAAAAACGCAAAAAAGGCAAACTTGGCGCAAATTGGCGCAAATTGGAGGTGGGCGACTAGGGATGGGCCTTAACTAAAATGAGTAAATGGTATCAACTATCAATGAATCGTAGTATGATCAACCACAGTTTCTAGTCAATCGAACATGCATCAAGAGTTTGAATTGAACATTTGTGCAGTTATTTTTACATAAAGAGTAGTAGGATGGTTTTTACTAAAACGATTGTCAGACTCACTGTTATTACATGTAGTTCACCGAACCGTTTAAAAATTATGACTTAAACAATAAACGTATGGTAGTCCTCGTACCAATTTATATGGTGAAATTGACTATATTTTTGGTAATTGAGAATGACTATTTTATTTGGTGCTTCAATCACATCTATGACCTTCATAACTACGGTAACTATTTTCATAGTTGAACGAACTAAAGATTCTTTCGCGTTACCCCTTTATACGCTGCAGCTTCTTCCAACTATACCAGTTATAACGCTGACGCTCCATATATTTTTCATTATTATGACAAATATCTTCATAGTTGAGCGAATGAAAATTTCATTCGTGTTACTCTTTTACGCTGGTTCTTCCAACTATAAAATATAACGTTAACGATTCGTGCAAAATTATCGTACACGTAACTGTTCATAATACATTTTGGATCCTATTCGTTGCGACAATTTTGCAATATTTTTATGAAAGTCACAACATATGTTAGGTCCAACCGGCGATGCCATGAGTCAGCTCAACGATAAACTCATAGTCTCCGCTACAAACGAAGAATATAGTTATCATAACTAATTCATCTTACGATATTTTTAAAGTTGAAACAATCATTCAATTCTCCGGTCTTATAGTGGGTTGAACTATATTTTTCATTTACTCCAACTATACAGACGCTTCAACTATGTACCTTAAAACAGTTGTTTTGAGCATAGCATTTTTTTCAGTGATGGAGAGATTATTCAGCGGAATATTTCCAGCCTTACTGAAACGGGGGAAACATACGGGATCGGAGATAAAACGGGAAGCCAATATCCCATTTCTTTAGATTTGATAAAAATTTTTGTGGGTCGTGAAAGGTCGCTTAACGAGGTAAAAAATATTTATAAAACATGCGTGATATAATGACGTGATTTATTAGTTTAACATATATATTTACACATCTCGTTATTTTCTCATTTTCTAAAACTTAATTATACGTAATATATACTTACTTATCATATTACTCGCATACTTCTATAAATTTGTAATTATAATTTGACTAAAAACAGGCACGACCAATCGTAAACAACTATGATGTACGACTTTCTTCATCTAGGATGTATATCAAAATGAAAAATTGCTCACCTAAATAGTCCGTCAAATATTGCGCCCTGATTATCGTGTGTGGAACGATAATTGATCATTCTAGATGGGAGCGGTATACATCGGTGTATGTATAGCTATACCAGTGTATGTGTATAAATGAATTTTCAATCTACTTAGCCATGCAGAGCTAATCGTAATAATTAAATTAAATTACAAGTCACGCGAAAACAAAATCTCACTTACATCGAAGTGTAAGAAATTTATTTCTACGTCCATATTGGCACGTGGTATTATATACCTACCCGTATTTAGTTATTATGTAGTGTATTGTGCGTGTGAGGTAAAAAAAAAAAAAAAAATGGTAACGGATAAAATTATTATTTTTTTTTTTTTTTTATAATTACTATAGAAACACAAGAAATAAGTTACTGTTCATATTTTTCTAAGTTCAACTGTGATGATTATTATAAGAGGAGAAGAAATTACAGCATCTTCGTCCTTGTATACCTACCTACGATCTATGATTCTGTATTAGAAATATATATCGTCTGGGGGATCGTTTATAGAGATACGGTGATAAAACGTAATAAGCGATACATAGCGGTAATAAGACCCAGTCTTGTGAGGACAGTCCATAAAATTCGACCTTGATATTATAGTAGAGGCAGAAAAGCTATCGAAAATAAGAAATACATGTTGATATTTCATACACGGAGAGAATTTTGCTGGTAGAGATTGCCATACTGTCTGGTGGCGGTGAGCCATACTAGACATTGCACGAAATTTGATATAAAAGTATAGGAAAAAGTCTCACGAATATTGAAAACAATAATATAAACATTGGTATATCAACGATTTTCCTCATACTCTTTCCTATACTTTGTATCAAATTTCGTGCAATGTCTAGTATGGCTCACCGCCACCAGACAGTATGGCAATCTCTACCAGCAAAATTCTCTCCGTGTACGAATCTTCTTTAATCTCTTCAATTCTTCGGATTAAATTCCGCTGCAGATGATCTTCGCTTTTGTGAATCAAGAACTGATTTAATTTTGAAATAACGTGTATTTAATCACGATGACGATTGAACTACGAAAAAAGATGCCACGTGCAATAGCCAGTTCGATAAGAAGAAGATAATTTGATAAGAGAATTTGAGGTATTTAAAAAATTCCAACATTGTAGATCCTACAGAACTTTATGTTTGATGTAAATAATATCCTAAGCAATATTATACGTCATTAAACTGCAGGATATTTATCTGAATAACAAATACATCATGCGATATGTTGAAATTCTATAAATTCTCGATAAACATATAATATGATCTGTAATCAGTTATTCATCCGATAAAATTTATCTCCGTAAATGATCCTGCTGCAAAGAAACTTCGCTAAATTTCATCGCTAACGCCTTTCCCGGTAACATTTCAAAACTGTCTTTGCGCTCTTTATAGTTCTGATATTATCCGCCCAAGCGCTACTGCCTAGGCATATTGTTAGTGCGCTGCTCAGTAGGTAAGAGAAGAAATGAAATCTTCGAACCTGCAGAGGTAAAGATTGGACATGATTCATACCAATTCTACATTTACATGTTATATTAGTTGCCTATAACGAGGCGTATTTGTCATTGATGTTAATTAATCTAACAAAAGCGCTTTCATTTCTACCTTAATATTCTAATAACCCTCCGCGGTCACACACCCTAGCTGTGAAACGCCGGTCACACGGGGTCACAGTGACCCCACCGGTGTTTGAAGGGCTGCCGCTTTGACCCTATCATTCCGAATGACTTATATAAAATCAGGGTATCAGTTTGAACCTTCTAGAATGTGGAAATATCAATATTATATCGAAACCGAATTTTAAGATGACGGAAAAAAATCAGCAAGGGGTCAATGCGTAAAAAATGTCTTGTTTTACTAAAAAACTCATAACTCTGGTAATTTTCAATTTTTTTTTTCATGAAATTTTAGGGTGGTACTCCTGAGATATGATAGTTTGAGAAAAAAAATAGTTCCATAGTGGGCGTTTCAAAAAAGGTATTTATTCTCATATCTGAAGAGGGTCCATTTTGGAGTGAAATAAAGAACGGTAATTATGAAAAATGAGCGATTAATTATAAAAAGTTGCTTGGAAAATGGTTGAATAATTGTATAATGTATACACATTGAAGTTATTAACAGAGAAATGTAATTTCGTGATTTTTTCGTAATTTTTTTTTTTTTTTACTCTGATTCAATGATAATAGAAATTTCGAAGTAATTAAACATATGTACTTGATAGAAAAAAATTTTACGATTATCATAGTCACACTGACATCACGTAAATCAATCCCAGACTGAAAAAAAATTAAAAAAAAATTACTATTTTTCACGAAAAAATTCACACGCCGGTCACACTGTGGGTCCAGGTGACCCCAGCTCGCGCACGATGTTGTTTTTTCGACTGCCACGGGGTGACTATTGCCTCGATTCATCTAAACCTTATCTGTACTTACAAAGGGAACCCCAAAGTACTGTTAGGGGGCAGGCCAATCATCTTGACTGCCAACAACTTATAGTAATTTTGGCTTAAGGGGGGGGTTTACCCAATCAGTTACCGATTTGTCTATTTTCTCCTAAACGGGGTAATCAATCGACTTGTCCTTTCGGCAGCCGATGTTTGACGAGTAATGAGTTCGAACTGGTACGTTTGATCGGATGAAATCGGGATTTTTTATTTTTTTTCGATCGAAAAGTGTTGGCGTGCCATTTATTGCGACTTATGTCAAAGCCCACGCATCAAACATGTAAAATCGAGCTCTGTCGCCCGATTCTGTGAGGGATTCTGAACAGAACCATCCCAAAACATCTTTGTTTTCGACAACGATTTAGGAGACGCTTGGATTCCACGTTTTTGTGGTAATTTTCGCGATTGTCAGAGGCTGGGGGCGGCCATTGCCGCTACAGCTGCTGATATAACGCGGTGGTTCCCAGAACGCCCGTGAGATGTCGCCACGCGCCCATCTGAACTTCATCCTTTTACTATAGTATAGTATACTTTTACGGTGACATCTCACGGGTGTTCTGGGGACCACCGCATTATATCAGCAGCTGCAGCAGCTGTAGCGGCAATGGCCGCCCCCAGCCTCTGACAATCGCAAAAATTACCACAAAAACGTGGAATCCAAGCGTCTCCTGAATCGTTGTCGAAAACAAAGATGTTTTGGGATGGTTCTGTTCAGAATCCCTCACAGAATCGGGCGACAGAGCTCGATTTTACATGTTTGATGCATGAGCTTTGATATAAGTCGCAATAAATGGCACGCCAACACTTTTCGATCGAAAAAAAATAAAAAATCCCGATTTCATCCGATCAAACGTACCAATTCGAACTCATTACTCATCAAACATCGGCTGCCGAAAGGACAAGTCGATTGATTACCCCGTTTAGGAGAAAATAGACAAATCGGTAACTGATTGGGTAAACCCCCCCCTTAAAGTTGCGCGTGGGGTCATCTGGACCCCAGGTGACCGCGGAGGGATAAACTAAAGAGAATGGATCGAATTTACTCTTTCAATTAGTATTCGAATTACAAAGGCGTCAGAATGAATTCTTTTTCGTTATTTTCAGCTCATTTTGTACCGAAATATTGAAAGTATGAAAATTATACACCTCGAATTTTTGGCAGCCCGTTTCCCAGCTAAAACACATCCGATCGATGTGAAATTGATATCAGTGACGCAGAAAAAGTGCACGGAGGGCATGATGCTCTTGGATTTCGAAAAAGCGAAAATGTTTCGGGTATTTTCATATTTAGGGTAAGTGTGGGTATTACTGCGGATGTGCCAATTACTGCGGTTTCAGATGAAAGTATTGAACTATCATTCTTCTGAGTATATGACCCCTTGAAAATTAGTTCAAAAATTATTTCGTTCCTTACACTAATAGTTAATAAAGAATAAATAACAACAACCATATTTTCAGTTACGTTATTGTAATTTGAATCTTGTATGGTAACAAAATTCTGAGTTCTGCTGCTTCTGTTTGTTGACGAGCCATAAATACGTACTTCTAAATTGATTATATTTTTGTTCCTGGTATGGAAATATTCAGCGCAATATCATTTTCGTATGAAGTAATCGTATATCTTTCCAAACAATCTATGCAAAATAACATTAATATTTATTTTATAATAATTTTTACTAGCGCAGTATTGGGTACATTATTTCGCTACCTGTATGAATTACTGTGGCTGTCATCGACGCTACAACCAAACCTCAAATCTTGGCTCTGTCAACTGTCGCACACGTTCACTGCAGTTCACCGCTTCAAATAAAACCGCAGTATTACACGCGCAGTAACTAGATTTTTCGCAGTATTTGGTGCGCAGTAATTCATGCAGAACCGCAGTAATTCCAGCATGTGAATCTGTTCTGATTTATGTGTTTTTTCAGTTAAATCTGCATTTTTAGAGAGATTCAACACTCGGTTTTTATTCAAAAAGTACCAATTAAGTGTTTTCAGATACGTGCGGGACATTTTGTGGTCCTTAAAATTATCATCTTACGTTTAAAAGCGGTGTCGATTCGCGATCCGCAGTAATACCCACACTTACCCTATCAAGTACATACAACGTCAGCAACAAAGATTATTCGTTACAGAGCACTCTTGATATAAAACTGTACATTTTATTTTCGCTTTATCGAAATCCAAGAGCATCATGCCCTCCGTGCACTTTTTCTGCGTTACTGATATCAATTTCGCATCGATCGGATGTGTTTTAGCTGGGAAACGGGCTGCCAAAAATTCGAGGTGTATAATTCACCTTTCATATCCCCCGTTTTTCTTTGGCCACACCATAGATATAAGGTTATAACCTAACCTAACCTTATATCTATGGTTCCTGAAAAAAAAAAATGATGATAGCCACTGTTTTCTTCGGTTCGCACCGTTCGCCACCGTTTAGTCTATCTATGGCCACACTCGATGCGCACTAAGTGCGGTTTCCCTAGTTTCCAACCAATAAAAATACAGGAAAACTAGGGAAACCGCACTCAGTGCACATCGAGGGCAGCCAAAAAAGAACGCCATAAATCGTTCCCATTTCAATCTTTTCAAACTACATTCAGATTCTGGATTCCATTCTTTCCTACACGGTCTAACAGCCCGTTTTAAAATCTACCGCAAGATGGCGCTACCAACATAACCGACAAAGGGCGCCACGCGGGGAAATTCTCAACGTCTATTCCAACAGATGACGGAAGCGTTCTGTCATTGCCTAATACCGGGTGTCTGCGAATATTGACGAATATCCAACAATGACTGAATAAAATTACGTACATAACTATAAATTGATGTTATAAATCTATATATAATAAAAAAAAACAATTCCCGCTCTTTCGATTGATTTTAATTTCTAATAATTACCCCCCGTTAAAATCAGCGAAGTCTTTCCAATGTAATGTATTATATTAAAAAAATGTTCTATTCCGTAGTATTTTAATTGTCTAAAAACAATTGTCACACCATTTAGTCTAATAATTGATAATTTCGTTCACGTGAAACGTACACCGTACTATATTATATACTAATATCGTATAAAATTGAATATTAAGTCTAAAATAAGCGCCTTAAGCAATAAATTGACTGTAAATAAATAAAGAATAATTAAAATTATTGAATCTGAAATACTATGACGTCATCAATTCTATGATGATGATATTATACCGTGAAACATCAGTCTGAATCTGACAGATTGAAAGTTGAAACTACTTACTATCTATCTATCTATAGGTTTAGGTTATGTATGATATTGTAATACGCCCCTACCCAGCCGCACCAGCTGATAAGAATAAAATCCTTAGTTCTCAGCCCATATGCCAGTGAAGACAATGAGTATATTAAGAAAGAGGTAAATAAACAATTCTAATTATTCAAAAGTCCGAGAAATGGGCTAAAAAAAATTATTCCTAAATTTAAATTTATAGGTTAATCGATTACGACGAGATTACAAAAGCTGAAGAAATAGATCTTACTAATCTACGAAGATTATGCTTTCACGGTACGTATCAATATTACCATTATCATTATCTTATCGCGATTATAATACTCGATAGTTATCAATTAATTTCGGCATTTGAACATCAAGTTCAGACCTACTCATCAAGGTCTTCATCCTAATGTGATTTCATATTCTTTTAGACTCATCACAAAGCCTTAGAATTTTCGCATGTTAATAAAACACGATTTCAGACATTTCGTGGTGAATTTTTTTCCTCCCTATCTGCATACAGCTCAGAAAAATCTGAAACCTGTAACACTCCTTACCTGTAGCAGTAGTAGTATAGTAGGTATTTCATAAAAATTTAGAGAAGTTATAATGCGATGATAGGAAATCAAAAATAATTATAGGAAATAAAAAATGCTTGGTGGCAGTACTTAAAGTTGAGATATCAACCTGGGATTTTGACACAATTCTGTTCTACATATTTGGAGACATTCTAGCCCATGAGAGTATCGAAATTTGAATATAATCGAATCGATTAACACCTTAATGAATTTTTCAACGTTAGGTATCCCGGACGAAGGAGGCATAAGGCCTTTGTGCTGGAAATTGTTATTGAACTATCTACCGCCTACAAAAGTTAGTTGGTCAGAAACGCTAACAAGAAAGAGAGAATTGTACAGAACATTCATAGGTGAAGACAGTTCGCAGTTTTTTTTTTTTTTTTTTTGAAAACGATTTTTATACCCGTAACAAAATTTAGCGCTCTGTTAATTTAGAGAATTGTATTTCACAGAGGATCTAATCGTCATGCCAGGAGAGTCCGATAACGATGGAGACAGGGTTGACGTCACGTTCGACGATCATCCGTTGAATTTAAACCCAGAAAGCAAATGGCAAACATTTTTCAAAGACAACGAAGTATTGTTGCAAATTGATAAAGACGTCAGGTCCGTGTCTAAGAGATATAAAAAATAAAAAAAAAGACTCGTTCTGTACTTTAGTTCAGCATGTAATTTTTATTCTATTTTTTTTTTTTTTTTTCAGACGACTCTGCCCAGATATATCGTTCTTTCAACAAGGCACTGAGTTTCCATGCACAGCAATAGTTAACGCTAGCGGTGTTAAACGATTGCATCGAAGGGTACAACACACGGTTTTAAGAAGCGCTAATGTTGAGAGAAAAGGACTGGGTATAACTAAGGTGAGTAAGTTGGAGGTATAAGTGATTTGAATAAAAAAAAAAAAAACAATCATCGCATTATCATCGACGGTAACATCTGTTTTCTGTTTTTTTCACCATTTTCACTTATACGGAGATCAGCAGGTATGGTATTATAGCTTTATGTCTTAATTGTCAAAGAATTATTCATCCATACAGATGTAATCCGATATTCAAAATTTTCTTATAATTTTAGATCGCAGTCTCGGTCAGAAAGGCAGTCGAAGATTACGCCCCGCTATCCGAGGGTGGCGAAGCTCATTGGGAAGTATTAGAAAGGATTTTGTTCCTTTACGCCAAGTTAAATCCTGGCCAAGGATATGTGCAGGGAATGAACGAGATAGTCGGTCCGATTTATCACGCGTTTGCTTGCGATCCTGACTGCCAATGGCGAGGTAGCTGAATATATTTCGCATCATGCGCTTATATGGCTATATAATTTTATAATCCATTTCACTCATCATATTCGCTCATTTTATTTACAGAATACGCAGAAGCGGACACATTCTTTTGCTTTACTAATTTGATGGGAGAAATTCGCGACTTTTTTATAAAATCATTAGACGAAGCTGAATTTGGTATAAATTCAATGATGAGTAAATTGAGCAAACAAGTTAAAGTCAACGATCATGATGTCTGGCTACGTTTATATCAGCAAGAATTATGCCCCCAGTATTACAGTTTCAGGTAAATATTTAGTTTCTTCAAATTCTGTAACAATATTTAAGTATATATCATATCAACTAATTAATACTTTTTACCTCCATAACAATAAATAATATTCTACAGGTGGTTGACGCTTTTACTCTCTCAAGAATTTCCACTACCTGATGTAATGAGAATTTGGGATTCGCTATTTGCCGATGAGAATAGATTCAGCTTCCTTATTCACATCTGTTGCGCTATGATATTGTAACTATCTTCTGTTTGTATATTCTATAAACGAAAGTAACGGCGTACAAGCTTCTTTATATTGAAATAATAATTATTTTACAGATTGCTCAGAGATCAACTATTAGCCGGTGATTTTGCAACAAATGTTAAACTCTTACAGGTGATTGAAATTCTTTTATCTAGTATTTAGAAAAACTGAAATAGCGACAACAACAAAAAACAAACTTTATGATAATTTGAATAAATTTGTTTCGTTTTATTTTTCTTTTGCAGAATTTTCCTTCCATGGATATTCAAATCGTTCTTTCAAAGGCAGCAACTCTTGCCGGAAAGACTTTGAACACACCATAAAGAACGAGAGAAATGCTTTAGCATCGACTTTATATTGTATACATACCTAGAATAATAATAATTAAGCTATGCTACGAGAGAGAGAGAGAGAGAGAAAGAGGAAGAAGCTCGTATATTAATGAGAAAATGAGATATACAAAGATAGATTTTTCATATCTATATTACATACTACGATATCAATCAATGTCTGCAATGAAGCTATAATACATAAATAATATACATATAATACTATAAATATCGATGTTGAGAGACTTGGGAATATGTAGATTATTTCTAAAAGCTAGGGATGGGCATATCAGCATAATATCACGTTAACCCATTATTAGGTTTACAGTTTATTTTCAAAAACTTGTTTATTTGGGGGAAAAAAAGAAAAAAAATGAAATTTTTTAAGAATAAAAAAAAAAGAAACAACAGTTTTTTTAAAGTAAACTGTAGACATTGAAATGTGTGTAGAGGCTAATATACCTGTACGATATTAGATAAATTGTTAAAATTGAGAAAAGCATTTGAACAATAATGTCGACAAATTTATCAGACATCTGATTACATAATTATATACAAAGTACACCATCATCACATTGAAAATCAAACTTTTTATATATTATACAATAATAATAACTCATTAATTATCGACTGAAATATCGTAACCGTATACATATTACAATACCGAATACAATAATAGTACTAATTATAATATACTGTCGATCTAAATTTATATTTATAATCTTATTTTTGTAAAATTTTTTGCCACTTTATTGTTTTGTTTGTTTTTTTTTTTTTTTTGTTTTCTCTTTCTTTTTTCATTATGAATAAACGATGTTATATTTACATTAATTTATTGCCTTATATCTCTTATCTGTCTATTTATATTCAAACAAACCCAAAAATAGACATATGATCATTTTTAATGAAGAAGAGAACCGAAGGGCATAAAATCCGTCGTGAATCGATCGCTATCATGAATTCGCAGAAGATTTTTAATATAAGTCATTTAAAAGGAATCGATTAATCAAGAATCATTAGCCATAATTGATAATAGTAACACATGTAGCTGCACGAAAAATAATTCAATCTTTAAATTGCTCACTGCGAGATTTGGATAAAAATCTAAGGTATGTAGCTGTTCCTGGTAATCATTTCTAATACTGCGAATTTTAACGAATTTTTTGGGAATTTCGAATATTTCATAGTATTTTGATAAGAAATTGTAGTTTTTTTTTTTATCTCTAGTTTGATTGGCAGAAACAACAAGTTTTTCCTGAAAAACTACCAAAAACTACAAATTTTTCTGAAAAACTACCAAAAACTACAATTTTTTAATGAAAAACAACAATTTAAAAATTAAAAACTACCAAAAACTACATTTTTTTAAAGAAAAACTACAATTTTTTTCGTGAAACCAACAATTTTTTCCTGAAAAACTACCAAAAACTACATTTTTTCTGTAAAACTACCAAAAACTACATTTTTTTCTGAAAAACTACCAAAAACTACAGTTGATCAAGAATTATTACCCGTAATACATATAGATAATAGTAACACATGAAGCTACAAGGAAAAAAGGTCAATCTTCAATTACGTAGAAATCGAAGGCATACCTATAGGAATTCCTGGTAGAAATTTCTACTCCTACGAATTGTGACGAATTTTCAGGAAAATTTTGAGGAACGAAGATTTAGGGAATTCAGTTGCCGCCAGCATTGGAATGACGGTTGGATTTCAAATGCGTAAAAAGTAAGTTACGTGTTTTAATGTGTCTTTAATTTTCCGGAGTTTCATCCATGGATTAAGAACGTCGAGTGATCTGTCAAAATCAAATATCATTTTCATTCTTCACGCACGTCAAGAGCCTCCCAGCCTCAGCCCCAGCCTCTCGTGTACCCAATTGTAAGGTGAGAAATTTCGTGTAGGTATATGATCCTTAAACTGCAGATATAATATGCATAAACAGAATAAAACCGAGAATTATTAAATGACGCAATGAAGCGTGAGGTGTGACCATAAAATTAAACTGTTTTTGCGCTTTACGAATGATTGATTGATTGATTGATCGATTATTGATGTAATACTTTTTATATAATAGCTCATTATAATAATGCAAGATCTACGAAATGTCGAAATCCATTCGTACCATAATATATAACTGGTAAAAATATCGACGAATTTACAAGGAATTTCGAGTATTTCATAGTTTTTCATAAAAAATTGTAGTTTTTGTAGTTTAAAATTTAAAAAAATTGTAGTTTTTCGTACTTTTTCATAAAAGATAGTAGTTTTTCGTAGTTTATCGGAAAACAAAGTAGGTTTTCGTATTTTTTCGAAAAAAAATTGTAGTTTTTGGTAGTTTTTCATGAAAAATTTTAGTTTTTCGTAGTCCTTCATAAAAACTTGTTGTTTCTGCCGATCAAACTATAGAGAAAAAGGACTAAAATTTCTTACAAGCATCCAAATTCGAATATAACCAAAGCAAGGAAAACCGTCATTGATATTCAAAATATTCCTGAATTTGCTTTCTACTACTGTGTAAAGTGTCTGTTCTTCAAGATGCCGATTCGATAAACCATCTGCAACTTTTTCCCTCTAAGTTATTCGATCTGAACGCGAAAGGATTCAACTTATGTGTGAAACTTTCAAATGATTCAAACCTGAAGCATATATTCTTAGGAAAATCTCAATCAGATTATTCGAGTGTTAGATATTCCTCGCACAAAGAGAATTTAATGATTATTATTAGTGTAATTACTTAATTAATCAAGGCCTTTTGTTCAGGAACCGAATATACACCAAAACTCTGGATTTCATTTAATATCATCTAGTTTTCGTCTCTCGACACAGAATCCCAATCTCTTCCATCCCAATTCGCTATGGGGGTGCTCGCAGTTGCTGATCAGAATTCTAAATTAGAATAGGTAGGTACACCGTTTTTGTTATCCCAATATGGCTTATGCCGGTTATTCTAATAATTAACTGTTTTTTTTTTTTTCTTAATCAAAGGTGTGCGAATAGTGGTTGAATTCGAAAAACGTAATTTTAATTAAATTAATTATTCATCAGCTTTGCATTGAAAAAATTTCTATAAAATTTAACACAAAAGTTTGTGTCAACCACTTTTTTTACACAAAATTTGTCTTACTTCAACACAATCCGTTTATGTTAAAAAAAGTAACACAGCTGCTTTATGTTAAAAGTAACACAAAACTATATGTTAAAATTTTGTGTCGATTTGAGAGTAACATTTATAAAATTTTAACACGGACCTTCTTTTTTTTTTACACAATGACGAAATTTTTCTTACTGTGCATTTAGTACACAGTCTGCGTATGATCGGAGTGCAAACCCACCGGATGGGACAGTCGTGGTATTTAAAATAAAATTAAGGTCATCCCTAAAAGTGATTCAAAAGTAAAATGTAAATGAAGCGAAGGACCCCGAGGACGAATATATATACCTTCGTATAGAAATTCGATGCGCTTCACAGGGGTCCATCTTTGCAATGCATACCTCTATCTTCGCGTGCTATTATGTAGGCATAAGTCGCATTCATCTTTCCCTCTATATATATCAAACCCAGGGCTTGACTTTATAATTAATATGTAGAACTAACATATCCATGTAAGGTAGGTATATGTATTATGCGAATTCTCATCCCGGCTTGTTCTCTTACACCGTTTATATTAATCACGCAGATTTGGATGATCCATGTATAATTTTTCTACAATTTTCCTTGTCGCAGATGAACAGAATTTAAATCAAATTTTCTTGCATAGAATCGAGAGAAGAAAAATCAAATTAAACGAAATACTTGGCTTAAAATGATAATCAAACTTTTCTCTGATTGTAGTAATAGGTAATTTTCTATGTGTAAGAGGTAATTTTCTTTTTTTTTTTTTTTGCACAATATATACCTATGGGGATAACACGTACGTATATATATATTTGGCATTAAAAACAGTACGACACGTGTCACATATATGTAGCTCTGGCATATAAATATACCCACTGGGCTAAGAGATGCTCTGCTACGACCGTGATGATCGCTGATTTATGTCGTATTGTGCGTTAAAACCCTTGCTGCAGGTACGCGGAAGATTGTATACACACACACACACACACACACACACACACACACACATATATATGTATATATTTATACAGATAAACGTATACGTACGAGGTATAAACCTACAATACAATACTTCACACCATGGTTGATGGTTTCGTTCCTTTTATTATTGTCACCCTGCACGCATTTTGTTTGGGGCAACAATGTCCGTCGTAGGGTATATATGCTGACCATGGCGAATCGCGTCTCGAGTATTTATACACCCATATGATGTATACATATATGTACATACTATGTGTATACTATAATCTATATACAATATACAAATACATAGGTTTATATACATAAGACTCCAGGACGAAATAGGGACAAAAAAAATCGGACCTCGAAATATTCCGAAAAATTTCATTTCGTGGGCGGACTTTTATAGCAGTTGATTGCTTGATTTATAATCTCACTCTGCGATATCCTTCCTCTTCGAACCTTTTTTGTATATGGTATATCCTTTCGGTTTACTCCGGACTATATACTTAATTCCGTAATACCAAATCCGCATATATGCAGACGTATAGATATATATATATTATGTATCTAAGTATAAAACTGCACAAGGGCGTATATGTATGGGCAATCAAAGTATGATTAAGGAGAACGTGCAGAAAAAAAAACTGGGTTATCTTGCTGCCGTCTGCGTCACCGCCCCCGTCGTAAACCATTAAGTTAAATATTTCTTTCGGCTAATCAGAGAAGAGAAATTTTATTACACTAATATCGCGTCATTAAAGGATCTTCGCTGATGCTCTTATAGGTATATGCCGAGAAATGGCCGTTCGACTACTGCTGAACTGCAGACATGGAAAAATAATCTGCACTTCATCTCGCAGACGTGATGGCCCTAAATTATCATTCCCTTCGTCCCGATTTGTATATATGAAACCCGCAAAATACCGCGATCCTTTGATCTGCCTAATTCCATCCCTTAATTGCCTCGTCCTTAGACGGAACTCAAAGATCAGGCATCTAAGGACCCTGGAGAGATTTTAAGCAGATGAACATCCGCCATTGCCGAAGGAACATCAAATTCGAAATTATAATCATGGGAATGACTGTAAATGTTGCGAAAAGCAATTTTGCGAACTGGAAGAAAGCTGAAGATCTCTGCGTCGTCGGTGAATGAGATCTAGAATGGTGTTTTTCACGAGGCAAAACTATACTGCATTCAGGAACATAATTTTCTCAAGGATGCTACGAATTCGAAGGATACGTGTGTATTGATAACGAATTCTGCGCGCAGCTTCAGCCTTGAACAAGGATTTCAGAATGTACCTTGAAGGTGCGCAGGGATTGGGAATGAGAGAAAACATCGATGTGAATTCCCTTACGGAAAATACACTGAATTTTTGAGTGTAAGCACTGAATTTTGGGTGTAAAACTCTTAAATTGGGAGTTGACTCCCCAATTTCGAGTATCGAACTCGCAGGTTGAGAGTTGACTCCCAAATTTTGAGTGTCGAACTCCCAAATTGAGAGTTGACTCCCAAATGAGTGACACCGAACAGAGGATCAACACTCAATTGAGAGTCAACACCGAAGTTAGGTAGGGGAAGATGGGGTAATTGCGAACACCTAAGGGAGATTGGAAAAAAACCGAGGAAATCACATAGTTATGAAATTTTTCTTTATTGCAACCTCAACTATGATATCTTATCTTGGCAATCCATCACAATTTATATCATTAAATCAAGAATTAGGTTAAAATATTGAATAAATACGAAACCCTTGCATTTCGCAATTACCCCGACCCCCCTGGGGTAATTGCGAACAGCACTTGGGGTAGCCCGGACGACTAGACTTGAGATAAATCCTATAATAAATAGGGATAAAATATCAAGAATCAACCGAGTACCTGCAGATAATCAATATTCCAACAACACATGGTGAAGAAATATCAGCTCGGGGTAATTGCGAACCTGTTATTACGCAATTCGCAATTACCCCAAACGATCAAATCGATAGAAAGTAACATTGCAAAGAAACACGGCCTCACATTCTGAACTTGAAGGTGGGCGATGATATCGTCATGGATTTTACTTTCTGAAGCTAAATATTCAACACTATATTACATAAAACCAGGTCATTTCATCGATTTGAACACCTAAGAATAATTAGATCAAATTCATTGAAATGTATTTACGGTTATTACCTCCAACATCTTACGAGTTTTTTTACATTTGATAGGGCGTCAACACTGCAATTTGAGATAGCTCTCCATATGCACCGGTTTGCGGAGATTGGGTAGAGGAAACATAGAGAAATGGCCTGTTCGGATTTACCCCGCGTTCGCAATTACCCCACTCTCCCCTATACGAAAGTACACCTTAGTTGAGAATCACTACTGAGTGTTATTTTAAGGCATATTTTGAGTGTTCTTTTGAGTGTTTTTTCCGTAAGGGAAGTGACCACATCTCACTGACTAGGAGAGTGTCGCACTTCCGAATCATGGATCTTGTACATCTATCAATTTACCTAAATGTACAGTAGAAATCACCGTAACCTGGGTTTTGCATAACGCAGCACAAAAACTACACTGATAGAAGGATTTCTTAAATAGTAATAAATACATTTATTTGGAACCCATTTTTTGATTTTTTAAATATGAACAAATACATTTGTTTACATTTAACAAATATTTCTTTGTGAGAAATATACATTTTTAACAGTTAACAAATATTTATTAATAGTTAACAAATATTTATTAAATCCAAGTTTCGTGTAGACCGCCGCGCATAAATACACGCCATAACCTCAGACACCAGTAAGAGGTTAAAATAGACGTACGCCTCGAAACTGGTGTTATTCCATGATGTAATCATAATAGGTACAATTGAGCAAATTGTTTCTTTTGTTTTTTTTTTTTTTTTTTATGATCAGAGTAATATTGAGTCTACACATAAGCCGTATCTCAATTGGTCAAAGGTGGTACCCTTGGTGTAAAGGTGTGTACCCTTGTACACTTGCCCTCACCACTAATCTATATATATATATAGACATATCTCCGATGTATTGGGCAAGTGTACTAGAGTACCCTTACCACCCTTGACCAATTGAGATATGGCTATAATATGAAAGTATAAATATAATATTCGAGGTTATGAAAACTGTCAATCGTAGAATTTCTGCGCATTTCTAAGGCGCATTCCCTATCTGTCTTCCAGACTTCTGAATAAATATTTTTTAACTATTAATAAATGTTTGTTGACTATTACCAAATATTTATTGACAGTTAACAAATCCTATTTAAGAAATGATTTATTAACTGTTAATAAATACTTTTTAACTGTTAACAAATATTTATTAAGTATATGAGTTAATAAATCATTTATTAAATATGAATAAATCTTATTAAATGTTAACAAATCCTTCTATCAGTGTAGTTATTTCATGCCAATTGGCAAAATCCCTGTTACGCTGATTTCTATTGTACATTTAGGTAAATTGATAGAGTAAAGGCCCATTCCGGAGAGTTATTTAGCAGATACTTCATATTTTGGCTCAAGGAAACACCCCTATAAGTTTGGTCAAGATCCATGACCCGGAGGTGCGATACTCTCCTGGTGAGTATATTAGTAAATTAGTTTTTCTTCCTTTTTTTTTTTTTGTTCATTTTCTCAATTTTGAAGAACTTACTTAAATACGGTAAGGTTTGAGTAGTAGATGAAAGCGGTCAGTCAGACAGAGGCTTGAAAAAGGTGATAAGCTGAGGGTTGAACTGTGGGGAGTCGAGTAAGAGGGCTGCCCTGCCCAGTGCCCAGAGTCCTGTGTGCTGGTCAGTCAATTATATTCGGTTCATTTGAACTGCTTCAGAGACGAGTAGGTACAGCTAGTCCGGCGTAGAGGAGAGAGAGGAAATTCAATTTTCCTTTGCCCTCAGTTCTCTACTGCAATTCTCGCTCTTTTCTCTGCCACGTGCTCTTCAATCAACCGCTGCTACGGCGGTCGGCCTTAATTCAACCCAATTTTCAACCACGCGTTGGTATATTATAGACTTACAATCATTCGCCTCTCCACCGTCGATTCCTTGACTAAAATTTTCTAACAAATTCAATTTCAGAAACTATTTACCTATAGTGAAAACGAAGTAAAAATAAACGTTCAATAATTTGAACGATTTAGCGAAGAGCATCTATGGTATCAGCAAAAGCGCACTCAGAAAAATAACAACCAAAATTTGGTTGGTTATTATATGCACAATCACATTTTTTGTTCAGTCAATCAAATTTTTTGTCCAGTCAACCAAAAATTTCGTTGGGATGACCAAAATTTTGTTGGGAAAACCAAATTTTGTTGGGACAACCAAAATTTTGGCTATTCCAACAAAATTTTTGGTTGACTGAACAAAAAATGTGATTGTGCATACAGGGTGTTCCAGACCTCGCGACGAATATTTCACAGGGTAAATCTTGATCAAAAATGGGATCGAAATTTCCTCAGCCGATTTTTTCGGAGATGCATGGATTTTCCGTTATAATTAATTCAATTTCAGTCAATGACGCGCGGCTTACGAACGGCCGCGCGTCGGTGTGCTTACCGCTCGGTTGTGTGCACTTTTTTCGTGGCGACAATAGGGCGAGAGACGCGCACACAACCGAGCGGTGATTACACCGACAAACGGCCGTTTATAAGTCGCATGTCATTAGCTGAAATTAAAATAATTATAACGGAAAATCCATGCATCTCCGAAAAAATCGGCTGAGGAAATTTCGATCCCATTTTTGATCAAGATTTACCCTGTGAAATATTCGTCGTGAGGTCTGGAACACCCTGTATAATAACCCAAATTTTGGTTGTGTCGACAAGACTTTTTTCTGAGTGTGTCTCCATTTTTCAATATTTTTTGACAATTTTTGGATGATCCATAGACCAGATTACGGACCACAAATACGTGGCCAAAAAACAAAAACCTTCGTTTCATACTTCCGAGAAAGTATTTGAAATATCAAAAAATATCCTTCATCACCCGCGATCTGTGATTTAAACTAATAGCTTGATCCATTGTACCACTCCTCACCTTCGACGAGACAGAATAGACCCATACCTTCATATTCGGGTTTGGTGAACCGCGAATGGGGTATTGGACGCCATGAACGCGATTAATCTTAAACGCGGTATGCGTTACTCGGACTACAGAGTTATGAAGTTGACGAATGTGCTAAGATCACCTAATGATGACTGGCAAATTGTTTGCTAGCGCTCTCAGAGGTGGTCCTCACTTAGCAGGAACCAGCTTACTTGGAACGTGCTCCTCGCCTCTTTTTGGGGTACTAGTTTTTATGCAGTTTAAATGCACTGCTAAACGTTAAAGCTATAACCACTGATTCGTGTAACTGTAAAGAAGCTATATCCCTGCACTGAGGAGGATCTCCTGACTGCGGACATTGGTGCATATCAAGTGGGAAGACACTTGAAGATTCGTTGGTGGTCCTCCAGCAGTGTCATATCAAAGATGGTAATCTTTGCTGTAAGAATATTCTCAGTCTTATCTTACGGCGCGGTCAAGCGTCTATATCTACAACCTGTCCGTTGTTTATATCCTCGAGTACTATACGAGCGTTACAAGCCGATTGCATTAGCCATCGATCGAAGGGTTCATTACATAATAACTTTACGAACATCGCCCCGACGATTATAGATTATCGGTTGTCGATACTAGCCAGTGATATCTACAGACATATACAGACAGAATTCCCGTATAGAATCTGTTCTTTGGCCACGCCGCCAAAATGCCAACGTCCATTCTTCGCCCGTGGAAAAGCCTTCGAACTTTATGCTCTAATTCATTTATCTCCTCGTCACGCGAAGATTTGCTCTTTTCAATTCCAATGGACGCTTACCACGTGACCGAAATCGAAAGAGTTTCAAGAATCCGACCAAATAAGGGCCACAATTCGTTTTTCCTTCAGATTTTATGAATGACCTCATGCATTTGACAGATTTCCCTACAGCTCGCATCGTTCATCGAAGCTTCTCCAAATTTTTGGGAGATACTCTACATTGATATAATTTCCGAGTAAGCTGATGATGTCGGATGAATTCTATTTTTTATATGAAATGAGCCTGCAGGGTCTTCTTTATCGAATTTTACTCACCGAAGTAAGTATAGCAACATTTCCGCACCTTCTCAAAAAAGAGTAAAGAAAATTTGTTTTCGTCCTCATACTATGCAGCTGCGATATAAAAATATAACGTTATTAATAGTACCTACGTCGATAATGATCAGGCCGTTTTAGGTCGACAGATACCATAAGATATTTGTATTATTCGTTTCATATGGCAAAGGCGGCAGACGATTTTAATGCCTCGTCATTGCCCAGTCCCCATGAGAAAATGACGCGGTGACCATGATGTATCCCGCAGGTGACTCTCGGCTCTGAAGTCTAGGGACCAATGTATCAGTGACTATCTTACACACATGTATGTACTTTATACACTGAACCCAGTATGCAGTGTGTGCGTTAAAAGACGCGTGCACACATATGCTGGACAGAAAGATGTATAGCCAGAAATACTGTTGAGCTTTACACAGTCCGCATGGTTAAGTCTTACAACGCTGCGCACCTCACTCGACGGACATATTAATCTTACGACGCGTCAATAATCAACGATTCAAGATATACCTACGTCGACTGTGCAGTATATATATATATATATATATATATATATATATATGGTGCGTTGTACTCTAACCCCGAGTATGGACCCTATGAGCCACCCAAGATATTTCGGTTCTTAGAACTCTGAACAATCACCACTTGTTCTTCCCTCATTTTACGAAACAGAGGTAATAATTATGTGGTCGCGCTTGGATTCACACAATCGCATATCGAAAATTTGATAGGATGAATCAGAACCCGTGAACATTTTTTATTTCGCACACGCACCTAGGCGAAGGGCGAATAATGTACTACAGTCCTACAAACAGACCAAATCCAGTTAGTTTTCATGTAGTACTAGAGCCCACATCGATCAGACCATTAGAAGGACATCCGTGCCAACTGTATGTCTGCAAAGGATATCGGGAGAACGATTCCATCTGTGAATATTTGCTCCATAGTCAGAGCCCACAGTGGTATAATCTCTTATCGAAGGGTTGCATGGAGCGACAGACGGCTCGTCTTTATAGTGACGAATGAACTTCCGACTGTATACCTCTACTACTGTATTGTTGCATGTGCTGATTAAGACTATCTCACATGTAGGTACTAGCCATTTTGTTGTTCGTTCAACGCTTATATCAATTTAAGTCTATGGGGGTTGATAGAATTTACATTTTTACGGGATTACGATTGTGCACATGGTGAGGGGATAGCGTAGCAGGAACCCAACTACGAGAGGATTATAACAGTTACATCTGTAAATGAAGCCTCATGTACTCCAAAGGACGAAGCTAACAGACTGCAGAAAGTATAACTTGCGGTGCAGATCATGAAAGAATGGATATGGGCAAAGATTTTCACTGCACATTGAATTTTCGTTCTTCGATAGATACGTAATGTCACCTACAGATCTTGATGTGCAAAACCCTCGCATTTCAGATCATGATGCGACCAGTAGAAATGATAATTCTAGTTTACAGGATACTATGGCAACCTGTGCTGGTTGCCACATGATATTCGACGCCCGATAAGAATAACAGCACATTTCAGATTCCGGGTGAAAAAGAGCACGTTTCAAATTCCGGGTGGAAAAGAGCACGTTTCAGATTCCGAGTGAAAAAGAGCATGTTTCACATTCCGGATGGAAAAGAACACGTTTCAGATTCACTCAAAAACTAGCACAATTCAGGCGAAGCGAATATTACTCATTAGTAAGTGTCAGGTAGGTTTATTATGAAATTGGAAATGCACAATTATGCACAAAAGTCGATTCAATTTTATCATTGAATGATTAATTCAATCTTATAATAAACCTACCTGACACTTGCTAATAAGTAATATTCGGTTCAACCTGAATTGTGCTAGTTTTCGAGTGAATCCGAAACGTGCTATTTTTCATTCTCAATCTGAAACGTGTTCTTTTCCACCCGGAATTTGAAACGTGCTCTTTTTCACCCGGAATCTGAAATGTACCGTTATTCGTATCGGGCGTCGATATAATGATGCGAGAGTTATGTTATCATCAAGATTACGTAGAATAAAATCCTGAAGCAGGATATCTGTTGATCATTTACTTTAGTCGCCACAATTAGTCCCGAAAACGTGTCGAACTTTTCCATCCTGAACATATAGCGTATGTACCCCCCCTTAAGCGTTGACTACGAATCCTACAGTACTTGTTAGAAATAGATAGGGGTTCCCGAGGGATATTTGTATTAGCCATTTCGCTAATCATCACGCGCCCTGCGGCGTATATTCTGGTTCAGAGGGGTTCGCAGGTCACGGTGGCACATGTCGAATCAAACGTTTGGGCATATCTGTCATCGGTCATAGTTAACACCCCGTGTAAATGAACCTAGCATATTATCAACGCATTGAATCTCCGACGAATAGAGATGTCAGAGAAAACATAAGATCCCTGCATCAGAATGAAGCATTCCCATTTTTTCGAAATAACAATAAGAAATTTAATGACCAAATTATTTTGCATTCATGCGGGGTTCCAACATTTTGACGAAAAATCCTTTATGGAAGTGAATTATCATTTTCTATTCTTTGTTCTTCCATTGCGGTATTAGGAGTTGCTATTCGTCGTTATCAATCGATTAGGATTAGCGTATAGCTAGAAGTGGAATAATAGTGAAGAAAAAAATAAAAAAAAATAAAAAATAAAAATGACCGGAGTTTATACTTATAGGTATCAAGAGCTGGGAGGTATAAATGCAAATTGGATAGAATAAGATGAAGAGAAGAAGAGTTTTTCTCCCCTCTTTCTTCTTCGACTTGCTCCTAATATTACTTATCTTCTTACTTCCTTCCTGTCAAACCGCGTTTGAACCCTAAATTAACCAATGACTTTGGAGTTGGGTTAAAAGAAAGGCGAGATATACGAGATAAGAGAGAGAGAGAGAGAGAGAGAGAAAAAAAAAAGTTAAAAGATACACGATAAGGGATAGAAGATGAACGATAAAAGATAAAAGTGCCTCCGGGCTGGAGCCAGGCTCCCTCCACTCCCTCATTAGCGATATTCACAATCGATTGAACCTTTCCTGGCGCTTTTATATTCCGCTAATTGTTTTCATGAATAATTCCAACTAGGTAGACTATCTCCAGGGTTTTATTTGGTCTCCCGAGACACGCGTCGGGTTCAGAGGCGTTCGTTTCTTCCGCATTTATCAATTTATCCATGTTTCCGAAGTTGTCATCGATAATCAAATAACAACAATTTTCGTCAATCTAATGAGCATAGATTAAACTCAATCTCCCATTTACAATCAGAAAAAAGTCTTGTTGACACAACCAAAATTTGGCTTATTATATACACAATCACATTTTTTGTTCAGTCAACCAAAAATTTTGTTGGAATAGCCAAAATTTTGGTTGTCCCAACAAAATTTGGTTTTCCCAACAAAATTTTGGTTACTGAACAAAAAATTTGATTGACTGAACAAAAAATGTGATTGTGCATATAATAATCAAATTTTGGTTGTTATTTTTCTGAGTCTATTCACGCGGATACATATCCTAAAAAAAAAACAACAACAATCAACGCGATCTAATTTCCTTATCCGAAATCCCGCTGTTTTAGAACCAAAAAAACTTGATTCTTATTCAGATTCATAGAAAAATCATTCAAATAAATTCAGACACACTTTTCGCCTTGATACCGAATTCCGGATGTCAAGAAGCGATGTCTGCCAATTCTGAAATCCTGCATGGATCAATTTTTCACCTCCGATATTTTTTATTCAAAGACAATGCACCACGCTATAAATAAATACATGGGAGTAAGACTCTACCCAGTCACAGTGGGTAATAATAGGATTAACTGGGGGATATCGGGGTATGGGAAGCTGAATTGGGGGTCGCGGGTCCGGGGTGCGAGGGTTGCTAGCAAGTGGACCGAGTAATGCTGCTGGCAGGGGCGCGAGGAGTCTGCACCCCTGCAGGGCGAAGGGAAGCTCACTTGATTGATAATTCTATTGTTAACAGATCGCTGAGCCCAGCGACAAGGGAAATCTGAATGTAACCACAGAGAATAAAATGCCCCTTTTCTATCATTCGAGAATCGCTGCTATTTTTTTCTTGCTGATATCTTTAGGCGAGCTTTAGATTCCAACAAGAAAAATTCACACTCTTGAATGATTTTTTTTTTTTTTTTTTCCATTGAAAACACGATTAGAAGTTATCTGAAGACTTCATTGACTTCGAATTACGCATAGAAGTTACTAATAAAACAATTATTCATCTCATTATCCAATCTCGTATTATTTATAGCGATTGTATAATGGGTACAGAGCATACCGTCGATCCAACCCCCCGTTTAAAATTGAAAAACCCAAAATTGAATACACGTCAATAGAACGCCCTTAGCTTTATTGTCGACACTTAGCAAGTACACATACATAAGCATCATTATAACTGCACCTAAACCATACATTGGTTCTTGTCCTGTCAGAGAAATGTTAAACCCCTTTCAACTATTAACCATTGGCAGCTTATGGTGTAATTTATAATAATTCATATGCCGAACTGAAGCGTCATTTGTGCATACATACATATAACAAACGAAAAATGAATCTATGAGTTAGAACGTACACGATCGACTGGAATCGTTACTGATGATTAAATGACGGGTTTGCGGTTGCTAAAGTTCGCAGCATTGTGGGGGTGCATATTTTGTTCACAATTGCAGTCGGAAGAAAAGCCCGGTGGCATGTGACTGCCTTTCGAAATTCAAATTCACTATAAAAGTTCCTGTGAACCATAGTGAGTCACTATTATGTCACACATACAGGTATGAGGTTCATTCTTGCAGCAATTTACCCGAGTCGGAATCAAAATTCTAGTTTCATTATTCATTGTTCTCTTTGAATTTTAAGGAATCGTTGTGCATGTAATGCGAAATTTCGATTCTCACCTTAAAGTAAGAGTCATGTTCGTTTTAAGAAAGTTTAGGCGTAAACTATATATATTGAGTTGATTTTTTCGAAAATTTGATACAATTTAGAGGCGCTGATGAAAATTTCTAGTACAATCGCTAATTCTGATTTACACCCCACAAATCCTCACGCGTAAGAAATGATTATTTGAGTTTTTGAATAATCTCACGTCTCCCATCCAAGTCTGCAACAATTCTTATTCCAATTTTTGTGTTTACTCTGCTGATTAAATCAGTACTCTGTTGCCAACTGATTTCTCTTTCATCACGTATTGGATACTTCGAAGCCGGATAGTTTTTACTTTGGAAATCTGCCAAAACGGTGGATTAAAGATTCACTTCGCGTGCATGGCGCTGGTTCAACTTGTATAAGGGTGCTGGTTCAGAGGGTGTCGGGACTCACGGGAGACACTCGTAGTACTCTGGTGGATATCCGTTTCTCTTATTTTTCGTCGACGATTATGTAAAGGAAATGGTAGCACAAAAACGTTGAATAGTCATGATCTGCGCTTTTAGAAGCCATGGATATGATCAATTCTTCGTTATTATAGTTAATTACTGCAGGTTTCGCAAAATTTTCAGGTCAAATAAAACTAGACAAATGTAAAACGGATGGAAATTGAGTCGAAGTTGTATGATCGCGGGTTAAAACGAAGTACCTATACCAACTACGCAAACATAATTAGAGTAATTATGAAGAAGACTCAGCCCGGCGTGGGTCCGTCATGCGAAGGTCTCTGATATCCTGGAAGAGAAACCGTCTCGGTTAATTTGGTGTGTAACCGTAGGCGTCATCCAATTAGTTCTAAGATTAAATTGGATTTCGGTTTACGCTGGCCTTGCGAAATTCAGTCATCCGCTAAGAGACCCACCTAATCTGGTTACGCTCCTTCAACCGGGTTTTGGTTTCCCTCGTACATTTCTGGAGAATTGGAGAATTGGAGGACACGTATATGCCTATAAACAGCTAGAGCATAGATTCGTTCTTTTAGTTCGCGTCGTATCGATGGGTGCAGTAGAAAGTAAGATGAGAGTTTGTTATAGATAGCAAATTCGATTCTCGGTATATTATATTCTCGTTTGCAAAAAAGAAAAAAAAAAACACGGGATAAACTTCGATACTGGGAAAAGTACGGAGCCGCGTATCCAGCGTCGGCGGCAGTAGACGCGGACACGCCCAGCGTCCCGACGCTCTTATCGATCAACGCGGACTGTCGCGGCATCCATTTTACTTTACTCATAGTGTATAGGTATGAATATTTTACCTGCGATGTTATCGCGAAAAGGAAACTGAAAATCTGACTTTCTGTCCGTAATTTGAAAAAGAAAAAATATCCAGCTTCTGATACACTCAGAAAAATAACAACCAAAATTTGGTTATTATATGCACAATCACATTTTTTGTTCAGTCAATCAAATTTTTTGTTCAGTCAACCAAAAATTTCGTTCGGATAACCAAAATTTTGTTGGGAAAACCAAATTTTGTTGGGACAACCAAAATTTTGGCTATTCCAACAAAATTTTTGGTTGACTGAACAAAAAATGTGATTGTGCATAATATAATAACCCAAATTTTGATTGTGTCAACAAGACTTTTTTCTGAGTGTAGTTTTTCTATTCTTTTCCCCGTTTCTATATTCCATCAAGAAAGTCACGTTGATGACAACTCGGACTTTTACCATAAATCTACAGTTTCTATTACATCCCAGTTTCTAATGAGCCGAGAAAATTACCGAATTAGCAATGTGAAGAAAAATTGACGTCAGTTTGAGTTTCGAAGATCTCTTACTGCTATTTGAATTTTTCTCTGCACACTCGAATCCCGCACGTATTTCTTCTTCACAATTTTAAAAACGTTGTAGGTATATTGTACAAGTATAGGGGAAGATGGGGTAATTGCGAACACCTAAGGGAGATTGGAAAAAAACCGAGGAAATCACATAGTTATGAAATTTTTCTTTATTGCAACCTCAACTATGATATCTTATCTTGGCAATCCATCACAATTTATATCATTAAATCAAGAATTAGGTTAAAATATTGAATAAATACGAAACCCTTGCATTTCGCAATTACCCCGACCCCCCTGGGGTAATTGCGAACAGCACTTGGGGTAGCCCGGACGACTAGACTTGAGATAAATCCTATAATAAATAGGGATAAAACATCAAGAATCAACCGAGTACCTGCAGATAATCAATATTCCAACAACACATGGTGAAGAAATATCAGCTCGGGGTAATTGCGAACCTGTTATTACGCAATTCGCAATTACCCCAAACGATCAAATCGATAGAAAGTAACATTGCAAAGAAACACGGCCTCACATTCTGAACTTGAAGGTGGGCGATGATATCGTCATGGATTTTACTTTCTGAAGCTAAATATTCAACACTATATTACATAAAACCAGGTCATTTCATCGATTTGAACACCTAAGAATAATTAGATCAAATTCATTGAAATGTATTTACGGTTATTACCTCCAACATCTTACGAGTTTTTTTACATTTGATAGGGCGTCAACACTGCAATTTGAGATAGCTCTCCATATGCACCGGTTTGCAGAGATTGGGTAGAGGAAACATAGAGAAATGGCCTGTTCGGATTTACCCCGCGTTCGCAATTACCCCACTCTCCCCTACATAGGTATAAGAAAAATTGCGATTCGAAGAGTATAATTAAGCGGTCAGATCTCACGGGTGTTGAAGAACCCGCGAGAATACGACCGCGACGCGAACGCGATGACCAGCAGGGTCTTCGAGAACCTCGCACCTATCTTTAAGGCCTTATCATATTTATGGGTCCCACTGAAAGAGCGCGACATGGAAACTGCATCCATCCCTTCGCATATTTTTAAATACCAATCTACCACTTACAGAAACGGCTATATTGCATATAGTCCGGTTCGCGCATGACAAATATCACTCAGAAAAAAGTCTTGTTGCCCGCACGGAAATATATATATATATGCGAAAAATATATGCGACATATTTGTTTTTTGCGCTAAAATATAAGTAACATTTATTTTTTATAAGTTTGATATAAATGTCAACATACATGTAGTGACATGTATGTCGACATAGATGTCGACATAGATGTCAACACTATGTAAAATTCATCTAACATATAGGATACATATATGTAAATGCGTACATATATGTTATAATATATGCGAACATCTTTGGATTTTGCGCACATATATGTTATAAGTGCGACATATACACGGAGAGAAAAGAATAGTAATATTTACCATTCCTACATAGTAACCATTACTATGTTACATGGTAACGTAGATTTTTCAACGGCGAGAGTCACTTGACAGAGTAATTTCCCCAATTCTAAATGGTAACGTTAGCCATGCTAACATAGTAATGATTACCATGTTACATTGCGGAGAGTACTATGTGACTGGAACTGATTCCTATTCTACATAGCCAAGTTTATTATGTTTTATTTCTATATATTATTTCGTAAGTAAGGTTATGAATAAATAGATGAATGAGGTTATTCAAGAAATTATTATTATTGATTATTATTCAGTGAAATTTTTCGTTGAAAATAAATGTTTAAACTTTTTATCAACTGCACTGTTTATTGTTATCAAAAACACTGCGTCAAGATTAACAATTTATATGGTTATTGGTTATGTGTGGTTATGTTCGTAGTTGACTTATTTGGCCACTTGGCCGCATGGAGTAACGCCGCGCGCATACTCAAATTGTAATGAGAGCTATGTGGCATAGGACTGAGTACCATTCTACATAGTTTTTATTCCCATACAGAAAAGCGATATTTACCATTTGCTTGGTTACAATGCAGCATAGTAAATATTACCAGAAAAATAGTAATGAATCCTATTTCAACATAGTATCATCTACGATTTCAGAAAAGAATAAGTCTGGTTACTATGTGGAATGGTAAATATTACTATTCTTTTCTCTCCGTGTATGTTGCATATATTTTTCGCATATATATATTTCCGTGCGGGTGACACAACCAAAATTTGGATTATTATATGCACAATCACATTTTTTGTTCAGTCAACCAAAAATTTTGTTGGAATAGCCAAAATTTTGGTTGTCCCAACAAAATTTGGTTTTCCCAACAAAATTTTGGTTATCCCAACGAAATTTTTGGTTGACTGAACAAAAAATGTGATTGTGCATATAATAACCAAATTTTGGTTGATATTTTTCTGAGTGATAGTACCTACCTGTGAGATCTCCTCGATGCAATAAGGTCAGTCAAGTCCTCTTAGATATCTGAATATTATGAAATACGGAAAGCAACTCATGCATATATACATATATATGTAAATTTGGATAACAGGACAATATATCTCGGTATAAAGTCACACGGTAAGAATCGCGGCTATCGACTCGGACAGAATGATCCGATTATCGTTTCACTGGGCAAAACTAATCGACGGAGGCAACCGCACAGAAGGAGGCGGCTGCCTCCCCCCCGTTGCGACGACAATGCGTTATAGTACGAGGCCCACCAGGGGCCCGTAGGACCCACGTATACATATATACATATACATACACATACATATGCATACATACACACATATACATAAATTTCGTGGATCCTCATATATATAGACGAGGATGCACCTCGAAGGCAACGAAGAGGAAGACGAAAGAGGAAGGGAAGGCAGTGCACCCGGCACCGGGCGGAAGCCTTGCCGCCAACTAACTTAAGCCTAAACCACGGGGCTGTCGCGTGCCGACGACGGAGTTCCGGCGCAATGCGTCGCCGCTGCCACGCGTACCATATTACGAAATACTACGTATGGCCAGACTGGGCCGGGGATTCCCCGTAACTTTCAGCTTCGAACTCCCATCGAATTTGTAGTTTTAATACCGTCGATCCCACGCCGGTACGTCAACTGTGTTGTGGACACGATAATTCCGTTTCCCGTTGTCTGTGACCACCGGAATATATACTAGCTCTATACGTATATAGGGATAAGATAATATCTTGGACTGCGAGGGATGCTGCGTAATCGAAACTCGAAAAATCAATGCATTGAAATGCCGGGATTATCGCGAATTATGCTACGACGATAAAGAGAACGTGTCTCCCCCTCGTGGGAACAGGTTAATTATTCCATACAAGTTCTCGTCGACGACTTTGAGTTACTTGCAAATTAGAATTTCAGCCCAGACAGCATCAAACTTCAAAATATGTCCCATGGATGTCCTATGAACATACCGATGTCCCATGGATGTGTTATGGATATTTTTTGAACTTTGATGCTGTCTGGGAGGGTATAGAATTGTGCATCTAATGAAATTCTGATACGCAACTAAAAGTAAGAGTTGTGTCAGTTTTGGGTAACTTCAGATGCAGACTAGATTTTTAAAATCCTAGTTTGGACCTCTAGATCCTAGAATTCAGAGAAACTTCATGATTTTGTGAACTGATTGACGAATAAATTGTTAATCGAAAATAAAATGGATCATTAATGAGTCGATTTTTCGCAGATTTTTGAAATTGTAAGTAGAACTCGAAAATTTAGTAGGATCTATGAATCTCAAGTGCGTAGGACCTCATTGTACTAAAACAGAATCATATTTCTAACTGCAAAACTGAAAAACGAAGGAATTTAGATTTTAAAGTATCAAACTAGAATTTCTATTCCAAAATTCATGGGGCTTTGAAAAAGTACTTGAATAAGTTTGGAATGTCCCATATACACATAATATAAAAGGTAGGTAAGCATATGAATATGAATGTATAATACCATATATACCTATAATATAACGTCGAAATTCCATCGATGCAAAGCAATTTTGTTTAGATCCTAAGAAAATTGAGAACTGCTTTTCTTAGACCTATGATACGCACCTAAATAGTGAAGGAATTTTTAATATAAATATCAAAACGTGATACAAGTTAGGGGTATATCTTTATACGAATATAATGCCTTCGCCTATGAAAACAGATCAAACTTTAGAACCGCGGATGCGCAGGTTTCTTCGTGATTCCCATGCAGACAGGTAGATATGTAGGTATGTCTCTATACTAAACTACCTACCCGATGTCATGCCACTTCTTAGCTCGTAGAATCCTTTGAAATCATACATTCCACAGATGACGAAATACACAATAAGCCAAAAATCTCACGTTCCCCTTATGGAAAATACACTCCATTTTTGAGTGTAAACACTGAATTTTGGGTGTAAAATTCTTAAATTTGGAGTTGAGTCTCAAATTTCGAGTGTTGAACTCCCAAATTGAAAGTTAAGTTCCGAATTTCAAGTGTCGAACTCCCGAATTTCGAGTGTCGAACTCCCAAATTGAGAGTTGAATCCCAAATTTTGAGTGTCCAACTCCCAAATTGAGACTTGACTCCCAAATTTAGAGTGTCGAACCCCCAAATTGAGATTTGACGCCAAAATTTCAAGTGTCAAACTCCCAAATTGAGAGTTGACTACCAAATTTTGAGTGTCCAACTCCCAAATTGAGAGTTAACTCCCAAATTTCGAGTTGACTCCCAAATTTCGAGTGTCGAACTCCCAAATTGAGAGTTGACTACCAAATTTTGAGTATCGAGCTCCCAGGTTTAGATTTAACTCTCAACTTTTGAGTGTCGAACTCTCAAATTGAGAGTTGACTACCAAATTTTGAGTGTCGAACTCCCAAATTGAGAGTTGACTCTCAAATTTCGAGTATCCAACTCCCAAATCGAGAATTAACTCCCAAATTTCGAGTGTCGAGCTCCCAAATTGAGATTTGACTCCCAAATTTCGAGTATCGAACTCCCAGATTTAAAGTTGACTCCCAAATTTTGAATGTTGAACTCCCAAATTGATAGTTGATTCCCAAATGAGTGACACCCAACAGAGGGTCAACACTCAACTGAGAGTCAACACCCAAGTTACTAGTTGAGAGTCACTACTGAGTGGTATTTTAAGGGTTATTTTGAGTGTTCTTTTGAGTGTTTTTTCCGTAAGGGTTATTCATTACGAGATGTGAAATTTTTAGTTTAATTAAAAACTTGTGATAAGTACAAGGTGTCGATTCACCGTTATCATCTATATATGAGAATTATGTAGAGCAGAATACAGAACTGAGTGATATGTATATGTATGTAGTACTTCTGTAGTAATTTCAGGATCTCGCACTGACTTCCTTTGGAAGATTCCTCCCTCGTTGTGAGATGAGGAGGTATGAGCTAGGCTGAGCTTCCGACTCTGTGATCTTCAGAGTCTGAGTTTCATCCCTCTCGAAGTTAGCTAACAGCAGGATCGTACAATGTAGCCGTGATTGCAAATCCGCTCGTTATCATCCAAACCCAACCTAACCAACTCTCGGCAACGACACCCTCTGCAAAGTCCTCCTTGTACACTGCGTTTCCCTCTTCATCCAGGTCACAGCTATACAGACATTCTGTACGCATGAATTTCGCACGATTTTATAAAGTCTGCAAAAATTTTTTTTACCAAAAACTACTCTTCACCAATATATTTGCAAGACATGCAGTCTTCATAATGTCGCAATGCGCAGCATCAACAGATGTGCACAAAGCCATAACAAAATAAGATTATATACTACTTATACACACGAGTCTGGAGTAAGAAGAACCCTCGGTAATGCCGTGTAGGTACATAACACATGTGTGTATAGCCCATGGTTTGTGCCATAGTACGTAGCAGGTGGTTATACGAAGGGGTGTAGCAGTGTGGATCTATGTACCAGTGTAATACATTAGAGTACAATATTCGACGAGAATTTGAACACGTTGTAAGTATACGGGGGATTATTTGGTGACACCATAGATGCATGGAAGTGCAGTCGATGTTCATAGGGCGTTAGACTGGCGTAATATTTACAGCAAATAATGAACAACTGTATTATTATAACGGCTAAGTCGAAGTATATAAATACATATATATGTGAGTTAGAAATTAATTTGTTTTCTTCTATGTATATAAGCTGTCGAATTTATTTGTTAGACGGAGATTGATGGAGAAAAATTCTGACGAGGTGTTGCGGGTAGGGATGAGTTTTTTTAATTTTATTTTATTTTTTCTATTTATAAATAAATTTATTAAATAGATTGGTACAAGGGAAACGGTCCGCACAGGTGCAACAGGATGCGTGAAAGAGCAAAGAGTGGATAAATGTGTGTATATACATTTGAAAAAGTGAAAAGTATAACTGTTGAAATATTCAGTTTCCGAAGGCTCCGTGTTTGCACAGCAGGCGACTAGACCGAGTAGAAGAAACAAGATCGAGTGACATGTCACGCTGGTTTCTCAAATTTGTATTCTTTTATGGAATATTCGAGCGTCAACAATAAAAATTGGGGGACTGCTATACCAGTGCAAAGAAATACATAAATTTACATCGCCGGACAGAAAGTTTCTTATCCTCTTCGATAGAAGCGAGAAAGAAGAAGAAGAAGAAGAAGAAGAAGGTAAGAACTCTGCCTCGAAAGCAGGTTGACTCTTATTATCATATCAATGAATTGTACCGGTTAGAAAAAAAGAAAATAAATATATGGGTTTATTAAAAACTATGAAAACTGAAACTGCACCATATAGCTCTTACAGTCGAATCTCTTCTACTAACGACCAGCAAATATTGAAGTTGGATGCAATAATCTGAATTTAAGTATTCACAACAACGTCATAAGCATGAAAATTAGTCTTCATCATCATGAAGCTATCACTCGAACTGGTACTTATTTGAGGAGGGGCTCAATCAATCGAGTCGAGTCAGTGAATTTAAATTTTTCTTTGGCCTGACGTTTCGGCAGTGATGTGCTGCCCTCATCAGAGGCTTATTAAAATTTGTGATAAGAGAAAAAACATGGTGTCAAAGACCACCATTATCACGATACACGATGAGCCAAGTGTCATCATGTGCTGGTGAAGACGTTTAATAAACAAAAAAAAAAAAAAACTTTTATAATATAATAAACCAAAGAAAAATTTAAATTCACTGACTCGACTCGATTGATTGAGCCCCTCCTCAAATGAAAATTAGTCTTCATGCACTTCGATTTCAGCGAGAAGGACATTGTGTGAAGTTGGCCCAGCACTTTTCGAAATTATTATTTTCAAAAATTGTGCTGAGTTGTGCTCCTTTTGTGCTCACTTGTGCCGCAAATCTCGACCCTTTAACGTCAACAGTTTTCCAGGAATTTTGGAAAAACCAAAATATGGCTAGAGAAGGACGCATATAATTAATTAATTTGTTTTTCGAAAATGTCATTTCTGTATATATAATATACGTGTGCTAAGTTTTATAGCCTAATATAAAAGCCGTATATATAACCGCAAGCTGCTGCAGAGATATTTGGGAACCCTGGAGTGGCTCGCGCCGGAACCGATATGTCCGAACGTCTCGAGCGTTTCGAGTCCCCCGCACACCTTTGTCCTGCAGTTATATGTCCACTCGAATAATTCGACTCCTATCCCATTTTTCTCGCATTATGTTTGGTAAGCATTACTAATGGCGGCAGTCAGGCACCAGGGGAACCCCCACAGCTGCAGTATAGGACCCGTTCGAAACACCGCGCAATAACAACAATTGGATACGTATCACATGACATTTGTTTTCTTGTAACGATGTTTCCACCGAGTTTCGTTCGGTAATCAAAAAAGAGACTGTCGTTTCTCGATGTGGTCTCGGAAAATCTTGAAATATCAAACTTACACTGTAAGTTTGAATGAAACGTCCGAGTCAAACGTCTCTAAGCTGTAAAATTGACAAATTATTGGCTCCCATTGATTGGCCTTTGATTCAAATGAAACGAAATTCTATATTCTCCACTTTTTCTGACTCTTTAACGTCTGGTTGAACAGCGTGATCGGTTTTTGCAAAATTTTTTTGCTGCTTTTGGCAACAAAAAAATGTTCAGTCATAAAAGAGGGCCGAATTTTTCGAATTACTAGTCAATTTTCGGTATTGAAATGTACACTCAACTCTCTGTCATTCAATGTGTTGTATTGAATTGTTCATGAGATTCGAGAAGAAGAAGAAGAAAAAATATAGCAAAAAGATCGGCTGCGCAGACACGAGGATTTCATCCAACAAGTAAATCAGACAAGGAATGATATTCCTGAGAACGATCTGCCGCAACTTTGCCCCCGCTATAAGGGCGGGTTGATCGCGCTAGGGCTGCGCGGTACTGAAGTAACCCCCCCAGTCGGTGAACAAGAGTGTAATCTAACCATCGAACATAGGGGAAGGTGTGAACTTACAAACGTCTGAACTTCAGCTATGAATCCTAGGCGACATCAGACATGCCCCCCGTTGCGTGTCGCGAAGGCAGATGCTGCCTGCAGTCTTGGAATATAAGTATAACGACGAGTTTTTCGGCTTTGACCAACTGTTACTTTAGTCTAATGGTGTGATGATCAGCTTCTCTAACTGCAGTGAACAAACCGTTCGTGTTGAAGTTCCGATATTACACTCAGAAAAAGGTCTTGTTGACACAACCAAAATTTGGTTATTATATGGACAATCACATTTTTTGTTCAGTCAACCAAAAATTTCGTTGGGATAACCAAAATTTTGTTGGGAAAACCAAAATTTTGGCCATTCCAACAAAATTTTTGGTTGACTGAACAAAAAGTGTGATTGTACACATATAATAACCCAAATTTTGGCTGTGGCAACAAGACCTTTTTCTGAGTGTAGTTTGCGACGATTTCGAATTTCGCGCTGGAGAATCGTTAAAGTTCAGAGCATCCAATTCCTTAAAGCTTTGAAAAAGATTTTTGAATTTTTACTCAAATAACTAAATGACAATAGCACAAGGCTGCAGTACGGCTCATTGAGTATAAGCTGAAGTGTACACGGAAAAAAAAAAATGTTACACTTACAAAAAATAGTGTTAACTTTACAGAACTCCTGTGCTAAATAGGGGACAAGCGAAGTCTGTTGTCACGTTAACAAGGGTAAACTTGTAGCCATGATCAGTTGGAATGACAAAATGCTTTGTCAAATGAACAAATGTTCTAGAGTTGTTAATATTACTCTCTGAGTCATGTGGAAGTTGCTATGTTAAAGCTACAATATCTTCTGTTGAATGTACAAGCTTCCAATGTAACGCTTACTAAATATTCTTACTCGAATGCCTATGTTACTGTAACAATACTGGCGTGTGGAATTACATGATAACATAGTCAAAATGACTTCCTCTCCAGTCAGTATAACAAGAAGTCGAGTAAAATTTTTTACAAATCTTGTTTTGTAACTGCAGCAATAGTATTTTTTTCCGTGTATTATTTGTTAGAATCTGAACGGCCTAAGTCAATTTCAGGGATGATTTATGCGTCGGTTGGACTGCAGTCGAAATACAAACAGGTGCTCGACGCCCTATAAGGTCCCAAACTCATCCAAACAGAAATAAAACATTGCTATAAAGATGCGAGCGTATAGATATAATAATACCTACAAACCCAAACCCAAACAGAAATCATCAAAGCTATAGGGCGAGTAGCTTTTATTTCCTGTTCTTTGCTATTTTATCATAAAAATTCTTCGCTCTTTGTGATCATAGCCCTTTTCTTTTATCTCCAAAACCCGCGACGTGTCCCAAACTTCGTTGCACTCCAATATATACTAGTATAATAATATGTTAAGGATAAAATTGACACGCCTCTCTCTGCTGCATCGTTGCACAGCAGTATAGATATATATGCTGTGGTGTGTATATATATTTATATATATATATATATATATATATATACCTATATATGTAGGTATATACTACGTATTATATAGACCTAAAAAATATGTTTTTTTTTTCTCATATTATTTTGTGAGACACGTTTTTTATACCTTGTAATCTAAGCGTAGACGAAACGTAGATAAACTATACCTAAGCTTTGTCACGATCGGACAGAAAGTGGTCTTATGTCAAGGGATTTTCGGGTTATCCAAAGCGAAGTAGTATAGGTATATATTCCGGCTGGTACGAAGAAGTCGTACTCGTAACCCGTACTAGCCGGATTCTGAGCGGATCGAATCTTTTATTACCAAAAGAAATTGGAGGCTAAGGATATCTCGACTTACCCTATGGTCGTATCTCGATTTATTTTATTTACTCTCGCCTATAAAGTACTAAATATTTGTATTAGCTTGAACTCTATAGAATTGATATGCGCGCGCCTCGCTCATTATATGATTTCATAAACTTTACTATATATACGATAGTAATTTATGATAATCAAAATTTCGTCCATATAGCATCAAATCGTCATCCAATTCGCTTTAAACTTCATTAAACGTTGTATGTATGGACTGTTGAAAAATTGAGTTTCAAAAATTGCTGTACAATGTTTAATACGAACCAATATACATCAACACATAAGTTTCGATATTTAATTAATACGACGACTGTACAAACACCACTGTGCAAAGTGTGAAATAAAAAGTAAAGAACAAAAAAAAAAATTAATAAATAAAGAAAAAGGAAAAAAAGAACCCAAGGCGAATGGATTATAGCGTGAATAAATATAAAGTGCTCATCGCTTGTGTTAGCCGTAGTGTAAAAATATGTCTGAATTATATTTCAAGCTTAACATAAACATTAAACACCTGATATACTCCATGCGACTTATGCGAGACTGCGCAAAAGCAAATAACTGTATCATACTAATTTTCATTCTTTCATTATTTCTTATTCACAAACGATTTTTTCCTTCACTGCACGTATAGTCGAGTGCAGATTGTCATTCAGGATATCAAGCAAAGAACGTTATTTTCATCAATGTACCTATATGGGGATTATTTTTCGAGAGGTTGACAAATTTTATCTAAATTTTGTGAAATTAGTAAATGGTAGCTGGATATTATGTCCTTCGGATAGAAATATAGTTCACAGGATAAAATATCGACGCGAATATGAAACACTAATAGCTTTTTCGATTTGCTGCTCTGGTGCGCTCTGCGCGATTGCTCCGAGCACGAAACGTATGTTCGGTTTACGATAGATTCTTCGGTTTACCCAACTCTGCCTGCCCTCCACTGGCACTCGATTGTGGAGCAATATGATGTCACATGAAAAATTTGAGAGCATGCTCGGTACAACTCCAGAGCAGCAAATCGAAAACGTTACACTCAGAAAAAGGTCTTGTTGACACAACCAAAATTTGGGTTGTTATATGCACAATCACATTTTTTGTTCAGTCAACCGAAAATTTTGTTGGAATAGCCAAAATTTTGGTTGTCCCAACAAAATTTGGTTTTCCCAACAAAATTTTGGTTGACTGAACAAAAAATTTGATTGACTGAACAAAAAATGTGGTTGTGCATATAATAACCAAATTTTGGTTGTGTCAACAAGACCTTTTTCTGAGTGTACAAGCTTTCGACTGCTCACACGATTCCTTGACGGTTTTATATTATTCTTGTCCACAGCCTCCGTACGTTAGATTTGTACGATTTCCGTGCGGCGTCAGTTAAACCGCGCGCAGTGCCAGCTAGACAAAACTTAATCGTGTTCGCCGAGTTTTAGTCGCTTGCCGCAGGGTACAGAGAGAGGAGTGCCTTTCGCCGGGTGAGTTAGTTCGTCGAAGAGAAGGCGGTCAGAGAGGCGGAGCCTTAAAAGAGCACGATTTTCTCGTTTTGATTCAGTCCCCCTGGTTTCCCTCGGCGTTTCCCACCCTAGAACTGAGCTGAAGTGTTCCGTACGTATCCCTATGGTGGGTTTCGCCCGGGTCCAGGAGTCGTGCGGACGGTAGTGGGGGCCAGGAAATATGCTGAGAGTATTATTCGGACCATCAGTCTTTGCCGAGCCACGCTCTGAGCCGTTACGCGTGGAAAGGACCATTCAGAAAAAAAAACACCGGTTATCAATAAATCGCAATAACTAAATAGGCTCCATCTTCTTCGCGGATATTCTCGTACCAATCACTATCGCCTTTGTATAAATACGCGTCTCTTCGATCCCACGTTCGCAGAGAAAGAATTAGGAATAACGAACCGATACACCGATCCAAAAATTTATAAACTAATAGTCACACGTGCGGTGCGGCATAACTTCTCGTATGCATATAGAATTGTGAGACAGTGATAATGCCGAAGGTAACGTCAATTCTTGTTTTGTGACGTGCAGCTGCATATGTCCAGGCTCACCTTTCTCTTATTCACCGCTTGTGCAGTTCAGAGCGTTTATCGCATTTGACCCTCTTGGATTTTAAAAGATGAAGGTAAGTCGTCACATTCACGATCAATATTCAATGATTAATATTTCGATCGTTGGAGACTCCATCATCACCGACAATTCACACCCATGAGCATGCAACGAAAACATTCGCAACTTACTCAAATTTTTGGGGAACATAACGGAACTTATGTGCAATTCATCAGCAATTTATCGATTCGAGCCTTTGGACGATCGTTGCTCGTGGTTCCTGCTTCGAACTGACATTCTAAGAGAATACCTTAGATTATACTACACGGAGTATTAGGGAAGAATAGGGAATGTTATCAGGACTTATAGTTCACTGAAAAATGTTGTGCCATTTTTAGCGAGGTTGATCTAAAATCGAACTAACGAACCCAAAAGGATGGCCTATCTGCACTGGGAGTTATCTTCGACCGACGCATCGCGTTTGCTCGGTGGACAGCTGAAACTCATCAACGGCTTGTTGGGTGTAAGATTAATCGGTCACTTTATCAAGGAGAGGTAACCCTTCTGCCTAAAGATTTTCTGTTTTTAAACGGTTAAGAAATGTGAGAACGATGATCAGCATATGGGTATATGAGAATATATATCAGCGAGTTGCTGAACTCAATCACATACACCACGGGCGGGTTAGATGGGTGTTCTTGCGGTGCATCAGTCTGTCTTCTCGAAATCTTGAGAGCCTGTACCTAGCTCATTTTCCATTTATTATAATTCTGTTCTGTTATGTTCTTGCGTTACACCGAAGTAAAGGTTTTAAGTCTTGACATTTCGATCGACGGTAGCTGTCAGACAAACCCTGCCACCTCGTTTGACCCCGACATTTCTCACTTTGTCAGTTCGTAATATCTCGCCTCTGGTAACTATCAGCGAAATAAATGATCACCGCTATTATTCTTATTGATTACCTGCTGATTGCTTTCTTCACGCCAAGAAACATGGAGATGTACCGTACAACTTGTATGTATATACAGCTATGATCCCCATATGGATTAAAAATAAAAAAAGTTTCTAAATTAGTGTATCTGCAAATATGAAAAATGAAATAAACGGACTAGAATAGCCGGAGAAATTATTTTTCACAAGATGGATGGAAGCATATAACACATAACTTATCTCGAAAGTCTGCCATAAGGTCTTCCATTTGATTTGTATGCAAAACCGAGATCTGAAATTCCGAATTCGAAACATTAGTGCAACTGATATCCTGGATGTTAGAATAATGCAAATTGTTTCGGCACCACCGTGATGGTTGGTTATTAGTTATTACGAATATGGCAGGAGTTCACATGGTCAGCTCCGGATGTATGAAGAAGAAGCACAAGCAGTCAAGTGCGGAAGGAGGCTGGAGTATAAGGTCGCATTCCAGTGTGCAGTAAATTACCCTTTTGGTAGAGACTCCTCGGGCTGTCCGCAGTCGTAAAGTTGAAAAAGGCATAATAAAAAGCCCGCGGGTCTTAAGGCCCGGATCTGCTGCAGAGCTCCCTGGTGTTTGTATCCAAGAGGGTTTAAAGCGTCGCGACGCTGGACCCAACAGGACAGCTATATACATATACAAATATACCTATGTGCCTATGTATAGGTTTGATACATAGCAGAATGACCAAATGTATTCAAATCCATATGTGTATAGGTATGGGTGTAAATACATATAAATACGACATGGAGATAGATTGAACTTCGGTCCAGGATCGACGGGAATCGAGAAATATCGTTGAGGATCAAAGTAGAGAGTGCGCTCTAACACGGGCGCATAAATCAAACGGAGTTCAACGCCTCCTTCGGATCATAAATCAATTGGTTGTCCTATTAGGGATATTATTATTACCTTATGAGCCACGCAAGTAATTATAACGTCAAAAATTACCTAACTTCTAAAGTATTTCGTGATACGTTTAGTACCTAGTATAAGGTATAGGATACAAATACCTAATACCTACTTTGCTGATGATAATTTACGAAACTTATATTGGGAACGAACGACTGCATGGCCTAAAGCTCCGAGTCAGAATAGAAATCCCAATTTGATTATAAAACTTATTATCCAAATTTTGAAAAAGCACTTTTTCAAATTTGAGAAGAGGATGATATTATGCAACGTTGTGTGCGTCCATTTTGAGCAAATTCTTCCTTACAACTCTGAATGATAACTAAGGAAGAATGGCTGATCGAAACGGTTGTACAGTTTTAGAGTGGCTATACGTGGGTCATGAAGTAATTTTTCAATAACCAAGATTTATCACATCAGTTTATTATAGGCTGCTGGAGTATAGTAGTAGTCAAGTAGAAGTCAGGATTTGTGAGCCATATATCGCCTCTTGTAGTTATAGATGTTGCAAGAACTTTGATCAAGCACAATGATAAGACTGATATCATCGGAAGATTCTAATTCACGTTAAGCCCTTGTCAGGGTCGACCATGTAATGCCAAATTGAAAAAACGGCTTAAGCGATTTCCTGCCTTTGATAATCATTGATGATCTTCAGCAAACCGTTTGAGAATATCAATTCAAAAGTACTTTTACAGAGATGTACACGCAAAAAACAGTGCTGTCGAATTTACTCTATGAGCAGTGAATATATGGACAGCACTTTTTTGCAGTAGAAATTATCACAATTCTATAGTATTGGGTACATTGGAGCAAGTGGCATTCAATGTCTATACGAGTGAATGTTACCACAATTGTGATAATTTATACTGCAAAAAAGTGCTGTCCATATATATTTACTGCTCACAGAGTAAATTCGACAGCACTGTTTTTTGCGTGTACAATAATTCTTCTGAAGTCCTCCTTGACTGGCATAACGCAGTCTGTTCCGTAAAAGTATACTGCTATTGCAAAATTTTGGTCTTTTTTAATTTTAAAATCGTTCATCCCCTCAATGTGATTAATTCACTATGCTACGTATAAATATGTAGGAGAGTGTTGCCAATAAACTACGTTAGGATTAGTTTTCGTGTGAGTATCCGCGGTGTTACAACTCATGTCAGACCGTAAAAGTTGGTTATAAATCACCGGGTTCGAGGCAGGAGATTTAATTGGGTAATTAACTCATTGATTCCCCGCAGAGACGAACAATACTCCCATGTGCACGATGCAATTCAACAATTAATGCCACGGATATACGAGCTTGTGGATGCGTCTAGGTATTATATGAGTACTTATCGCAACCTTTCTTCCTCTTCTTTTTTTTCTTCTTCTTCTTCTTCTTCTTCTTCTAGTATTTACGCAGATTCTGAGGATGTCGAAGAATTAAGATTCATTTTGCGCGAAACTGGAGATTCCTGGAAAGAAAATAAAAAAAAGAAAAATACCCGACAGACATCAACCAGGGTGCCTATGATACGTCAAACATCAAGACAATGTACTACGTGTAGATCCTATTGTTCTACACGATCACCTAGCTCCATCAGAGTTTCACATATATGTAACGTAACAGCACGCGGCATGAGAAGACGCGTGAAACTCACACGCACGTGTAACTCAGACGCTAACGATCATTTATCACCTTTTTGGTCATTGATTTTTTCATTTTATTTCCTATTATTAATTGAGATTTGAGCCTCTTGATAGCCGCTGCTATGCCGCCGCTGCTGCTGCTGCTGCATACATATATAAACTGGTTTCTCTGACCGGGCGGGAGGCTAAGAGATTTTTACTTTTTAATTCAATTACGTTAATTAGATTAACCGGACCTTACACGAAGAGTTCCATTGTCTTTCGATAGGCACCAACTAAACCGCTATAATATAATATTCGATCGATTTCCACTGCCGACGCCCAACGGATACCAATAACGAAACACAATGTAGCAAAGAAAGAGGAAATTTCGCCAATAATTGGATAATGGACAAGAAATTTTCGAACATGTTTAATTGACTCGCAGAAAGATCGGATGGGGCTGTTGAAACAATCTTATAGTACAACTTCACGCACGTTTATTTACCTTTCCAAAAACTGCTTGGACTTGTGTTCACTCAGTTTAAGACGTACGGCGTAATCGACTTGCCGATATATGCGATTAAGTAAATGAAAGCCATTTTTGAACAGCAAAATAAACACAATGATCTAAATGAATTTCAAATTTCAAATTTTATACATGTGACTTCTTTTGGCTCATAGACAGAAAATCGTTAGTATCGAACGGTTTTCTCATCAGAATTTCTCTTCAAGTTGACGAATGATGATGAATTTTCGTTTTTGATATATCTTTTTCGGTTTCATGTTACTGTCAGAAGGCAATACAAAGGGTACCGTTATTTATCGGAAATTTCGATTCCTGGGACGATTTGACATAAAAACGTATTTGAACGTATACACCCCAAAGTCTTCGAATTTTTCCATTTGAATAAAACACGATTTCTGACATTTCGCCGTAATTCTTTTTCATCCTATTGCAGTACATCTCCGAAAAATCTTAAACCTGGTACACTCCTTACCTGTAGCAGTAGATGTTTCACAAAAATTCGACAGATTTCCAACAATATAATTTCGTTTAATTCAATTAATTCCAATTTAAGTTATCAATCCGTCAAGAATTCATAATTTATACAACAATCTTTCAATGCTGAAGAATCCCCAAGCCCCATGCATGAAATTACAAGTTTTCGACAAATTTCTCCATGTATATATCATATCGATGAAAAGGCTGATGTGTTGTAATAAAAATAATTCATTATTTCGCCTAATAAATATTCATTCATTAATGTATACATCAATGAATCTTTTATCTGGATGCGGTTTACGTGATGCCGTTTCCATTTTCCAAACAAGTACGAATAAGTCGTCGAAATTCACCATACATATACACAAAATAAAACATTCATTAATTCTCTCGCCGATGATTACAAGCTCTGTCTCATTCCTGCAATAATTGATCCCTGGATGCAGTTCATAATGCAGTTATATCTAATTATCGTTACAGACGGAGATAGAAACGGACTCCGAATCAACGGACGCAAACTCTTGTCCGAGCCTTAAGAACAACAACAATAACAACAACAACAACAGCAGTAGCAACAACAACAATAACAACAGCGACAATGATGCGATGGACATGGATATGGACAGATTAATGGAGTGTGGTGGGTGCGGAGACCGAGTACGAGAACGTACAGTTCTCTGCGTGGGAGGACGAACTTGGCACTCGCGATGTCTCAGGTGTTGTGCTTGTGCCAGACCCCTGCATGATCAGCACTCCTGTTTTTTGAGAGGAATGCGTCTTTACTGCAGGCATGACTACGCCATGTAAGTGTTTCAGCATAATTTTAACAATCTACTCAAATGTTACGATATTTGTTTGCAATCGTCAGTTGGGATCCAGCTGAGAGGACCTTAAGGAAAAGATTAAAGAATTTTGGTCTACAGCGGCACAAGGCTCCGTGTGCAGTCTTAGGTATTGGGATTGACTTTAAGATGATCGTCTTAAGAAGACAGTTGTCCGCTACCATATGCGGGAGCTAGAGAACGGGGGATATTGTGCATCCGAAACTGAGATGAAGCTCTAATCATTTGTCGAGCTTACGTTAGCTTAGCATAGCGACACGTGACACTTCTATAACCAATATCTGGCTCCCTGTTGGGGTATTATTTATCCCATGAGATATTCACGCGACCGTTTTGATGCCGTGACTCGCGCGGTCTGTAAGTCACTCGTGACTATGCAGAAACGAAATACAACCGTATGGGTACCTATATAGGTAGATGGGTTACGTTATGAGAAAACTGACTTCACCTCGGCTAAGACATTCTTGTCAAAATTCCATGCGATTCACTCATTTTATACCACGATAAACCCGATTAGGAATAAAAATCCTGCGAGAGAAATCCTCGAAACCGTTGAGGTGCACCAAACTATAATTTGAGGATATAGGATCGTGCGTGCAATGAAATTGTACATTTTTACCAGATTTTGGCGCAGAATAGACTTTTAAACCTCTAGATCTTAGAATTCAGAGATGCTTCGTGATTCTGTTTCGAATCGAATGAATTCCAAGTCGAAAATAAAATTGATTATTAGTTTGATTTTTCGCAGACTTTTAAAGTTGTGAGTAGAATTTGAGACGCTGATTCTGATTCGCACCTCTAATTTCTTAAGCCGTACATGATTCTGCGTACTGTACAAGTTATATTGCTATAAACAAAACATAAGAATACGAAGAATATTTACGGTAGTACATAAATCAATCATCAGGCACAGATACAAACCTCCATGTATAAATGTAGGAAAGATCGTGTTTGAATCTTGCAAGGGACCCTCCGCCGCGATTTCTTCTCATAGTCGCAGTAATTTTCTTCAACGCGATAAACTCACTTCTATATACAGATATCGGCGTGTATACATATATACGTATCTATACGATATGGCAACAGCACAGGTCGATCTTAGGAAGATCCGAAGTTCTCGTCGCCGAGGGCCTCAGGTTGATTAATGTACCTACATATGCCTCACACTCGCGTAGGTACTCGTGCTTAAAGGCTTCTCTACTAGCTCGCGCGCCGGCGCAGTAGGTACTTTCATCTACTTACACACATGCCCATGCGAGTATCAGGTATCTAGCGGCATGTCTGTAATGCTCATACAGGGTGTCTTCGTTCGATCACCCAATCTTCACTAAATCATTAGCCTCTTAGAATTGAATATCGTTTTAATTAACATACAAATTTGATATTTTGGCTATTTGAGGTAAAGAGGCATAAAACTACGGTCTGTAATTTATCTCGTAGTTTAATTTCCAAATATATTGAAATTCCGCATCCTTACATAAAAACGGTAAAAAATTTTTTATCGGAGATATACTTGCGAGAAAAAATTGTGAAATAAGACACCCTGTGCATCATCCATACAATACAAAGATTGGTGCGGTAACATGCGGGGTAGGGCTTGTATTGGAAAAGGATAACCGAAGGTGCAGGCACGGGATGAATTCTGTCTTTGTGTGTCTGCACTGACTTTGGTACAGACGACTGAGGAATCTGCCTTGTAACCCCGGTCGACAGTGACTTGCCCGTGTTCGCACTGCGCGCTCGTATGTGGGGGCGGGTTTCAAGCTTTAGACTTCTGGGATGAACGCATATATATATCTAGCTACTCATACATATATTTATACGTGATAATACCTAAGTATGTCTATTATGCACTAGTTTCATCCTCTGCGAAGCTTCAATTCCATAAATCAGAATCAGTGCTCGCGCAGGAAATTTTTATCAGCATCTCATACATTCTATACAGGCCCGGATGAAGTAGTCGCGATACCTGAGGCTACTCTGCAAAAAAGGCCGTATGTAGATTCAATAGATGAAATTTAAAAAGCGGCGACGAAAAAATGAACTAAATTCAGGCAACTCTTTGTAGATTACAATTGAATGTTCACAGTATGATTTAAGAAAAATTGAACCTTATTTGAAAAGATTGAATTTTGAGAATTGCCGCAAATTTCGAGGACCTAAGGCTATAGCCTTATTAGCCTTATGGTTAATCCGGGCCTGATTCTATATTCAATTAACGGGACCAGTACAGCGACTTTTCGAGAAATTATCATAGTCCGAAATCAATTTATTTCACATGAAAATATTTTTCTTTTTCAAAATCATGTGTCGTAAGAATTTTAGAGCACCGTTGGACCGATTCAGGTCATCTTGGATTCATTTTCTTCAGAAAACAAATCCTCATCATGTGAATGTAGGAATTTGAAAATAAAAAATTATGTCATAAGTTATGATCAATTTACCAAATTTGCAAAAATTATTATCACTCATTTCTTAAATAACTTGGCCAAAACGAAAAATTTTCAAAATTCCTACATTCACATGATGAGGATTTGTTTTCTGAAGAAAATGAATCCAAGATGACCTGAATCGGTCCAACGGTGCTCTGAAATCCTTACGACACATGATTTTGAAAAAGAAAAATATTTTCATGTGAAATGAACTTTGGTTATGAAATAAATTGATTTCGGACTATGATCATTACTCGAAAAGTCGCTGTACTGGTCCCCTTAATTGCCCACTTTTATAAGAAACTATATAAGAGAAAAAAAAACGATGCACCACTGTTTTCCGCGTTTCGAAACAAATTGTAGGATACTACGGAGTTGTATCGTGTTAACAAGATTAATGGGCTTCGATGATAGAAAAAAAAAATAAATAAATAATGATAATAATCTAAACATATGTATCGCGATAATATATTATCGGATTAGAGGAATTATTCACCCGCTAAACACTCGCGATGTAAGCGTTTCGTCGTTTATATGCTTCAATCCTTATCAATCTAGAATGTAAATTAGAGACGGTATATATAGTATCATATTTCATCAAGGAGGCTAGAGCGTGTATATCTAAGGGTGAAATATAATTTTTCCAAAAATTAAAATTACAACGAAAATATATGTCGCTTGTGCATTTTGGAAGTTATTGCATGTATGGAAAGGCATATATATATATATATATATATATATATATGATAAACTGTGACTGGGGAATAATTAGACCGGCGATACCGACGCCCAGTCACGAAAGGCTGAGCCATAAGGCGATACCAATACTCGAAGTATTGGTTATGCTAATTTCGGGAGCGAGGCACGCCTAGGAGCCTTCAACCACGTTGCCCTACCGAACGTACGTTCTTAATCTGGGTTGTGTCTTGGTGGTATTTGTGCATTTACATAAATAGTGGCGCCAGCTTAGTGTGTACCTATATGAATCCGGGTGATGATATGTGTGTTGGTATTCGTATGCGCAGCCCGTTTAGATATAATACCTACAAAGCTATGCTGGCGAGTATCCATAAATCTCTGGTGCCGGCTCGGACCCGGCTACCAAACAACCCCGCCCTAATTTATTCATTTGTTTTTTGGTAATGGGCATTATAACTCACGAGGGAATTAAATCCAGCCTCTTTACTTTACTTAGCTCGTATAGGGAATTCTATTTCCTGAAGCTCTATATAGTAGCCGCTGCACAGAACCGCGGGAATCTTCAGCTCCGGATCATTATCGAATATACCATATCTATGTAGCTAACCCACCCAACATGATTATCAATTTTTATCCCGCTATACGGGTTCAACTCTTCAAGAAACTGTAGTAACCGACATTCAAAAAATTCTCATGAGATTAGTGATCGTCGACCAATTTTCAATCCGTGATTTAACTTTCCAGGGCTTTTGGAGCTAAGTGTGCAAAATGCGGGCGAAGTGTGGGCGCTGGCGATTGGGTACGAAGAGCTAGAGAACGGGTGTACCACCTGGCTTGTTTCGCTTGTGATGCTTGTTCGCGGCAGCTATCTACTGGTGAACAATTTGCGCTTTTGGATGCGAGACTTTTGTGCAAAGCACATTACCTCGACGTTGTGGAAGGCAACAATACATCGTCTTCGGAAGACGGTGATTCTGAGGGCGGAAAAGCGAACAAGGCGAAAAGGGTCCGGACCACGTTCACCGAGGAACAACTATCCGTACTACAAGCGAATTTTCAACTAGATAGCAACCCTGATGGTCAGGATCTTGAGAGGATAGCTCACGTTACTGGACTCAGCAAAAGAGTCACGCAAGTCTGGTTCCAGAACTCGAGAGCACGGCAGAAGAAACACTGCAGTGGAAAGGTCAAAACGCAAAGTTAGTGTCTCTTAATGTCATATTTATCCTCATCCTTTACAGTTCACGGATTCCCCCCGATTTTCTTGCTTCATTAATATTCTCCGGTCGCTGATTACGGGTCTGACCCCGCAACTTAGAAGAATTCAAAATAGCGAGCCAAAATTGAAAAAATTTTGTTCAACATGTTACATCCACCATTATGAATCTCGTGATTTAAAGGTCAGATTCGTAATCGGCGAGCCCAAAACCCTTTGGAAACTAGCGTTCATAGAAATCACAATAGTTTTTCCTTGTGCTGTAATTCGAACTATGCTCATACTGGTTACATGTGTGCCTCAGTTGTAATAGAAATTCTAGTTTTGTCCTACAAGTTATCGCCGAAGACTTGGAGGTGGAGCAAACCAGAATTTGAGGATAGAATAATTGTGCATGTGATGAAATTCTGATTTGCTGCTGAAAGTGAGAGTTGTGTCAGTCTTAGGCAATCTTGGAAGCAAACTAAAGTTTTGAAATTCAAATTTGCACCTCTAATCGTAAATAAAACGAAAATTGCAATTAGTGCTAAACATGTATGATCGGTATTAAAATGTTCGAAAATCTTATTCTTGTGCCTGCACAGTGCACCATTCACCTCCGCTGCAACATCACCCTGGTGATATTTACGGAGGAGTAAGCGTCGTCCAGGGTGTACAAGGTGCTTACATGCAGGGAACGTACCAAAGCAGTAGTGTTGGTAGCGAAAGTCCAGGTAGCCCAATGACGCCGATGACTCCATCAACACCGACCCTTATGCAGCCCCAGTTTTGCCATCAGAGTGGGTAATTTGATATTTCGTATTCTACCATCAACCGTTCGATAAGTTTGACGAGTTTTAAACTTCCACCTTTCGAACTGGTCCCGAACAAGTTAATTTCTGTTATTATTAGAGCAGGACGATTTACTTCTGTTGCAGGTAATAGCCACGGGGTCAGAGGTGGCTAATTATTGGAATTAACATTGAGGTGATGAGAGGGTTGAAGATTGATGAGAACATATAGATACGGTTGTATAAAGAAACTTTTTAGATCTAAGTAAACTCGTGTAAATATTATAATAAATTAGTTCTTATATTAGATAGAACTATATATCGTACGATAATTATTTTCAACTTCAACTAAACTATTTATTTATGAGACCCCGATTTATTATGTTATCGATTTTATCGATTAAAAACCCGGCGACGTACTTTTGTTAATATAAATAATACCTATACATATATATATAAATATATATTTAAGTGTAAATATTTAACGAATATTAATTTTCAACGAATTCATCGATTGATATTAATCCCAAATCCGCATGTAGGGGTAGATAGTATATATGTATAATATATATATACAATTCATATAAATGTCGTAAAAGGTTGTATAGGTGTCACATAGGATACATAATATGCATTGTAAATTTATATAATTATATAAAAATAATGAACTAATCGTACTGTTAAATAAATTGTCATTTATATCTGTTTACAATTTTGTTTATTGCTAAATCTACCCTATATCCCAATCCCTATAAATACTACTCATTTGATTTTAGTCTCATTAATTCGCGTACCTAAACAGTTTTATACTACCGGATATAATTCTAGTAATTAACTTCAAAGAACACGAAGGGTACATCTGACCTTTCTAAAACCTGGCAGATCCTTTCGAACTCGTCCTCCATTCAATTTTCTTTTTTTTTTTTCTTTTTTTTTTTCTTCATTACATAACTAACCTTTCAGTTCTATCTAAGAAAAAAAATTTTCGTCCTTGATAACTTTTTTCATTCATACCTATACTATTACTGATGACGATGGTAGTCATATCTTATTATATTATTTGTATTATAGTAATAAAAGGTATAATTTAAATCATTCATTAGACTCAATGATATTATATCTATATAGTTTATATATATTTCGTCAGTTGATTTATTTTACAATATTTACATAAACGTTTTCAATCTTCCTAATTGGCTAATCCGTATACATATATATATATAAATATATATACATACGTATATATATATAATATCATATTATATAATACTAATAGCAGGCCGGATTATTACCTCGAATCTAATTCGAGCAGGGATAATGATTAATTTATTCTTCGCCACAGGTTTTCGAGATTAAATTTTTACTTTATCTCTGGGTCGAAGATATGAGGAGATAGACCCTGGATTTTTAATGCAACTATGGATTAGTATCGTAAGTAATTACGTTATTCACCTAATAATGATAATAATAATAATAATATTCATAATATTGTACATAAATAAATATATATATACATATATATATATATCTATAATATATCTTTATCGTAACCACAATAATTATAGCGGGCAACTATATAATACGTTATAATGATAATAATATATAATATGATGATCTTGGATCCCGTAATAATCTCCCCTGATTTAATATTTCAATTATTTCTCATATTCAATGAATATAGTAGTACGTATGATTTTTAATTTAAATTTAATACGTAGACCGTATCGTCACGGTAAAGCTATACACCTAAATGACTATGAAATGATATGAAAAGTAAGTATTATTAGTTAGGCTTAAAGAATTATATATGTACATGTTATAATTACAGATCGGTTAACAAACCTTCGCTAATAACCTGACCATAAAAATTTTGTCATATAACAGAAACAAATATCTTTTTAATAAATAACGTATTAAATTTTCAATAATAATATCGGCAAGATTCGATATGTATATCGGTACACGAATCGATACCGATCACACATATATGCATGGTATATACGTATCTATTATACACTCGTACAAGCACAACCTTTTCGAGCCGATAATGAGTGTATAAAAGAAAAAGAAAAATTCTATATTATACCGATGGTCTGCACAACCCATGACCCGACGCGACGTCTCATTTCATCGGTTCAAACTTCGTTCGGCATCGAAAGCATCATCGAGTCTTGGGATAGTTCGTCCATCGACTGCTCTGACCCTGTACAGAGAAACATTCCTTGCAACTTGCAATGTGGATAGTTATGAAATAATGAATATGAATTCTCACCATGATTGTGATAGAGGGAAGGCGTTGGGCTCTTGCAGGCTGCGGGACTGAGCTGTGGCTGTTGATTATGCTGATGCTGTTGATGCTGGAAGGAATAGGTCAGATGGAGGTTTATGTGTCTTCCAAAATCTCCCGCAGCTGGTGAGGCAGAATTCGGTGGTGATTGGTGTACTGTGAAAGAAAATACGAGATCCGTAATCCCAAATGCTTCCTAATTTCTTCAATGATGAACACTCACCGTGTTGACCCTTTAGCTTTCCAGTGTGCAAATGCTTCTTTTGTCGTGCTCTTGAATTCTGGAACCAAACTTGTGTCACTCTCTTGCTGAGACCAGTCACGTGGGCTATCCTCTCGAGATCCTGACCGTCCGGGTTACTGTCCAACTGAAAATTGGCTTGAAGAACTGATAGTTGTTCCTCAGTGAACGTCGTTCGCACTCTCTTCGCCTTGTTTCCACCCTTATGTCCGCTCTCCGAGTCCCCGCCTTCTGCAATAATTTCCAGTGGATTCTATGCCTAAAATAAGGTCTCAAAGTTTTCTGAAACTATTGCATTGTTCTTTCAGTGAGATTCGGTTTACCGTCGGACGAAGTGTTGTTGCCCTCAACGACATCGAGGTAATGTGCTTTGCAAAGGAGCCGGGCATCCAAAAGCGCGAATTGTTCACCAGTCGAAAGTTGTCTGGAACAAGCATCGCAGGCGAAACAAGCCAGATGATAAACTCGTTCTCTAGCTCTCCGTACCCAGTCTCCAGCACCTACACTGCGCCCACACTTCGCACATTTCGCTCCGAAAGCCCTGTAACAATAATACATAACATGATACAAAAATCGGACATCAATATAGTCGCACAACTATTCAACAACCGTTCTCCTGGGCGATTTGATGCACAGGATTACCCTTCAATGCACATATCCATAGACATAGGCCGGACACGGAAATTACATGTGATGGACATATTGCTCTCATAGGACATAGGACGGACACGGAATGGACATACCATGGACATACCATGGACATGTAATGGACATGTGATGGACATGTAATGGACATGTGATGGACATGTAATGGACATGTGATGGACATGTAATGGACATGTGATGGACATGTAATGGACATGTGATGGACATGTAATGGACATGTAATGGACATGTGATGGACATGTAATGGACATGTGATGGACATGTAATGGACATGTAATGGACATGTGATGGACATGTAATGGACATGTGATGGACATGTAATGGACATGTGATGTACATGTAATGGACATGTGATGGACATGTAATGGACATGTGATGGACATGTAATGGACATGTGATGAACATGTAATGGACATGTGATGGGCATGTAATGGACATGTGATGGGCATGTAATGGACATGTGATGGACATGTAATGGACATGTGATGGACATGTAATGGACATGTGATGGACATGTAATGGACATGTGATGGACATGTAATGGACATGTGATGGACATACCATGGACATGTAATGGACACACCATGGACATGTAATGGACATACCATGGACACGTAACGGACATACCATGGAAATGGAATGGGAATATCACGAACAAACGTTGATTAGGCACTTCGGAGGTGAATTTTGCGCTTACCAGTTCAAATTTTTCAAGAATAAGTTCAAATGGCTCAAAGATATTGGCATGTGCAGTAATATATTTCTCCGAGTAACTAAAATTCACCCTTTACTCGGCTACGGTGCTCTAATGAATGTATCAATGCACTCCGAGTCGAGCTCCTACCTGCACTCACACCCGGAGTATCTTTGGCTTCTTGGTCTCGTGTAGGAACACAAGAAAGGCAGAGTATAAGGGAGCCGGGTACGGCGTGTGGCTATATCTTTCGGATAAGACTGTATAAAGAAAGCAGCGAAACGGACAGACAGACATACGGACAGATAAATAACGCTAAAGCGTAAGAGACGGTGTTTATTGCAGCAGCAAAGTTTCCCAGTGGCGTGCTCTCCGGAATAATTTATTTACTTTACAGTACATATATGCGAATACTCGGATTCTTGACCAGGCGTAATCTTCTCTGCAGCACATACACGTCTGCTATACACATGGTGGAACCCATGGACCGCATTGCGACACGTATTTGACTTCCGAAATTTACCCGATATTGGTTTACTCGATATTTTCTTGTTGGCTTTCTTCATTTGGACCTGACAGTAAACAAACTTTGCTTCATCTATTAGCTCATATATTTTCCATAAAACCGAGTTTCCTGACGCGGTTACGCTTTTGTAAACGGTAGTCGTGTACGTCGCACGGGAACAAGACATGCATACGCACGCAGCCCAGACTCCGAGGTCTAGATGAATGGGGTGCAGTCTGTCGCCAGGCCCGAAGCCTGCCCCGGGCACCGGTGGCCACTGGGTAATTAAACAACTAGCGACCATTAGCCGATTATCATATTCATGAACATGGAAAGTGCATCCCAGAGATCGGCGTTCATCCTGCATCTCCAGGTCGGTATGGTCTACGGTCCCAGCTACATCAGAGGCGCATCTTCACCAGGGAGTATCAGCTCTGATCCAGGCTAAGGCGGTTTGAGAAAACCAAGAAGCCACGCGACTACTTTGGTGGCCAACTCCTAACCCACCCTGATCAGACTACCCGATATGCAACGCGCGTCCCTGAAGCCGGACCCAAACGGAATTAAAAGACTACACCGTGGCGTCAGCCCCTGGTACGATCCCAAGCTGTAGGCTACGTATTCATTCAGGTGTGTGCCGTGACGGCTGTGCAGTTACCTGCTCCAGGAGGAACGGAATGCTGCTTTCCTGTTTATCACACGTGGCGAAAATCGGCGACCACAAATTCCGGAGTGAAGATTTCATTTCAACTCTCCAATCGACTATAAAAAAAAAAAGAGTTTGAAGTTAAAGGAATCGAGCTTCATCTTACTGTCATCATCAATATACGTGAACTGATAGAAATTATGATCATTTATCCATACATCGATGATTGTCTATTGTTACATACTTGCAAGGATCTGAAATTGACAAGCACTAGGCAAGTGGCTGATCAGTAAACGATTTATGACACACTAGTTTCATAAGCATGCTGTATTGAGACTCCCACTTCCTTTGTCGTATATATGATTGTCTTACGATATTTCTGTCTCGACGTCGTAGGTACTATATGACGGTGCGAAAGCCTGACCGTCGGCTAGTAGCTAATCCCCGAAGCTACTCTATTGTTTCTGTTATTTTACTCGAGCTTAGCCACGCCTGTATTATCTCTAACTAGATAAATCCAAGCGGTTGACTTGCTCCGTGAGGGATTTGAATGTTGAATAAGATGTCTTGCCGAGGCGATTGTTCCCTGCGGCACAAATCTCGCGCGGGTATTAGCCCGGCGATCTCCCCCCCCCCCCCCCCCCCCCCCCCCATCCCTGAGACCCACTTGGAGACAAATCCCGGATTTGTAAAGGGACTGAAACACACTATACAAAACTTTCGACTATATAATGATATCGTCAGACTAACTTACTGTGTGCACACTAATTTCAACGTGCTGCAGAATCTCTTTCTATGCATATAAATTTTGCGGTCAGGTATGCGCGTCGTCGAAGGCCTGCAGCAACATCATCATCCCGAGTGGGAGACCAGTTCAATGTATAAGGTACGAGTAAAAAATTACATGGCAAATTCCATTGGATATCGACATCGCGGACCTCCCGCGCGGATTTCCTACTTTTAATCCTGCGAGGTACCTGTATAATATATATATATATAGAGAATTTCAAGTAATTTTATATGTCAGCACTGCGTCCATAGAGATGCATATTCCTCGGCTCTGGAACCTCAGAGAAACGCGCATCCCAGGTGTCATGAATCACAATCCTTGTGACACCTTCACCTAGGCGAATGACGTCCTGCAGACATGTTGAAGGATACGAGCGAGGGAAAGATTTCACCATTATCTAACAAGCGTTCGTATACGTTATTGACACGTCAATCAAGTTTCAGTAGTTTTATTCAAAAGCTCAGTTGGGTCGTACATAAGTTCTTAGTTCTTGCACACCATGTGCAAGTCCATAGAATATTATACGTACGTATACATGTAACATATACAATATTACACAGCTATACACGTGGTTATACTTGTCGCAGGACTTTTTATCTCGGTAAATGTGCCTGATTACGTTTAATATTTACACACTTTAGTGTAAGGCAAGTAGGTGCATGCGATATCTGTACTGTACGTCTTTGTAATTTACAGCATATTAATCCACCATAACCAGCACTTCGTGTCCGAATGATTGATGGACCAGAGCCCTACAGCGATGCCTGCTTCTACCTATATATAACTGCCTGTTCAAAGATATATATGTATATGTTACATATATATATATGATATACATATGTGTGTATGTCATATATATTCACACCTCTAATATTTATATACTTTTTTCTTTTTTATTTATTCATTTTCTGTTTAACGGACGTTCTCGTAAACAGATTTAAATTCTGACCTTATACCTACATATATATTGTAATACGTATACTTATGTACTCTTCGTAATAAATGAGTGAAAAAAATCCGTGACTGTAAGAAAAATTCCACGCTAGATCTTGAATTAAAATGATTAATGATTATCGAGACGTGTTGCGTCACTGGTACCCAATTCTGAGATAATTAGACAGTTTTGTCAACTATGTATCTTGAGTTAAATTACTAATGTGATAGATATTAGTTTTATTATACTATAGTTAACTCACACACAGAAAAAAAGTTTAACTATTGAGCCAAGAAAATTATTCTTGATTCAAGATAATTTTGCGGTTCAGAAATGAAGACCGAAATTTTCTCGGATGAAATCAAAATTTTTGGACCGCAAAATTATCTTGAATCAAGTTAACCTTTCTTTCTGTGCAGTTATGTCAGTTTCGAAAAAGTTTAGGCGCAAACTAGACTTTTGAATTATAGTTTGATCCTAGAGTCCGCAGACAGGCTTTGTGATCCTGATTTTGACTTATGACTCTTAAATCTTTGATAAAACGTTCTGTGAACTGGATGTTAGTCGAATGAATACCAAGTCGAAAATAAAATTGATCATTTAGGTGAGAATTGCATAAGATTGACCGCTGGTTGAAATTGCAAATCCAGGCGCTAATCCTGATTTAAAACTTTGAATCCTCACGTAGGTCGTCATTCTACTGAGTCAGAAATATATTATATGTCGGCGAAACTGAAGAACAAAGGAATATAGCTTTCGGAGGATCAGAGTAGAACTTCTATTGCGAATCGGGATGTCAATGTCCTAGTGAAGGCAAATAAAAAATAAAAAATAAAAAAAAGAATGGTATTATCTTATATGTGACTTTGAAAAAGCACTTGACCCGTCAAGCTGTATAACCGATGAACTAAAAGTCCGTGTAGTGATACTTAATGGGCTGCAAAAATAAATGAAGGGAATGGCAGGCACCAATCGAGCCGATATATCAGCGTCTATTTTCGATGAAAATGACTTGCAAAAATGGCCTAAGCTTGACCTCTGCATCTTTACGTTTTGACTTTTGATTCCCAAACACGCAGTGAGCCAGCTCGTTCATTCCACCGCTAGTGATAGCTGAACGTATTGTGATCCGAACCGATAGAATAGAATAGAATAACATGCTATATGATACCGATGTAGCGGCTAAACTGATTGACAGTTGGATAAACACGTTAGCTAAGTCTGCGCATATACCCAGCCAAGTCACCCGTCTGTGAACGCTGGACATTTCGGAACGAAAACACACCACGACTACGATCTGCTGCTGCTGCTGGGAATACGACACAAGGCAAATCTTATATCGTATATCTATCTGTATGTACATGCGTGAGGATTAATACTCTTCGATGCATCGGTAAAGATCCCTGGGTGTACTTTCATCCACGTTAATGCATGGTCACCACCATATGGACGTAGCTGGTTACGTCGAAAAGTCACCCGAAGTTGCATTGTTGTACTGTGATATCCCGGCTCTGCAGTGCTCCAGGCGATCCACGCTCCTCGCGTCATATAGTCATGCTTCTCATCGGCTCGGTCCTTGGGTGAACAGCCACCCATTGTCCACGAGGATAAAGTATGGGTAGATATACCATGTCCTTATATCTGTACATATATATCTATATGCTGCAGTCGAGTGACCGACGTAATGTGTCGTTTAAAATAGCGGGTGACCGACCAGTTTCACAGATGAATTTTATTACTAGACGTTATCGTGATGATCGATTCAAATATTGCAAAATGCATCGCATCGTGTATTGGAAATTATTGTCTAGCTCATTTTTTGCGGGAAATTTTCATAGGAATTCACCAATTTCATTTCGTTTGAATTCGTATGATGATCCACCCTACGACATATATGATACTGAAATCAATGAAGGGGGTACATTCATGCTCAGGATGTAAAAATTGCAGCAACTAAGGTAGATACCCACACGGAAGAAGTGCATCTAATAGATGTCCATTAGATATACGCAATATCCACTGGGATATCCCTGATAAAGTTCGGGATATACAGTGGACATCCACTGGATAGAGAAATGTCCGCAATATTCGATCCACTGGATATCCATATTATATTTCTGTGAATATCTGTAGAATAACATGGAGCTATCTCATAGATATTTATACAGAGCGATTTGTGAAAAATAACGCGCCTAAAAGGGAGGCAAACGGGGAACGCATGAATTCAGCAGATCACAGAATCGCTCTTATATAGGAAATACATACCGGGAGTTTTCGTGGATGCGGGTCAGTCAGACGGGAAAAATGTCACTCTACGCTCTAGACCCTCTACTACCGTAGACCGTAAAGAGTCAAGAGCGTGGGTTGGAATTTTTCCCGGACTGACCCGCATCCACGAAAACTCCCAGTATGTATAATGTATATGGTATATAATATACATAAAAGATATTTATTGTAGTTAATAGACTACTTACAATAATGACACACTTCAATTGAGATCTTTTTTATTAGAGCACATTCTCAATTATGATTTTAAAGATGCACATAATTAATGAATAGCTCAAATTAGTGATTAGAGTGGTTAGATTTTTATAGTTATCATACATAGTGAAATAATCAGACTAGAAATTTTATACAGTATTATCTCAAGTATATACGCTATTCTGTACACATGTAGAACAAAAATACCAAAATCTTAAATCATACTTATTGCACTTGTCATTCCGAGTATTGCCTTATAATGTTAAATATAAGTATAAAAAAAAAAACAATTTTCATCGTTGGTAATGTAATTGAAATAAAAACTCATGATAGAATATATGAAGTCACAGAAGAGGAACTGTATAGCTTTATTCATACATGAATAGAACTTACTTATTTCAATATTATTTTCATAAACAATTTAAAAATTTGTCAGCGATCTCTGATTATAGAACCAAACAATATTGTATACCGCACATGTATATTATATTCTATACATCTGTGGATACAGGGTGGTCGGTTTTAATCGCCCCAGGCGATAAAAATTTGATTATATGGACATTACGTGGACATTCAGGATTTGACGATAAATATCCATTCAGGAATATCCAGTGGATATACCGTGTAAAGGTTTTGTCGATATTGATTTCGCAATATCCTATGGGTATTAATGGGATATCTACAATTGATATCGACGTTAGATGGACATAGAGTTATTCGCGGGATATCCAGGCAATATCATCTTCCGTGTGGGTAATAGACAGATATACCGTTTCAGTCATTTATTCTACGTAATGTCACTTGCAAATCTTGATGTCAAAAACCCTCGTACTGCACATCATGTGTCCAGCAGCATAGGTTGAAGTGAGGTTTGTGAAAATGACATAGGTCAACTATTGACTTTATAACTATCTAACCATTAGTCCGATCGATCTATAATTTTTTCTACATGCAGTTCTTATACGTCGTTTTAGCGTGGGCTAGAAATTTTATCAAACATTCATTCATTTGGCTGCTAAAAATTCGAAAAGATTTGAATTTTTGTATTTTTTAATATGCGGACTTTGAAAATCTGGAAATGTATGAAAAATTGAATATTTTGCGATAATCCTAGTCCACGCTAGAATAACGTAAGAATAAAATAAGCATATGAAACGAAATTTGGTTGGGATTAAAATTGATTTTGAAATCGAGTCAACAGTGAACCTATGACAATTTTACAAAGCTCTCTTCAATTTATTCTGGTGGCCAGATGATGTGAAATGCGAGGTTCTTCAGCATTATAAGATTCGCAGGTGACATTGCGTATAGTAAAGGTCTGAAACAGTATATCTTTTGATTATTTGACCTAGTCGGCACGATCCCCGAAAATGTGTCTAATTTCGACATCTTTAACATTCCGTAGGAATATGTAGCCTCCTAAGATGGGCTTACGAACAGAAAGTGAAAGACATTTGCCTACTGACATCATATCCTAGTTTGAAAAATATCAACATTACATCTCTTTCGTTTTTCTACCTATTATTAGAACATGTAATTTACGCGCTATTTTAAACGTCTGGTTACGTGGAACGCCCTGAATACGCAAAGATATACATACGAAACTACAGTCACATTGTGTATGTACACACACACATTAGTCGCGTAGTTTTATCTATTCAAAAAATAGTCTATATATATAATATAGTAAATTCGCACATATTTTAATCGAAGAGACATAACTCAATCATTCTTAAAATACTATAGCTAATTAGTAATTGTAAACACTCTTCGACTCACATGGCGTAGTCATGCCTGCAGTAAAGACGCATGCCTCTTAAAAAGCAGGAGTGCTGATCATGGAGAGGTCTAGCACAGGCACAACACCTGAGACATCGCGAGTGCCAAGTTCGCCCTCCTACGCAAAGGACGGTACGCTCTCGGACCCGGTCTCCGCACCCACCACACTCCATCGCCGCAGCAGTTCCCGTAGGTGGTTCTGTGCCAACCCCAGCCGCTGGTGTGACATTCTGCCCAGCAGCCCCCGTGCATACTTCAGAGGCCACATCCTCCACCTCAGTCTGAAACCATGAAATACCAAAAATGATTGATGTCTTGCTCTTCATGTGTGTATGGGATTGATTCAAGTTCACAGTATGATGTGTAGGTCGGATGGTTGAAGACATATGTCGTCTTCGACACATCTAATTGCTGATTTTTCGACTTTTTCGAAAACTGATTGTGCAGAGATTTTGAAATATTGATGAAATAGCAAAACGGTGAACGGAACTTATAGGCACGGATCGGAGTACTTGTGAAAATTTGGAAAAATAAAGTTAGTTCAGAATGTACTCAACTTCAGCTTTTTACCCAATAATCTATAAATAAACAAACGTGGTACGATGCAACGCTAAGGACCCTTGTGCATAGTAAACATACAAATCCGCACTTGGTAGGTATAGGGATATCCACACAAACATGGCTTATATGTCTCTTGAAGAATGTAAATGTGCCCTGTCTGGTCTGTACCTACTCTAGGGTCCAAAACAACGTTCTCTGGTACCCAACACGTGCCTAATGCATGTGTTTATACGCCTTCCGCCAATACTCGTAGAATTTGGTTTCGCGTGCTATTATACCTATATAGTGTTGACTGCAACCGTGTCGGGCCTCCTGCACTCTCAGGTGCTAATGAGGAGCCGATCACGTGTCACCGTGGGCGTTACAACTGCACTTCGATCCTGGAACCACATTTTGTCTACATATTAGGATGGAGTGAACTAGGATCTAGGTATTGCCTATGTTTGATGTTAACTGTTGAATGATGACGCCTGAAAATGACGTTTTGCAAAAAAATTCTAAATTCCTTAACATCTTTCGTCGTGATGTATGGGGTTTCCATTATTTAACAGATTTGGCTCGTGTCTTTGCAACCGTGCCGCTTGGTGCGGAATATCCTTCCCTTTTTAGCAACCGAAAATAAGAAATCCTTTTCGAGTTGGTATATGATGATTTAGGGAATAGTGGCTGGACCCGCGTGCCCAACGCGACATCGTCCATCGCCATTAATTTTCTATGCAAACGTCGCGAAATATACCGAGAGGCGAGAGAAATAATCGCCGAGACGTCGCCAAGCCTCTCTGCGTGGCGAACGATTGTGCCCAGGCATTTTCGCAACAAAACGGCCACTAGTAGTGACGTACGACGTTGCCTGCACACTGCAGCAAACGGAACAACCGCGGACGGTTAATGGCGCGGAAACGACCCGCACGCACGCCCTGCAGGGAGCATTGTACCTCATACCAAGGAAACCTTTCTAACGACAGCCGCCGGTTGATGGATGCGCTTTTCGGTCAACAATCTGTTGCAACAAATTCATCCCCTCTTTACCACTCTTCCACTCAACTAGTACCGTTTTATCTACGTCAAGGGCCACGATGTGCAGCTTGTGCGATAGACGAGTGATCACACCTACACAAATATTAAAGTATGTAACAATAACGTTGCCCAGAATTTTTCGAAAATTCCAAAGTTAAAAGAAAACGTCAATAACTTTACTCCTGCACAACCATTTGGCGATAATTGGCACAATAATTGACACAATTAATAAAAGACCGATTGTTTGTTAGAACTAGGTTGTTACTTCGGGTTTGTTTGCACATAAGGTATAACAAACGCAAACGTATATTTGTATATAATGTAATCAAACGATTGATTCTCGTTGAGGAAATCGAAGTACGAAGTACGAAAGTATTAGTGACAGCGAAAATAGGGGCTCGACATAGTGCGATTTGTTGTCTAAGCTGACACTATGTGCAAGTCGTTGCGCCAGAGCAGCTGGTCGCTGAAGCGAGCCATGGGACATCGTTGTGAGTGTAGCTTTACATTCACTTTTATATACCTTCGGAGGTATATACCTTCGAGTATATGGGGTTGGCACCCCGTGGCGTGCGACACTGCTGCTAACATAACCGCAGCTCTCTTTTTCATCCCCCAGCTACAGTGGCGGCTAGACCCCTTAGTTTATAGGATTCCACACACGCATAGAAGAAATTGTATACGTTCACCGTACTAGTTTACACATGTAACCATGAATATGGTTATACACATGGTAAACAAATGGACTGGTCCTCCAGCCAAAATAGTAAATGGACAGAACTCCTACTTTCATTTAGAGGCAGGGTACAAACACACATTTGAATATACATGTGCCTACTGCTTTTATACACACATACATATACATCGGCTTTATATTTAAACGACTTGATCGTCCATGAGAAGGGCGTGTCAAATGTCACGCGCAAAATCTCACATCTAGCAATAACTTTCGGGGCCCCAGGGCCCCATGGCCCCAGGGCACTTCGAGTAATTGATCGTCCCCAGGGAGTGACTCGGTTTGTACCAAAAACAAAATTGCCCCAAGGATGACCACTTTCAAGAGAAAGCTTTTCAATTTTGAACATTCGAGAAATCAAGGGTCCCAGGAATGGCAGACGCATATTTCACTTCATTTTTTATTCAGACGTTTTATTTTTATGTTCATCAGAATTCAGAATTGCAGATTTTCACTCGGACTACGATGCATGAAAATCAAAGTTACAATCATTTTTCAATGATGTTCTAAGCACCATATAAGAAAGTACCATTAACTATAGTCGTGACCTCTCTTTGTACTTGATACTTATTTTATGTGCCTCACTCTAGCATGCCCTCTTGAATTTCCATGGGGAATAAGTTCTTGATGAATGAATGAACGTTCCTATAGGACGTAGATGTTTGAGAAATAAAGTTATACGTTTCCAGCTTTTCAATAATCAGTGTTATAAAAAAATGAATTCAAGGGCTTGATCGGTGTAGAATTAATCGTTCTGTATAGGAGAAAACTTGCCACGCAATAACCTGAGTTTCCTAGTCTGTTATAAAGGGGGAAATCACAGGCGAGTGACTGGCACAGTTTTTGGAATCAATTTTTCAACTTTTTCTATTGGATGATTGGGCGCTTTTTTGAATTCAATGTTGTATCTGTTACTCAAGCCCTACTTGGTGCAGGAAAATTGTAATTAACATAACCGTAGCTGGATATCACCCTCGGGTTCATCGGGATCTAAAAAAGCATGCGTATATTAATGAAATCGTGAAGATAATACATATACCTGCCATGTTGAAACAACGCGGACACATCATGTATACATACCGCATGAATAAAAATAAGCTCAAATATACGGAACGAAAAATTCCGTAACTTTGGGGCGTGCGACCAATAAAAAATTTGAAAAATGATTCCGACGTGCGAACCCCATAGGCTTCCATTGTGTTCGACAGGTATCTAGGTATATATATTCGTCTATATGGTAACGGAAGCGCCGAAGAACATATGCGGGGAATATGACAATAATGGCGGAGATGACGCTGGTACATAGTTCATATAACTTCACGCCCTTAGTGTGAAGCAACCACGAATGGTACGTGCAGGGGATGGATTTTGAACGAGGGGGCTGACACCGACTTGGATATATAATATTATAATGGTATTATGCGCGCCTAACACTCGTGTAAGGCTATTGTGTAGCCGGATGTACTGGGTGACGTATGGTTAACCACCAAACCATAAGCGATCGGTAACCAACAAAATGTTCACACGTTCGGGTGGTTCATTTGCTTAATTCCTGGCTCGTTGAGTACCGATTTTGAACAATTTTCGATATGATATCGTAGTGGGTTGAACAGTATTTACTCGAGTCACTCTTTACGATATTATATGTAATATACTACTCCATAATTTATTCGACGATATCGTTAAGCCGGTTTTCGATCATAATATATGGTTTCGTATGAACAGACATAAGAATATGAAACGGAATTCGTGAAACTGATTGAATCATGATTCAATAGATGCATTGAATATCTGTAAAAATTACAAGATTGCACTCAGAAAAAAGTCTTGTTGACACAACCAAAATTTGGGTTATTATATGCACAATCACATTTTTTGTTCAGTCAACCAACAATTTTGCTGGAATAGCCAAAATTTTGGTTGTCCCAACAAAATTTGGTTTTCCCAACCAAATTTTGGTTATCCCAACGAAATTTTTGGTTGACTGAACAAAAAATTTGATTGACTGAACAAAAAATGTGATTGTGCTTATAATAACCAAATTTTGGTTGTTATTTTTCTGAGTGTGGTTTCGATAGTGAGAAGAAATCGGATTTCGTTATTTCGCTCCCATCGCTCGGATTTCGTATTTCTTTATCTGCGATGATCACTGATCTCTAGTAGGTGATGATTGTTCAGGAAATGAATTTTTTTTCAATCATTTGTCAATTTGTTAACTTTTTAATCTTTCGAATGATTCGATATTAGTCCGAGTAAATTCGGAGTCTTCGAGTCTAAAAAAGACAGGAACTACCAAACTCTAATGATGATAAACTGATATGGGGATGGAAAAATATGGTTCGTACTAAAAATATACCGTTTGGAAGTAAATTGAAGAACCTAATTGAGCGGTGGCACAAAACAAACCTCTGTTTGCATAAATTTGACAAAATGATATTTTCATGTATACTATTATGTAATGTATGGCCAATCACGAGTGATCCTACTGGGTGAACATGCATGTGTGCGATCGTATATATGATATCTAATGAGAATTGTGTAAATGTGTGCCGGCGGAAGACGCAATAGCGTACGCAGGACAAATTTAGTATACATAGGTGGTATATGCTACAAGGTTGAGCAGGAGAACCACGGCGGGATCGTAAACTGGAGGATTAGGCCCGTTTCGGCTATTAGTGTAAAATATGCTTTTTCATATCAGAGATCCATGATAAAATGTCCCATAGATCGGTATAACAGGTTTGTGCTCACACCTACCTAGGCTTCTACCTCACCCGGTCGCTCGTAATGTATTACACCGTTCGCTATCGACTTGAATAAAAAAAATTATTAAAATATGACTCCTCCGTGGACGAAAGTGACCGCAACAGAGACCGACGACTCTGAAACCAACTGACCACTGACCACTGACCACTGACCACTGACCACCAGCCACTGCAGCAGACCGACAAGAGGCAGATGGACCAAAAGATCACGCTTAGCCCGCGCCGAGGATTAAAATTTTCTCGATTACCTATCTCAGCACAGTATACGGAGACACTGCGTCGACTGTTTTACAATTCATATCTTATTATGTTGTCAACGTCTTGAAATTTATATTAGGAAACACCGGATGGCCACTCAAACCCGTATTACCTTCGTGTTTATACACTATGAAGACCCGAGTTCAATCCCCCGCGCATTCGTTCAATCGTTTGCTGCAATCAAGAGAAATCGACGCCGTCTTTCAAACTCTTTCTAACTACCTACATACCTACTGCATCGGTCCATGCTACTTTCCTATATATATATATATATATGGGCTTTAGTCGAAACGTAATACAGCCTCAAATCAAATCATTCAGTGGCATAAGTTTTTATCATAAATCCAGTATCAAATTTATCCACAAAAGAGAATACTAGTTCATGTGAATTAGAATCGGCGGTTGCACTCGAAATTCTGATCGGCGTCTCTACATCCCACTATAAATTTTCAAATTCCACTTTGTGTTTATAACTTTTACTTTTAGGTGGAAATTATAGAATTACATTACAGATGCACAAACGTGTAGTGAAATTGTATTTCAGTGCACCTCGAAGTCTTCGGTGCCTAATTCAAATATCTAGAATTTCAGAACGTCTTCGATTCAGCTTGAGAAAGGATAATATGTAGTAAGTTGTTGAACCTGAAATCGGATCATTATATTATTAGAAACCAATGACTGTACAACCGAAATCCCATTCTTCGTTTCAAGTGGTTACGGCTTCGGTTTTCAAAAGTCGGTATGAGTTTCAAGGCTGAAAGCCGCGCTACGGGGGGTCCTTCGGGGGCCCTCCAAGGCTCGTTCAGGGCCTTACATACCTACTGTCTGTGACACCGAAGCCCATCCATTGAAACCGATACCTATACTTTACAAGTTTCCCAGCGTAGGACCCCAGCGCCGTTTGACTCTATGCAGCTATTGATAGACTCTAAGGGAAAGAGGAGAGCAGTCTAGGTATATATACGAATAATATACATAAAGGTCGTGGATATATCCCTATCCTGCAGGACGTCCTCCTGGTTCGCAGCAGTGACTGACGCCCGGACCCGCAGTTCATTTCTTTCGCATCTCTACGCCCAGGTGACAACCTGACAAAGTGGGCCTCCTCCCGTGATCCTCTCAAGTCAATGCCCACTTCCATTATTTCTTTCGGACAGGTAAAAATACCCACAAAACACTATACACGGTTATACACGGTGCACACTAATCTCTGTATGCATGTATATATATACACGAACACCAGATTCGACACCGTTTCTAGGGTTTTCTCGCCATTGTCACGAGTGTCTTTAAGGTTGAAAAGTGAATAGAGGGCACGAGCCTCTGGCTCTTCACGCCTTCGCAGAAATCGCCTTCGCTTAAACCCCATAAGCCAGCATCAATTTCTGGGCCCTACTGCACTCTACAGCCCATTTGGGTCTGGCTGGGTGTGCCCCCTTAGGGACGTATATCTACACGACGTACCTATGCCTATGGGACAATGACTGTAGTAGATTTAGGTACTAGTGTATGAGAGCTCGTAGCTGCTACAGCCACTTGAAATCCATTTAAATCGCTATCCGATTTTCGTTCGCGCCTTTGTCAGAGGCGCGGGGTTCCCTATTGTCGGTTAATAGATACCTACAATATATCGACTCGAATCGCGACATGGCTGCAGCTACTATACCGCAGATACTTTACCGAGAGCTAGAATCATCGCTGAAACACAATGGACCCCCAGGGGAACCGGGCTGGACTACGGGGGACTTTGCGGCTTTGCGGCCTTGCGGCTTTGCGGATTACTGCCACTTCACGGTTCACTAGCCGAATCTTGTAACGTACGCTCCCGCGTCGAGGATACATGACCGATTCATGATACGCTCGCATGTCCCTATATATACGCGCATATACTATATACCTACCCGAGTTTTCGAGCAAAGCCAAAGCCCTTTGCGGTTAATTTTAGAGCCTTGTATACGATTATAATCTCACAAGCTCAAAGAAACTTATTAATCCCGAACCATAAGCACGGGGGATGAACACTGAACTCGGGAGTCAATTATTCAAGTCCCAAGAAATTTTTGCCAACTTAGTTACTTACGAAGAGATTCAATGCAATAGGGGCACATATTTCTGCTCATTCATTGATCTTCGCTTTTATATACACTCAGAAAAAAGTCTTGTTGACTCAACCAACATTTTTTGTTCAGTCAACCAAAAATTTTGTTGGAATAGCCAAAATTTTGGTTGTCCCAACAAAATTTGGTTTTCCCAACAAAATTTTGGTTACTGAACAAAAAATTTGATTGACTGAATAAAAAATGTGATTGTGCATATAATAACCAAATTTTGGTTGTTATTTTTCTGAGTGTATCCATCGGTGTGTTTTTATTTATCAATGATCTCGAAATGTCCAATCATTTCATCCAACTCCTGAATATCCTGAACTCTCAAAGTTCAAACGATATGCTATATGATTCCTTAGAATTTTGTACTTCGGTAACAGCTATACCTATTCGTTTGTACGAACTAAACGAATTAGCAGTGACTGCACTGCACTGCGAGTGATATGATCGGAAGGATTTAGCGAAGTTGAACAACCTCTATACCTACCAGTACCTCATAACTTAAGATGATCCTCGCTAACTTGAGCTGCACGAGTTGTCTTACTAACTCAAATCTTGGTTAGGGGTGAAACTACATATCCGTATACAATATATATGCGCATAGGATTATCAAGCATTCAAGTTAATAAAGTGTCGATTTGGTACAGTAGTATATAGGCATTATATCCAAAAGATTTTTTATTATCAATACACAGAAAAAAAGGTTAACTTGAGCCAAGAAAATTATTCTTGATTCAAGATAATTTTGCGGTCCAAAAATGAAGACCGAAATTTTCTCGGATCAAATCAAAATTTTTCTCGAACCAAAAAAATTTGGAAAATTCAAGTCAACCTTTCTTTCTGTGTATTCTCGTCTTTTCGTATTTTCGATATAGTTAAACGCGCGATGTTATATACTACATTGTATCTGAATGGAGACAAAAAAGTGAGACAGGAAAATTCGGAATAAAGACAAGAGTGAAACGGCGCTTATTTATGATCGTTGAAAAAAAAAAAGAATAGAAAAAAAAATGTAGGTTTCCTAGAGCGTCTTTTGGTGTAGACGGCAAGTTGGAAAAGTTCTTGCAGCGGCATATAAAAGAAATTTAAGTTAGCCACAGTAGGCGGTGGTGTGAGCCTTATGGCCAGAGGGCCAAAGTGTATGTAGTCTCAAAGATAAGCAAACCATCGTATGGCTTACTACTAAAAGATCCCGAGAACAGGGAAGCCCTTGCGGTGGCTCTAGAAGTATCGGAACGAAACGGTACCTTATACACGAGATGAAATGAAATTCAGTGATGTGAAATGAAATGAAATGAACTGAAGTGAAATGAAAGGGCTCTCGAGCAGACAAAGCTCAGTGGATAAATAAACACGTACTTTCAACCGAGGTGCTGAAGAGCTCCACCTGCTCGCGGCGATCTCTGCAGCGCATCACCGCAGGAATGCTTATCACGGTTTTTTCATCTCCACCTCATTCTACTATATCCCTAAGATAGTTACAAAAATGATCTAGTACCGCTCGTATATCTACCACTTTTTTTTTCTTTCTTTCTTTCTGCCAATTGCAAAAGTTAAGTACAGAAATTTTCTATCCGGATGGTCATTGTATAGGTACTAGGGTGGTTCAAAAAAGACCTAATTTCTCAGATGTTGGTGCTCATTCGTGAATATGTTGTTTGTGATTTTGAAAAATTATTCCATTTTTTTTAACTCTATAGGACAATATTTACTACTGCCTCAGTGAAGTTGAAATTTCAAAATTTTGCCCTTTTTGGCAATTTCAAAGTTCTCAGATCAAAGTCCTCATCTGGCTACCTCTAAGTTCTCATTTAATGAGGATGTTGGTTCAAGATGAGACTCGTACGATAATATTTAGTACTGCCTCAGAGACATTGTAGTTTTTTCACTATTTAGGGGTTTTCTTAGAGATTGGATCGCCAGGTGTTGCTCATGAGACAGTCTTTTCTTACCATTTTAAGGAAAAAGTACACGAAGTTTGCAGTCTGTGGGACCATTTTTACTACTGCCTCATGTTGCTAATTTTACTTGAAGGAAAGTCGCCCTTAACGAGGCAGTAGTAAAAATGGTCCTGCAGACTGCAAACTGCTTGGATTTCTTCCTTATATTGGTAAGATGAAACTGTCTCATGAGCAGCACCTGGCGATCGAATCTCCGAAAAAACGCAAAATATTGAAAAAACTCCAATGTCTCCGAGGCAGTACTAAATATTATCGTACGAGTCTCATCTTGAACCAACATGCTCATTGAATGAGAATCTCGAGGTAGCCAGATGAGCGCTTTGATCTGAGAACTTTGAAATTGCCAAAAATGGCAAAATTTCGAAATTTCAACTTCACTGGGGCAGTAGTAAATATTGTCCAATAGAGCTAAAAAAAAATGGAATAATTTTCAAAAATCACAAACAACATATTCACGGATGAGCAGCAGCATCTGAGAAATTAGGTCTTTTTTGAACCACTCTATTGTATACAGATGATGATGAAGAATTAATTACACGCAGATAAGGATTATGCATCATCTAGTATAACGACTGCAATGTGTGATGGATATGAAATGATAGAAATATATAATTTGTCTGTTAAATTGTAATTTGCTAAATTCTTTCGTATCTATAAGGTATAGGTATATTTAATTAAACGAGAGACATAAGAGCTGTTTATATATACGTTATATAGGTAGAGATGTTGCGAAAACGACGTTACTCTATAGCAGCTAATGTATAGTCAACAATTTGCTGCAGTGTATAACACGTTGTTTACAAATCGCTGACGGTTAATCAGCGGGTTTACAGTTAGTAACGTACGTGGCTGTCACTTCCCAGCTGCATCGGCCTGGGCATATCAGTCAGTCTGTTTCGTAGACTATGAATGATTTCACCATAGAGGAATCGAGAGGAATCAGGCGCCACCAATTACCAAGTATAAACTTTATATCGGAGTCGTGTTTATCACCTGTTTCTTTTTTTTTTTTTTTTTCTTTTTTTTTCATCATTTTTTTGGTTTTTTATTTCTTTTTTTATTTTTCTATTTTTTAACACAGCAATAAACACTTACAGTTCCTCAGGCTATTTTTCACCAATCCTATAACTTATCCTATATCAAGATTTAACATTTTTTGACTTTGATAAATGTTTTGTGAACCAATCATTGACGAATAAATTTCAAGTCGAATTCATCATCTCAATTTTTTCCACCCTTGAATCCTGACTCAGGAACATATAATTATGCATCGATATAACGATTTATAATTCTTTCGGCAAAAGTGAAGAATAAAGATATTCAGGCGTCTTAAGGCCAGAAATTAGCGTTAATCTCGGGTTAAATTTGAGCTCCACCAAACAGAACTATCTTTTAGAAGATTTGGCCCGAGTTCAACGCTAAACTCTGGGTTAAAATCGTATTGTGAAACTGGCCCTTAAAGAGTATCAGACTAGAATTTCTTGTCGATCAAATTTCACTGTCACTTCTGTCAACTGTCATTCATTATATAGTCCGGGATTTAAACCGTTCGAACATATCGACCAATCCTTGTGGTCCACTGCACTCGCCCGTTGGTCGAGGAGATATGGCTAGTCCAACTCGAGTTAAAGAACCCCCAGGGACATACACATATATATGCGGTACATATTTATATATGTATGCGGTGGTCCAAGAAGCGACCCACGCGAAATCTGTTCTTTAGGGCAGCTAGCACCTCGCTCAGTGGAATTAAGAATGATGTACAGCGTGTGTGGTCCAGTAAATTGTCCGTACGGAGCGCAAAATGGCGCGCCTTGATCCAAAGTTATGGTTTTTCGAGTGCGCATATAAGATCCATAGGTAGCTGTACCTACTGCAACGGTTATTCAAAGTCTCGCGCAATCTCAAAGCCTTTCTGCGCTCATAAACTCATACAGCCCAAAAGAACTGCCAACCCATTCACAAGTCGAGCTATAACGCATATTATAATGCGGATGAAACTGAATTGTAAAAAAATTTAAAAAAATAAAATAAAATAATTTCAACTGCCGCATGGGCTTGTAGGAATTCATAGACCGTATAGATCTGCGTAGCATAATATATACTTATATGTATATTACATGCAAAGCTCGAATATGATTCGATGTGACAGTTGATTGACAGTTCGACAAGACAATCAAGTCATCCGATATATAATCCTCTGCATTATTCCTGACAACGCCTTTATCGTATAATTCAATTTCTTTTATTTTTAATCAGCAGCTCCTCGTGCTTGATGTGCAGGTATAAGTCATTAAATATACGTTTCTACGTGAAAAACCCCGTTGCCACTATATATAGCTTCGTATTACTACACTCAGAAAAAGGTCTTGTTGACACAACCAAAATTTGGTTATTATACGGTCAAAGAAATTTTTTTGTTCAGTCAACCAAAATTTTTGTTGATACTACTAAATTTCTTGTTGGCACATCAAAATTTTGGTTGACTGAACAAAAAAATTTCATTGACAACTAAATTTTGGTTGTTTCAACAAGACCTTTTTCTCAGTGTACGACTTGTAAATCTCTTTGGCATTTATCCATTACGTTAGCTGTATCTACCTGCGGGTATAATGTATATACTTATATATGCAACGGTGATTAACGATAACCGTACGTACGCATCGTGACTCGCAACTTTAATATGAAATACGATATGCGTTTTTGCTTATTATACGTTCGACTCCATATTCACGGATGAAATTGTTCGATATAGTTGGCACATGGAGCAAAATTTTTCAATCACTTACTACCTACCTTCATGTTGGTTAATATCCCGTTGCACGTTGTGCGTTCAATTTTTTTTTTCTTTTTTTTTTTTTTTTCGTCACAACTAAACCTATGCGCTTAAACGACAATTCACTCGAGGATTTTATACAACTTGGAATATAATAATCCCGCGCAAGCACGTCGCACTTGAACCGTAATAAACTTTGGGTTAACTTGAATTTTGGTACCCGGGTGACTGTAGGTGACCCGGGTTTCGGTTCGCGCACTAAGATATACCTGGACCGAAAGAGGTGTTAAATCTGTAGGCAGAACCCCGACGTTGCGAGTTTTGACGTCCACGAACGCACCTCGGTTTCGGAGTCCTCAATCGGGGATGCCGAATCTCTGATCCCGTCGGAAGGCCCCTTATTCCAGGAGGGCATAGTATCCAGGAGCGTATCGATTGCCTCTCAAAAATTTATCAAACTCCGCCCACCGGTTAACGATTGGCTTATGTAAGCCACGCCCATTTCTCTGATGCCGTAACACCGATTGGCTTATTGCCAGGTATTTCTAACCTCCCGCAGAGTCGCCGCCGTCGCACGCAACCTCCGCATCAAGACAATACTTTTACGTTTATTCAGTGCCGTTGGCTGACGTGAGTTTGAGCTATGGGATGCAGCAGCTCCCAGCTACTAGAGGCGATAGAAAAGATAGGATCAATGCGGGTGTACCGTTTACGCGACGGTACTGCTGCAGTAGTCTACTACTATATGGCTGGCGTGAATCTACGTCAAGAATTTCAACGATATTCCAGTAGTAAACTCTGTGACGTTATTCTACGTGTCTTTTTCTCGTTTTTTCTTTTTTTCTTTTGTTTCCAAAAGCCAATTTTCTTGCTTCTTTTTTTCTCAGTGGGCGTGGCGACAACGGGGTATGAGAATTGGGGTGGGGTTAGTATAGGCGGAGCTTTCGATTCGCACGATTGAGCTTTTTCGTTTTTATATTGTTTTATCTGCTCCCTCTACCCTCCTTTACCGACGCGACGTGACGGTCTCTATTCTTTATTCTCGGCTGATTTTCAAGCCTCTATATCTATATACTATATGTAGGTATATACATATATGGTAGAGGTAGAAACGTTGTGGAAGTCTTCATCTCGTAGGTGTGTCGCGAATACTTGAATAACCTGAACAAACAAACGAACGTTTTTATCGAACGCCTCGAGGCTATGACTGTATTCGGATGCATATTACGTTATACTATATACGTAGCCCTCCATCGTATCTCGCGATTCGCAAAAACAAACAAGTGCGAAAACAGCCGCTGGAACTATAAAGAAAAAGAAAAAGAAGAAGAGGAAACAGAAGAAGAAGAAAAAAAATGAAAAAACGGAAATAAAAATACAATTAACAAAAGAAGATCACCGCGGAAGCGACGGCTATAAGTCTTCGCGAGTGGCAGGCAACCGACTACATATCCAACGAGACGCAGAGGTCGAAGAAGAAGGGTATCCAACTATCCAAGGATTGAACTAACGCTTGCCTCGGGGCCAGAGCTTCTACCTGAATTGCCGGTGCACGTCATTAAAATTATTTATGGGGAAATAAGAATCTCCGGTTGCCTTAAGTCCTTTTATAAGCCATAGGGCTAAAACTCGGCTAGGTTATGTTCGGGAGATAATTTGCCTGCGTACACGGAGAAACTTTTTCTAACAGAGAGTCCGCAATAATATTTTCTGCTAACTTTGGGATACATCAGACATTCATCGATATATTTCTTATAGAGTTAAATGGCAAAAGCTAATATTTGAATAATGCGTTTTACCGCATAGTCAACAAGAGCAATAAGTCATAAACGGGTAGTAAGAATTATATTCGCATATAGTAAAACTGCGGGACTGGTAAAAGATGACAGGGACATTAATAAGAGATCCTAAAATTCTCATTAAAAAAAATTACCAACGAGAATAGCAAACTCGTCGCTGCAAATTTCCGAGTATATCCGATGGTAACCAAGTATTAAATATCAACATCCATGCTCAGCACTTTTCGGAGAGATTTGAATTCTGCACTCAGAAAAAGGTCTTGTTGACACAACCATAAATTTTGTTGGGATAACCAAAACTTTTGGTTGACTGAACAAAAAATTTGATTGTCCATAAAATAACCAAATTTTGGTTGTGTCAACAAGACTTTTTTCTGAGTGTGCGGGTCTCACTTCACCGATAGGTGGCGACAGACGAAAAAATATTTCTCACTATAGCAATAAACTGGATCAACGTTTGTATATAATGAAGATGCATTAACCACACAATTGTGTTACTGCGATGCATCCGGACTTTCGAGCGAATAAGTATAAGCTATACCGGGATGATTTCTTGATAGTATACAGGTGACTGCGCATGCGCGAGTTTCGTCGTATGCTGAGGCAGGCTGGCCTCAAATACCACTGCGTGACGACTTTACCGACCAATGAAAATGAATTATTTGGCGCATGCGCTGTCACCTGTATACTATCAAGAAATCATCCCGGTATAGGTTGATTAAGGTTGAGATACATTAATGTAAGTCAGCCGAGAGAGAGATGTAGGTACATGTTGACCTGCGTATCAGCGTGATTATTAAAATAAAAATACATTATATGAAATACTCAAAGGTCATGTAGGTATGTAATTATCTTGAGGCACTCTAATGTCGGTCTACTGAAAAAGGTGACTGAGATGATCAAAGTATTGAATCTTTTACAATTTTTGCGGTGAAACTCTTCCGAAAATGACTAGTAAAACTTGCAATAACAACGCTAAATTTTCCAATTCAGGATGGTAAAATCGGCGCGGCGGATCACAATTTTACCATACTGACTTGGTGATGTTGTTGCTCATTTTAGTCGGTGATTATAGTTTACCATTTTCGCTGGTAAAGTTCATAATTATTTGAAGAAGTAGTGCAAATATCTTAGGCTCCGTTCCTATAGAAACTATAGTAACTTTAGGATTACTACACATTAACCTATGGAATTCTTGAAAAAAATGCGTATGTATCCCTAAATTGTGAAACAAAATAATAAAATATGGTATGAATTTCTAGAAATACCATATATAAGGAAAAGTTTCTCAGTGTATAAATATTTTATCCGCTCTTGCGTTTATCGTATACCCAATACAATTATAAAAAATAAAATAAAAGGGACAGAGGCTAGAACTAGTGAACATCGTGAAGATCAAAAGAAAAACTAAAATGCCTGGAGGTTGGGTTAATCCACATTTAGAATCGGAAATTCGTTTTTATTTAAAACCAAATCACAGATCACGTACAATTATTCATTGCTTTGGCTCTCGATTTCGAATTTTCTTGGCTTGTGAGGCCTCCTGGTCGTGGTAGATGGTTTGCTCGGTTTGGGCCTTCGAGTGGTCGTGGTAGGTCTATAAGGCCTCCGAGTAGTCGTGGGCCTGGGCTTCCATGTAGGTTTCGGCTCGTCGACAACGCATCTCGCGTTCGCAGGCCAATCACAGACATTTAATTTTGCATTAAATTCGAGACCATCAGGGCACGCGAATAGGAACGGTGTGCCATCAGAGCAGATGAAGAAAGAACTGCAGTCCTCTCTGTTGCGAAGAATGGTAGCGAATTCGCCATCACGGGCAGGGCACGAATAGGCCACAGCTACTAAAGCCAGAAAAGCGAGGACGCAGATTTCAACTGAAAAAGTGAAATCACATAGAGTTCGATTATGATGTACGTTTGATAAAATCGATGGTGACTCTTTCAGGGATGAAAAAAGCTCATGTATAATAATATAGCGTTGATTGAATTTGTTGAGCAATCAAATTCTAGTACCTAAATGAGGGAATTCTTCACACGTCACAAAAATTCTTTGAAAAAAAAATGAGATCAACGAACAAACTTTCACTTAGAATTTATAAAGAATGTAAATCGACTTACCTCTCATGGTGTTGGATTGATGAATGCCAAATACCGGGAGCGACATTTATATACCGAATCTTGAATAGGAACTTCGATTTATCTTATCATCAAAATTATTATCAATCGACAAGTCATTATGTTTTTCACACAGCACATATACTCGATCACTTAATTATTTGGGACTCCCGTTTCTACATCACTAATCCTTTATAATACGTACAAACTCATCTAATCCATATCACTGATTGATAATTTCGGGTGTCCATCAGCGTTGACAGAGAAATTTTTTCACGAGAGAATAAAAGTATACCTACACAATATATCAGGGTGGTCCTTGTATATGAGGTCTGAAAGAAATTTCATGTTGGACCTCGTGAAATCGGCTCCAAAAGGTAAAAAAAAAAAAAAAAAAAGTGCCCAAATTTTTCAGATTTTTATTTCATTTCCTTCGACTCCCTGTCTGAGCGGGAATTTTTAAATGAGTCAAAAACATATTTATTCTCACATTCGAGATGACTGATGAAATTATAATATCTAGAAGGTCGATCTGGGATCAACGTCAAAGTTATCAGCATGGATTAAATACTTCGATACACTTGAAGATAGTGAATGATGTAGCGGAAGGGGGAGTCCATTAGTTCACCGAATACAATAATCTTATAACTATTATTGATATGGAGGATCATATGGCAACATGCTCGTAGCTCGCATTCCAAAGTCGAAAACGAATGTTCAGCGATCATTCACTGCAGTGATCGACCGAATTCCAAGTCCAATCGATTCTTTTTAAATTATCAGAATGGAAAGTGCACGCAACAAATAATTGGCATTAACAAATTTGGTAGCATGCCAAAGCAAACTGCCACGTTTCTAAACTTACCAGAGCCAGAAAATCACACAGGTCATATAGTCTTCGTCGGACATCAGCAACACTACTAGCTAACTCTGGAGCTGACATCATGACACTAAAACGTCAACGAGGAAGAGGAGAACAACAAAAAGAAAATCTGCAAACGCATTAGAGGATCGGTTATGTTGACAGAATCTACTTCAAAAGAAAATCGTGATTTGAATATACCTGCAACTGGATGTATTACTATTTCATCAACGTCAAGGAAATCCAGTGACTCGGCTTTAAATGAAGAAAATTCAAAATCATCTGGAAAAATTCTAAATCCTAACAAAGACTTTGCTCTTCAACTGATTAATTCTTGTACCAATTCATAATGAACTATTCAGTATTTATCATCGCTGTACACGTCAATCATTTGCATTTGATTTTTCGCAATTTAATGGCGGGAATGAATACTCTTCAACTGTAGGTACTATTTCAATCCTTCGAATCTCAGTGAAGAGCTTATCAAAATCAAAAGTTTTTATTGAAATAGATCAAAGTACTTGAAGAACGTATGAATGGGTTTAGGTATACATATACTATGCCATGACCTTATCCAGGTAACAAATGCCTCGATCCATTCGATCCCATTCAATCTATAGAATGCAGTGAAAATATGTTGTTGTTGGCGTTGACGTTATGTTTGGTGGAAGAACTCCGCCCTAACGATCGAGTCTCATAGCCCATAATATGCAGGCCTTGTACCTACCTAATTCATAGGAGTGATAAATGTTGCGGCGAGCTTTTGGTCGATATGGTGCTATTATCTCCCGTGAGAAAATCACCCCAGGTATTGCTCCGAGGTATAATTCTCAAGAGCTATAGACGTACTCTGAGTTTCTTGACTTATAGGTAAGTGATAAACATTATTTTAATCATCGATGAAGAATTGAGAGGTTTAACCATATGTGACGTAGTTTCCGTGAAGATCAAAGGCTGTTTAGTGTTGATTGCATATCATCATTATGTACGGACCTTTGACTTAGTCGACTGAAAATGTACAAATATATGTCCAGTAGTCGAACCCTAAGTTTTGAAACACCGCTGTAGCGATACGTTTACGTGTATCCATCACGTAATTATCGTCTTAGGAGCCCGGAGCGGTACACGAGGTAAGATGAAGAGGTAACGCTCTAGGGGGTGTGTGAAAAAATAAGTAACCAAGAGAAAACCCAGCTGGGGGTCAAGACGCGCGAGGCTTTCGTAATTCGTTGCCCAAACACTCGCCGATCGTTGAGCGGGGCCCACCTGGCCCGGGTACCCAGCTCCGGGCCTCTTCTGATCGCCGAGACCATATAGCCATATACGCTCAAGAACTTATAATAAACGCACGTCGCATTACAACAGCCAAGATTAATCGATTCGAATTTGTCAAACGCCTCGCTCGACTGTCAGTAGAAAAAAATATTTAGAAAATTTTTTCGATGTATATCAGGCTCTGATTCTTAAACCACATCCTGCGCCACACTTCACGGAACTCTACTTACGCAAATATTCGAATTCGAAAATAATCCATAAGATTTTACGTACTTTGCCCCACATGCACTCAGAAAAAGGTCTTGTTGCCACAACCAAAATTTGGTTATTATATGGACAATCACATTTTTTGTTCAGTCAATCAAATTTTTCTGTTCAGTCAACCAAAAATTTCGTTGGGATAGTCAAAATTTTGTTGGGAAAACCAAGTTTTGTTGGGACAACCAAAATTTTGGCTATTCCAACAAAATTTTTGGTTGACTGAACAAAAAATGTGATTGTCCATATAATAAACCAAATTTTGGTTGTGGCAACAAGACCTTTTTCTGAGTGTGGATTATTCATCATGATGTCAATTCAAGAAAAAGTAGTAACATATAAAGTGAATCACGTCTCGAAACACTATAGTGATCATAATATATTTCGGCACATCATATCATAGTGATTCGAAGAAAATATAAATGTCCCCTCAAAAGTTGGTGAAGTTTAGGCGTCATGTGATGACGTCGGATGATCAATTCCCCGCAGAACCCAGTGGCCCGGATGATCGAGTGTGTTCATCGCCCTCTTTAACGGACTTGTCTCCGACAAGGGTGTAAGTACTGGGCTACAGTTCTTCGATCGAGATTATACCCGATTGTCCGTTTAAACTGAACCACTAAATTGGCAGTGACAAGTGCAGCCGCACAACCCACTCCAACCCTTATACCCTTATATAGCTGAGGAGGACATTCAGGGTGATCGAAACTACGACATCCCACGTATTTAACGTCACAATTTGTTATATACGTCGCCATTCATCGTTTACTGATCTTGTCTCGCTCATGTATCATCACTAATAGATAAGATCGTTCAATCTAGCCATGATCCTATCTAATAGGAGCTGATGAACAGGATTCAATAGACGTGGATGTCATGAAGAAAATCTGCACTACTTTTTTTATTTCAAACTTGTGGATACCATCATGCAGTCATTGTCTTCATCAAATTCGACTAATTTGAAAAACTGTCTCCCGGATGGTACGATTCTTCGCAAAAGGTCAGCGTTAGTTACCTCCTTAACGAAAGGTAGTTGGATATATTTATATGAATATACCATAATAAAACGCATCGATTACATCGATTGACACTGCGCCGATGTGGTTGGATAGGCAGACGTGAAGGTGATGTTTTTTGGTGATCAATAACACCTATCCACCTTCGTACATATGTATATACGATATAGGAAATACATCCACCTGTATACATATGGATGATAAATTTGAATACGTATACGTGCAGTGATGCACACACACACGCACACACACACGCACACACATGCATGTATGCATGTATATATAATATAATATGAAAAAGGTAAGCGCTGAAGGATGTTTCGAGCGTTCATTATTCACAGTCGCCAGCGAATAAATAATTGACCTAACCTAACCTGACCAAGACGAAAGAACACAATGCCTCCAGGTCTCTCCGCGTATATACCTTTTGCCTTTCTGTTATAAGGCACCAGGACTCGCATGCAGGAACCCCTCAGTCAACTACGAAACTAACCGAGAAGTTCTGACGACCGGGAACCACGGTTTAGTTGTGCACTGTGCACGTGTTGGTCAATGGTTTGCTCAAGGAATCTCCACCTCTTTTCACATACAAGTATATATTCTATATATACACCTATGTATAAATATATATATATATATATATATATTTATATGCATACGATCTAAGATGAAGCGAGAGAAAAAATAAGAGCGAAGATGCGGTAGAGCAAGCAAGGATCATTATTTTCAAGGATGATCGGTAGATTTGATTCACTGCTGCGTGTCCAACTTTCGATACATCATACAGCACATATATATATAATACAGCTGGTTAAAGGGAGCTCGTTTTCGTCCAATAGTTTATGTACCTATATATATATATGTAGGTTGTACCTATGCGAACGAGCTCGAATGCTTCATAGCACTTTGCTTTCCAATGATAATAATTAGAGGCGTTTGTGAACATCGTATAAGTATATATAGATAACTATAATATTGACTAGGCGGCAGCAGGTAAAGGTTAACCTTATGAACAAGATGAAAAAATTATATCAATAGCTTTAGTTAAATTATATTAATAACCTTTGCGAAGTGACTAGCACTAGATTTCGAGGTTTTAACAACGCGGATATGATTCATTGCGCTTTATAGTACGTATACTATGTACTCGTTACGTACTTGATTGTTGAAGAAATTGAAGCAAAGGAAAAAAAAATAGAAGCATTTTTTTATTTTTTTATTTTTATTTTTTTTTGCACAGAACGATAAATCATCGAGTTTTAATTCTTGTCTTGCGCTAACTAAACAATAAATGAACATTTGAGGACCCGACAGTAATTTTTTGATGAGGTATAAGGTAAAAGTCTAGTATGGCAGTGTTTTAAAAATAATAAAATCTATGATAGTTTAGACTAGCTTCGTAAATCTCTTTTCACTCCTTAGCGTCGGCTCCATATTTTTGTAATGGTGTATATAGGTATAGCGAGCGAGAAAGACCGTGGAGGACCATGAGGCCATGAAAATCTATAAAACGCAGCCTCATAAAACAGACTCCGAGGTGGCCTTGTCGTATCCTAGATTTACGCGTATTAAAGCGAAATTAAAATATTAATAAGGCTTTTAATGGGGCCCATATCCTCACCTCGACTCACTTCTATATACCATTATATTCATATATATCCACCCACCCGCACGATACTGCGTGGAAAATAATACTTCTGAAATCTTGACCGGAGCCAAGACCTCGTTACCCCTTTAGACCACCGAATGCCGCCAGAGGACCAAAGCCGTAAATATCAAGCGAAATATATTTATTATTATTCCGATATTATAGCTCTGATAATATATTATTATTTTCACGTCAGTTTTCAACGACTACGAAACCTACCTGGTGTACATACATGTATTTTATCATTATACACACTGTTGGAAAAATTTGACAAAAATAATGTCCCAGGAGATCCACTACAATTTTTATGTCAATTTCAACACTTTTTTTTAGTTAAAACAACATTATTTTCACTTAAACGACGAATTTTTCTGTTGTTTCAACTGAAAAAAGTGTTGAAATCAACATAAAAATTATAGTGGACCCCCTGGAACATTTTATTTCTAACGGTGCACCTACACAGAAAAAAAGGTTAACTTGAGCCAAGAAAATTATTCTTGATTCAAGATGATTTTTGGACCGCAAAATTGTCTCGAATCAAGTAACCCTTTCTTTCTGTGTATGCCTGACGGTATTCATCGCTCTAATCTCTCTCCAGCAAAATACGAAATAATCTGCACAGAGAATCCTGATTTTTTGAAAATTCATCAAGAATTTTCTCATACTCGATTGGAATGAGTCATTTCTCTGATAGGTACACTTCATCGACTTGTTGTAATTGAAATTACTGTTTCTTGATTCGTTATTTAAGTTAATTTACCTGCAGTTAGATATTGTAGATACCTGTCCACATAGCGTTATATAGTGGGTCTGTATCGTACCCTATACCCCACCATTTTTATAATGAATCGAGCAAAATTTATGCGCCATTTGTCACTTATAATTATATTTTATCGCACCTGTCGGTTCTGCGTTCTGACTGCACCGGTGTTTGCATTACGATGGTACGATCGTATGCCTTTTTTTTTTCAAGTTTACATAGAGGAATTATTATTGACTCTTGAGAAAATAGAAGAAAGGAAAAAAAATTGTTTTAAGCGGTCAAATAGCCACAGGTATTGTGACAAAAAAAAAATATCATTATACGACTGATTTCTACAACTTCCACAAACGGAAATTATACACTTTCTCAAATTTATACCTATACTAGCCGAGAAATCTGATTGACATTCTAGTTCCATTCTGCAAATTCTCACTCAGAGACTTCGAGGTGTAAAATAGAATTTTGGGGGTAGTTTGAGTTACGGTGAAAACCAGACTTTTGAAATTCTGGTTTGGACCTCAAAATCCTAGAATTTAGATAGGTTTCGTGATTCTGGTTTCGACCTAGCTATGGCTCCCCAATCTTTGATAAAACGTTTTGTAGATCTTTCAAAATACTAAACATGATACAGGCACATTGATTTAGTAGAAAATGGGTAGGTATTGCGTCTGAGAAAAGGAAGGCAATTCGTGGTTAGAACTTGGCGGTGATCCGGCGCCCTGGTTGCTGATCATTTGAATTTTAATGCGGCAATTAAAATATGTTAAACAGCTTCTTAATACCGGCGTGACGCGGGCCCGCAGTATTTTATATTTAACGTGAAACCACAGCTTGGGTATCTGCAGTTATTATATTTTTTCGATTTATAATTTATAGTTGTCTGGTGCAGACTCACCATCCGCAGTCAGTCCATTCCTTACCAGTTTATCAGTATCTCATCCCATCTCAACACCCGCTTATAAAATAACCCGCGAATTAGTGCCTCATTCGCTAGCTAAACGGCATTCTTCATTATACATATATATTTAAAACGAAAAAAGAAAAAAAAAAAAACAACACATCGGTTTTCGAAAGAAGAATTGATTCTAAACCTTAATTTATGCATATAATTCTTCAGCGATGTATGATCCATGCGGCAATAAAAACCTGGATGTAGATCGGTGAAATTCATATATAAAACTCTTCGGCACGAAGCTGTGAGGACTTTTAAGGGTCTGAAACCTCTCGATCTTCCCACAACATATAACGTCATGCATGCACATCCCAGACGCATATATAGGTATATATACTATATATAGGTGGGCGAGTGTCGTCGCGTTGTTGTCTAGGTAAAAAGATCATAAGAATGAGAATCCTTTAGCAACGACTATACGACTGCATGCATGACTCAAAAGTTTTCGTTATAAGATAGAAACTTCAGCGAGATCTTCGTCCAGGACAAAAAATATGGACAAAGGATTAGTCACCGCGCTCCTGCAGCCTCCGTCAGGGTTTGTTTGCGCGTCGTCTGGGGACCTGTTCCCGAGGGATTAGCATCCTTCTGCTCAGTCGTGAGAAGGTTTAAAAAATTAAATGATAACTTTCCTATGGTATATTTTTGGATCACCCTGTATACACACACTCAGAAAAATAACAACCAAAATTTGGTTATTATATACACAATCACATTTTTTGTTCAATCAATCAAATTTTTTGTTCAGTCAACCAAAAATTTCGTTGGGACAACCAAAATTTTGGCTATTCCAACAAAATTTTTGGTTGACTGAACACAAAAATGTGATTGTGCATATAATAACCCAAATTTTGGTTGTGTCAACAAGACTTTTTTCTGAGTGCATTACATTCCATAACCTGAACTTAAGTTAGATAGTAGGTATATAAAATCGCATTGTACTTTATTGCACAATGTTCGTATTTGTAATAGACAGCTTTGTAGCCATAAGCCAATCAGGGCCTACAATTATCGTTAGTAGGAACAGCAATTGAAGCAAAATCTACCATGAGAGATGTGAGTGTAAGAGTAAACCTGTACACATCTATATACAATCCCGTATCGCGTTGTTGTGCTAAGTTTAATAGTGTTTAATAGTAGGTGGAACCCAAGTCCTCATGAGCTACACGTGACTTTCTGAGGTGTTATTAGTGTATTTCACGTGAACATTTACGAGCAAAAAATTCAGGGATCTTTATAGATATTCTTGGTACAATTTTTATTCCCTTCTACTTCTCTCTAGGTTCGTTTGCATAGTTGATTACAAATCACACACCGCGGTTTCATATACCTACATATACCTCACATCCACATATGTATATGGTAGAAGAAATTATACCGTAAATTGGATGAAAATGAACCAGGATCTCCGCACTTGCGTGTAAAACTTCAAATCGCCTACCATACTTAGCCAATATAATTATATAATAGTATATTTATAATCAGCATCGAACAGGGGGATGAAATATTGAGTAAAATGTTCAACGAGAGAAAAGTTTTGCTGTTTATATATATGTATATATATATATATATATATATATATATAATACTCCGCGGTGTTTTATACCTGCAAAATATCTGAACTCTTGAAAATGAAGACGTTGAATAGGGTGAGAGGTAAAATCTATGGTATAGGGGAGAGATCGGGCGTATATATATACTAAGGCAAGGCGTCATCACAAGCGGCAATCACAGGGCTTAAGTGAGAAGCGGTAACGCAATCAACCCTTAACAACCAGGTCCGCCTTGGGACATGCTTCGCGAAGCAACTAAACTCGTAAACTTCCCAGATAGCTCAAAGGAAACTTAGTTGCTTATGCTTCTGATTTTTTAATCATATTTTACGTATCACTGATTGCGGAGGCCGGATACTCCCAAGCTTTTTTCGAACCCCGTATATATAATTCGTATCTGAAATTCTGCAGGGTTAGCCGAAAAATCAAACGCTGCAGGGGCATTCCGTATTCGTTCTTGTAAGATCTTATGGTATACAGAAAGAAAGGTTGACTTGATTCAAGATAATTTTGTAGTCCAAAAATGAAGACCGAAATTTTCTCGGATCAAATCAAAAATTTTTTCGAGCCAACAAAATTGGAACAACCAAGCAAATTGGAACAACCAAGAAAATTTGGAAAATTTGGAAAATTTTCTTGGTTAGAGAAAAATTTTTTATTTGATCCGAGAAAATTTCGGTCTTCATTTTTGGACCGCAAAATTATCTTGAATCAAGAATAATTTTCTTGGCTGAAGTTAACCTTTTTTTTTTTTGTGTAGTACTACACCGTTGAGCATGCAAGGATATCCTGAAATATTTTTAAATTAGGTAAAAAATATGGTAACAATATTTCTCGATTTAAAATTTGATATGTATGCATTTTCTTATTATATATAGTTATACTTATATATAGTTCTGAATTCTCGTATTATAACGGGTATAGGATTTATAAATCCAAAAATTTTTAAAAGGGGTACGATATGTATAGGTATATGTTATATAGTACGTAGGTGCGCGTATACAATACCGTTGTACTTTTTCGATTCATAGTTCATATATCAACTGCGCTTAGGAGAGGCGGCGACACACAAATACCAGCGGTATATCAAAGCCACGCAGTGCAGTCCATAGATAAAATATATTAACCCCCTGTGCCCGGGCAGCCGCGTAGGTTTCAAGATTTTGGGGACACTTCGTGAAATGACTTATGGTCGGCGGCGTGCTTCATAAGAGGAGTTGCCTCGCCTCGCATCGCTTCACCATGCCTTTACTTTCCTTTCCTTTCCTTTCCTTTACTTGCTCACCATCCTTTGGGATTAACTTCCATAATGCCTAATGCAAAGTTGGAATCGTGCCTAGATCAGTAAACTTCGTGTCCGAGGTTATTTTCGAAAAATACATATAATATCGTATAATGTTTGGGTATAATACATTCTACTATAACATATGTATACCTATACCCATATTCGTTCGTATCATAATAATACAGTAGTATATATACAGGCACATGTTTATTACAAGGCATAGAAGGCATATAGGTAGGTATATCAGATACCCGATTCCTTCAGATTCAAATTTAGAGGATATGCCATTTACATGGTCAATGTCACGTGACGAGTTAAGAATAGTAGTAATAAAATTTGGAAAATTGACTTACGAAGACTTCTTAATTTTCCTAATTTCACGCTTATCACCTCACTTCTGTCCCCTGAACATATTATTGTGTTTAGCTTTCATATAATAACCAAGAATTTTGTCATGCGCTTATACTATATAATATATACGAATGCGTGAACGGGACACGCGTGAAAATTGCTCGCTATATTAGGGCTGAATCGATCCCTCGTATAGCTATATGTGATATAACTATATATAATGCTGAATGAATTTTATAGTAGCGATTTATTTTTTTCAATTATGTACAAATTTAAACATCGATTTAGGCTCAACTTTTCTAACATTCGAATATATATAATATATTATTGTAAATATTTTTCCTATGTGACTAGAAAACATGTTGTAACAATAAGTTAGGGTAAGTTGAAGGAGGTCCATAGGGAGGTTAACAATTCTCTGTTCCCGTTCAGATTCGATCACGAATCACCTATACGAACTGATAATCCAATCGCCGACTCCCTTAGTCTTGCCCTTTTCCCTTTTGGGGTTTGCTTTTTGCTCGGCCCCTCGTCGTTACAATTCATTACATTATATTAAAGTACATTACTTCAGCCCTCCAAACAACAGCTACGAGCACCGTTCTCTTACACGATAATGCCTAGAAAGGTATAAAGTTCATTCAAAATTTCGAATCGAACGCAGACTTGAAAACCGCTCTATCGATAACTCCAACTCCAATTTGTACAAGATAAAAAAATACATTTTTTTTTTTTTCTTTTTGCCTAATTTACTTTAGAGGTTCTCGTTTCGACCTAAATGTTTTACGAATTGTAGTATAGTATGATTGACGAATGAATTCGAAGTCAAAAATAAATTTTCAAATTGTTTTCATTTTTCGCAGACCTTCGAGGTCGTAATTAGAATTTTTTTAAAATTTATTAGGACGTAGAAACGCTGCTCGCAGAATTTGAAGTGCGGATTCGCTGATTCTGATGATATGTGCTAAAACCTATAGTTACATTTCTGTCGGCAAAAACTATGAATAACAAAGAAATTGAAATTTCTGATGATCAAACTAGAATTTCTATTCCGACTCGAGTTCACAATTCGACGATGCTTACGAAGACTAGCACGTTTCAGATTTCTTACGAAAACTAGCACGTTTGGATATAAACCACGAAGACTAGCACGTTTCGGTTTTCACCGCGAAAAACGCACTCGTGCATTCGTAAATTAAATTTCAATTTAATTACCGGACACCACATAATAATCTTCAGAAAATCCTTGTTGCATTGATCTAAAAATAATCATTTTCGCAAGGATAACCGAAGCATGCTAGCTTCCGTAGCAATAACTGAAACGTGTTAGTCTTCGCGGTGAATATCGAAACGTGCTAGTCTTCGCGGTGAATATCGGAACGTGCTAGTCTTCGTGGTTAATATCCAAACGTGCTAGTCTTCGTGAGAAGCCGAAACCTGCTAGTTTTCGTAAGAAATCTGAAACGTGCTAGTCTTCGTAAACAGCGTTGAATTATCGAGTAATAGCTATCCTATTATAAATTTTCGATAAATTTTGATTGAAAGATCCCACGATGAATACTTCTCAGTGTATTTTCATCGATTTCAGATCGCTGGGCGTGTGAGCCTATATAACTACATCCTCGTTTCGTATAGACTTTTTTCACATATGATAAACTCTATTCGTGCTTGAAGAACATATATACTATATATACGTCTGCATAACCATACGTAAATTTCTATATGTTAATATGGCTGTATATGCATCTATATGTATATAAATATTTGTGACGCTGCACAGTATGCAGCATATACCTACATATATATATATATATATATAGTGATTTACACGTGCGTAGGAGCGTTGGTTATAAATAAGCCGACAGAGTAGTTTCATATGCGGTAGCCTTTAATTTATAAGAAGTTATTAAATAAGGGCCTCGGGCTGTTGACGGATCGCGATACAATTTTCTTCTTCGTATACATATATATATATGTATAAGTGTTATAATAATATAAGTTTGTCTATACGATCGATAGTCATCTAAATGTTAATGCATATACATTATACTATAGTATATGTAGGTTGTCTTCTTATTTCTTATGTTTAAGTGATACCTAATTTATCCTTCTTTGATCACCTCAAATCCTTATTATACAGTAATATGATTAAAAAAAAAAAAAAAAAAAAAAAAAACGCTATTGATAGTATACGTACCTTTCCGAGTCTCACACCATAGATTATCACTACAATTCACCGCACTGCAGTTAAACCGTGCGGTGACGCGTAACGTGAGAAAGCGTTGACGTATCATTGACGTAGCTCAGTGAACATATTACGTTCACCGCCTGCGGCTATTCGGAACGATATCTTTTGAACCACCATATGTAAAACGCCATGGAGAGGCGCGTGGTTGCGTTTTATCGAGAAGGTCGCTCGCTCGAGAACACAATATCGTAACGCGTGGCACAGATTGGGGTGCATTCAGCTGCCTATATTTATACGTATAAGTATAACGTAATACGTGGATAGACGTGTGCGCATGTCTCAAACGTGCTTTTTACCTACACTGGTACGAAATTAGAAAAATAATGGGAACATAAATTATACTTTGATCCTCTGATGAACCTCGATTCCTTTGTTCTTCAGTTCTGCTGACATGAATATAAGTCAGTTACAGTAGAATCACGACTTCAGGATCTTCAGAAGACACGCCTGACATGTAAGTCAATGTTTTATCATAAATATTCACAAAGTATCAATAGCGAAACTCGGTATTCTTGGTGTAGGTATCGTAATCATCAATCAGAAGACCAAACAGATCCTGGAAACGCTGATCAGTTATCCTTAGAGAGATGTAATAAGATTACGTAGGCGGAAGCTCTTGCCACATGTATGGGGATGAAATCTGCGATGTGTCGGAATAGGAGTGAGACGAGAACTGATAGAATTTCGAACTCACGTGCTGCAGTACGACGAGGTACAAGGTTAATTGAGCAGCGCCTACGTGTGTTTACATAAATCCTCACATGTATAGACATACAGATACCTATACTCGTAGGTTTAACACAGCCGCTTCACCCTCAAGCAATTCCTACAGCGAGCTAGGTGTCGAAGGAGGGATGCGACTAGCGTGAAAATCGCACCCCTGATCATGCGTGACGAGCATGCCACATGATAGGCTTCAATCCGTATTCATGGAGACCATGGATCTGCTCTAGTGTCTATGCTTGTATATAATCCCATGATCTTGTGGGATGTAACATATTTAGCAGAAATTTTATGTGTGATCTGAAACAACGCTGAGAATAAGGAAACTGGAGTTGTATGGAATGAGAGCATACAGAGCACAAACATACATCGATGGAATCTTTTGAAACCTGAATTCCTTTGTTCTTCAGTTTTTTAGACTGAAGTATAATTCTGTTTCAGTAGAATTATGTTCACAAATAAAATTGAATGAAGAACAATACGATTCCAGGATACATCATACAATCAAGGATTATTTCTACAAGCGTGTCTCTGTAGCTTCACACTGTGCATGGGCACGTGTCACGTAGCGAATAAAATGCCTAAGTATTCCGGAGCTTCGAGACACGTGTCTCACGTCAGCTAGTGTAACGTGATGTGTAGTATAGCTGTGACGATGTGGTCGAAGGGTGCAGGGCGCAGGGTGCAGGGTGCAGGGTGCAGGGTGCAGAATGAACAGGAACGTAACGCCCACGCCAAAATAACTGTTACAGCCCCAACCTCGGCCGATATTGTAACAAGCAACCCTTACTGACTCGGTCCCGGGTTGGGGTTGCACAATCGTGCCCTGATTGATAATTTATACGGTGCGTACAGGTTATTTGATTATCTGTCCCCTACTCGGCTAAGCTATACACCCACGTTTCTCTTTTCTCTGGTCTGTTCGTCCGAAAACAAGTCCGCCGCGTAGACCACGTGGAGGATTAAGGAAAAGGAAATACAAGCTGCAAGGGAAAGCTCGATTTTTCGCAAAAAAACAATCGTTAGTGAATTTCGGTGTCTTCATAAATCTACAGATTCATCCGACCATATCAAAGCTAGATCCTTCGATCAATATACAAACGCACCCTAACGTTCCGAAATCTAATGCACAAATTTTTTTTGAATTATTGTCAATGTGTGATGGCAAACTTTCATCTGATTTATAGACGTTAGATGATGCACACAAATGAAATAGATGTTGTCTCATCTAATTTGGAACATAAATATAAAAGGTAATAGTACTTCATTCAGATGATAATGAAAAAATCGCAACTCTTCTAATAGGTCCAACAAACAGTGAATGAAGAAAGTTGTTTCACAGACCATGAATGATGTTACACCGTGTTATACATCGCGGGTCTATTTTTTTTCGAAACAATAGTTACTAAAACCGAGTATCTATTGGTTAGTAACGGAGATCATGGGGTGCCTTTAGGGATGGGAAGGAAGAAATGAGGGTTGAATAGAGAGATGCGGGTTGAATCTATGGTGCAACGAGCAACGATAAAATAGGGGCTTGAGCTCGTGATGACATAATTGGTATCATTCGAGATCTTCTTTTGAGGTCACCCTCTGGCACGTATCCCTCGGCACCGTTCGACGCTCCCCAGCTCTCAACAGCGCGAGCCCCTAACCCAACTTTGTACAACGTGTGGTACAACCCACGCAATTCGCGACAGCTCGGACGCAGCTTGTCACAATAAAGCAAAATCATTCGTAGGCGGGTTCTGTACTATATAGAATAATTGCAGCCCCTGCGTTGAATACCGTGCGGGAGGCACGAAAACAGAGTCGATTTAACAACATGGTACCTATATACAACCGGACGTACGAGGCAACTCCTCGCCGGAATTTATCACCAATCTCTTGAATTCAGCGATATATTCAAAACACAAATCAATTTTAAACATGTTGTCAAATTTTTATTTTTATTTTTATTTTTTTTTTTTTTTTGCTGATAATAGAAATACAAACTTTAAAGTCCAAAAATGAAGTAAAAGAATAGCTCCGATGAATCGAACACATTTCACATGTACAGTCTTTGCCGAATATCAAGTGAAGTTAAATATCAAGCGAATAAATCAGACAAGACAGCCAACACACACCTACACAAACCATCGCCTAGTATCCAACTTGCTATTTTCGTCAAAGTCGAAGTAGTTCAGAACTTGGTCTCCCTGGACCGAAGGCGAATGAATCCTGCTGTCCTTTTCCGCAAGGACTTTCTCGATCAATGAAACCCCAATGTCAACGATCTCTTGGGACTTATCAGGCATTGATTTCGACGTCGTAGTTTTGAGACCGCTTCTGACAAATTCACGCTTCAAATTTTCCTTAGCAGCTCGCGCCATGCTAGCAACTTTCAGACCGATCGCTCGGCCCCTGATATACGCTTGCTCATGCCCGTCAATCCAGGACTCGAGTTTTCTTCCATGCAACATTTCCTGAGGCATAGTGTTCTCCAGATTTTTCCGGCTGCGATACTGAGTTGCGAAAGAGTGTATGTTGTACAGAGCAGGATTCATTATGGGTATCACATCTTCGGCATCATCTTCCTCAGCGACGATCGACTTCTTCGGGACCCTCTCATTTTCCGGAACTTGATCAACGGACTTCTTCGTCGGCGGTGTCGAAGGCTTCGTTTCTGTTGTGGGGTCTGTTTTTGCCGAGTTCTTCGAAGTCCCTCGAGTGGCTGATGATTCCTGTTTCTTATGACACGTCCTAGTCGAAAAATTCTTAGCTATTTCCTTCCTAGGAATTCGTCTCGTTACCACAGGACGTGGGACCTTCGATCCTGTAACTAATGGACAGTGCGTTGGGCGTCGAAGTTTTGATTCCTTGGCTTTAATCGTTCTCGAATTACTCCTATATGATTCTCGTGTAGGTTTGAGACTGGCCGTTACTGACGTGTCCTCAAATATAGATTTCAATTCAATCTCCTCATCATTTTCCTCCATTGCCCTGACCCCGGATAAGGATACCGACTCCACGTCAGCCTTCAACTGACCCTGCTGACTACTATCAACATTCCGATGGGCAATTCCAGTACCCTCAGTGACTCCACTCAACAAGGGTGCCTTAGAGCTCACTACCTCTTGTACTCGATCCGAAAATCTGCTCCGTGGTTCATTAAGCTGGTCACTAAGTATTCCGGAAGTACAAGGTGGCTTTGAACTCGAATCTGTTTTCAGTTTTCCATTTGCAATTTTCCGTTCAATAAATCCTGAAGGGGCCGCTAAGCTCTTCGGTGAGCATCTCGAAACTTCGTTTTCTTTTCTCTCGTGGAGTCGGAACTCGTCCATCAATTTGGGAACGATCGACGGAGTCCTTGGCTTCGAAAGTTTCGTTTTTAAACTGATGGTCGGTTTCTTTGTGTCACATTCGCTTGGGTTCAAATTATGGTTCTTCGCAGAGGGACGCGCTGGTACCTTCTCCAAACTCGTGGCCAGTTTTCCACTAGCCGATAACTTTTTTTCCGAATTCTGACACAGCGCAATATCAGTCTCCTCTATTTCTGATGAGATTCTTTCATTAGATTTGTACTTAGGACCGTTGGACGCCTGATCCACCTTCCTTTTTTCATCAGGATTGCTTGGCTTCTGCACACCCAATAAATTCCTGCGAAATCTGGGAAGCGGCATTTTACTAGCAGTCATCTTCGACCTGCTTGAAAACAATGTCGACATATCTTGATTATAAACGCGATGGCCTTTTGTTGATAACTTTGCTTTCACCTCATCCCCATGTTTCCTCTGCGAGTTGTACATTGGGCTTGCAAGGAGGGTGTCGTTTGACGTGGTTTCACCTTCCGGACGGTCCCTCCGCTTCCAGGAGTTCACATAAGTTGTTGCTTTCCTCGTTCTATTTTGCAGGCCTTCGTTTTGAAGTTTGTGGTCAGTATCTGACACGATTTTCATTAGAGCTGTTTTACTCTCAGGCTTGACGTTAGCTTCTTTGCCAATTCCAAGTGGCACGGGAGACTTCCGAAAGGATTTCTCTTCAGCACGTAATTTCGCTGCTCCAGCTAACCTCGGTAACCTTGAAGCATAACCGGTATTCGAGAAAGTCTTCGCCATTTCTAACTGTCTCGAACAATTAGATAGACTGTCTTTATCGACGGCTCGATTCACGAACTTCTCGACCTTCTGGTTCAATGACGTTTCAGAGGTAACCTTTGAATTCTTCGTCGGCAAGGCCATCTGAGAATTCGTCACAGATTTCGGTGGGCTTGTCTTTACTCGTCCTCCAAACGTGTTGCAAATCATCGATCTAGGCTCTGGCATTTTGTTCTTCTTTGGTATCGAGGAACTAATCGACTGCGACTTTACTGTCCGGTTGTTCTCACCGTATTTCGAGGACATCCAAGTACGGGTGGAGTTCGATTTTGCATTTTGTTGATCTGGACTAACTCCAACTCGCTTAGAATACTCCGAAACTTTGGCATTACTTCGGTTTCTGACGACAGAATCGGGTCCAGTTCTCCTTAGATCGGTTGTATTACTTTTAGAAGTAGGTACTTCATTTTTCAGCTCAGAGTTCCACCGCAATGGTTTGCTCCGCTGTGGTAACTTGCATGTAGCAGCGATCTGTGAAATCATATTTCTTAAAATATAATTCTCTCATTTGAAGACGCGAGTTCAAACTGGTTCGATACTGGTTCAATATTGTGTGACTGACTTGTATTTTATCTTCGTGTCCCGCAGGGCTTTTAGTCTTTTTGACTAGAGTTGGTTCTTGGCGAAGCGGAAGGCCGTGAGGTTTTCGAACGTTTGGGATGTTTTTCAGCATCAAGCCTTCACTTTGGATGGTCGTTTCCGCTTCTTCGCCGATTTTAAAAACAGCTCCAGGCGTCCGAGCATCGCAACCAGTATCAAATAGTTCAACAATTTTTCCATCGGTAGCAAAGTTTGGCGAAACATCGGTCAATTCATCAACGAACAAAAACAGAGGGTTCTCACTGAATGCATTCATTTCACTAATCAAACACGTAAATTTTTTTTTTTTAACAGTACAACAGACGGACAATAAGATCGCTTTTAATCGTCAAACGCTCGAAGATTTTCCTTAGTTTTTCACTTCGGCTTATAAAGGTTATGTACGATAAAACAAGGGAATATATTACATCTAGAAATTTTAGCAACATTACAGGCATCTTGGCGATTAGAGAAACATGGTTTATGCATCGAAACGCGACACCGAGAATTTGAGCGAAAATTATCTCTATGGTTATATATCACACCGTTGTGTTATGACATTTGTAGAAAAATCGGTAACGGTTACAGGCTTTTGTTTTGGCTGTCCGATAAACGCAGCATGCTTAACGTTTCTGAAGTAGGCACACGTTTTCGATTTGCTGCTCTGGTGCGCTCTGCGATTGCTCCGAGCGCGAAACGTATGCACTCAGAAAAAAGTCTTGTTGACACAACCAAAATTTGGGTCATTATATGCACAATCACATTTTTTGTTCAGTTAACCAAAAATTTTGTTGGAATAGCCAAAATTTTGGATGTCCCAACGAAATTTTTGGTTGACTGAACAAAAAATTTGATTGACTGAACAAAAAATGTGATTGTGCATATAATAACCAAATTGTGGTTGTTATTTTTCTGAGTGTGTTCAGTTTACGATAGATTCTTCAGCTTACCCATAACTCTACCCTCCACCGGCGCTCGATTGTAGAGCAATATGACGTCAGATAAAAACTTGAGAGCATCCTCGGTGCAACTCCAGAGCAGCAAATCGAAAACGCTAATAGATTCGTTCGTTTACACAAACCGGGCTGCAATGCACTGTACTGCACTGAACCAATCACCTCGAAGCTTAGACTAGTATTTACCAATCAAAAACTCCAAGTGCAAGTCCAGTGCAGCCCGGTTTTTGTAAAACGAACGGATCTTATGATTCTACAAACTTATTTTAAAAATTAATTCGATGTTCTATGATGCACTATGATTCCTATGAAACATTCCTACTATACGAATTTGTATCAAATTATTTCACATATTACCGATTGCCATCTGTTGATACTTCGGAATCCGTCGCTGAAATAGTAGATTAGCGCCACCGTTTTGATCGATCGGTGATGCCATCTGTAATATTATTCAGGAACTACTTACATGCACACAGGTTGCATATTACAAGGCGTACCGCCTCTCGAAGCGTTCGAAAATTATGAATTGAAACATAGAATGTATCTAGTGATATTATTCGCCCTCACGGAAAAAACCCTCAAATTTACAGGGTAAATTCGCACCCCCAAAGTTTTGGGGGTTTACCATGAAAACTCAGGGTTTACCCTCAAATTTTACCCCCAAATACAGGGTAAACCCTGAGTTTTCGTGGTAAACCCCCAAAACTTTGGGGGTGCGAATTTACCCCGTAAATTTGAGGGTTTTTTTTTCCGTGAGGGCGGGAAGGATGTAGCTTTGCCTGAAGATTTATAGATGTGAAGCAGACGGCTTCTCCCGTATAATTATAAACGAAGAGGAAAAAGAAGAGGTTTTTCTTGTGAGCTCTACACTGTTAGAAATTTCTAAGCAAGTTCCACCAAACATGCATTGGAAGCTGATAGGCAAAACATCTAGCCAAAATTACAAATCGGGTGTGGTAATTATACAAAACTTTTTTATCGGTATTCAAAACAATTTTGTGAATTCAAGTACAATTTTTGTGTTTTTCGTATGAAAGTTCAGCAAAATCAAGAAATTATTTGGAAATTTACAGAACAAGCTTAGCAATTCACTTTGCTACGCCACATTTGTAATTTTGCAAAACTTTTGTATACTAAATGTGTTGTAAATTCACAAACATTTTTTACAGTGTAGTGGCAATTTATTACCAAAAGGTTTCACAACAAAAAAAAAACCGTTATGAAACAGGATTTTATCAGATCAATTTGGTGGATTTATTTTTTCTTCTAGTAATAGAAGAAAAAATAATAATAACAACAACAATAATAATAATAACATGTAATAATAGTTATTATTACATGTTTAATGCAAGCGTTACAGTGAGTGAAAACTCTTGGAACTCTATAGATTGAGAAAATATTTGGAACTCCGATGTTCAGTTAAAGTATCTTAGCTGCAGCATTGAAACGCTGATATCATTGAGACGGATGGCAAGTTTAAGATATATATTGGCCATTCCACCAAATCCTGTACGCAAATCCGGCCTCCAAATTTTTGATTCTTTTTTTATGATTTCTTCGCATTATTTAGGTGTCAACGAAGAGATTCACCGAGTATGAAAGATCGCTGACTTCAGTTAATGGGGGTTTCCGTAATTACTAGATTTTGCTGCGAAATTTTCCAATATAATTAAACGGTTCAAAAAATACCTGAAAACGTAATTAAAAACACTGTAGTCGATCGGAAATTTTCTGAAATTTTCGAAAATGATGATCATTTTCTTCGCACTTCTCATTTTGAGCGCGAAATTCAAAAAATAAAACTTAAAATGTTAATTCCACCATGTTACCCATCGATTTTTGGAAATCGGAGTTTTTTTTCGGAAAATTCAGAAAATTTTCGATGAAAATCATGTTTAAAAATTTTCCGCTCGCTTACCTCCAAGTCAAAAATGAAAGAGTAACAATGAATAAGTGCACAAATAATGACAAAGAACACTCAAATTTCATTTAAACCCTAACTGTGACTTGGAGGTAAGCGAGCGGAAAATTTTTAAACATGATTTTCATCGAAAATTTTCTGAATTTTCCGAAAAAAAACTCCGATTTCCAAAAATCGATGGGTAACATGGTGGAATTAACATTTTAAGTTTTATTTTTTTAATTTCGCGCTCAAAATGAAAAGTGCGAAGATAATGATCATCATTTTCGAAAATTTCAGAAAATTTCCAATCGACTACGGTGTTTTTAATTGTGTTTTCAAGCATTTTTTGAACCGTTTAATTATATTGGAAAATTTCGCAGCAAAAATCGAGTAATGAGGCTGGTTACCGGTAAAACTGTTAAACTTTGGCGCCAGCGAGCCAAGTAACCAACATGGCGTCTCCAATATAGCCGGTTGTTTCAAAATTCAAATGAAGCGCCATTAGTGGCACGCGCACATTTACACACATGGTCACTGACACACACTAATAACAGACATGTATTGGTAATCTGCGCCATTTTTGTTACTTGGCTCGTTGGCGCCACCTGGAAAAGCTTTGCGTATTCAACCCCATTACGGAAACCCCCATTAACTGAAGTCAGCGATCTTTCATACTCGGTGAATCTCTTCGTTGACAACTAAATAATGCGAAGAAATCATAAAAAAAGAATCAAAAATTTGGAGGCCAGATTTTGCGTACAGGATTTGGTGGAATGGCCAATATACTAAAAATCGAATTCCGGCCAAAATAATGCGGCGTTTTTTCTAATCTAAAAATCATGATCTGGTATCAATGCGTGCAATGTGCGGTTGTCTGCGATTAGCAGGTCAACGCCTAGTGCATTGAATTGATTCATTTTTAATATCTAAATTTATTTTTTAGTTTTTTTTTATTTGGTAAAATATTCCAGTGGTATACACGGGTATGAAACGTTGTGTATTATGAAATAATGCAGTGTTTATCTAATCTACAAATCCCTACTTCGTATCGATATGCGGTTGATAATGATAAATTCATTATAACAATCTATATTTATTTCATAACGTTCGACCTAAACTGGATTCGCACTGAACATTCCGGATCAAACCAGATAGCAGACACCTGGGAAAAATCCAACCTTTCGCAAATCAATCCTACATGCACAGTACAAAATTTTTTGTAAAATGTAACACAAAAGTTTGTGTTAACCACTTTTTTTTACACAAAATTTGTGTTATTGCGACACAATTCGTTTATGTAAAAGAAGTAACACAGCTTTAAACATAATTATGTTAAAAGTAACACAAAACTATGTTAAAATTTTAACATTTAGAAAGTGTTACTTTTGTATCAAATTAACATTTTAGTGTGTTAAGAAATTGAAAACAAAAGACAACACTGAACCATTGTTTGAATTAACACAAGAGAGTATTAAATATTTAACACAAAAATATTTAACACGGACTTCTTTTTGACACTATGACGAAATTTTTTTTACTGCGTACAACCGAACGAAAACAGATAGCAAAAAGAAGTATCGATTCCATCGTACGCTATCCGGAACCTATCAGACGTTTTTTGCAGAGCCGTTCATTCTCGTTTTGATGAAGATCACCAAAGGCCGTAAAAATCGCGACCTGGTCTACCAAACAAATTCATTCTTAGTTCATAAGGTTTGCTGTGTTTGGATAAAAAATTTGGTGGGATATTGGAAAAATTGATAGGTCACTTCTGAAATTGGCTGAATTCTCTCAATTCTCATGTCATTCTCATTCTACGAAAAAGGCGCCATGAGTTTTGACGTTTGGGGCGCCGAAATTGTAAGCCGCCCCTGAACTCAAGATTCAAGATTACGGAACAGATCATAAGATCTGACTGACTGTTCTCGGAGGATAAACACACGCGGCCCTTCATGACACACGGTGGACTTAATATGGTGTCCCATAAGAAAGCATCAATTACGGCGTACCCAGGATAGCCGTACCTCTTTTTGGGGGTTCAAGTTCAGAACGTGAATCCCCACGTGCAGAAGCATGGAGCCGTGACTCGCGATCATGACAGCTAAAGGCCAACGCACACCATTGCCGCTCGGCACGGCGCGGAGCGGCACGGCACAGCCGCCGCTCAGCTCGGCGCCGCACCGCGCCGCACGGCGCGACACTTCCGCAGTATCGCGGGACTGCATGCAATTAGGCGCAAAATAATATGGTCCAGTCGGCTTGAAATCTCAAAAGTATGTGTAAATAAATTAATAGAATGCGAGTTTTATTTCGTCATGAGTAATTTCGGCATCACTTCTAACTGACACGTTTACGATGTCCTGGAATTGCTGATGGCGTTGGTTCCGTCGTTCAGGTGCTCCAGGTTATCCTTCTCGTGATCCAGATCATCCGCTTCGTGGTTTTCGGCATCCAGGTCGTACGCTTCGTAGTTTTCGTCGTCCAAGTCATACGCTTCGCAGTTATCTTCGTCCATGGCGTTTGCAGCGTGGTTTTCATCGTCCAGGTCGTGCGCTTCACAATTTTCGTCGTCCAGATCGTGCGCTTCACAGCTTTCGTCGTCCCGGTCGTGCGCTTCACAGTTTTCGTCGTCCAGGTCGTGCGCTTCACAGTTTTCGTCGTCCAGGTCGTGCGCTTCACAGTTTTCGTCGTGCAGGTCGTGCGCTTCATAGTTTTCGTGATCTAGGTTGTGCGCTTCGTAGTTTTCGTCGTCTACGAGGCGCATAACCTGGACTACGAACACTACCAGGCGCATGACCTGAACGACGCAAACTGAAGCGCACGACCTAGACCGTGCAGGGCCCAAATATTCGATAATTTAGCTACAGCACTAAAAATCTACGAATTCAGTTTCGCAATCGTGTCCCCGTGTGGAAATTTCCCGGGTTTGTCCCAGCTACACCAAGGTTTTTAGCCGGGTACTATTTTTGTCAAAATGCCTGACAGGGGACTGGCCGGGTGCTAGTCTATGGCAATCAGGGCGCGGTATTTGACGACCTGAAGTACATTCCGATTCGTTGTTATACTGATAATTTACGAATTTACCTCTAGCTTTAAAATTGTTTTTATAACAAACTATAACTGTCAAATACCGTGATAAAATTCAGAGAACATCGTGAATAGTTTTTAATTTTTTCTAACCCGGCGCTCTCTGCTTGGCCAGATCCGAATGCCAAAAATAATCCGTCAAATACCACTCGACCTTCAAAATAAATCGGATATTTCCCTCATGCTTTGAAATACACTGCCATAAAAAGAATGCCAGAAAAATTCTTAATGAAGGATACAGCATTTATCGACTGCTTGCCAGACTGACAGACAGACAGACAGACAGACCGACATTAAAATTAAAAATGATCATTGAAAAGAATTACGTAAAAAATAAAATACAGACCGACAAACGGACAGACTGACAGACAGACCAACATGTTTCTAAAAACCTGTTTTTCGGATTCTAGAGGGTCTAAAACGTAAAGATTCGTTGATTAAATTATTATTACATCATACTAGTTTAATCGTCCACACTGTTCTAATCGTAATAACCAGGCCTTGTTGAAGTCACGGTTTTTTCACGGCATAATCAATGAATGGATTATTAATTACGTAATTTTTAGTGCTGTAGCTAAACTATCGAACATTTGGACCCTGCGCGGTTTAGGTCGTGCGCTTCAGTTTGCGTCGTTCAGGTCGTGCGCCTGGTAGTGTTCGTAGTCCAGGTTATGCGCCTCGTAGACGACGAAAACTACGAAGCGCATAACCTAGATCACGAAAACTATGAAGCGCACGACCTGGACGACGAAAACTGTGAAGCGCACGACCGGGACGACGAAAACCACGCTGCAAACGCCATGGACGAAGATAACTGCGAAGCGTATGACTTGGACGACGAAAACTATGAAGCGTACGACCTGGATGCCGAAAACCACGAAGCGGATGATCTGGATCACGAGAAGGATAACCTGGAGCACCTGAACGACGGAACCAACGCCATCAGCAATTCCAGGACATCGTAAACGTGTCAGTTAGAAGTGATGCCGAAATTACTCATGACGAAATAAAACTCGCATTCTATTAATTTATTTACACATACTTTTGAGATTTCAAGCCGACTGGACCATATTATTTTGCGCCTAATTGCATGCAGTCCCGCGATACTGCAGAAGTGCCGCGCCGGGTGGCGCCGAGCTGAGCGGCGGCTGTGCCGTGCCGCTCCGCGCCGTGCCGAGCGGCAATGGTGTGCGTTGGCCTTAACACAGGAGAATTCGGACACTGCTTCAAATTTAGATAATAGATTCTCTGGATTCCCACACGTGCCGCCTATGAGTTCGGCAAAGTGAAAAATAGCACTGCTCGATGATACCTATACGTATACTAATCGACTGTTGAGCGCAAATAGAAAACGATAAGCATGTGTGCGATTTCTATTTCAGTAAAGCTTGATGCGCGGCATGCGTCATTATACACTGCTTCGAACAGAAAGCAGTTAAAACCGACCTCTCACTTTCGTCGTAATCTGAAGTAATTTCCACAACTACCGAAGGAGAGCTGTAGTGTGGCGTCAAGTGACATTGATAACGAGTACGCGCTAACGAATGAACAGTTCTACTTCAGTATCCGAGTTATCTCGGAGCGATCAGGTTGATTTTCGTAGGCCAGTAATTCAGTTTAGTTGTGCCAGCTCTTAGGAAATATTTGTATCAAATGATATTTCATGGTCGTTGATTATAGTCTTAATTTGTAACTCACAGTTATATTTTTTGTCTGCCAAGATAAACAGAAGACGCTGCCATGAAAGTGCTAAGTTTCACTGTTTTGTTCGTGATTGTTTCAATCATATCGCCTGATGAAGCATACCGGATCTTAGGTATATTTCCCCTCCATGTAAAAAGCCACTACATGATGTATGAGCAACTAATGAAAGGACTAGCAAAACGTGGTCACGATGTAGACGTCATAAGTCATTTTCCACTCAAGAAACCATTGCCCAATTATCACGATATCATCAACTTAGCTGAGCATAAGCCCGTTGATGCCTGGCACAATAACCTAACGTACGAATATGTGAAAACACATCTACAGGACAGTGGAGGTCTGCCTTATTTTCTGGCTACCGAGCATGGTGTGGACTTGTGTGAATTTATGGGAATCCCGCCATTCCAGGAGATCATCAAAAACCCTCCAAAAGATCCTCTATACGATGTTATCATCGTAGAGGTAGGTTAACGGACGATTGAAAAGTCTCACATAAATATGTACAACCATAAATCTTTCTGCTATGTCATATTACTTCCACTATTTCATAATCAATCATAGATACTACCGCCTGACTCCTCGCTTACATCTCAGTGATTTGGGTAGCGGACCGTCAGTTACCTGATCGAAGAGACGCTCCGATTTTTTTTCAGATTTTTTCGAAATGCCGCCATTTTTAAAAAAATGCACAAAACGCCAACATTAGAGCCCCAATTTAAAAATCTGAAAAAATTCTCAAAAATCCTCTGTCAAATATAAAAATTTTTCAGCCTTGAGCCAAAGTGGGCAAACGTTTGCTTCCATTCTTTTTCGTCCTTTTTTCGAAAAAAAATTATGAAAAATAACAGCAGCAGATGACAGTCCACTGTAAACTGTTGCTTGAACGTTTTTATACGTAACGCAGGATTTTTCCGAAGCGATTTTATTTTTTCTCATATTTTTAGATTCAGGTAATTCAGGGTACAGTCAGTCAGTCAGGGTATTTTCTCATATTTTTAGATTCAGGTTTAATTCAGGGTTCGAAATTCGAATTTCGACCTGACGCTCCGAGATTATTAATTCGAATTTCGGCCTGAATCTAAAAATATAAGAATAAATAAAATCGCTTCGGAATAATCAGCAAAAATTCCCAAAAATCCTACGTTACGTATAAAAACGTTCAAGCAACAGTTTACAGTGGACTGGCATCTGCTGCTGTTCTTTTTCATAATTTTTTTTCGAAAAAAGGACGAAAAACAAGAGAAGCAAACGTTTGCCCACTTTGGCTCAAGGCTGAAAAATTTTGATATCTGACAGAGGATTTTTGAGAATTTTTTCAGATTATTAAATTGGGGCTCTAATGTTGGCGTTTTGTGCATTTTTAAAAAAATGGCAGTATTTCGAAAAAATCTGAAAAAAAATCAGAGCGTCTCTTCAATCAGGTACAATAACATAAAAAATCATGGCCCCAATCGGAAGGTGTCAGGGTCAAACGTGTACTGACTTCACGTGGAATTCCCCATATACAGTAGACATCCTCCCGTGTAGAAAATTGTTAGGGCGTCCCAATTATAAAAGAGGCCCTTTCTGGGCGTCAACAGGGCATCCACTATAAAGGCATCCTCACTGTTGCCTCACTGGGGCATAAGTAGGGTTTATTTTGGCATCCAAGTTAATTTTGTTTAGGCTCGCCCAATCTGTGCCAACGTTGGCCCAAGTCGGGGTATAGCTAGGCATTCAGACTCATTTTGTCCAGGCTTGCCCAACTTGTGCCAAACTTGGGCCAAGTCGGGGGTTAATTAGGCATTGGGACTCATTTTGTCCAGGCTTGCCTAACCTGTTCCAAACTTGGGCCAAGTCGGGGTTCAGCCAGGCATTCAGACTCATTTTGTCAAGGCTTGCCCAACTTGTGCCAAACTTGGGCCAAGTCGGGGGTTAATTAGGCATTCGGACTCATTTTGTCAACGCTTGCCTAACTTGTCCCAAACTTGGGCCAAGTCGAGGTGTAGCCAGGAAATCAGACTCATTTTCTCCAGGTTTGCCTAACCTTTGCCGAACTTGGGCCAAGTCGGGGTTCAGCCAGGCATTCAGACTTATTTTGTCAAGGCTTGCCCAACTTGTGCCAAACTTGGGCCAAGTCGGGGGTTAATTAGGCATTCAGACTCATTTCGTCCAGGCTTGCCTAACCTGTCCCAAACTGGGGCCAAGTCAGGGGTTAATTAGGCATTCGGACTCATTTTGTCAACGCTTTCCTAACTTGTCCCAAACTTGGGCTAAGTCGAGGTGTAGCCAGGAAATCAGACTCATATTGTCCAGGCTTGCCTAACCTGTCCCAAACTTGGGTCAAGTCGGGGTTTAGCCAAACATTCAGACTCATCATGTCCAGGCTTGCCCAACCTGTCCCAAACTTTGGCCAAGTCAGGGTTTAGCCTGGCATTCGGACTCATTTTGTTCAGGCTTGCCCAATCTGTGCCAACGTTGGGCCAAGTCGGACTTTAGCCAGGCATTCGGACTCATATTGTCCAGGCTTGCCTAACCTGTCCCAAACTTAGGTCAAGTCGGGGTTTAGCCAAACATTCAGACTCATCATGTCCAGGCTTGCCCAATCTGTGCCAAACTCGGGCCAAGTCGGGGGTTAATTAGGCATTCGGTCAACCATATCAGACGCCATCTACCACGGCGTGGTCAACTTACAGTAAAGGCCATTTTGTCTAAAAATCTTTCTCGCTAACAAAGTAACTACGGAAATTAACTAGTCGGGCAATAGAATAGCATTTAATCTGAGAAAAAATTATCTCTCTGGATATAGCAGGGTCGGGGTGTAGCTAGGCATTCAGACTCATTTTGTCCAGGCTTATCTAATTTTTGCCAAAATTGTTTACCTGGGCATTTGGACTCATTTTGTCTGGGCTTGCCTAACCTCTGCCAAAGTTGGCCCGAGTCAGGGTTTATCCAGGCTCGCAGGATAATTTTAAAACCAATATTGGCCCAAATTCGGTATCCCATAATGGCCCACCTTTTATACCCAATGTTGCTCCGAGTTTGGACAGCCCATATATATTATATATATCCCGTGTAGAAATTTTTGTTGGGCGCAAACAGGGGCCAAGTTAATTTGGCTCGATATTATTCAGGCCCAAGTAAGGTCGCCTGTATTGGGCCAATGTTGGATTGTCCCACGTATTTGATTCGGCCCCCTATGCGTGGTCAAACTGGGGCCAATTTGGACAGCCAGTAGGGCCCAAAGTGGACACCGTATATGGGGCCACAACAAAAAAGCGGGACAAATCGATATAGGCCCAATATTGGTGACCAAACTTGGGCCTATACATTATTGTGGAAAATTAACTTGGCCCTCATTAGCGCCCGGGGAAAATTTCTACACGGGCTCTTAGATCCCTACAAATTCTAGATTCCGCGAGGTATTCAGCTCAAAAGTTTCAATTATCTTTTCGATGTCGCCGTTTGGGTTTTATTGTATGATTTCCTACGCACGTCTCATCTCATAACGCATATAATCAATTGACAAAAAATATCGATTGCATTCTTCGCTCGTAAGTCTAAACAGACAGAATGTGGTACCTTTTCTCAAATAATAGAAATTACAACACGTCAACCATTGCGAACCAGGAATGAAACTAAAATATCAATATAATTGTGCTCTGATCTCACAGATCATGACATAATCTACTAGACCGTATTGATAACATTTTTGAGTAACTTTCGCATCACGGATAATGTTTGAAAAATGAGGAAAAATAATTCATCTTTGCAGCTACTCGGTGCTCCGTGTTATTTGGCCCTTAGTCAGCACTTGAAGACTCCCATCGTAGGTGCCTTGTCGACTGTAATGTTCCCATGGACGCATGACATGTTCGCAAATCCTGACGAGCTGGCCTATGCTTACAATATTTTCTTGCACCATGCCGGAGGAATGAATTTTTGGCAACGCATCAACAATGTCGTCACCGCGTTCAAAACAAAGTGGGAGTTCAACTACTATAAGCTTTATCAGAACGACCAAATAAAGAAGTACATTGGCCCTGAGGCACCAACTCTCCCAGAAGCTGAAAAAAGCGTATCTTTGCTCTTGGTCAATTCTCACCACAGTGTACAGGGAGCAAAGCCTTACACTAATGCAGTCGTAGAAGTCGGAGGACTTCACATTCCGGAAGTTGTAGACCCGTTGCCAAACGTAAATCACGACTCATATTACTAGAGCCAATTTAATATTCCTTTGTGAATTGTCTGAAGTACCTACGATAAGATGTGTCAGAATCTGGCTTTTTCTGATCAATAGAATTTATTCCACAGGATCTACAACAGTGGTTGGATGACAGCACGGACGGGTTCGTGTATGTATCTTTCGGATCCATGGTGAAAATCGAGTCCTTCCCCAAGGAAACGCTCGATGCGATTTACGCCTCCTTGGCAAAGTTAGCCCCGGTTCGCGTCTTGATGAAGATAGCTAAGCCGAAAGAATTGCCCCCGGGTCTACCAAACAATGTTCTCATTCTTTCGTGGATTCCCCAGTTAGCTGTACTCCGTAAGTTTCAAGCTAGCTGGCATGTATGGATTATGGTATTTAAAGAAATCATGAGGTGCCAAAGCTGCACCGCAGAGATGTCTTACCTCAGATTACAAATATAAAATGGATCTTTAGCATTAACTAACTGTTCTCAGAGCACAAGCACGCTCGGGCCTTTATGACGCACGGTGGACTCATGGGAACTCAGGAAAGCATCTATTGCGGCGTACCCCTGATAGGCGTACCTATTTTCGCAGATCAAATGCAAAACGTCGATCTGTACGTGCAATTACACATAGCCGTAGCTCTCGATCCTGATCAGCTAACAGAAGAGAATCTGGACACTGCCTTTAAAGCAGTGCTGGGTGATCCATCATACATGTAAGTCAATTTCCGATTCACACCTCTGCGATAAAATGTAATTTTAATCAAAATCATGCTCACCAAATTTGTATCCTGAGTGAAGCACACATTCCGTGACCTTTCATCTAACCGTAGTTCGTAATGACATTTCAGGAAAACGGCAAAGAAATTATCCGCCGCATTTCGGGATCGTCCAATGACTCCACTGGACACTGCAGTCTTTTGGGTGGAATACGTGGCCAGGCACGGAGGGACTAATCTCAGATCACCTGCCATGGATCTAACCTGGTGGCAGCATGCGCTCCTGGATGTTTACGGAGCTTTACTTTTGTCTGCTGCTCTCGCCGTATACTTGATAATACTTCTGGTCAAGAAACTAATAACGGCAGTTTCGGGGAGTCATACAACAAATGTAAAACACCATAAAAAAAGGCAATAACAGGTGCAGATCTGTTACGTGCAAAGCCACATTTATTCAATCAGATTAAGAACCGAAAAATTTGACAAATTTGATACAAGTTTCAGCGATTTGAATGAAAGTTTATCAATGATGAAAATAAATAAAAATCTCAGAAAATTCTCGAGTTTCATTGAATTTCGCTGAACCCAATTGAATTAGCATTATCAGCTGACACTGAGAATAATGATGGGAACTCAGCAACCATGCAATTAAGGCTGAGGTGTTCATTGGTAGTGCGACCAAATTTTGATCATGATCCAACATCAGCACCGTTTCTGTGAAAAAAAAACAATATTTCCAATGCGACCATTGAAATATTGTTGAGCCAACATCGTTACCTCAATTATACAATAGGTATGTGATGTGTACAAATTCGTATTGTCAGGCTCAGATTCGGTATGAATTTGGTAAGCATACATACACACTGATCACAACAGAAATATTTCACTACCCATATTGTATCGTAGCTACGTCAGTAACCATGTAAGTTAAACTAGTTTCGATTTAAACCGTGAGATGTAGAATGTTGCTGTATCTAGCAGCATGGTGCCTATTAATTTTATCTTAGTTCTGATTACTTATAGACAATGAATAATTGCTTATCCTGCGGATATTGGTTAAATGACCTTCCCTTTAACGTCTTAGACGTATTCCCGTATTGGTTTGCTGATTAATTACTAAAATAATGCCTATCGAAGTTCATAGAACATGAACACGTGGCTTAGGTCATCTATTTGTAGAGGCTATTTTTCAGCGACTGAACTCAACATAAATAATTCGTTCACGTAATCATCCAGTGAACGAACGTCAACTCAAATGATCAATCGCAATTCACCCCGGATTATTTGGTTCTCTAATTACAATAATTCTATAATAGACGTATGTAATTATGTCGAACTATTTGTCGGGCGGAATATGTGGCGCGCGATAATCAAAATTTGAATGTGGCCGTTCTGTCTACATGGAACTATTCAGACCGTCTTAATTTGGTTCATATTTTTCTGGTATCTCGATAACTGAAGCGTTTTGATAGTGCGGTATCACCATAAGCCAATCTCTTCAATTGTGAACCGGAGAAGGGCTTTTTATTTAAAAAATTGTTACTTTTATAACAAGTTTCATCGATGTATATGATTTCTATGTATTTGGTGTGAATTCCTATTTATTCTAAAACAGATTAGGAATATTATATCCAAGATTAAATTCAGTCGTTATTGTCAGGTTGGCAACACTAATTGTCTACACCCCGACACCCGGCTGGACGAGCCAGTCTTAGGTAAGGTCCTGCCTATTATACACACGTACACATATAATGTTTCGATTATCAATAAATCCTGTAATCACTATGTTTATTAATACTTGGTCTCAACCTCGATCTATTGAACCCTAACCCTCCCATATAAACACAACAGTTATAGCTCCGGTCATGCTCGGATTAAGTAGTCACGATACCTAAGGCTAAGCTCTGCAAAAAAGTCCGAATGTAGATTCAATAGATGAAATGTAAAAAGCGGCAACGAAAAAATAAACTAAATTCAGGTAACTCTTTACAGATTACAATTGAATGTTCACAGTATAATTTAAGAAAATTTAAATCCTATTTTGAAAAGTTGAATTTTGAAATTTGAAGGGCCAGAAATTTCGAAGGCCTAAGGCTATAGCCTTATTAGCCTAATGGTTAATCTGGGCCTGGCTGCGGCACAAAAAGTGTTGAATGGTCTCATCCACTTGCAATTAAACGTTCTCTTTTCTTTTTTTTTTCTACGCCACTGCCCCTAATCACGGAAAGAAATTTTTCGTGTATATCACTATGCCAGTATGGGCGTAAAGGCCATGCTGTATGGTATCGACGATTTTCATTCAATTTAATAGTTCGGTCAACAGACTTTTGTTCAGAAGTTTTTTGTAAATTCACCAAAAATGATGGGCAAGATGTCATTTGGTTCGGAAAGGCATTTAGAAACTTTTCGAACAGGTCCTAAAAAGGGCCGAAAAAAATTGCAAAAGTTATAAACAATTTATTAAAAAAAAAAAAGAGGGGGAGTTCAGTTTTTTGCGAATATCTCAAAAACCATTTGAGATATTCAAAATCGCAAAAAAGATCCTAAAAGAGCAGAAAATTTCCTACAAAAAAGTCCCACCTCCCCAAACTCTACAACCAATATTTATAATTTTAATTGTGCGGTGAAAAAAGGACTAAAAATAGGTTAGGCGGCGGCCGCGCGCGCGATTCCAGTCCTTTTTTCACCGCACAATTAAAATTATAAATATTGGTTGTAGAGTTTGGGGAGGCTGGGCTTTTTTGTAAGAAATTTTCTGCTCTTTTAGGATCTTTTTTACGATTTTGAATATCTCAAATGGTTTCTGAGATATTCGCAAAAAACCGAACTCCCCCTCTTTTTTTTTAATAAATTGTTTATAACTTTTGCAATTTTTTTCGGCCCTTTTTGGGACCCTTTCGAAAAGTTTCTAAATGCCTTTCCGAACCAAGTGACACCTTGCCCACCATTTTTGGCGAATATACAAAAAACTTCTGAATAAAAGTCTGTTGACCGAACTATTAAAATAAATGAAAATCGTCGATACCATACAGCATGGCCTTCACGCCCATACTGGCATAGTGATATACGCGAAAAATTTCTTTCCGTGATAGTTCATAGATAACTGATAAGGGGTACCTATATAAGTGTCTTGCTGGTATGTTCTTATCAGAATCGCGATATCTAATTGGTTAGTGAAAACCAGTATGATTCGGTTTTGCTTGGATCTATTTATATACGTGTATCGAGTATTTTTACGATTACGGATATTCGGAGGTCAAGATCTCACCCAGACAGCACGGAATATTGCCCAATATTGTAGCAACATTGCAGCAATATTGCAATATTGCTACAATATTGGACAATATTCCGTGCTGTCTGGGCAGTCAAGATATTAAATGAACTTCGATCGTAGAGTCACATATAGCCCAAAGCTACTTCAGATGACGGCTAAACGCTGATACCGATAACCAAGCACGCAATAACTATTTCGTTCAATTATTGTTCTTGCGACATCACTGTCACCTGCTGAAAGAATAAAATTGGCCAAAAATCGATATTGTCATTGTACAACGATATCAGATATTTTTTTGCCACTATCAAGAGACTCGATGGAGTCTCGCGCAAAATACGTTGAAAATTAAAAAGAAAAAAAAATGTACATACTCTACGACTTAAACGACAATTCATGATCATTCATTTCTTCCGCCTCACCATACACAGGGAATTGGAATATTAATCGTAGGATGTAGCCAAGAAAAGCTTTCATTTGAGTCCTATTTCGATGAAATCGGATAACGAAGAGCTGAGATATGATTATTCAACGTCTTTGAATACCCGTTTTCATTACGAATTTTCTGTGACTCATCGCCTACTTCTTCGGGCAAATTGCTTGGACCAAAAGCTATGCCAATAAAAATTAGTAAAGAGTGGCCTTCGTTAGGCTACGTAGAGAGAAGTATTTTAAGAGAATTTTCAATAACTACTGTATAGGGTATATCATATCTGATATAATTCAGGCAATGATTTATCATGACGATTTTTTGTCGGAGTATTATATCGACGGCTGGCGTGAAAGAACCAGCTCTCTCGAGATAGGCTTGAAAAATCGGCGATCTCGACTTATGCTTGAGTAACCGGCTACCTTGAGCGTTGTTTGGAAAACCGGCTATTTCGCTTTCAAATTTTTCCTCGCCGCAAATTAAGTTGGTAACATTGTCGGCCAGAGTTCAAAACTCTGCAAAACTGAAAATTATAAATTGCAAGTCTAATGTACAGAACTCATTTTCCATTTGTGATCTACCACTCTTAAGGTGCTTCCTTACGCAATTCCACCAGGCCTGAAAACATCGGGAAAAAAGGTGCTATTAAACGGAATATCTCTGCCTAAGGCACCGAAATTAATGAAACAAAATACGTCGCGCAATTCTATGTGCGACTCCGAACATGTACCCAAGTCGAAAAGATTCAGCATTATTTGAAGCTGCTCAAACTGCTAGCTCACGGTTAAACAAATTAAAAATCACCATTTAAAATACATTGTAAAAAAAAGCCTGAATTCAAACTGAAAGGCCGGGTTATTTCACTTATCAGGACTAGCAAGCTAAAATTCAGTTCGAATATTTAATGATTTTACCATGTAGCAGGTTGATCAGCTTCAAAATAAGTTCAAAGTCTACAATAGTTTCAACCTGACTAACCTACAGGTTGTTCAGCTCGGATTCAGTTTGATATTAATGTCTTAGCAGGCTGGTCAGTTTCTAATCGGGTTAAAAATTTTATGATGTAGCAGGTTGTTCAGTTTGAAAATAAGTTCAAAGGCAAAGCTACTTTCAACCTGACAAGCCTACAGCTTGGTCAGTTTCAATTCAGTTTGATTTTATTGTCTCAGCAGGCTAGTCAGTCTGAAAAAAATCTGAAAAATGTATATTTGTTTGAAGCTGCAGTTCAATCAGGCTGAATTGAATTTCATGAGCAGGCTAGTCAGCTTGAAATTAAACCCGAGTCGAAAAGATTCAGCATTAATTCAAGCTGCTGAAGCTGAATTGTACCTTAAACCAAGCTGACTATGCTGAACTGAACTAAATCTCAAACTGACTACCCTGAATTGAGCCTTGATTCGAACTTCTCAGCCCATTAGAGTCTTTAATTTCAAGCTGACTAGCCTGCTCCTGAAATTTAATTCAGCTTGACTGAACTGTAGCTTCAAACAAATATAAATTTTTCAGACTTTTTTCAGACTGACTAGCCTGCTGAGACAATAAAATCAAACTGAATTGAAACTGACCAGGCTGTAGGCTTGTCAGATTGAAAGTAGCTTTGCCTTTGAACTTATTTTCAAACTGAACAACCTGCTACATCATAACATTTTTAACTTGATTAGAAACTGACCAGCCTGCTAAGACATTAATATCAAACTGAATCCGAGCTCAACAACCTGTAGGTCAGTCAGGTTGAAACTATTGTAGACTTTGAACTTATTTTATACAACGCAAGTATGTTTTACGCGCTTTTCATGCTCGATCTCGGTACACAAAGTGGGGGTTTTAGTGACAGCTGAGCGGGTTTGCAAGTGCGCATGTGCGCATGTGCAGAGTTTACTTTTAGCTACTTTTAAATCCTACAGGGAGAAAAATTTGGTACGCCACCTATACTGCGACCGATAGGTGCTATCCTTTTTGAAGTACAGCGAGCGTCACTCGCATGGGTATAATGTACAGTCCAACCCTTACGGAAAAAAACCCTCAAAATATCACCCTCAACTGAGCCCTCAACTTTCAGGGTGATTTCGTACCCCCAACTTGGGGTTTAACCCTGAATTGAGGGGTACCTTCAACTTGAGGAACAACCGTCAAATGGGGGGGGGGGGGGTCCCTTCAACTTCAGGGTTTTTGAGGTGACTTTTTGAAGTGACTTTTGAAGTGACTCGCCACTCATCAGGGTTGACCCCTAACTATTCAGGGTCATCCCTCAATGGTTGGAGGTCGTCGCTCAATGTTTGAGGGATATTCCTCAATTCTTGGGGGTTTTCCCTCAATTTTCAGCATTGAGCCCCAACTATTCAGGGTTATCCTTCAATTGTTGGAGTTTGTCCCTCAATGTTTGAGGGATATTCCACAATTCTTGGGGGTTTTCCCTCAATTTTCAGGGTTAATCCACCAACTTTTCACGGTTGACCCTTCAATTGATGGTTCATCCATAGGAATTGAAGGTATTACCCTGAATATTGGAGGTTGAACCCTGATATTTCAGGGTTTCACCCTCAGAATTGAGAGTGAAACCTTGAAAATTGGGGGTTCACCCTCAAACTTGAAGGGTTTTTTCCGTAAGGGAAGCTAGGAGCGCTACTGTACCAAGAGGCACACATTGTATACTAATCGGCCGGGCCGAGCAGCTATTCTATATTTTGGTATAACTGCTCTCCCTGGTCTGCTCTCTTTGGTGCAGCAGCTCTCCCAAAAAAGTGCGTATCAGCTACCAAAAGTAAGGAACAGCAGCGCCACCACGCCTGGCACAGCAGGCGTACCGAATTTCTCTCCGTGCCGGAGTTAAAAGTGGTCTCTGACGTACGCGTTGTTATGCGTAACAACGCGTTGTTATCCGTTGTCTATGCGTGTATGTAGTCCGTCGGCTTTGTGTACCGGATCGAGCATAAACTTGTAAAACATGCTCTTGTTGTATAAAATATCGTGTGTACCAAGGAGGCGAAGGTCTTTTCGCCAAGCGTTAAAAGACCTTCTTAAGTTCTTTGCCTCCTTGGTACACAATATACTATTTAAGCTGATCAAACTGCTACATGGTAAAATTTCTAACCTAAATAGAAACTGACCAGCCTGAGTTAATCATTAAATATTCGAACTGAATTTTAGCCTGCTAGTCCTGATAAGTGAAATAACCCGGCCTTTCAGTTTGAATTCAGGCTCTTTTCACAATGTATTTTAAATGGTGATTTTTAATTTGTTTAACCGTGAGCTAGCAGTTTGAGCAGCTTCAAATAATGCTGAATCTTTTCGACTCGGGAAGACTCTAATGGGCTGAGAAGTTCGAATCAAGGCTCAATTCAAGGTAGTCAGTTTGAGATTTAGTTCAGTTCAGCATAGTCAGCTTGGTTTAAGGTACAATTCAGCTTCAGCAGCTTGAATTAATGCTGAATCTTTTCGACTCGGGTACAGCCCAAAACATATCCGTTTTGCGCGAAAATAGAGAAGATATCCATGAAAAACGGTTTATAAACGGTTTAGAAACGTTTTCCATGGATATCTTCTCTATTTTCGCACAAAACGAACATGTTTTGGGCTGTACATGTTCGGAGTCGCACATAGAATTGCGCGACGTATTTTGTTTTATTGATTTCGGTGCTTAGGCAGAGATATTCCGTTTAATAGCACCTATTTTCCCGATGTTTTCAGGCCTGGTGGAATTGCGTAAGGAAGCACCTTAAGGGGGGGGGGGGGGGGGGGGGTTACCCAATCGGTTACCGATTTGTCTATTTTCTCCTAAACGGGGTAATCAATCGACTTTTCCTTTCGGCAGCCGAAGTTTGACGAGTAATGAGTTCGAACTGGTACGTTTGATCGGATGGAATCGGTTTTTTTTTTTTTTTTTTTTCCGATTGAAAAGTGTTGGCGTGCCATTTATTGCGACTTATATCAAAGCCCACGCATCAAACATGCAAACCCGAGCTCTGTCGCCCGATTCTGTGAGGAATTCTGAACAGAACCATCCCACAACATCTTTGTTTTCGACAACGATGAAGGAGACGCTTGTATTCCACGTTTTTGTGGTAATTTTCGCGATTGTCAGAGCCTGGGGGCGGCCATTGCCGCTACAGCTACTGATATAACGTGGTGGTTCCCAGAACGCCCGTGTGATGTCGCCACGCGCCCATCTGAACTTCATCCTTTTACTCTAGTATAGTATCTTTTTACGGTGACATCTCACGGGTGTTCTGGGAACCACCGCATTATATCAGCAGCTATAGCGGCAATGGTCGCCCCCAGCCTCTGACAATCGCGAAAATTACGACAAAAACGTGGAATACAAGCGTCGCCTTCATCGTTGTCGAAAACAAAGATGTTTTGGGATGGTTCTGTTCACAATTCCTCACAGAATCGGGCAACAGAGCTCGATTTTGCATGTTTGATGCGTGGGCTTTGATATAAGTCGCAATAAATGGCACGCCAACACTTTGCGATCGAAAAAAAAAAAATCCCGATCCCATCCGATCAAACGTACCAGTTCGAACTCATTACTCGTCAAACATCGGCTGCCGAAAGGACAAGTCGATTGATTACCCCGTTTAGGAGAAAATAGACAAATCGGTAACCGATTGGGTAACCCCCCCCTCCTTAAGAGTGGTAGATCACAAATGGAAAACGAGTTCTATACGTTAGACTTGCAATTTATAATTTTCAGTTTTGCAGAGTTTTGAAATCAGCCCGACAGTGTCACCAACTTAATTTGCGGCGAGGAAAAATTCGAACGCGAAACAGCCGGTTTTCCAAACAAATCTCGAAATAACTGGTTATTAAACTATGTCTCTTAATTCTTTCGAGTGAAAACAGCGCCACTCCGAGAAAATAGAGTGAAATTTCAGTCTGAACGAGTGAAATTTCAGTCTAAACGGAGTGAATTTCACTCCAAGCAGAGTGAATTTTCACTTCCTCGGAGTGAAAACAGCGCAACTCCAAGACAAAGAGTGAATTTTTCACTCCAAGAAATTTAGAGAGTATTAAAGTATAACTCGAGATAGCTGGTTTTTGCACGCAGCCGTCGATATGATTCAGCACAAGATAATATTCGGTCTCAGTGATGAAATATATAAATGCAGATGGAACGATAAAGAAGCTACAAGTAATCTTAGTGAAGTGATTTTACCTCAGTACAGGTGGTGCTATTCAACCGAATAGGTCGATTCATGAAATTCTCCAAAAACTATTAATCATAGATTCGTGATCATCGATTTCTCAAAATTTGTGAGTGATAATTATAATTCGTACCGGCGAAGATAAGAAAAAGACGTTAACATGAAAGTGCTTGATTTCACTGTGCTATTCGTAGTTGTGTCGATTATATCGCCAGATGAAGCATATCGGATCTTGGGTGTATTTCCTCTTAATGTAAAGAGCCACTATATGATGTATGAACAACTAATGAAGGGACTAGCGAAGCGTGGTCACGATGTAGACGTCATAAGTCATTTTCCACTGAAAAAACAATTGCCCAAATACAACGACATCATCAACTTGGCTCATAATGCGCCCGTTGCTGCCATGCAAAATAACGTAACGTACGAATTTGCGAGAGCACATCTGACAAACACTGCCCTACCTTATTTAATAGCTACCGAATATGGTGGGGACTTGTGTGATTTTATGGACCATCCACGATTCCAGGAGATCATCAAAAACCCTCCAAAAGATTCGCCCTACGATATTATCATCACAGAGGTGGGTTTTTCTCTTTCTTCTGTTTTTTTCTTTCGCGAGTTTCCGACTCATTCTCAGCAAATGATAGAATTTGAGCATTCTGACGAGTTTTTACAGTCATCGAAAAAAGCGAGATTCTATATACATTTCCAGAGCGCTACAATTTCTGGATTCTGAGGCATTCAGCTCTAAAGTTTCAGTTATTTTTTCAATGTCGCCGTTTGGGTCTAATTGTATGTTTTCCTACATAATATGTCTCAGGTCATAACGTATACGTATTCCATTTACAAAGAATGTCGATTGCATTCTTCGCTTGTACATCTAAACCTAGAGAGAATATGATACCTGATATCACAGATCATTACAATATAATCTACTAAACTGCATTGATAACATTTTTGAGTAACTTTTGCATCACGAATAACGTGTGTAAAGAAATGAAAATCAATGAACCTTTGCAGCTACTTGGCGCTTCGTGTTATTTGGCCCTTAGTCAGCACTTAAAGATTCCTGTTGTGGGTCTCATATCGTCTGCAATGATGCCATGGACGCATGACATGTTCGCAAATCCTGATGAGCTAGCATATAGGCACCAATATTTTTCGGAACATGCCGGAAAAATGGATTTTCGGCAACGCATCATCAATGTCGTAACCGCCTTAAAAGCAAAGTGGGATTTCAACTACAATAAGGTTTATCAGGGAGACAAAATAAAGAAGTACATTGGCCCTGATGCACCAACTCTCGCAGAAGCTGAAAACAGCGTATCTTTGCTTCTGGTCAATACTCACCACAGTGTACAGGGAGCAAGGCCCCACACTACTGCAGTCGTAGAAGTCGGAGGACTTCACATTCCGGAAGTCGTAGACCCGTTGCCAAACGTAAATTGCGATTCATGTTATTAGAGTGAATTTAATATTCGTTCGTGAATTGTCTAATTAAGTACGTACAATGAGATGCGTGGCGTTTGGCTATTTCTTATCAATTGAGTTTCTTACATAGGATCTACAACAGTGGTTAGATGACAGCAAGGACGGGTTCGTGTATATATCCTTCGGCTCCATGGTGAAAATAGAGTCCCTTCCCAAGAAAACGCTCGACGCAATTTACGCCTCCTTGGGCAAGTTGGCCCCGGTTCGCGTCTTGATGAAGATAGCCAAGCCGAAAGAATTGCCTCCTGGTCTACCAAACAATGTTCTCACTCTTTCATGGATCCCCCAATTAGCTGTACTCAGTAAGTTTCAAGCTAGCTGGCATGTATGGATTATGGTATTTGGAGGAAACCATTAAAGGGCCAAAGCTGCATCGCAGAGATGTCTTACCTCAGCTTACAAGTATAAAATGGATCTTTAGCATTGATTAACTGTTCTCAGAGCACAAGCAGGCTCGGGCCTTCATGACGCACGGTGGACTAATGGGAACCCAAGAAAGCATCTATTGCGGCGTACCCATGATAGGCGTACCTCTTTTCGCAGATCAAATGCAAAATACAGATCTGTACGTGCATAGGAAGGTGGCCGTGACTCTCGATCCTGATCAGCTAACAGAGGATAAGCTGGACACTGCCTTCAAAGCAGTGTTACATGATCCATCGTACATGTAAGTCAATTTCCAATTCATACCTCTGTGATAACATTCTAGTTTTCGTACACGTGCACCGAAAGTTGGGTTTTTTTGTCCTCATTTGAGAGCGGAAATAGTATATTATGCTGCAAAGACCGAACGACAGTGATTTTTGACGAGTGATTTTTGAGTGGCGAGGGCGAAGCCCGAGGAGTGCAGCCAACTTCACCCGCGTCAAAAATTACTGTCAATCTGTCCATGCTGCATACCATATTTTTCGTAACAAGCGCACGGAAAGTGGGGTTTGTCCTCATTTAGAAGCGGAAAATGAGTCTTTGAGTCAGGATTCAGTCAACCCACTGATATACAATATTCTAACTGGATAGCCGATCGACCAAAATCGACCAAAATCGACGTCGCCGCATGGTGGCAACGTTCGGAAGTGGAGGAAAAATATTTTTATGCTTGGCCAGCCGTAGCGGCGTTTGGAACTAGCTGAGGACAGTTATTTTCATTTTTGACCAGCATTTTTGTCCTCCGACCTAAAAAAACCAACGAATTGGATCCTGACTCAAAAAGACTTATTTTCCGCTCTCAAAAGAGGACAAAAAACCCCACTTTCGGTGCACGTGTTACGAAAAATATGGTATGCAGCATGGACAGATTGACAGTAATTTTTGACTCGCCCGAGCCACAGTCGAGTGCAGCCAACTCCACCCTGGTAAAAAATCACTGTCGTTCGGTCCTTGCAGCATAATATACTATTAATCAAAATCATGCTCACCAAAGTTCAATCCTGAATAATGCATACATTCCGCGACCTTTCATCTAACCGTAGTTCTTAATGACATCTTAGGCAAACGGCAAAGAAATTATCCGCCGCATTTCGGGATCGTCCAATGACTCCACTGGACACAGCAGTCTTTTGGGTGGAATACGTAGTCAGGCACGGTGGGACTAATCTCAGATCACCTGCCATGGATCTGACGTGGTGGCAGCATGCGCTCCTGGATGTTTACGGTGCTTTGCTTTTGTCTGCTGCTCTCACCGTATACTTGATGATACTTCTGATTAAGAAACTGATAACGGCAGTTTCGGGGCGTCGTACAACAAATGTAAAACACGATAAAAAAAGAAAATAACAGGTGCAGATCCGTTCGAAGCGATCAATAAACGTTACGCAGAACTAAGTGCGACAGATAATAATGAACGAACTTTTCATTAGCTCGGAAAATTAGACGTAATTTATGAATTGTTGTATCTAGAGAAGTCTGTTTTTCATGATTTGAAGACTCCATATTTTCTTGTAATCATATTTTCTTTTTGTTACAATTTCAATCATGTACAATGCATACCTACGTATACCTAGCTGCACAGTTTGTCAATAGGCTTTTCAATTTTTTGAAAAAGAACTTTTACAAGAGGTTGAAACCTTAAACAATTGTTGACTATATTCGTTACTACGACCTCCAACACCAAACAAATTTCTCGAACTCAAAAAGTTCGATTGTAACAGTCGAATTTCACTGTTCTTACATTAAAGTGTTCATCGTTATCCATAGTCATGCAGATGTGTATTGTAACGCGATTTCCCTTCAAGGGTGGAGGAAGAATAAGACTCCTCGCGATACCCTACGGCGCTTGTCTTTGGATTTATTCAAAATGCATAAAAAATTAGAAATGATAATAATAATCAGAATTTTGTTGGGCGCCAGACGCGAACAGCGTCATTTATTAATTAAATACCAAATTTACCAGAGACTTACGACGGATGTGCTTCAGCTAGTTCAGAATAAAAATCAGAGGGTAGAGGGGGGTAGGTCACCAGGTGGATAATAGAATTAATCAAAGATATAACACAGATTTGAATCGATATAATATTTGCGTTTTTAATCAAAACTTGACATAAATTAGATTAACATGAGTTTGATTCTATAATCAATGAATTTTTAATGACAATATTCAGCAAATAAGTTTCACATTAGTTCGAGACGATAATAAGTAATGAGATTTACTCCAAACGAACAATAGATTCGAGACGATAATTAACAAGTCTCTAATTTAACGAACAATAAGCTCAATGCAAGCTGATAAATATTTTATCGAATTATAAAGAACGACATAAATCAGGGATTAACCCAGAACAATTAATAATTTATCAACTAACTTAATCCTAACGTGGAAATTTCCCAGAACAAATTATATTTTACATAAGAAAGAAGAACGGACGAGACTATTGCTCTCCACGGCTACAACTACGTTCGCAATACCCAGGATAGCCAAGACAGATTATAGAATTACTAATATTTCACTACTAGAGAATAAAGAAAAAGATAGTAGCTCAACTACAAAGAATAGGACACTAAGGTCCGCAATAACTAACTAATAGCGAATTTTGTGCTAGGTTGCACGAGGATTATCCCTCAAAACATGCTTAAGCAACCAAAAAGACAGCCAGTCACGAAATAACTCAATAATTAAGCCAAAGAATGTTATAGATTCGGCACGAGACGATATTATTAATGAAAAATACAACAATCAAATACTACAGCACGACGAGACCTCGTGGCCCAACGCCTGCGTAGAAAATATACTATACTCAGAATTCGTACTCGATACCATACGATTTATTCAGAATTAGTTCGTGACTTCACAATAAATCAAATAGGCTTACCTTACGGTTGACTCTGGCCACAAGGCACTGAACTACACTTATAATATAAATAATAAACTATAATTTGGAAAATGGACGCTAAGTTATACAAGAAAGGTAACACTAATAAAAGGTAGACTCGAGACGAAACGATAAATGCGTGCAGCACAGTCGACAGTCGAACGTAGAAGAGAAGGATTCTTGGTGCTTCCTTTGGCTCGCTAGGTGATGAGTTGCGAACTTACTCACGTGCTCCTGTGATTGGCCTAGTGATGGCGATATTTTCCAATTGTATCGATATTTCGTATCGATACGTATTGATGGTCAGTGTATCGATACACATAGAATATCGGCAGCGAAGTATCGATATCATCGGTATCGATACTTATTATGGAAATAAAAACCAACAATAAAAACGAATTCTTTATTCGAATGTGATTTTGCACAGAAGGTTATCGGGACATTGGTTACGCAAAGTGAATTCTATAATATTATTATTTAGATATAGTTTTTTTATTCGCAATAAAAATGTTTAACATAATAAATTCAATATGACAGTTTAGCTTTTTCTCGCCCGAAATATGTTATATAATCGCATTAAACGCAACGGTTGTATCGAACTTCGATATCTGTGGGTTGAGTATCGATACTTGCAAATATCGGCCCATGAAATATCGATACAAAATATCGATATATCGATTGAAAATTATCGATATTAAGAATATCGATACTGTATCGCCCATCACTAGATTGGCCTAATTAGGCAACGTAAGTGGGGCGGATCTAGTGGACAGTTGTTGCGTCTCACCCTAGGATCCCGCTGACGGAATTATGCTTTCTTCTAGATCTGGATCGTAACTCGTCCGCGTCCTGGCAGCGATCTCAGCTGTTTTCTGGACGTCGGACGGACTAAGGCGCGCTAATTTCAAAATCGAAATCGTGTTGCAACGGAGTTGTGTCAGTCTTAGAGACGACCGGCGTTCCTGTTATCGTAGTTTTCTTACTCCCTGATTGTCGCTGACTCGGAGGGGCTCTCCAGTCGTCCACTCATAAAAAGTGTTCATAACTGAAGGATCTGGCTGCAGTCAGGGCGATCCTAAACCGGATATTCGCCTCGGCTGCACCATTGGCGTCGCGGAAGGTTATTAAAACCTCCTCACACGAGGTAGCTGCTCGTTGTCGAGACGATATTCGTGAGCTTTCTTGGCTAACACGTAGACGGTACGATAATCAGGAGGGTAGATGTTATTTCGTTGGTTCAGCTCCAGGCTGAATAGTCGTCGATGAAGGAGGCTGTAATGAGTTACATGATTCGCTCAGCCCTATACGCTGTCATCGCGGCATCCAGTTTTCATACGATAAAGCATCGTCAATGCAACTCTGGCGAGCCTCGGGAAGGTGTTCCCTCGGTGGATGTTGACTCCGTTGCGCGCCGAGGCGCGAAGTACAATTTTCATAGAAAAGAAGTAATACAAACAAAAGAGGATTAGAAATATGATACCCTGCCTAATTCTGTCTTAGCTCTTCCTGGGTAGCCTGCCGACCGTGCACATTCGTTATCGCGTTTGGTAATCCCTGGGATGCTTGCACAAAGTGCAACGTCACAGTATATATCTATACAGCTTCACGTAAGTGTATCGCTAAGATTATCAGCAGATCTTACCTTATCACGACTCCTCAAGCTATACGACCATGTGAGCAGATAGTATATCATGCGTATGGATATCGGACGTAGACGTGTGTGTTTCATGCCCGTAGCAAAGATTATAATGTCCCGATGAAACAATGTTACATTTCTGTTAGGTAATACCTACATGACGGTCAGTTTTAGATTTGCGCACACGAGTGTCGCGTCATCCGATAAATATCGTGTTTTTCAAACGTGAAACGTGTTATCAGTTAAACTGCATTCAGAAAAGAGCACAGAGTATGGATCAAATGATCACAGGAACAAGAGTGTGAAAAGGCAATGAAAACGGCTGACGACGAGTGCTTGAGCAATTTGGGAAAAAATATGCTGAGAATTATTTCCGATGTTGACTCGCCCTTAGGTTCAAACAAGCCTGCAAAAATGTTATCTCAACTCAAAACAAGTCAGTAAGTACACACATGACTTTGATGGGGCAGCCTTAAAACTTCACACCAGGATTTCCCAAGTTCAAAGAAATATTATTCCATAAATCACAAATTGATTGAAGAAGAAACGTATTACGAGCGTCAAGTTAATTTCCATTCGTAACTCAAGAACTATTGTAACCACTGGGCTCCTGGGAAACTTTCTGAACTACACCGAAGCAGGATATGAATGTTTCCCACACTGCGTACCCAAAGTTCGATTTTGCGCACGCTTCGCGTGCATAAAATTCAACTTAACGCGCGTTGTGTTGAAAAATAAAGTTCGATACAACGGATATAAAATTTTATCTGAAATCTTATCAAAATCGGGGTTGTGCACACAAATGTTTATAAAATGTCTCGCTTATCCACATATACCTTAGTATATGAATTCCATGGAATTCCTAATATATGTTGTTAATTTTTTTTTTTTTTTTTCACTGAAAGGGAGTATCGTCACGGACATTTTCGCTCACTCTTAGATTTTTTTTTTTACAAATAATTGGGCCTTCGAGAAAGAAATTGATTGAAACTAAGTAGATACGCTACGCTTCTTTTATTCGTGAACATTTCGTCAAACGGCTTAGTTAAGATCCGTTGGGCGAGGTACACTAAACGTAATGGATTCTGAGCCGGACGAGTTGGACAATTCTAGAAACAGCCAATCGGCGCTCTGGATTAAAAAAATCGTCAACCACCTGAATAATTAATCCAACATCAAGGTTCAGGTAAATTCATCAGGGTTTGACGTAAAAAGTTATATAGGTACACTAAACGTAATGGATTCTGAGCCGGACGAGTTGGACAATTCTAGAAACAGCCAATCGGCGCTCTGGATTAAAAAAATCCAGAAAATACGTTTAGTGTACCTATATAACTTTTTACGTCAAACCCTGATGAATTTACCTGAACCTTGATGTTGGATTAATTATTCAGGTGGTTGTCAGAGTCCTAGCTGGATATTCACGCGTGCCGCTATGATTTCGACAAAATGAGAAGTTGCACGGCTTCATGATGCCTACATTAGGGTGTGCCAAAAAAAAAAAAAAATTCAAACGCACATCAACATTCCGGTAGAGCATCTCAAATAGAATATCGCAGCCAAATATAGGTTCTTAATATTGATATTTAGAACTGCCTATTTTAGTAACAAAAATTAGCAACTAAAATTAGTATCGAAATGAGGCAGTTCTAAATATCAATATTAAGAGCTCATATTTGGCTGAGATATTCTATTTGAGATGCTTTACCGGAATGTTAATGTGCGTTTGAATTTTTTTTTTTTTTTTTTTTCACACCCTAGTCTACATACTTATTGACAAATTAGGCACAAATCGTAAACGATCAGAAAGTATGCGATCTTTAATTCAGTCAAGTTTGGTGCGCGGTACGGATCATTATACATTATTTCGGAAAAGAAGTTGGCTCGAAATCGCTATCTCTCAATTTTGTCGTAATCTGAGGTAATTTCCACCACTACCGAAGGAGAGCTGTAGTCTGGCGTCATTTCACATTGATAACGAGTGCGCGCTCACGAGTGAACAGTTCTACTTCAGTATCAGAGTTCTCTCGAAACCGATCAGGTCGGTTTTCATAGACCAGTAATTCAATTTAGTTGTGCGAGCTTTGAGGAAATATTTGTATCAAATGTTATTTCGTGGTCGTTTATTTGCCTCAATTTGTGACTCACAGTGATATTTTTTGTCTGCCAAGATAAGCTTAAGACGCTGCCATGAAAGTGCTAAATTTCACTATTTTATTCGTGATTGTTTCAATCATATCGCCTTATGAAGCATACCGGATATTAGGTATATTTCCCCTCGCGGTAAAGAGCCACTATATGATGTATGAGCAACTGATGAAAGGACTAGCAGGACGTGGTCACGATGTAGACGTCATAAGTCATTTTCCACTCAAGAAATCACTCTCTAAGTTTAACGACATCATCAACTTAGCTGAGCATAAGCCCGTTGATGGCACAATAACCTAACGTACGAATATGCGAAAGCAAATCTGATGAACACTGCAGATCTGCCTTATTTTGTGGCTACCCAAAGTGGCGGGGACTTGTGTGATTTTATGAACGTGCCGCAATTCCAAGAGATCATCAAAAACCCTCCTAAAGATCCTCCATACGATATTGTCATCACCGAGGTAGGTTAACGGATGATTGGAAAGTCTCACATGAATACGACAATATCTTTCTGCAATGCCATATATAACTTCCACTATTCTATCACCAATCATATAAATAACATATTCATAGACACTAAGTATACATAGTACATCATTATCCATGAATTCGCCAAAATCGTGTCGTCACGTTTTCATCTCCTCTCGATCTACCCGTTTTACCCATTTCTATTCACCTAATATGAATCTAGTTTCCCACACATTATCAGCAAATGATCGAATTCAAACATCCTGATATTTTACAGTCATCGAAAAAAGCAAGCCCCCATACATTTTCAGAGCCCTACTAATCTAGATTCCGGGGCATTCAGCTCCAAAGGTTCAGTTATTTTTTCGATATCGCCTTTTGGGTCTAATTGTATGTTTTCCTACGCATGTCTCATCTCATAACGCGTATGATCAATTGACGAAGAATATCGATACCTTTTCTCAAATGATAGAAAATACGACACGCAAACCATTGTGAACTAGGAGTGAAACTATCAGATATCGATGTAATTGTGCTCTGATCTCACAGATCATTACATAATCTACTGAACAGTGAACCGTATTGATAACACTTTTGTGTTACTTTTGCATCACGAATAATGTTTGAAAAGTTATAAAATATAATTAATCTTCGCAGCTACTCGGTGCTCCGTGTTATTTGGCCCTCGGTCAGCACTTAGAGATCCCCGTTGTAGGTGCCTTATCAGCTGCAATATTCCCATGGATGCATGACATGTTCGCAAATCCTGACGAGCTGGCCTATACTCACAATATTTTCTCGGAACGTGCCGGAAAAATGAATTTTTGGCAACGCATCAACAATGTCGTCACCGCGTTCAAAACAAAGTGGGAGTTCAACTACTATAAGCTTTATCAAGAAGCCAAAATGAAGAAGTACATTGGCCCTGATGCACAAAGTCTCGCAGAAGCTGAAAGAAGCGTATCTTTGCTTCTGCTCAATACTCACCACAGTGTACAGGGAGCAAAGCCCCACACTACTGCAGTCGTCGAAGTCGGAGGACTTCACATTCCGGAAGTTGTAGACCCGCTGCCAAACGTAAATCACGGCTCATAATACTAGAGCCAATTCAATATTCCTTCGCGAATCGTCTGAAATATCCACGAATACGATATGTAGAATCTGGCTTTTCCTGATCGATTGAATTTCTTCCACAGGATCTACGACAGTGGTTGGATGACAGCAAAGACGGTTTCGTGTATCTATCTTTCGGATCCATGATAAAAATAGAGTCCTTTCCCAAGGAAACGCTCGATGCGATTTACGCCTCCTTGGCAAAGTTGGCCCCGGTTCGCGTCTTGATGAAGATAGCCAAGCCGAAAGAATTGCCTCCTGGTCTACCAAACAATGTTCTCACTCTTTCATGGATCCCACAATTAGCTGTACTCAGTAAGTTTCAAGCTAGCTGGCATGTATGGATTATGGTATTCGTAGGAAACCATTAAACGGCCAAAGCTACATCACAGAAATGTCTTACCTCAGCTTACAATTATAAAATGGATCTTTAGCATTGACCAACTGTTCTCAGAGCACAAGCACGCTCGGGCCTTCATGACGCACGGTGGACTTATGGGAACTCAAGAAAGCATCTATTGCGGCGTACCCCTGATAGGCGTACCTATTTTCGCAGATCAAATGCAAAACGTAGATCTGTACGTGCAAAGACACATAGCCGTAGCTCTTAATCCTGATCAGCTAACAGAGGAGAATCTGGACACTGCCTTCAGCGCAGTGCTAGGTGATCCATCATACATGTAAGTCAATTTCCGATTTATACCTCTGTGTTGACATGTAATTTTAATCAAAATCATGCCCACCAAATTCAAATCCTTAGTGATGTGCACATTCTGCGACCTTCTATTCAAACGTCGCTCGTAATGACATTTCAGTAAAGCAGCAAAAAAATTATCCGTCGAATTTCGGGATCGTCCAATGACTCCACTGGACACTGCAGTCTTTTGGGTCGAATACGTGGCCAGGCACGGAGGGACTAATCTCAGATCACCTGCCATGGGTCTGACGTCTGCTGCTCTCACCGTATACTTGATAATACTTCTGATTAAGAAACTAATAACGGCAGTTTCAGGGCGTCGTACAACAAATGTAAAACACTATAAAAAAAGACAATAACAGGTCCGGATCTGTTCGAAGCTAAACCATATAGCTGAACTTTTTTTCTCCGCGTGCAGAGAAATAGTTATCTTACACTACATAGAGCATTTAGCCAACTGAACTAAATACTGCTTGAAACAATGAAAATATTACATGACATATTTTTAAAGAAATACCGTCCAACACATTTCACAATAATTCCTTTCATTGAGAATGTGAATAGTATACATATGCACTAGACCGGTTCAAAAAAATCGACTATTCTTTTTCTTTCAATTTTCGCATTGAAATACTTTCGGGGGGCTGAAAAAAGATGCCTGTTAAAAGCGGAGCTCTTAATATTAAGATTGAGAGGTCGCTCATCGCGGATTTCTATTTTCCATTTGAATAGCATAGGAAATTTTTTTTTTTTTTTTTTTAATAATTTTGTAGCTTACAAGCCAATGAACAAATCCAAATGACTCAAACATATTTTCATAGGAAATTGAACACTCTACAAAAAGCTTCTCTTATCATTTTTTGATAAATTGACTCCTTCCAAAGTTATTCAAGCTCAAATTTCAACTTATAGTTGAGTAAACTATTTTTTTTTCTGATTTTTTTTCCACAATGATAGGTACATTTCTTAGAGTGTTCAATCCCCTATCAAAATATGTAAGAGTCATTTGGATTTTATTCATCATGAAGGTAACACTCGAACTTCTTAATTTTTAGAGGAAGGTCTCAATCAATCAAGTCGAGTCAATTATTCTTTTTAGTCAAAATTGCCTGACGTTTCGGCAGTCGTGTTCTGCCCTCATCAGAGGCTGTTTATTGTAAAAAAAAAATTAAATATTAAATTCAATGGCTTATCGCACAGACCTGTAGTTAAACATACACACACACAAGGCACACCAGCAGTGTTGACTAAGCCTAATGAACGTTGGTTTGTGAATTTAACTGATATACCGATTCCGGAAGATGTTATTGCTACGGTATCCTTGGGTCCTAAATTCTCTCCACCTACTAGCTTAGACCAGGAGACCGTAATTAAAGTTATAAAGAACGTAGAGCATGCCGTTAACGCACCGTCATTTCCGGAAGAGCATAAAAAAGAGCTAAGAAGTAAATTGATTAAGAATGTTGAACATTTTTCTCGTAATAACAGACATATTAGTATTGAAGACCGGGTTGCTGCACAGAGACTTAACACTACTCGTCAATTTTTGAAAAATAATAATAACATCTTCTTCACTAACGCAGATAAAGGTAATGTCACAGTAGCGGTAAACAAAAACAGTTACACACACAAAATGAGGACTCTATTCGCTGACACCACCACTTATAGATTAGTAAACAAGAACCCACTAGTCTCGTTACGTAAGACTGCACAGAGAATTTTAGACAGATGGAACACTAATTGTTTCCTATCTCAACAATACCATAAAAACGAGTTAAGGCCCATCCCTAGTCGCCCACCTCCTTTTGGCGAAATGTGTTACATTTCGATTATTATCCGAGCCCAGGCGTCAAAAACGCAAAAAAGGCCAACTTAGCGCAAATTCTATTTCAATTCCAAACACATACGTCCAAAAAAAATTTCGTTTTGTGTGAAAATAGAGTCTAAATACCGATTTTACATTGTGTCGAATGTTTACGAATGTTTACGAATTCGACACAATGTAAAATCGGTATTTAGACTCTATTTTCACACGAAACGAAAATTTTTTTGGACGTATGTGTTCGGAATTGAAATAGAATTTGCGCTAAGTTGGCCTTTTTTGCGTTTTTGACGCCTGAGCTTGGATAATAATCGAAATGTAACACATTTCGCCAAAAGGAGGTGGGCGACTAGGGATGGGCCTTAACGCAAACTAACACTTGTTTAGCTAAAGGTTATGGACTACCGAAAATACATAAAAAAGACATACCACTGAGACCCATTATCTCAGCCATAGGCAGTCCGACGTATTCGATCTCTAAGTTTCTTAGTAATCTACTAATCAGGAGTTTTCCTAAGCCTGACTCGTACATTAAACATAGTTGGGACCTGATTGATAAACTCAAAAATGTCCAGGTACCTAAGGATTTTGTTTTAGTCTCCTTAGATGTGACGTCTTTGTTTACGAATGTACCTAGTGAACTAGTCAAGTCAGCGATAGTGAATAGATACTCCTTCATAGCGAAACATTCCACTATGCCTTTAAGTGAAGTATTAGCGGGTGTAACTTATTTACTAGAGAACGTGTATTTTCAGTTTGATAAACAATATTATAAACAAATTTTTGGGTCACCCATGGGTTCCCCAATTTCACCGGTTCTAGCTGACGTTGTCATGGTAGATCTAGAACGCGATTGTTTGTCTAAATTGAATTTCAAACCATTGTTTTATTACCGTTACGTCGACGATATCATCATGTGCATACCCAGGGCTAACGTTGAATATGTGACTAACATTTTCAACAGTTATCATGACCGCCTCCAGTTTACGCATGAACTGGAGGAAGAACGTAGGCTAAGTTTTTTAGACATTCATGTGATTCGGGACGATTCCAACATGATAATTACTAACTGGTATCGTAAACCAACGTTTTCTGGTAGGTTTTTAAATTTTAATTCATCACACCCTCAGTCTCAAAAGCGAGGTATGGTTTTTAACTTAGTGGATAGGGCGATTTCACTTTCCCACCCAAAATTCCATACTGAGAATTTGAACTTGGTAAGAACTTTGCTACGTGATAATAACTATCCTGATTCCTTCTATGAAAAGTTATTAATCAAAAGGGTCAAACATTTGAAATTTAAGAACCTGCAGAATAAGAATACCAACATAGTTATCACGTTAACTGACCCAGAACAAAACACGTCGGTTATCACAGTGGTCAGTGGTCCAGTCCGTTCGAAACGCAAATTAGTACCGATACCGTACATCAGGGGTTTTTCTGAGAGATTAGGTAGCTCACTCAGGAAATATGACTTAACACCTGTCATGAGTGTCAACAGCAATCTTAGGTCTGTCGTTACCAAAGGTAAAGACCTCACGGACAAACTTGACAAATGTAATGTAGTTTATAAGATTCAATGTAAGGGTTGCTCGGCGTCTTATGTAGGTGAGACCAAACGTGAGCTTAGGACTAGACTGAAAGAACACCAAGACAATCTTAAGAAAAACCCAGAATCACATTCTGTAATCTCCTCACATCAAATTGAATTTAACCATGTTTTTGATTGGGATAAGACATCTATACTTGATAGGGAAGCAGTTTGGTCCAAACGGATCACCTCCGAGATGTTACGAATTAATTTGCAACCGAACAGTCTGAACAAGAAAGAGGACACTAAAAAATTACATTTACCTTATTCTAACATGCTTCACAGATTAAGATCTAAAAGCTGCTCTTAGTTTTGTTAGATGTTGTTGTTGGTGAAAAAAACTTGTCTATGAGAGCGGGCTCTATTCAGAAGAATATAAACAACCATTGACGTCAGTCATTGACGTCATTCGCTAACGTCACGAAGTTTAAATTATTTACATTATCACCTGTGACGTTTGTCAACATGACGAGCCTCTGCAGAGTCCGTATATAATAAGAGTTGTCACACCCCCTTGTTTTCATAAGCGTTCCACGATCACAGGATGACAGACTGCTCATCCTGTTGTGTGACAATGGCTATAATAAGTATGCCAAGTTTTTTCACTTAACACCAATTTATTAAGGTAATTAAAATTTTGTTTACGATTTGTCATTAGGTCTTATCCGTTTGTTTACTTTGTTTCAAATGCGACTTTCATTAAATGTTTGACTTCCATTGTATTATCTGCTGTAAGCTGTATTTTAATCATTAGACTTTTAACATAATGTAATTAATGTACACATGTGTCAAATAACTAAATTTCTGTAATATTTTTTTTTTTTTTTTTTTTTTACAATAAACAGCCTCTGATGAGGGCAGAACACGACTGCCGAAACGTCAGGCAATTTTGACTAAAAAGAATAATTGACTCGACTTGATTGATTGAGACCTTCCTCTAAAAAAAAAAAAAAGTCATTTGGATTTGTTGATTGGTTTGTGAGCTACGAAATTCTGAAGAAAAAAAAAATAAAATTCCTATGCTATTTAAATGGAAAATAGAAATCCGCGATGAGCGACCTCTAAATCTTAATATTAAGAGCTCCGCTTTTAACAGGCATCTTTTTTCACCTCCCCGAAAGTGTTTCAATGCGAAAATTGAAAAAAAAAGAATAGTCGATTTTTTTGAACCGGTCTAATATGCACCTAGGGAATAAAGTGTTCTTTTTGACGAGTGTGAGGTTTGTCGCCCGAGCGAAGCGAGGGTGACCTTCACACTCGTCTACAAGAACACTTTACACCATGGTGTATACGATATTTTATTCATCCAAGGGCAGAAAGGGCGTTGTTTATGCGCGCAGCCGGGAATAAAGTACGCACTTTCTTCCCTATGTGCATAAATACCATAATATTAAGTACAATTAGAAAAATACAGTAACTTACGCTTGAGCTCTCCTTCAAAATTTATCTACAGAGCTCACATTTGGATAACATTTTTCTTGTACCACGTATCAACATTTTTCACGTAATGGACAAAAAAAGAATATCTTTCAAACCATATATGAGCTAATTCGCAAATTCCCGATGTGGTTTTGTACCTCAAAATTTTCGAACATATTTTCTCATCATCAATGGTTAATATCCGTGAAAATGAGTCAAAAGCCACCGCAATATAATTTTCATTGGTGAATTTCATGACATTTTTGATCTTTCGCGTTTTTAACGTTTTTTTTTTTTTTTTTTTTTGCGAATACCCGAGAAGTTAATATATAATAGTCTAACAGAAAAATTTCAACACATTTTTTGATTGAAATTTTCCGCTATTTTTATTGCAAATATTTTCACGTACCGCATACAACCGGAAGTTCAGAATACACGCGGTTGAACCTTCTTCCGCAATTCCAAATTCAATTTTTTTTTTTTTTTTTTTTTTGTCAAATCGACAACTTAAAATATTCATACCATATGTGAATTTATCGGACCAGTCGAACCAAGTTGGTTCGACTGGTCCGATAAATTCACATATGGTATGAATTAATAGGCTTCGAGCGATAGAGTCACTACTCAATGAAATAAACACAGACCTGGGACTAAGAAGGTCAATGACAATAACATGAAATTCAAGTAAAGATTCCTCCAGTCCTTCAGTGGTCTAATTGGACAAGGCGTCGCAGTACAAATGCGGAGGTCCCGGTTCAAACCCGGGCTGAAGGAATTTTTACTTGAAAAAATAATTATGATGCACTTCCGTTTTTTTCGGTCTATCTGAAGATTGCACGCTCTATATAGAGGTGAGCTTCAGTTAGAAGACTTAAAATTTGGTTCGACTGGTCCGATAAATTCACATATGGTATGAATTAACAGGCTTCGAGCGATAGAGTCACTACTCAATGAAACTTAAAATATTTCCTTTGACGTGTCAAATTCATAGACTGGGCAACCGCTTCGTAGAATGAAAGTCGATATTTTGCATCTTGGACCATTTGAAATTCAGGAAAATGTGATGATCACTAAATGAAGAGGGTTTGGGAAAAAGATCAACCAGTCAGGTCGGTGGAATTGATTCGACACACCAGAATCATGTTTTAATCGATTGAACAGTTTATAGAATTACCAATAAGATATAGATTTTTCTTCTATGAAGTACATGTTATGTGGTTGCCCAGTCGATAAATTTGACACGTCAAAGGAAATATTTCCACTTGTCGAATGACGAAAAAGAAATTGAATTTGGAATTGCGGAATAAAGTTTAACCATATGTATTTCGAACTTTCAGTTGTTTGCGGTACATGAAAATATTTTCAATTGAAAGAGCGGAAAATTTCCATCGAGAAATGTGTTGAAATTTTTCTGTTATGCCCGGTTTTATAAACGAGGGGTACTCATCGACTCCAGGGTGAATTTCGCCCCAGGGGTAGCGCTCAATTTTTTGCGAAAAAATTGAAAGATCCCAATAGTATGCAGGTAGAAGCGTAGATGCACGGCCATCGCGATGTTTCAATTTTTGGCGAAAAAATTGAGCGCTTCCCCTGAAGTGGAATTCACCCCGGGGTCGATGAGTAGTGATGAGCAAAAGCAAGACCAAGACCAAGACTATGGTAGTCTTGGTCTTGGTATTGGTCTTGCGCACCCAGTCTTGGTATTGGTCTTGATAAGTCGCATTGGTCTTGGTCTCGGTCTTGGTCTTGCACACTCAGTCTTGGTCTTGGTCTTGGTCTTGCACACTTAGAATATTTTTACAAGAGTCTTGCAGTCTTGCTTCTCTTCACCCTACTGTAATTCATGGCTCATTCACACGTATTCAATATCTTTCGCAAGTAACGAGAGCAAGTGGCTTTTAACTACTTACACAATGTAAATAGTAGAACAAAATATAAAATGACTTGACTGATTACGTGGTACATACTTAAATACCTATTTTTCATACCAGACCTATTATTTATGGCCAGCTAAAGTATTGTTTGTAGTCTTGCCTGAATATGAGAAATTGAGAGTATTTAAAACTCAAGAACTTGAAATGCTAGGTGTAATGATTATCTTGAAACCAATGTATACAAAGTCTCTTCTTTATTCTTTACCTAGTTCAAACGTTGTGTATAGCAAAACTGCAAGAGTCTTGCAGTTCGGTCTTGTTCTTGCTCGAGTCTTGCAGGCTGTGTCTTGGTCTTGGTCTTGGTCTTGCGCACACAATCTTGGTCTTGGTCTTGATGAGTCACATGCGATCTTGGTCTTGGTCTTGGTCTTGCAAAAATGCAAGACCAAGACCAAGACCGCAAGACCAATACCAATTTCGCTCATCACTATCGATGAGTACCCCTCGTTTATAAAACCGGGCATTAGACTATTAACTTCTCAGGCACACCTACTCAAAAAAACATTGAAAACACGAAATATCAAAGATGGCATGAAATTCACTGATAAAAATTCTATTGCCATGGCTTTTGACTCATTTTCACAGAAATGAACCATTGATGACGAAAATAAATGGTCGAAAGTTTTGAGGTTCGAAACCACACCGAAAGTTTGTGAATTAACTCATATACATCCATGCAGATATACCTATCGTTAGATCCAACTTTATCTAACCCAGGTCGGGTATGATTAGATACTACTATATATACCAGAGATTATTAATTGACTGATTAGATCCGTTTATATCTGATTGGATGTGGTTCATTTTTTCCTGTTATCTCTATAACTGAAGCGTTTTGATAATGGTAATATAACTCAGCCAATCTCTTTGATTGTGAAGTAGAGAAGGGCTTTTCATTTTAAAAACTGTTATTTTGATAACAAGTTTAAACGATGTACCTAAATGATTCCTTCCTATATATTTGGTGTGGATTCGTATTTTTTCTAAAACAGATTAGATTTATTATATCCACGAATAAATTCAGTCGTTATAGCTGCGGTACAAAAAGTGTTGAATGGTCTCATCCACTTGCGATAAAACATCCTCTTTTTTTTATTCTTTTACGCCACTACCCCTAATAGTTCATAGATAAGGGGTACCTATATAAATATCTTGCCGATATGTCCTTATCAGAATCGCGATATCCAATTGGTTAGTGAAAACCAGTATGATTTGGTTTTGTTTGGATCTATTTATGTACTCGTGTTCCACGTATTTTTACGATTATGGATATTCTGAGGTCAAGATCTCAGTCAAGATATTAAATGAACTTCGATCGTAGAGTCACATATAGCCCAAAGCAACATCAGATGACGGCCAAACGCTGATACCGATAGCCAAGCACGTAATATCTATTTCGTTCAATTTTTGTTCATGCACTAAGAGAACAGTTTATTTATCACAAACAGATATATTTAGTTGGCACTTTTATTCAAATATTTGTTAACTGTGAAAAAAATCGTTAACAGTAACAAAAATATTCGTGTTCTCATAACAAAATTTAACGGCCAAAGTAATTCCTTGAAATGAATGATTTATTACTTGATGACTGTAAATCTCCCTCCTCTGATTTCGATGAGAATCGTACTGATCAAATTCAAAGCCTGAATGATATACACATTCCGCGACCCCTCATCCAACTGTCGTTTCTAATGAAATTTCAGGAGAGCAGCGAGGAAATTATCCACCAAATTTCGAGATTGTCCGAGGACTTCACTGGACACAGCAGTCTTCAATACATCTTTTGAGTGTTTTGAAAAGGAGCTTTCATCAGTGGTCGGAACGTTGAACAATTTTGTTTAATATTCATTACTGCAGCCTACAACGGCAATTAAATATGAAGCTCGAAAAGTTAAACCTAAGCAGTCGAATCCCACTGTTCTAAAAATATATTCTTTATCGTTCCCCATGGACACGCAGCTGTGTAATCTATACAGCTTTACGTAGACTGTAAAATATGATTGTGAATTTACAACACATTGACTACACAAAAGTGTTGCAAAATTATACAAATAGGGCGTAGCAATAAGTAAATTGCTAACGCTTCTTCTATAAATTTACAAATAAATTCTTGATTTTACTGAACTTTCATAGGAAAAACACAAAATTGTGTTTGAATTTACTAAATTGTTTAATAAATTTGGAGTATTTGAAAATTATTTTTACAAGAAATGCCTTGTAAATTCACTACTCATCATGTATGTGAATAAAACTTCCAATACAATTTAGTGAATTCACAAAGAAATTCATTACAGTGATAAGTACCCAGATAACAATCGTGCGTCGCACGGTATCCGCACGCCGTGCGACGCACGCAGTGCAAGCGAAAATGCGGCGATTTCGCCCGCACTTGCCCCAACGACGTGAGGGATGTCTCAGTGCAAGGGTAATGCGTCTCACTACGCGATCATGCCTGCAACCACGCAGTGTTGAGCATATGCGACGCACGATGGCAGGCATGTGGCAATATCCAATATAAAGTCATGTGGCAGTATCCGATGGCAGGCATGTGGCAGTATCCAATATAAAGTCTTCAATATCCTAATTTAATGAAGATTATGCGAATTTCTACAAATATTACTCATGAAAAGATCGACCGAAAGAATAAGATGAAAAATTTAATTTGCAAATAACGGATGTAATTAATCGGATAATGGTGTGAAATTTCGAATTTATAATTCAAATTACTGTTTCGACAGGACCCTGGCCACTCAGACGTTAAAAACCCACCCTGTATATTAGATTTAGCATCTTTTAATAAAATATTCTTTATGAGCAATCACATGTTCTCATTATTATACATATTTTCAATAGTCTCTCAAATATATCCTGCGTGCATGGAAGTCGCATTTCACCATCACGTGTGCGGCCTTCATGACGTGCGAGCGATATGCTTCGCATATGCGGACACATCTGTCTGGTGATCTGCGTGCACGCAGTGCGGATTAATGCGCACGCGTGCCAGCACCCTGCCTGCAATCTTGCAGGCATTTTGTTATCTGGGTATACATAATCAGATTATCAGCCAATTTAAGGTAGTAGTCTCGCTGCAATCGTTATTAGATTAATCCTTGATTTTGAAATATATATGAGTTTATGTGATGAACTTTTATATAAACCTAAGTATTCGGTACCTTACCGGAGATTTCAAGAAGTAATGTTACGTCGAAAATGTAAAAATTAACTTGGCGTCTTATGGGAAAACTGTTCCGCCAACATTGTGATTGCCGAATTCATGCCCCTATTGATTAGATAACGTTAATAATAAAGTTACTACTTGTGAATTAGATTCTGAGGATTCCAACGCGACTATAAAAGAATATGGTCACCGAATTATTCGAAGAGAACGTTTAAGATATTCTTGATAAAATGTTAGTAAATAGCAGAAAATCGACCGCCATGAAGTAGTTGATCATAATCTATCGACTGCCATGAAGTAGTTGATCATAATCTATCGACTGCCATGAAGTAGTTGATCATAATCTGCCGATCATAACCAAATCAAATCAGCAGTAGTAAATTATTTATAATCATAAATCATAAAATTTGAATTTGTATCCGTGAAGTTTAAATCGACCAAAGACTTATGCAATACAGAAAATACAGAAAACCTTTTTTATCATTCTGTTTTATTTCGACGATTGATAAGCGGTCATTTGACCACAACGCAGCGAGACTACTACCTTAACAACGTAGATGCTTCTCAAGCTACGACTGTGTGAACAGATAGTGTGACGAGTATGTGTTGCGCCCCTTTAGCAACAATCATGTCACGATGACACAACATTATACTTCTGTTGTCTAATACATGACAGTCAGTTTTAGATGTGTGCTGACAAGTGTTACATCATCTGGGCTGCGATTCTGCAACTCTCCGCTAACTCCGCCAACTCAGCGGGGACCGTTGATTGGCTGATAATGAGAAGCGTCCAATCAGAGATCGTTTCGGGTCGTCGGTACAGTAGGTACGAACAACGTATGGTTGCGCCGTACTACCTACTGTACCCATGACCCAAAACGATCTCTGATTGGACGCTCCTCAGCCAACCAACAGGCTCCGCTGAATTAGCGCTGAGTTACCCTAGTAGCACGCTTTATCATATCTGATCCAATTCTTGCGTTTTGGGTCTTGCAATAAGATCCATCCGCAGCGCGATAATGGTCTGCTTCCGATTATTTCTGTGGATCTTGCACAAGAAAGGCTTGTCAAGCACCTATACGCGGGAATTGCGAATAGCTTGTTCAATGTCGTAAAGTCTTTGTGCAAGACTCACGGCAGAGATTGCGCAAGCGTCTTGCGATTTCACCATGCTACTAGGGTAGCGGAGCTAGCGGAGGGCTACAGAATCGCAACCTTGAAAATATTGTGTTTTCTAAACTGAGAACGTGCAACAAGCGTGTTAAACAATTCAGTGAAGAGCACCAAGTATGAGTTAATTAATCCTAGAAAAGATAGTAAAATGTAAATCAAAACTACTGACGATAAGTGCTTGCGCAATATGGGAAAATATGTCGGTAATTATCTTTAATATTGGCTTTAAAGGTGTACCAACAAGTTATTTCAACCCAAAACAAGCCAGTATTAGTACGCAGTACGCTGACCTCGATAGGCCAACGGATTTCCCTGAACCGAGCTTTGATAATAGATCAATTATTCGAGATGTTTCCAGACGTGCCGCTATGGTTTTGGCAAAGTGAAAAGTTGCACTGCTCGATGATGCAGGTATACACTATTTGACGGTCAAGCGCAAATAGAAAACGATAAGCGCAAGTATATGCAATCTCTATTTCAGTCAAGCTTGGTGCGCTGTATGCGACATTATAAATTTTTGGAAAAGTACGTAAGCTCTAACCGATCTCTCAATATTGTCGTCATGTAAGATGACTTCCACCACTACTGGAATAGAGCCGTAGTCTGGTGTTATGTAACGTTCATTACGAGTGCGCGCCTACGAGTGAATAGTTATGCTTTAGTACGAGAGTTCTCTCGAACGGATGAGGTCGAATTCCATAGGCCAGTAATTCAATTTAGTTGTGCCGGGTTTTAGGAAATATTCGTATTGAATAGTAATATTCCGTGATCCTAGATCTTTCTTCATTTGTGACTCATAATTATATATACTGTATCAGCCAAGATAGGCGAAATACGTTGCCATGAAAGTGCTCCATTTCGTTATTGTATTCGTCATTGTTTCAATTATACCGCCTGATGAAGCATATCGGATCTTAGGTATATTTCCTCTCAATATAAGAAGCCATTATATTATGTATGAGCAACTAATGAAAGGACTAGCAAGGCATGGTCACGATGTGGACGTCGTGAGTCATTTTCCACTTAAGAAACCATTGTCTAAGTACAACGACATCATCAACTTAGCTGAGAATGAGCCGGTTGGTTCCATGCTAAATAACGTAACGTACGAATTCGCGAAAAAAAATCTCATGAACACTGCAGCTCTGCCTTATTTATTGGCTACAAAATATGGTGGGGACTTATGTGATTTTATGGACCTCCCGCGATTCCAGGAGATCATCAAAAACCCTCCGAAAGATCCTCCCTACGATATTATCATCACAGAGGTACGTTAACGGGTGATTGAAAAGTCTCACATGAATACGACAATATCTTTCTGCAATGTTGTATTACTTCCACTATTTTATCACCAATCACAGACAATGTATTTGTAGAATCTTCAGTAGTAGGTACTCCGTTATCCATGAATTCGCGAAAATCATATCGTTACGCTTCATCTGTTTTGATCTTATTCCATCTACCCGTTTTATTCATTTTTATTCACCTGCCGAAATCGAGTTTCCCACACATTATCAGCAAATGATCGAATCTGAACAGTCTGATATGCTTTTACAGTCAGCGAAAAAAGCGTGATCCTATAATACATCATCAAAGCCCTACAACTCATAGATTCCGAGGCGCTCATCTCTAAAGTTTCAGTTATTTTTGTGATGTCGTCGTTTACACATGATTCTATGTTTTCCTACGCAAGTCTCATCTCATAACGCGTATAATCAATTGACAAAAAATATCGATTGCATTCTTTGCTCGTACATCTAAACAGACAGAATGTGATACTTTTTCTCTAATAATAGAAAATACGACACGTTAACCATTGCGAACCAGAAGTAAAACTATCAAATATCGACAGAATTGTGATCTGATCTCACAGATCATTACATGATCTACTAAACCGTATTGACAACATTTTTAAGTCACTTTTGCATCACGAATAATCCCAGATAACAATCGTGCGTCGCACCTTACCCGCACGCCGTGCGACGCACGCTGTGCGTGCGAAAACGCAGCATTTTCGCACGCACGACATGAGGCGCATCTCAGTGCGAGCGTAATGCGTTGCACGACATGAGACGCATCTCAGTGCGAGCGTAATGCGTCGCACTGCAACATCAGTAAATATAATATGATATTATATATAATATTATAATATAATATTATAGAGTTAAAATAATCATTACATAATCAAATTGGATGTTAAAATGTTGATGAGCTATAATATTATATAATCCAGAAAATAACCTATAAACGTACCATGAGTTAAATTAAAAATGATTTGCGAGTACTGATTGGATTTTTATGGATCGAAGAAAAATATTACGTCAAACGACATATCAAAGCGATAGTCAAAAATGTGATTTTAATTTTTTTTTTTTTTTTTTCAAGTCACATGCGCCTATATATTTGTGTATAACGTGGAATAATATATATAGGGGTGAGCGGGGCAAAGAGGGCACCTCCGCCAAATTTTCAAAATTAAATTTCAAAAAAATTAAATTCCTTCGGGAAACGATTTTTCTTGAGAAAAAAAAAGTCGAAAATTTTCCAAGAATTTTTTTTTTTTTTTTGGCCGAGGTGCCCTCTTTGCCCCGCTCTCCCCTATAGATATATAATATCTATATTAGGGTGCTTTTTTTGAAACGACTATTTTTTTTTTTGCAACTCCCCATTGAAAATCTTGTAGACGTCGAAAAGGGAAAAGGGTTGAAACCACAGCCAAACTACCAATGGCCCTTTGGAAGAACACTAAATTCTCTGTCGAATGACTCTAGGATAAGAACAATCCATTGAAATGCGGCTGAGTTTTGCGCGGCGAAAGAAAAAGTCGTAATGTTTACATGCTTTTAGCATGGGAAAACTTGAAAAGAAAAGCGCGAGTGCTGGAATTGGAATGAAGAGCTAAAAATTGGACAGGATTCCCTTTTCGACGTCTACAACAATAGATTTTCAATGGGGAGTTGCAAAAAAAAAAAAAAATGGTCGTTTCAAAAAAAGCACCTCGAAAGCACCCTAATCTATATACTATCTTACTAAATGTGATATTACTATTTTCAATAAAAATGTTGTGAGAAATTAATTTTATTTTTGATTTTACAATTTCAATGAACGTATTTGCAAGTCCCAATGCACTCGCATTACGTGCCCGCATCATGCCCGCATCATGCCCGCACGGATGCGACAGGCACGTCGTGCGAGGCATATGTACATCAATTGATGACTCAGTTGCGTGGTGATCTGCGCGCACGTCGTGCGGATAGACCCGCACGCGTGGGTGCGTATTGCGTCGCATATGCCACGCATATTGTTATCTGGGATGTTTGAAAAGTAATGAGAAACAATTAACCTTCACAGCTGCTTGGCGCTTCGTGTTATTTGGCCCTTAGTCAGCACTTAGAGATTCCCGTTGTCGGCGCCTTATCGGCTGTAATGTTGCCATGGATGCATGACATGTTCGCAAATCCTGACGAGCTGGCCTATACTTACAATATTTTCTCGGAACGTGCCGGAAAAATGAATTTTTGGCAACGCATCAACAATGTCGTCACCGCGTTCAAAACAAAGTGGGAGTTCAACTACTATAGGCTTTATCAGGAAGACAAAATAAAGAAGTACATTGGCCCTGATGCACCAACTCTCGCAGAAGCTGAAAAAAGCGTATCTTTGCTTCTGATCAATACTCATCACAGTGTACAGGGAGCGAAGCCCCACACTACTGCAGTCGTGGAAGTCGGAGGACTTCACATTCCGGAAGTTGTAGACCCGTTGCCAAACGTAAATCACGGCTCATAATACTAGAGCCAATTCAATATTCCTTCGCGAATCGTCTGAAATATCCACGATATACGATATGTATAGAATCTGGCTTTTCCTGATCGATTGAATTTCTTTCACAGGATCTACAACAGTGGTTGGATGAAAGCAAGGACGGGTTCGTGTATGTATCTTTTGGATCTATGGTGAAAATAGAGTCCTTTCCCAAGGAAACGGTCTATGCGATTTACGCCTCGTTGGCGAAGTTGGCCCCGATTCGCGTCTTGATGAAGATAGCTCAGCCGAAAGAATTGCCCCCTGGTCTACCAAACAACGTTATCACTTTTTCGTGGATCCCACAATTAGCTGTACTCAGTAAGTTCCGAACTGGCTGGCATGTGTGGATTATGATATTGGTAATAGAAGCCATTAAAGGGCCAAGGCTGCATCGCAGAGATGATTCATCTCAGTTTACAATTATAAAATAGATCTACAGCATTGACTATAACTGTTCTCAGAGCACAAGCACGTTCGGGCATTTATGACGCACGGTGGACTCATGGGAACTCAAGAAAGCATCTACTGCGGCGTACCCATGATAGGCATACCTCTTTTCTCAGATCAAATGCAAAACGTAGATCTGTACGTGCAATTACACATAGCCGTAGCTCTCGATCCTGATCAGCTAACAGAGGAGAATCTGGACACTGCCTTTAAAACAGTGCTAGGTGATCCATCGTACATGTAAGTCAATTTCCGATTCATACCTCTGTGATGACATGTAATTTCAATCAAAATCATGCTCATCAAATTAAAACCCTGAGTGATGCACACATTCCGCAACCTTTTATTCAAACGTCGCTTGTAATGACATTTCAGGAAAGCAGCAAAAAAATTATCCGTCGAATTTCGGGATCGTCCAATGACTGCAATGGACACTGCAGTCTTTTGGGTGGAATACGTGGCCAGGCACGGAGGGACTAATCTCAGATCACCGGCTATGGATCTAACGTGGTGGCAGCATGCGCTCCTGGATGTTTACGGAGCTTTACTTTTGTCTGCCACTTTCACCGTATACTTGATAATACTTCTGATTAGGAAACTAATAACGACAGTCTCGGGGCGTAATACAACAAATGTAAAATACCATAAAAAAAGAGAATAACAGATGCAGACCTAATTAAAGCGATTACCGATCAATAAGCGTTGCATAGAACTCATGTCGCGTGTGCACTAATGCCAAAAGGTCCTAAGCGCCCGAAATGCGATTTTGGTGCCAAAAGGACCTATAATTTTCAAAAATCTGGCATTCGCTTCCGACATGACGGAAACACGTAAATCCGTCGAAAACGACACGTCAGACACGTAAAACCATAAGGTCCTATGTGCCAGTCAGATTGGCCCTTATGGCGTTGGTCTGCTGGAATTTAGAAAAAAGTTAAAGGCAAAAGGGCCTAAGCGACAGTCGCTTAGGCCCTTTTGCCTTTAACTTTCTGAAATATTTTTTAATTTCTCTTTAATTCTAAAACAAAGTTGAAAGCCGATAGGTATACTACCCATTTTGAAAATTACGAGGCTATCCGTCACATAGAACACATAGTATGGGTTTCTCGAGTGAATACTCCGGTATATGGGTTCCTCGAGTATATGCGGGTTAGGGTGGTCCTTATTTGGGGGTCGGTGGAATTTTGTCCGTGCCGCCCCCTGGATTAGTTCGAAATAAATTCAGAAAAACGTGGGCCAAATGTGAGCTTTCTAGCTCAACGGGAAACCGTGCCGGTAAGCCCGTACTTTTTCCCGTTTGGATAACATAGGATTTTTCATCGAATGAATGCATTTTTTTGTACAAGCCTATCGTTCATCGGAAAAATCTATCATTCCGTCACCATATAGTATTATAGTGTGTAAGTTAGTGCAAATTTTTTAGGTCACCCGAAATCATATTCCACAGAGTAACTGCATACACAAGACGACGATTTCAAAAAGTTACAACTATATTCATCCGAAAAGGCTCGTATCAATTTTTGATGATGATTTCACGGACAAAATTTAAATTTGAATAAAGATTTAAATAAAATATTTATATTTGTTATATTGATAAATAAATAGCATAAATATGAAATGGATTGGTTTTTATCGTTCCCAAAAAATAACTGCCTACAAATGACTCAAAATTTGCAAACAGTCGCCGAGAATCATTGAAAATTGAAATTGAATTTGAATTTCAATTTGAATTTTGTCCGTGAAATCATTATTAAAAAATGATACGAGCCTTTTCGGATGAATATAGTTGTCACCTTTTGAAATCGTCGTCTTGTGTGTGCAGTTACTCTGTGGAATATGATTTCGGGTGACCTAAAAAATTTGCACTAACTTACACACTATAATACTATATAGTGACGGAATGATAGATTTTTCCGATGAACGATAGGCTTGTAAAAAAAAAATGCATTCATTCGATGAAAAATTCTATGTTATTCAAACGGGAAAAAGTACGGGCTTACCGGCACGGTTTCCCGTTGAACTAGAGGGCTCACATTTGGCCCACGTTTTTCTGAATTTATTTCGAACTAATCCAGGGGGCGGCACGGACAAAATTCCACCGACCGCCAAATAAGGACCACCCTAATGCGGGTATATGCGGGTATATATGGGTTCTTCGAGTATTTGCGGGTGCATATGGGATTTTCCAAGTATATCTACTAACTCACGACTATATGTGGGTTCTTCGAGTAGATGCAGGTACATATGGGTTGTTTCGAGTGTAAGCGGGTTCAGATGGTTTTTTCCGAATATATGCGGGCTTATATGAGTTTTTCCGAGTATATGCGGGTATATATGGGTTCTTCTGAGTATATGCGGGTATATATCGCGTGTCTGATGGTGTAAGGACGTATGCGCCAATATACGACCTTTTACCACGTATATCAAACTAAAAGGGCATATCTATTTGTTTTCTGTATTTCCGCCGAAAATGTCAGATTGCGTTCAAAAAAGACAGATTTGAAAAATTATTCAATTAACGATAAAAGGTCGTAAGTACTGGTGGTTACACCCTCTCATCTCTAAATTTGTGAGAAAAGATCTTATTAACTAACGGTGTAAGGTCGTGTCCGGCAAAATCTATTTTTTGGTGCAAATGCTCCAAACACTTCTAAAACGCGAAGACTCATCAATAATTGAGAAAAGTCGGAAATTATTTTATTAGAAAAAAAAAAATTTTAAACTAATGGTATAGGTCGTATCCGCCATTTCTTTTTTTTTTAACGGTAACGCTCCAAAAACTTCTGAAACTCAAAAATACATCGATATTTCAGAAAAGTCAGAAATTTTTTTATTTTTAAGAAAAAAAATTCGAAACTAATGCCAAAAGGACATGTCCGCCATTTTTTTTTTTTTTTTTTTTTCGGAAACGCTCTAAAAACTTCTGAAACGCAAAAATACATCGATATTTCAGAAAAGTCGGAACTTTTTTTATCTGAAAAAAAAAATGGCGGATACGACCTTGTACCATTAGTTAATGAAATCTTTTCTCACAAATTTAGAGATGAGAGGGTGTAACCACTAGTACTTACGACCTTTTATCCTTAATTGAATAATTTTTCAAATCTGTCTTTTTTGAACGCAATCTGACATTTTCGGCGGAAATACAGAAAAAAAAATAGATATGCCCTTTTAGTTTGATATACGTGGTAAAAGGTCGTATATTGGCGCATACGTCCTTACACTATTAGACACGCGATATATACCCGCATATACTCAGAAGAACCCATATATACTCGCATATACTCGAAGAACCCATATATACCTACTCATTTCTAGAAGAACCCATATACCTGGATTTTCACTCGAGGCATCCATAATATGTGTTCTATGTGACGGATAGCCTCCCAATTTTCAAAATAGATCGAAAAAAGTTTTCGATTTCAGAAAAAATAAAGTAAAGAAAAAAAAAATGAAAAAAGAAAAAATAAATAAAAAAAAAAAGAAAAAAAAAAAAGAAAACAATTAAAAATTAAATAAAAGTTAAAAAACATTCCGGAAAGTTAAAGGCGAAAGGGCCTAAGCGACAGTCGCTTAGGACCTTTTGGCTTTAACTTTTCTTGGAATTACAGAAAAAATTAAAAAATATTTTGGCATTAACTTTTTTCTAAATTCCAGCAGACCAACGCCATAAGGGCCAATCTGACTGGCACATAGGACCTTATGGTTTTACGTGTCTGACGTGTCGTTTTCGACGGATTTACGTGTTTCCGTCATTCAGTGCCGGATTTACCTATGGGCACTTGGGGCACAGGCCCCAGGGCCTCCACCAATCAAGGGCCTCCACAAATTATATCAAACTTCTCTTTCATTCACTCAATTCAAAGATTAATATTGATAGGTCAAGCTTTTGAGAATCGCATATGCTTTAATAAAAGATGACAAGAAATAAGAGTAATGAGAGTAACTCTAAAAATTGATAAGTATAACTAACTAGACGGTAAGACTATATTTCACTTCATATCGATGTTTGTCATAGTAGTTTTATAAATATATATAACACTTTGGCAAGTTTACATAAATTAAACTAATAATTTTCAATTGGTTATGATGGTCTATAGGTAGACTGCAATACTGAAATGGAAATTTGTTAGAAGTAATGAATCTTTATACATTCATTTAATTAAGAATGAAATTCTACAGATAGCCGAAATAATTCAACATTACGAATTATTTTTACCAATATTCAAAGAATCGAGCGCCGTCAAAGGTCTTCTTACAATTCGCGCCGCTCGCGCGTAGACGTTAGTTTGTTTGACTGTTGTTCATGCGAGTCGCAACTTGCATTCTCGTCAAGTTCGATTGCCTGATACTTACTAAACAGAAAGCCAAAATATTTGCACGCGACTCTTCCTCTTGAATACATTCTGACAGTCGACTGTTCTATCACATTGAAAAAAATATATCTTGTGCTAGTTGTGCTTTTTATTTCTATAAATTTCGTCGTTTATGTCTTGAAAATTTTCCAGGAAAGCTTTCGTGTAAGGTAAGATACTAAGATATACTTATTTGTATCATTTCATACTAATACAAAATTAGACTGCTTCGTTTTCTCAATACTCGAAAAATCCATAGAACACACAATGAATCGGGAAATCGATCGACATAAAACCAAACGTGAATTCCTGAGTGGTTCTGCCAAACGTAAAGCAGCAGAGGAAAAACAAAAGGAAGAAGCCGAAGTTGTATCAAAGTCACGGCGAATGACTAATTATTTTTCAATCGAGAATCCGCGATCAAAATCCGAGTCGAAATCTGAGGAAGATCAAAATACAAGCTCTCGTTCTGAATCGGATGTGCAAAATAAATCTTTAGTTCAAGGAGAATCAACATCGACGCTAAAAAATGTAAATTGTCCAAACAAAACTCTTTCCTCTGCTCCTCATGCTTTACGAGAGAATAATCAAAATCAAGTACTATCTACACCTCCTCTAAAATCTTCAAACCAGGAAACTGATAAAGTGGTGAACGTGAGTGTATTCATTTTTTTCTTTGAATTATAATGATGGAATATTACATTCAATTTTCACATGTTAAATCAATTTAAATCAAATTCATAATATTAACTGTTGATAGATGAGCATAACAGTCATTTTACTTGATATCTTACTAAAAAAAAAAACAATGCGTCGAAGCATAGCCCCCAAGTAAGACAAGAATTCCTTTTGCAAATTGTAGGTTGAAAATGAGCAGAATCTGGATTTGTCACACGACGTTGGATTGTGGCCTTCACAAATGACGAATAAAGTTACGTATTGGATAGAAAATTATAGTTCGGATATACAATTTTCGGAAAGTACTGATTTATTGGATGAAAAATCACAAATACAACAGGATGGAAAAAGGGTCAGAAAATGCAATGCAAGTTTTTTTAAACGTTTCACGAAAACCGGTGAGAGTATAAAACGTTCATGGCTCTGCTTTTCTCCGACTACCGGACGTTTGTATTGTTTTTTCTGTAAACTTTTTGATGAATTGAAAAAAAGCCCATTTGCTAATGACGGTTATTTTGATTGGAAACATGCTCATGATCGCTTAGCACATCATGAAACGTCAGCTACCCCCATTTGAGATCGCTTATAAATTTCAATAGTTTGAAAAATCTGTCTGGTCGAATTGATATAGAACTTGAAAAGCAAATTGAGAATTCTGCTCTCTATTGGCGTAAAGTTCTCAAACGAGTTATAGATGTGATAATGTTTTTAAGTGAACGGGGATTGGCATTCAGAGGGAATAATGAAAATTTAGGAAACCCAAACAATGGTAATTTTTTGGGTATAATTGAACTACTCGGCGAGTACGATCCTTTTTTGAAAGAACACTTAGAAAACTATGGCAATTGTGGAAGTGGGCACGTGAATTATCTTTCGTCTACGATTTACGAAGAGCTTATAGAAGAAATCGGAAACGCAGTGCATGAAGAAATTATAAGGCGAATAAAGGTGGCAAGAATTTATTCTGTAACAGTTGATGGGACAAAAGATAGGAATCACAAAAATCAAACAACCATAGCCCTGCGGTATGTTGAAAATGACAAGCCAGTTGAAAGGTTCATAACATTTTTAGAAAACCAAGGTCACAAGGCTAAAGATATGTTTGCAGGTTTAACTGATTTTTTGCATGAAAATGGTATTGATATTGGAAATTGTCGGAGTCAATCGTACGATAATGCTTCGGCAATGAGCGGCAAATTCAATGGATTGCAAGCGTTGATAAGAGAGAAAAATGATTTGGCTGTATGGGTTCCATGTTTTGCTCATTCATTGAATCTCACTGGAAAAGGTGCTTCAAATGCATCGTCGTATTCTACCGAATATTTCATGTCTTTGCAAGCATATTATGCATTCATATCAGCATCCGATATCCGTTGGAAATTACTCTTGGATACTTTGGAATCAAATAAAAGAAGTGGTGAAAGGATTATGGTTCCAAAAAGAACAGATTGTACTCGGTGGTCGGCTCGCGGGGAAGCTAACAGATCGTTCGTTATGAGTTATTCATCATTTTTGGAAGTCCTGCTGCTTATAACTGAAAATGATGAATATGAGGCAAATATACGATGCGAAGCAGAAGGATTGTATAAGAAGCTGTATACATTAGAAACTGGAATCCTAGCAGCATTTTGGAATGATGTCCTTGATAATCTCAATAACACAAGCAAACTTTTACAAAGTACCAAAGTATTGTTAAATACAGCTCTATCTTGTGTTCGATCATTGAGAGAATATATATCAAGCAAAAGAGATTCATTTGAACATTACGAGCAACTAGGTAAGGAGTTGACAAACCTTGCCGAATTTAAAAAGATCGCATACGTCGAAGAAATGTACGATTGAATCCTCTAGACTATGGAAGAGCACCAGAAGTTGAATTCACTCTGTCCGAAAAATTTCGGATACTGGAATTTATTCCTCTAATCGATACTTTTGTCATTGCGTTAGATCAGAGGATAGCAGCCTATGAATTAGTTGGCTTACGATTCGGATTTCTATCAAGATTTCATGAATTAAGTTCATCTGAAATATCAGAAAACGCCAAAAGATTATTGAGTATATATGAGGTAGTCCACCCCAACTCGGCGGCATTTTTCCCTGACCATCTGCGATTTGTTTCATTATTTTTCATCTTATTCAACCTACAGCAGAACGTACTCTCAATTTTTTTCAGATTTTTCGGGTTAGCCGTTCGCTCAAAAAAAAATTAATGAACTCACTTTTTGAGAAAAAAAACGCCCTTTTTTAAAATTCTCAAAAAATTCACAAAAATTCTGTGTCACAAAACAAACTTTTTGAGCCATAAATCATAGTGGAAGTATTTTTGTTTATTTTTTTATTCAATTTAATGAGTTAGACAAAACTTTTTTCCTCATTTTCTAACTATACTTCAATGACTGGATGTGTTACAAAAGCATCAGAAATAAGTATGTATACAAGGATGTGCTGCTTTACGCGTTGTACACAAAAAATGTGAAAAAAAAAAAAAAAATTTTTTTTGTTTGGAAAAATTTACATGTATCTCCCCCCTTAAATTGAATAAAAAAATAAGCAAAAATACTTCCACTATGATTTATGGCTCAAAAAGTTTGTTTTGTGACACAGAATTTTTGTGAATTTTTTGAGAATTTTAAAAAAGGGCGTTTTTTTTCTCAAAAAGTGAGGTTCATTAATTTTTTTTGAGCGAACGGCTAACCCGAAAAATCTGAAAAAAATTGAAAGTATGTTCTGCTGTAGGTCGAATGAGATGAAAAATAATGAAACAAATCGCAGATGGTCAGGGAAAAATGCCGCCGAGTTGGGGTGGACTACCTCATATATAAATGATCTTGACGCCAACTTAGAGATGGAATTGCTTCTATTTCAAGAATTCTGTACCCAATTACTGAAATTCGAACCTACTACAGCTAAAATTAGTAGGGAGCAAGCAATGTATTCATTGATAATAACGGAAGGAGTTAGAGACTCTTTCCCAAATACTGAGATGGTCTTACGAATTTATTTAACAATGATGATCAGTAACTGCACTGGCGAAAGGTCATTCTCTAAACTAAATCTTATCAATGATCCACTCAGAGTTTCCATGAGCCAGAAAAGATTGAATTATCTTACACTTATCAGTATGGAAAGAGATATTATGCGTGAAATTAATGTCGATGATATTATAAAGCGTTTTGCTGAAAAAAAAGCTAGAAAACGTTTCATATAATTCTGCAAATATGTGCGAAATTCAAATATTTAATCATTATATCTATCCGATTCATTGTTTATTTTCATACCCACAGAAATAAAAAGAATTATATTTATTAGTGTGTAGTAGAATTTATTTTTCAATTTTGAATCCCTCACATGGGGCCTCCACATCGATTGTGCCCCAGGGTCCTAAAAATCTAAATCCGGCACTGTCCGTCATGTCGGAAGCGAATGCCAGATTTTTGAAAATTATAGGTCCTTTTGGTTTTAACAAAACCGAAAATGGCTAAAATGGCGCTTATGCCCTTTTGCCATTAGACACGCGATATATTCGTATCAAATGATATTTCGTGGTCGTTGATTTGCCTCAATTTGTGACTCATAGTTATATTTCTTGTCTGCCGAGATAAGCGGAAGACGCTCCCTGGTAAAAATTCCCACATAGGAACCTATACAGGACCTACATAGGTACCATACGTATCGTAATTTGGGACAGGTTCCTATACACGGAGAGAATTTTATAACAATTTTTGCCGAAAAATTATGGTAACAATTCTTATACAGTATTGTACTTTTGGAACATACCCGAAATATAGAAATATTCACAATACTGTATGAGAAATATCATTCACTATACTTTCACTATACTTTCACTTTACAGTATGTTTGGAACGTAATTGTGACATTGAGATTTTTACTATGCAGCTTGGCGAAAACTGTAATATATTATAGCAATTCGAACCCTAATATTGTAAATATTAAAATATTACCATACTGTACAGCTAAGGCCATGATTACTATATATACGATTATTTCATGAGCAGTATCACGCGAGTAATGCAGTGCCTAGTATACAACTATCCTGCTCACTAGATAAGTTACACTCAACAGCAAATGATTATCTGATATTGAGGAAACTGATTTACAACGTCAACATTCGAGGGCTAAGGATCGGAAGGGTGTAACCCACATTTTTTTGACTTTGTTGAATTTGCTGCCATAAGGGCTTAGTGTACTGAAAATTTAACACGTGAGCCTTTCTGGCAGCATGCGTAGTTTTTTGTGGGTCCTTCTGATTCTTATATGATATGATATGATATAAGGTTGACATTTGGTTTATTCAAATAAAATTATAATCACATGTTTTAATAACTTTGTGAATTTATTATTGGTATCAACATAATCATACATCGACCAAATCCTGGTACAAATGAATTCATTTGTATTACATCCACTTTTTAGATGTATGTAAAAAAAACCGTCACTACATTTGTTCACTCAAGTGATAATTGCATTCTACAGGTCCTCATATAATAAACTGTATTTCATGCACGATGAAAAATTTGCGAAGTAACACGTAGATAAATCACAGCAAATAACAATAACGAATACACTGGATACTCACACTTTCTTTTTTCACTTATAGAACACAAATTATCACAATGTCTAGTACTTTTTCGAACAATTTCGGTCGGATAGCTGAGATCATACTGAGGGTTGACGCGGTCTGACGAGCTTCCTCGAGTCTTCTGACGCATTTTTTTTAAATTCACGTTACTCAAAATTGTGGCTACTATACTGTATAGTGATCCATGCCATACAGATTGCTTGAATTGCCACGAGAATAATGCGCAATACAATGCTGCTTGCGCATAGCTTAAAATGTTACATACTATGGTCTATCATACCAGCAGGCGAAAATTGTGATGTTGCAGAACAAAAATTATATACAATTTTTACAATGCGTATAACAATTATTATTGTATTTTGTCAGAAGTGTGTTCCTATATTTGTGGTAATATAAGGTATGAATATAGAAACGATCGCCATAATGAGGGTATGTTCCACAATTACTATACCATGTATGGTAAAATTTATTATAAAATTCTCTCCGTGTAGGAGTACAACTTATAGACATAGGACCTACGTCGGTATAGTGCATATATATTAGATCGGTTTTTTTTTTTTTCAACTTTTTTTGTACCTCGTACACCCTTGGAAAAGTGAGTTTTTAGTGTAAAACGAAGCCTCGTGGAACCGGAGCCCGGTGCACAGTGGTTCCAAATCCCGAATCGCTGGCCAAAAATGGAAGGTATTATCGAATCGCTATCAGATTTATTACTCGGGGGTTTTTGAGGTCGCTGAACCCGAATCTGAAGTCAAATTTTCAAAAAACAAAATGGCGGCCCAAAAATGGCGGATAATTTTATTGAAACTTGAATCAATCCTTATGGAAATCGGTACCGGGGGGTTTTTGAGGTCGCCGAACACGAATCTGAAGTCAAATTTCCAAAAAACAAAATGGCGGCCCAAAAATGGCGGATAATTTTATTGAAACTTGAATCAATCCTTATGGAATTTGATACCGGGGGGTTTTTGAGGTCGCTGAACACGAATCCGAAGTCAAATTTCCAAAAAACAAAATGGCGGCCCAAAAATGGCGGATAATTTTATTGAAACTTGAATCAATCCTTATGGAATTTGATACCGGGGGGTTTTTGAGGTCGCTGAACACGAATCTGAAGTCAAATTTCCAAAAAACAAAATGGCGGCCCAAAAATGGCGGATAATTTTATTGAAACTTGAATCAATCCTTATGGAATTTGATACCGGGGGGTTTTTGAGGTCGCTGAACACGAATCTGAAGTCAAATTTTCAAAAAACAAAATGATGGCCCAAAAATGACGGATAATTTCATTCAAACTTGACTCAATCTTTAAGGAATTTGCTACCAGGGGGTTTTGAATAGAAATAATTTATTTTTACGTACATGTGTAGAATATAGTACATTGGGAAAGTATGTAAATGTAAATACGAATTTGAATACAAATACTTATTTATTAAGAAATTACATTAAATATTACATTCATATAATAAAATTATGTAAAGCTTAAAGGCTCCAATTGCTATCCGAATCGCTATCGTTATTGTCGCTAGAGTCGTTGCAGTCAGACATTGCAACTACTCTTGGTTTGTTTGCAGTTGGCGATTCCAACAAAGCCATGGCTTCACGCGATAATGATTTGCTTGACTTAGCTGGTAGTTTACGCAAACTTGAGATAACAGGGTCAGATGAAATCAAAAGCCGCGCAAAAACATCCTCCATATTTTGTTTCCTACTAAATTTTCTAGCAAAGTCTAGTCTAAATGATTTTATATATTTATTGCAAGATTCCTGGGCTTCCTCGGACATCTGTCCTATCGGCAACATGGAAACCCCTATTATTTTTGCGCCGTGAATTAAAAGTTTGTGCACAGTAGTCGGCATGTAATACCAAGGATATAGTAGCACGTATCTACGGGCTGTTTCTACAGCGTATTTTTCAAATTCATCAACATTTATTTCAAACCCGCACGATATTATTTGCAAGATCACGTGGAATCTCTTGATTAGATCCTCATCTATTCCCGTTAGAGATGCGGAAACATCGGAATTTTGGAAGAAACGACGAGCAGTATTACCGTCATTCGTGCTGCCATATCCTTGTTTTGGTTGATCAATCAAAAGTCCCAATCGTTCACGGAAACCTTTTTGGATGGTCTTTTTCCGACTTTCGATGCTTTTCTTATCGGCCTGCCATTTTTTAATTTCTAATCTGTATGAAATATGTATAAGGCACTCGAAAAAACGAATCCACGCGTGCAGTGATGATATCCCATATTGTAAATGATCTTCATTTATTTTCCTCTTCAAAATGTTGTCGATGTCGTTGAATTCTTTGGATGTAGCACCGCAAAGATAACATCGTTGACTTGATGCAGTAGATGTTAGTGAATTGCAGACTTTTCCATCAACCATTGTTAAGGCCAATTTGTAGGATACAGTGACTTCTTTTCCGTTCACAATCGTATGAAAAGGTTGAAGCTGCTCTTCTTGTTCCTTGATGTTTTGAACTTCATTTCGGGTGCCTTCTGCAGTCTCTTTCAAAAACTCGATTTTTATTGGCCTACAGAATCGAGGGGAGGAGGGTCGTGGATTTTTCCACACGATTATTCCTTCGTTATCACCCCCGTCAACAAACACGAGCTGCAGTGGCACGAGGGAAGTGAAGAAAATAGTTGCGTCTGTTTTATCTCCGTCGTCATTATCAAATTTTTGTTTGAATGTACTTTGCCCAGATGTTCCGTCGCATCCCCATTTGCAGACAAAATTCAATTTATAAATTTCGCTGGATGGGAGGAGATGCAAAACTTCACTTTGCACTGCTAAAATGCGACTCGCTGTATGGTCTAACAGTGCTTGAAGTTTGACCGCAGCTTTACTCTCAGTAATCGTGATGTCATCTTTGGGTGGATAACATTTTTTCTTCGCCTCCAACACAGATTTGTACGGTGGGTATATCTTCGAATTTAGTTCCAGTGCTCCAGACCGTATTCCCTGATATACATGTTTAGACATGCGGTATTCAATTATAAGAGATAACGCAGCATCAGCGGAATAACGATTGGTCGTCATGTCCGTAACAGTGCGTAAGGCTTCCTTGTATTTGGACGCTTTTGTAGGACTGCCCAGAGCAACCTCTTTTACCACTTTTGCGGCATCCAATTTTCCTGCAGCTCGAAGACTCAAGTGGGTGGCAAATGCAAGCTCTTCGGCACTGGACTGCTCACGAATTGCTGCAGTTTTTCTCCGTTTCGACCGCTCACTGGAGTCCTCGAAGCTCAGCGAATGTCGACCAGGCCCACGAACTGCATCTGAATCTTTGTTCTCCTTCGAAATTTCCGTATTGTTTCCAAAGGTGACGATTCTGCTTAGCCAATCCGTATTTTTGTCCATAAACCTCGCCTTCATTCTTCTAGCTATTTTCCATTTGTCTTTCATATCATATAATAACTTGCGAATTGTTTGTTTTTCATCCGCAGATAATGTGTATGAGCAATGGAATTTTTTAGACAATTCGACCTCCAAGATTTCGTACACGTCATTCGCATTATCATTCAAATGATCAGCGAATAAATCAAACAACTCCTTTCGCGTGAAATTGACCGCCTCACTGCTATCACGAGAGCCTGGAAAATCAATTAAAAAGTTAGACAATAATAGAACATTTTTAAGAATCAGTAATGATTTGTTAATGAAAATGATAGTCGAATCCGGTACAATAATAATTATATTTATGAGAAACAAATCACTTAAATTCGCACCCTACTGTGGTGCACTTCGCACACACGGAGAAAAATTTCTCGTAGAAACTACCATACAATTATTGCAGTTTGAAGACAGAACGGAGGTATAGACAAACCTACCATATTTTTCTGGTAGTTCGACCAATAAAATGTTGTCACAGCCGTGATATTATTGTGACTCGGACAAGATTTTATTGAATGAACTACCAGAAAAATATGGTAGGTCTGTCTATACCTCCGTTCTGTCTTCAAACTGCAATAATTGTATGGTAGTTTCTACGAGAAATTTTTCTCCGTGCAGTATAGTATACATGCCGCGCCAGCACGCGCCGTGCCTGAATTCCCGCGTCCATTTATTAAAAAATTCACTATTACCAGAGGGGCAACTTGGTGCACCTAATTTTTTGGTGAGGTATTACTCAAGAGTGTATACAATAACGTGGCACTTAACCAGTATTAGAATTATTTAGAATTATTAACTTTTACTCAATATGAACATAACTTTTTTCCGCAGCGAGCACGAGAATTTACGGTAGATGTTCACAATTTTTGTCGCTCGGTGTATGATTAATATAAGAAATCGCAATGATATAATAAGTGTACTTACATCCAGGAAGAGACTCCATTTTGCAGAATTAAAATAACTCAATTCTACTTGAAGATATATCACTTTGAACACAACGATATTTTTCTAGCGTAGCGCACGACCGACTATACCTGCTCGAGCGCTCCGTTACGAATGAAATCCCAACGGCTAAATGCAACACCTGCAACCTACCGACCCTTGGAAGGGTTCCCCGAAATACCCCTCTACCTGACCCCACAGGTAAAATTCCTTGAATAGAAACTTCATTTTTCGGTTTTTGGCCAGCAATTCGGGATTTGGAACCACTGTGCGGTGGCTCAATTTTAAAAGGTTCCGCAGTCGGTCTGAACTTTTCCCATTTGATTAACATAGGATTCTTGCTACACAAACACTCTAATCAAAATATCTCGAAAACTATGCAAGCTAGGAAGCTGTTCTTGGTCTCATTTGGTAAGTAATTGAATCCACTACAAAAAAAAGTCTGATCTATGTTAGATCTGAAAATTGAAAAAAAAATTAAAAAAAATTAATTCATCAAATAAAGCTCAAGTTTAAGCGTCCGTAACGAGTACAAGATCAATTTCTAGCTCAGAAATGGATCAGACTTTTTTTGCAGAAGATTCAATGATCTACAAAATGAGACCAAGGACAGCCTCCTACCCAGGTAACAATTTCGGAAGTTATGTAACGAGGATGTAACGGCCATATAGAAATGTCCGCCACATTCAGAGATCAGCTACATATCTGGTACTTTGACGTCTCAGTGACGTCTCTGCGATGTCAAAGTACCAGATATGTATCTGATCTCTGAATGTGGCGGACATTTCTATATGGCCGTTACATCCTCGTTACATAACTTCCGAAATTGTTACCTGGGTAACTTGCATGGTTTTCGAGATATTTTGATGATAGTGTTTGTCCAGAAAATCTCCTATGAAATCAAATTACAAAACTTTTGACCTACTTGATTCTTAAGCACGGACATGTAGTTTGGGAGCTACAGCGATTTGAAAAAAATAATTCAAAATTTGTGAATCGGTGTTACTCGCGACCTGTAAAAGGTAGAATTTTCATTATTTAGAGGAATTTTTTTTTCAACCCATAAGTCAACTTCACAAAGTTTGAGACAAATCGAAAGGGGTGTGGACAACCAATTGTACATTTCATATGGAACTCCCCATATATACTATCGGGACGTAAAATCGGGACACGTGGGTTTGACACACTACATCTAAGTAAAAAAAAATCGGACAGCCTTTGGATACGAATCATTTTCAGGTTTGTTCTATTCCCCGTTAGATCAGCCAAAGACCATTGTTGTATGAAAATTAAGAGGGAAGTTATTGTTCAATGTATGCAAAAAAACGTAGTTTTTACACATTCTCTTTCGTAGCTTCACTTCAACTCACCGCCATTCTTCCAGAATAGCCGGGAAAAATATTCAAAAAATCATGCTCAATCTTTGAAGCTTTCTAAGTGCAATGCTTTTTGAATTTTGGAGAAATTCTCAAAATTATGGTCGCGGCTGTGGAAAATAGCCCAAGTCGTGATCCCGGACACGAGTAACAATAGTAGGTTCATCAATGGCTGAAAATTTAGGGAAAAATTATGATAAGCTATTGCCGTTGCGATTTAATATGTTCGCTGTATTGTTCAACAGTAATTGCTCCTGCAGCCATAGGCGCCGCGCGCGAGATACTGCTCCGAAAGCTCAACGCGGAATACTTTGCAATAACTATGCCAGATAGTCGTAGAATGGGATAATACTGTATGCGATATTTGTAGTAAATATCCGTAGTTCACCGTAGTTTTTCATGGATAGTCATAGAATGCGATACGATAATATATATATTATATATATGGATAATTCAACGTGAACTCGACCAATGTTTTTCCCTCAGCATTTTTGATTCGCTTCATGATTTTTATACGATTCTACGACCTCGAAAAAGCACTGCTGAATTTTTTCAGATTTTTCCCTCCAATCGTTAATTTTCCATGATTATTCAAACCCATTTTGAAATTGGCATTTTTAAAAAATCTCGAAAAATTCTCCAAAATCTCAACAAAACAATCGGGAAATATCCGATAATTTTGAAGGTCTTGTGGTGTTACTACAGACAATATTTGAGAATTGGTCTTGAGAGTTCAACACTATATCGGCATTGATTAGAGGCAGTGAAACCTATTTCTTATACCGTGGGAACGAAGAATAATAATAATTCTCTCTGCGGGGGTTTGAAAAATCCTTTTTTTCGTCCGTCATCATGGGTCTCTACAGTCCTCAAACAACGGAATATCAATTATACAAATAGGGTAAGTGTGGGTATTACTGCGGTTTTTAATACTGGGTCAACTTTAATTGAGTTTTTTTATAAATGAATTAAAAGGTATTCATCCAATTTTTTTTATCAATGATGTTTAACTTATTTTGAGCTTGTGAAAAAATTGACAGTGTGATAAAATAACATCATCATTCATTTAAAAGCATTTTAAAAAATTATGCAGATGCATGTATTACTGCGGATATGAAAGTGCTTGCTCCTATTACTGCGTGCCAATTACTGCGGATGATCCAATTACTGCGTGCCTATTACTGCGGATGAAAAAATCGAATAAGACTAATTAAAACGATAATTATTGATTTATTGATTTTGTAAAATACCTTCAATTTAACTTTTTCTTTATTGTTTGTTTTACCCGTTATTCATTTTAGACTTGAAGCCAGCTTGACATGAATTATTTTTATAGGTTAAAATGTAAGTATTTTACATCCGCAGTATTAGGTACATACGCATGAAACTAGGGGCGCTCCAATTACTGCGGCTTATTGAAGAAAAAACAATTTTCAATAATCAATAACAGATCAGATAGTTATTCTAAATGGAAGATTATTATAGCGTTATTTCCCTAAAATTTTAAATTACCAGTCATATTTTTCTCAAATCACGAAAACTTATACAAAGTTGATTTATAACATTATTCAAAAAATCCGCAGTAATACCCACAACCGCAGTAATACCCACACTTACCCTATCTACGAAAATTTACAAAGACCTACGAACGAAATGAAGCTAAATCATTTTTCGTAGTTTTTCGTAAATATTCGTAGAACTGATATTCTTTCGCTTGAAGACTGGAGGTTTTCATGATTTTTCATGAAAATTCGGAGATTTCTACTTCCAAAACTACAAGATAAACTCAAAAAAAGACTTCGCTCCATTTTGTTTGTAGATCTTTGTAGATTTTCATAGATAATCGTAGAACTAATATTCCGGTGCTTAAAGACTGTAGGTTTTCGTAATTTGTCGTGGAAATTCGTAGTTTTCTACTTCTAAAACTACGATAAATTACGGTAAAGTACGAAAACCTACGAAAACCTACGAAAAACTAAGATTCTTTACGCTTTTTCACGCTTTGAATGTTTTCGTATTTTGGCGTAGAAATTATTTTCACCAGGGCATATCGGACCTCATGGGTCCTGTACGCCAACTACGAATACCTATGTGGTAATTTGTGGTTCCTATTGGGTCCTGAAAAACACCTACAAAGGTTATTGCGAACACATATCGGACCTTACGGGTCCTGTGTGCGAACGTAGGATGCCTATATAGGCAGTGCCGTTTTATCGCCTAGGCCAGCGAGCCCATGGCCTAGGACCCGCTTCGACAAGGGGCCCGATGAAATTTTTTCTTTTTTCAACCAACATTATCATTATTATTAAAAAAATATATTTAGGGGGCCCCACGAAATTTGTGTGGCCTAGGGCCCGTGAAGTTGTTGAAACGGCGCTGTATATAGGTCCTGCCAGGTCCGGTAAAGCACCCACGCGGATTTTTGTGGCACATTTGGGGCGTTCGTTTCATGCGAAAATAGAGACTACAGATGGTTTTTACATTATTCGCCGAGGAAATCAAATTCGAAAAATGTAAAAACCATCTGTAGACTCTATTTTCGCATGAAACGTTTAATCTTTCTTCTATTTTTATTTGAAAGTTCATATTTTTTCCCGTAACCGGGCCCCGGGGCAATTAACCCGGCTGACCCCCCCTCTTGTCGGGCCTGGCCCTATGATACCATCATAGGTTACTACAGGTAACCCACACAGAACCTACATATTCCATGCAAGACCTTCAAGGTCCTACCTGGGAATTTTTAGCAGGGCTGCCATGAAAGTGCTAAATTTCACTGTTTTATTCGTGATTGTTTCAATCATATCACCTGATGAAGCATACCGGATATTAGGTGTATTTCCCTTCTATGTGAAGAGCCACTATATGATGTTTGAGCAACTAATGATGGGACTAGCGAAACGTGGTCACGATGTAGACGTCATAGTCATTTTCCACTCAAGAAACCATTCCCCAAGTACAACGACATTATCAACTTTTCTGAGGATAAGTCCGTTGCTGCCATGCAAAACAACGTAACGTACGAATTTGCGAAGACAAATTTGGACCCTGCCGGCCTGCCTTATGTAGTGGCTACCCTACATGGCGAGGACTTGTGTGATTTTATGGGCGTCCCGAAATTCCAGGAGATCATCAAAAACCCTCCTAAAGATCCTCCATAGGATATTATATCATCACAGAGGTAGGTTAACGGATGATTGGAAAGTCTCACATGAATACGATCATATCTTTCTGCAATACCATATTGAAACTTCCACTATTTTATCACCAATCATAGATAATATATTTGTAGAGACCAAGTAGTACTACTCCATTGTACATGAATTCGCCAAAATCGTGTGAATACGTTTTCATCTGATCTCGATCTACCCGTTTTATTCATTTCTTATATTCACCTGTATGAATCAAGTTTCCCAAACACCATCACCAAATCGACGCCCGATACGAATAACAGCACACTTCAGATTCCGGGTGAAAAAGAGCACGTTTCAAATTCCGGATGGAAAAGAGCACATTTCAAATTCCGGGTGGAAAAGAGCACATTTCAGATTCCGAGTGAAAAAGAGCATGTTTCAGATTCCGGATGGAAAAGAACACGTTTCAGATTAAGAATGAAAAATAGCACGTTTCGGATTCACTCGAAAACTAGCACAATTCAGGTTGAACCGAATATTACTTATTAGCAAGTGTCAGGTAGGTTTATTATAAGATTGAATTAATCATGCAATGATAAAATTGAATCGAGTTTTTGTGCATAATTGTGCATTTCCAATTTCATAATAAACCTACCTGACACTTACTAATGAGTGATATTCGCTTCGCCTGAATTGTGCTAGTTTTCGAGTGAATCTGAAACGTGCTATTTTTCATTCTCAATCTGAAACGTGTTCTTTTCCATCCGGAATCTGAAACATGCTCTTTTTCACTCGGAATCTGAAACGTGCTCTTTTCCACCCGGAATCTGAAACGTGCTCTTTTCCACCCGGAATTTGAAACGTGCTCTTTTTCACCCGGAATCTGAAATGTGCTTATATTCGTATCGGGCGTCGAAATGATCGAATTCTAACATTCTGATATGTTTTTACAGTCATCGAAATAAGCGAGATCCTATAGATTTTCAGAGCCCTACAACTTCTAGATTCCAAGGCATTTAACTCAAAAGTCGAGTCAAAAGTTTTAGTTATTTGTTTGATCCCGCCATTTCGGTCCGATTGTATCTTTTTAATAATGCATGTATGAAAAAGTTGCTTGTTTCTCTGGAGCGGTCGAGGGGCTATTCACAGCCGTAGTCATGGTGTCACTTGCGACTGTAGTCAATCCGTAGTCGCAATGTAATCAATGAAATCATTGTAATCAAATTGAAGTCATTGGGTTAATTTGTAATCATTTGTAATCATGTAGTCATCATTGGAGGTAGTTGTAGTCATTTTAGTCGTATAGTCGGCGTAGTCAGTAGTGTAGTCTCATGTAGTCGACTACATTTTTGTAATCATGGTGTCACTCGATTCGGATGTGAATAGCCCCTCGGGAGCGGTCATATTGTGGCACTTTTCTAACGTTTGAGTAGGCGATGCTAACATGAAACAATATTGCATGCCAAACGTGCGCACTGCGTTTTGCGCACATCGAGCGTGCACAACATGATTCTTGTTACGCAACGGCGTGCGAACAGGAGCATTTTATAATCATTCATCCCTGTCGACGCGCTATCTCCGTGCATACTGCGGAATCAATTTGATGTTTTTGGTATGGTTGTTTACATTGACAACAGAACCCCACAAGCAACTTTTTCATGCATTTTTTATAAAAAATAGCGTTCGATACTCCCGCGAAGTGAGACGTTTCAGCACTCACCTTCGTCTCGGCTGCCGCCTCGACTACGGTTCGTGCTGAAAACATCGGACACACCTATAAACGCCTCACATTTCGCTCTCGTATCGAAATCTACTATTTCCTACACATGTCTCATCTTATAACGCGTAAGTTCAATTTACGAAGAATATCCATTGCCTTCCTTGCTCGTCTATCTAAATAGACAGAATGTGGTAGCATTTCTCAAACAACAAAAAATATGACACGTTGGCAGCTATCATGAACTACTAAGCCGTATTGATAACATTTTTGAGTAACTTTTGCATCACGAATAATATTGAAAAAGTAATGAAAAACAATAAATCTTTGCAGCTGCTCGGTTCTATGTGTTATTTCGCCCTTGGTCAGCACTTCAAGATTCCCGTGGTACACAGTAAAAATTTTTGCGTCATTTTTAACATAAAGTCTTGTGTTAAAAATGTTTGTGTTAAATATTTAACACTTTTTAGTGTCAATTTGATTGTATTGTGTTAAATTGACACTATAAAGTGTTAAATATTTAACACAAACATTTTTAACACAAGACTTTATGTTAAAAATGACGCAAAAATTTTTACTGTGTAGCCGTCTCATCAACTGCAATGTTGCTATGGGCGCATGACATCTTTGCAAATCCTGAAGACCTAGCCTCTACTTATCATGTTTTCTCGGGGCGTGCCGGAGGAATGAATTTTTGGCAACGTATCAACAATGTCGTCAGCGCATTGAAAGGAAAATGGGTGTTCAACCACTACAAACTTTATCAGGAAGACAAGATGAAGAAATACATTGGCCCTCATGCACCAAGTCTCGCAGAAGCTGAAAGAAGCGTATCTCTGCTCCTAGTCAATACAGCCACAGTGTACAGGGAGCAAAGCCCCACACTACTGCAGTCGTGGAAGTCGGAGGACTTCACATTCCGGAAGTTGTAGACCCGTTGCCAAACGTAAATCACGACTCATATTACTAGTCTATGGTGAAAATAGAGTCCTTTCCCAAGGAAACGGTCTATGCGATTTACGCCTCGTTGGCAAAGTTCGCCCCGGTTCGCGTCTTGATGAAGATAGCTAAGCCAAAGAATTGCCCCCTGGTCTACCAAAGAACGTTGTCACTCTTTCATGGATCCCACAATTAGCTGTACTCAGTAAGTTCCAAACTGGCTGGCATGTGTAAATTATGATATTGGTAACAGAAGCCATTAAAGGGCCAAAGCTGCATCACAGAGATGACTCATCTCAGTTTACAATTATAAAAAAGATCTTCACTATAACTGTTCTCAGAGCACAAGCACATTTGGGCATTTATGACGCACGGTGGACTCATGGGAACCCAAGAAAGCATCTATTGCGGCGTACCCATGATAGCTGCGTACCTATTTTCGCAGATCAAAGGCAAAACGTAAATCTGTACGTGCAAAGACACATAGCCGTAGCCCTCGAGGCTGACCAACTAACAGAGGAGAAGATGGACATTGCTTTTAAAGCAGTGTTGGGTCATCCATCGTACATGTGAGTCAATTTCCGCTTCATACCGCTGTGATAACATGTAATTCTGTTGAAAATCATGCTGATCAAATTCAATTCCTGAGTGAGTACATTAGGGTGGTCCTTGTTTTGGTCATTTTGGAATTTCAATAGACCCACCCCCCAAGACCCGTCTAAATAAATGAAAAAAAAATTCCTGTCAAGTTTGAGCTTGTAATATTAATAATAACCCGACCCCCAAGACAACGAAAGTTTTAAACGGGAAATTTCATGTATTTCTTAAAACTTAACTTTGAATTTCTACAACTCCGTTTATTAGCGATGAGAAAAATCTGAAATTTGGTATTTTTGTACCAAATTCCAGTAGTTTTGGTATATTTTTACTTGTATGATGTACAGAATGATACATTTGAACAATTTTTAGATAATTATGTTCTTACATTTCAATGAGATAAAAAAAAAAAAATCTCAAACGTTAAGCATTAAACGGTAAGAATATAATTGTCCAAAAAAATGTCCAATGCACTATTTTGTACATCATACAAGTACAAATCGGCGCCTGGGCGGAAGAAGATCGTATCTTGGAAAACCCGTGAAGAAGATCGTAACTCGGAAAACCCGTGAAGAAAATCGTAACTCGGAAGACCTGTGAAGAAGATCGTATTTCGCGAAAATATTTCGCTTCTGAAATTTTGTAGTGGGACTCCTGCGAGCGGCAATTGCATTCATCCGAAAATTAGATTCACTCCACCATTATTGCATTCACTGCATTGTGTAGGCATGAAGATCGACTCCGGAATTAAGGTAAGTTTGAGCGTGAAATGTGATTTTCATTTATTAACGGATATCTTGGTACATAATATGTATACCACCTGCGTGATTGATGATATGTACCAAGATATCCGTTAATAAATGAAAATCACATTTCACGCTCAAACTTACCTTAATTCCGGAGTCGATCTTCATGCCTACACAATGCAGTGAATGCAATAATGGTGGAGTGAATCTAATTTTCGGATGAATGCAATTGCCGCTCGCAGGAGTCCCACTACAAAATTTCAGAAGCGAAATATTTTCGCGAAATACGATCTTCTTCACAGGTCTTCCGAGTTACGATCTTCTTCACGGGTTTTCCGAGATACGATCGTCGTCCGCCCAGGCGTCGAAATACCTATACCAAATTACAGATTTTTTTTAACAATAATTATCGGAGTCATAAAAATTCAAAGTTTAGTTTCAAAAATACATGCAATTTCCCATTTAAAACTTTCGTCGTCTTGTGGGTGGGGTTGATATTAATATTACGGTCTCAAACTTGACAGAATTTTTTTTTTTTTTTTTTAATCATCTGGAAGAATTTTAGGGGGTGGGTCGATTAAAATTCCAAAATGACCGAAATAAGGACCACCACCCTAATGTATGAATATACATGCACCTTCCGTGGCCTTACATTCAAACTTCGCTCGTAATGACATTCCAGGAAAGCAGCAAAAAAATTATCCGTCGAATTTCGGGATCGTCCAATGACTGCACTGGACACTGCAGTCTTTTGGGTGGAATACGTGGTCAGGCACAGAGGGACTAATCTCAGATCACCTGCCATGGATCTGACGTGGTGGCAGTATGCGCTCCTGGATGTTTACGGAGCTTTACTTTTGTCTGCTGCTCTCACCGTATACTTGATGATACTGCTGATTAAGAAACTAATAACGGCAGTTTCGGGGCTTCATACAACAAATGTAAAACACCATAAAAAAAGAAAATAACAGGTTATAATTTCATTACCTATGTATACCTACCCAGCAAACAAAACCTGTCGTTCAAAACTGCCTTTTGCTAGACTGGCGCCAGACCAGGGTTAGATTTATGGTGTGCTGTGGCGCCTGATCCATAGACTTCTGTGTCGCTCCTTGCATTGGTTCTAGCGTCAGTGAGTAACGTTACTGAATGATATACAGCAGGCGCAAATATATAGCCATTCAGTGCTGCCGCAATATCAACATCTTAGCGTTAGGTTGTGACAGCATTCTAGCGTTATGTGAAAACGGCATACTAGCGTTCACCATTAACCACATTATTGGTTAAGTTCGAACTGCATTGACAGTCTCACTTTACTTTCTTCGTGCAAAATGTACCAAGAATCGCATAGTGTATCGCGAATTGATTTACTACATAAATCTTTTATATTTTCATAAATCATAAGCAGTTGTTGGCGCAGCGGCAAGAGTTCGGATTCATGTGACGAGGGTCGTAGGTTCAAGTCCTCGTGTGGTCAATTTGTTTTTCAGTTTCTTTAAAATTTTTATGATATTTGCATTGTACCGGTACTGATTGATGCGAAGGTAGTGTCAACTTTATGAGGCATTCTAACGCCACTGGCTGGTGTTAGAATGGCGTTGGAATACGCGTAAGCGTATCTTAGATTATCATCAGATATTACCAAATCACGATTCCTCAAGCTACGACCATGTGAGCAGATAGTATCATGCGTATATATATATATATATATATATATGGATATCAAACGTAGACGTGTGTGTTTCATGCATGTAGCAAGAATTACAATGTCACGATGAAACAACGTTACATTTCCCCCACGGAAAAAAATATATGTCAAAAATATATCAGACATATATTTAATATATTTACTATATTTCCCCATATATGAGTCCGATAAAAAAGGTTCTATATGTCTTTATATATGTGAAAAGTATATGGAAAAATATATATAATGTATATGAATCATATATAAATCATATATATTATAGTAATTGTCTATGGTCACCATGTAATACTCATATACGATTCATATATAATTCTCATAGATGATTCATACATAATTTTTATATATGATACATATACAAAAATGGGCCAATTTCATACATGCGTCATATATTCCCTATGTGTGTCATATATTAATTATATAGGACATATATGATTCCTGTATTTCGACATCTATTTTCCACATATATAGTTTTCCGTGGGGGTTCTGTTACGTAATACCTACGCGACGGTCAGTTTTAGATTTGCGCTGACGAGTGTTGCGTCATCCGAAAAATATCATGTTTTTCTTCAAACATGGAACGTTTAATCAGTGAAACTGTTCAGAAAAGAGCACTGAGTATGGGTCAAATGATCGCATCAGGAACAAGAGTGTGAAAAAGCAGTGAAAACGGCTGACGACGAGTGCTTGAGCAATTTGGGAAAAAATATGCTCAGACTTATTTTCAATGTTGGCTCCATAGGTTCGAACAAGTCTACAAAAATATTATCTCAACCCAAAACAAGCTGGTAAGTACGCTGACTTCGATGGGCCAGCCTTAGAACTTCACGCCAGGATTTTTCAAGCTCAAAAAATATTCTTACATGAGTGAAAAATTTATTGAAAAGAAAAAGAAACGTACTATGAGCATCGAGGTAATTTTCATTTGTAACTCAACAACTACTGGAACCACTGGGCACCTGAGAAACTTTCTCAAATACACCGGAGCAGAATATGAATGTTTTTTAGCTACTGTGGGATGCTATGAGAAGCCGAGTACGATTTTTAAGACGAATAAGAACAGAAAACGATTCCATGAAGGGGACGTTCAGTCTTCAATTTGTAAACATCATCATATATAAGTTTCTCTGCAATATTGTTAAAATTGGGGTTGTGGACACAAATGTTTATAAAATATCTCGCTTATAGACATGTATACCTTCGTATGCATAAATACGTACACATTTTTTCATAAATACGTTATAACTTCTCCACGAGTGTCAGAACATATGCTTCGACGTTGATTTGAGATTTATCTTCCGATCCGTCCTGTGTTGCAATGACAATCATTATCTAAGACATTTGCCCACTGTACCCTCACCGATCATTCGATTCCCACTTGATCGACATTTGATCGGGCGATCAACCTGTGCACTCAGTTGGTCATGAGTTGGTCATGAGTTGGTCATGAGTTCAGTGTTGGTTGATGGTAATGTACCATCAACCGGAACTCAACTCATGATCAACTGAGTGCACATGTTGATTAAATGATCCCCCCGTTCAAGTGATCCGTAAGGGCACGTGGGCTCATGCCAAAAATTGGCATATAGTTAAATATTTTATTCACGTTTGTTCACTAACATTTCCAATTTTTACGATGATCACTTATGTGGTCATCTATAATTTATGTGTTTGATAAATTTAATAAAAGTTTCATCGATTTGAATGAAAGTCTATCAATGATGAAAATAAATAAAAATCTCATGAAATTCCCGAATTTCGTGGAATTTTGCTGAAATCAATTAAATGAGCATTATCAAATGACACTGAGAAGAATCGTGTGAACTTATCACCCATACAATTAAGGCTGAGGTATTCATTGGTAGTGTGACCAAATTTTGAACATGATCCAACATCAGCATTATTTGTGTCAAAAAAAATGATAGGTCGAATGCGACTATAAAAACATTATTGAGTCAACATCGTTACCTCAATTATACAATAGGTATGTGATGTGTACAAATTCGTATTACCAGGCTCAGGTTCGGTATGAATTTAGTAAGCATATGGTTTCGGAAAAATGAAAAGTGAAACCATGAGAAATTATGCAATCGCTATTCCAGTCGAGCTTCAATAAACGTTGAGCAAAACTAACTAGAAGTCGATCAGAACTCGGGATCCTGAATCTTCCCCAAACTTGTAGGTGTTTTCACTTGTACCAAAATATGAAGCACCTGCTATAGTATGAGGTTTCGTGGAAAAAAAACTTTAAAAGCGCGCAGGCGCTAATTCATGCGAATATCCTTGGTCGGCAGAATCGCGCTGGCAATGCCATTTTTATTTGACAACAATCGAAATAAAATAACAGACGGACTCTGCGCTGTCGTGGTGGCAAATCTGAAATTGGCGGCCTTCGTAATATACGAATAAATCGGGATCGGGCTTTTTCCTCGAAATCTCACAGTATAACTCTCTGTAATGGGCCTTAATTCTATCAATTCACCAAAATATACTTTACGAATCGGCGTGACATCATGGATTCTCCGAAATTGTTTCCAATAATTAGCAAGCTCAAAATCGATTCCTCCATTTTTTCGCAATCTGAGACAATGCCCACCACTATACTGTAGTAAGAGCTGTAGTCATGTGACGTTCATAACGAGTGCGCGCTCACGAGTAAACAGTTTTACTTTAGTATCATAGTTCTTTCGAACCGTTCAGGTCGATCTTTATTGGTCAAAAATTCAATTTCATTGTCCCAGCTTTTAGTAAACATTCGTATTGAATAATAATTCGTGGTCTTATATTCGTCCTAATTTGTGACTCGTAATTGTATTTTGTATTAGCCAAGATAAGCGGAAGACGTGGTCATGAAAGTGCTTCATATTACTATTTTATTCGTCATTGTTTCAATTATATCGCCTAATGATGCATACCGGATCTTAGGTATATTTCCCCTCAATGTAAAGAGCCACTATGTGATGTTTGAGCAACTAATGAAGGGACTAGCGAAACGTGGTCACGATATAGACGTGATAAGTCATTTTCCACTTGAGAAACCAGTATCCAAGTGTCATGACATCATAAACTTAGCTGAGAATGAGCCCGTTGCTGCCATGCAAAACAACGTAACGTACGAATTTGCGAAAGCACATCTGATGAACACTGCAGCTCTGCCTTACTTACTGGCGACCCAATATGGTGGTGACTTGTGTGATTTCATGGACCTCCCACGATTCCAGGAGATCATCAAAAACCCTCCGAAGGATCCTCCATACGATATTGTTATCACAGAGGTAGGTTAACGGGCCCGTAAACAGTTATACTTGAATACAACTTGGTCTTTCAGCATCGCAATATTACTTTCAGTATTTTATAAGCAATCAGAAATATCAAAACACTGTGTAGATACTGAAGAGTACTCGATTTTTTATGAGTTCACCAAAATCGTGTGCGTATGTATTTTTTCTTCACACCTGCTCGGAAAATGCCACTTTGCGACCTCTTGAGCGGGTGCGAAACAGGACTTTTCGGCCCTGGGGCACACAAGTCTTTTCTTCAATTTCTAGAGCCCTACAACTCCTAGATTCCGCGGAACTCAATTCCAAAGTTTCAATCTTTTTTCTTTCTTCGGAGCCTTGTTTGCGTCTAATCATACGTCCTTCTAGACATGTTCGTGTTATCTATATGATCAGTATACGAAGAATGTTGATTATAACGTATACAGTCGACAAGGGATGCATTCTTTGCTCATCCACATCTGCAGTATAAGACAGGAAATAATCTTTCCCGAAACGGTACAAAGAGTGCAAAATGTTAACCATTGTCAACTGAAAAGGTATGCGAGGATCTTGTTACAATTGTAGTCTCATCCGAAATGTGATTACATGGTCTACTCGACGATATTAACATGATTTTCAGCGACTAATGCATCAAGAATAATGTTTAAAAAATAACGAAAAGAAGTAAATCATTGCAGCTATTTGGTACTAGCTGTTACTTGGCCCTGAGTCAGCATTTGGAGGTTCCCGTTGTAGGTACTTTATCGTCAGCAATGATGCCATGGACACATGACATCTTCGCAAATCCTGAAGAGCTAGCCTATAATCACAATATTTTCTCGGGACGTGTTGGTAAAATGAATTTTTGGCAACGCATCAACAATGTCGTCACCGCGTTAAAATCAAAGTGGGCGTTCAACTACTACAAGCTCTATCAGGAAGACATAATAAAGAAGTACATTGGCCCTAACGCACCAAGTCTCAAAGAAGCTGAGAGGAGCGTATCTTTGCTTCTGGTCAACACCCACCATAGCTTACAAGGGGCGAAGCCCCACACTACCGCAGTCGTCGAAATCGGAGGACTTCACATTCCGGAAGTTGTAGACCCGTTGCCAAACGTAAATCACGATTCATGTTACTAGAGTCAATTCGATATTTATTCGTGAATTGTCTGAAGTACATCTACAATACGATTTGTAGAATCTGGTTGTTCCTGATGGATCGAATTTCTTCCTCAGGATCTACAACAGTGGTTGGATGACAGCAAGAACGGGTTTGTGTATATATCTTTCGGCTCCATGGTGAAAATAGAGTCCTTTCCCAAGGAAACGCTCCATGCGATTTACGCCTCCGTGGCAAAGTTGACCCCAATTCGCGTCTTGATGAAGATAGCCAAGCCGAAGGAATTGCCACCTGGTCTACCAAACAACGTTCTCACTCTTTCATGGATCCCCCAATTAGCTGTACTCAGTAAGTCTCGAATAGCATGACGTGTGCGAACTATAGTATTAGAAGGAAACCAAGAACAGGCCATAGCTGCATCACAGAGTTGAGCCTTACTCAATTCGCAATTATAAAATAGATTATAAGGATTGACTAACTATTCTCAGAGCATAAACACGCCCGGGCCTTCGTGACGCACGGTGGACTTATGGGAACCCAAGAGAGCATCTACTGCGGCGTACCCATGATAGGCGTACCTCTTTTCACCGATCAATCGCAAAACATAGATCTTTACGTGCAGAAGCAGGTGGCCGTAGCTCTTGATCCTGATCAACTAACAGAGGAGAAGCTAGACTCTGCCTTTAAAGCAGTGTTAGGTGATCCATCGTACATGTAAGTCAATTTTCGATTCATACATCTGCGTGATAACATGTAATTTCCATTAAAATCTTGCAAACCAAATTCAAATCTTGAATAATGTACACATCCGTAGCCCTTCATCCGACTGTCGTTTTTCACGACATTTCAGTAAAGCAGTAAAGAAATTATCCGCGGAATTTCGGGATCGTCCAATGACTCCACTGGACACTGCAGTCTTTTGGGTGGAATACGTGGTCAGACATGGGGGGACTAATCTCAGATCACCTGCCATGGATCTAACGTGGTGGCAGCATTCGCTCCTGGATGTTTACGGAACTTTAGTTTTGTCTGCCGGTCTTAGCATATACTTGTTGATACGTCTCATTAATAAACTGATAACGGCAGTTCTGAATAATAATACAAGAAATGTGAAGCGGTATAAAAAAAAGAACTGATATCTGCCAACCTAATTGGAGCTATATCGCTGACATGAGTATTGCGCAAAAGTTTGTCAAGGCTTTTAATGCGATTAGAAAACTGGACGTTCATTTATCAGTTTCTGAATTGTTATAACTTTTCGACGTCACTTGTTTTTTCATTTTTCGTACTTTTTTCTGTTACGCAATACATTGTCCTCTATTTATAATACCTAACAATCATAAATATACGTTGTGCCATTCACAAAATATTGCGTTTTTTAAACTTGACGTGTACCTGCAGCGAGAACCGGCTATACTTATGTATACCGAGCGTTTTCGTCCAAACAGAACGATTCTCTCCCTGCGGCATCACCAACACAGTACGCGTATATGTGAGGCTCGGCCGGGCGGGAATAGGCTGAATTTAGTGGCAAGGCTCCACTGGCAGCCTATCTCCTCCCGCCAGAGCCTCACGTACGTGGTACGCACCTGTGTTGGTGTTGACGCAGGGAGGGGGTCGTTCTGTTTAGACGAAAACGCTCGGTATAATTTGGAAAAGCAAACCATGCATTTAAAAAATCATTGTATAAGAATAGAAGTTTGATCAATCAATCACTCTATGTAATCTCAAAGTAATCTATCATTGTCGATTTCACTCTCGATTTGCGAGAAACTACGTGATTTCCTGTTTACGTTTATTGCAAGTCATATGTTGAATTTTTATGCCAACTGTTCCCTACAGAAAAAAGTTACGAGCCCGACTTTGTTATATCGTGTAATATAGTTTACCAGTATCACAAACGATTTGCAAGAGTCGCTGTAACTTCAGTGTAGATAACTTGCATCTCTTCAGCGCGGACCTTCAATCTATTCTGGCTTCGACTGCAATTGACCCCATTTGGAGTGATCCCACAGAAAATCTTTAATCGGTATTTCTATAGCTGTAGAATTGAGTTTTCTACGTCATAGGCACCCGATTTTTTGAGATTCGTTAATTTGCAGCCTCCTTTTTGGTCTTTACCGTCGTCTGCGTGTTTCTTCGGGCCGTTCTTCCTTTCGCTTGTCTATGCGTCTCTCCCTTTCCCCTTCATGATCGCATCTATGGCTGATGAAGACTGAGGCTCAGAGTCTTTGTAATCCTGATTGTTGAGAATTCTGAATTTTAATATCACCAATTTCTAGTTTTCAAAAAGAATATTTTCCTGGAAGTCTGTATGTTATGTCAGAGCCTAGCTCTACTCCACGTTCCTCTCGCTACCTGCTATCGTAACCTCCTTGGGTTTTGGAACGCACCCCTTACATGATTCCTTTCATCCTGTCTTCCTACCTCGCTATCTTTCTCACGCCAATCCGATGTAGGGAAAAAGTGGCATGAAAGATCTAATTCATGTAAGCGGCTTCTTTCATAAATTAGCTCTTTCATGCCACTTTTCCCCTATACACGGTACTCTCTAAATTCGAATCAGTGGAAAGTCACTGACGGCAGTGATAAGTATACCAAAATCACTGACAATCAGTAACATTTTCACTACTTAGCTGCACAGATATTCAATAAACTTTTATATTTTTCGAATAGGGGCTATCAGAAGGAATTGGAACGTTGAACAATTGTTGACTTCAATCGTTTCTACGCGACCTACGACACCAATTAAATCTCGCTGACTCAACAAGCTTGATTGAAGCAGTCAAATCCCACTGTTCTGAGAATCAAATCTTCACGCAGCTGTGTATCTACAGTGCGTCTACAGTACATCTCAGATTATCAGTCCATCTTCAAAAATCTTTGCTTCTCACGATACTACTGTGTGAGCAGATAGTGTATCACGAGTATGAATATGGAACGTAGGTAGGTATGTGTTGCATTGCTGTAGCAGAAATCATGTCAGGATGAAACAACATTATATTTCTGTTATGCAATACATGACAGTCAGTATTTGGATGTGCGCTGACAATTAGTGCTGCGTCATCCGGAAAATATTGTGTGTTTACAAACTGGAAACCAGCGGAACTATTCAGAAAGAAAAAACACCAAGTACGAGTCAAATGATCGTCGGAAAAATAATGTGCAATATGAATCTGAACCGCTGACGATGAGTGCTTGAGCAATAAAGAAAAATGTTGTGAGAAGAAAACACGTTATCTTTTCGCCTTAAAATGAGTACAGACACTTTCCAAAGAGTTTGATGAATATACTGTAGTAGGGATTTAATCTCGCGTCATGTGACGTTTATGGCGAGTGCGCGATGACGAGTGAACAGTTCTACTTTCAGTATCATAGTTCTCTCAAACCGAGGTCGATCTTCATAGGCTAGTGGGGCAATTTAGTTGTGCGAGCTGTTAGAAAATATTCGTGTTGAATAATATTTCGTGATCTTAGATTTGTCTTGATTTGTGAGTCATAATTATATTTTGTATCAGCTAAGAGATAAGCGCCAGACGTTGCCATGAAAGTGTTTAATTTCACTATTTTATTCGTGATTGTTTCAATCATATCGCCTGATGAAGCATACCGGATCTTAGGCATATTTCCTCTCAATGTAAAAAGCCACTATATGATGTTTGAGCAACTAATGAAGGGACTGGCGAAACGTGGCCACGATGTAGACGTCATAAGTCATTTTCCACTGAAAAAACCATTGCCCAAGTACAACGACATCATAAACTTAGCTGAGAATAAGCCCGTTGCTGCCATGCAAAACAATGTAACGTACGAATTTGCGAAGACGAATTTGATGAACAATGCAAAATCTTATATACTAGCGACCCAATACGGTGGTGACTTGTGTGATTTTATGGACCATCCGCGATTCCAGGGGATCATCAAAAACTCTCCAAAGGATACTCCATACGATATTATCGTCACGGAGGTAGGTGAACAGGCGATTAAAATGTCACACATGAATATGATCATGTTTCTGCAATTCCATATTGGTTCCATTATTTTATCACCAATCATAGATAATATATTTGTAGAGACTAAGTAAGTATAGTACTCCGTTATTCATGGATTCACCAAAATCGTGCCCCTACGTTTTCATCGGTTTTCATCGAATTCGATCTACCCGTTTCAATGATTTCTATTCACCTTCATGAATCAAGTTTTCCACACATTATCAGCGAATGATCAAATTCGAACTTTTTGACACGTTCTTATCATCAAGTCATCCAGAGAAGCGAGATCTTCAATTTTTAGAATTCCGAGGAAGTCACCTTTCAATTATTTATTTCAGTATTTTTGTTCGAAGTTGCCGCTCAGGCATAATTATACCTATGTTTTTCTACATGTCTCGTCATATGAATTATGTTCAATTCATTAAGAATAGCGATTGAAATGCATATTGACTAAAAGTGCATTATTTGCTTATCCATCTGAACTCCGACAGAATGTGGCACCTTTTCGCAAACGTTAAAAAAGTAGGGCACGTTAACCATTATGAACCAAGAATGAAACTATCAAATATTGACATAATGTGTGATCTGATCTCACGGATGAATACAAAATCTACTGAATCGTATTGATGACATTTTTTAGTAACTTTTGCATCATAAATAATGTTTAAAGTGATGAAAATCAATAAATCCTTGTAGCTACTCGGAGCCCCGTGTTACTTGGCCCTTGGTCAGCATCTAGAGATTCCCGTTGTGGGTGCCTTATCGGCTGCAATGATGCCATGGACGCATGACATCTTCGCTAATCCTGACGAGCTAGCCTATACTTACCATATTTTCTCGGACCGTGCCGGTGGAATGAATTTTTGGCAACGCATCAACAATGTCGTCACCGCGTTGAAATCAAAGTGGGAGTTCAACTACTATAAGCTTTATCAGGGAGATAAAATAAAGAAGTACATTGGCCCTAATGCACCAAGTCTCGCAGAAGCTGAGAAAAGCGTATCTTTGCTTCTGGTCAATACTCACCACAGTGTACAGGGAGCAAAGCCCCACACTACTGCAGTCGTAGAAGTCGGAGGACTTCACATTCCGGAAGTCGTAGACCCGTTGCCAAACGTAAATCACGATTCATGTTACTGCAGTCGATTCAATATTCGTTCGTGAATTGTCTTAAGTACCTACAATAAGATGTGTAGAATCTGGTTGTTCCTGATCCAACGAATTCCTCCCACAGGATCTACAACAGTGGTTGGATGACAGCACGGACGGGTTCGTGTATGTATCTTTCGGATCCATGGTGAAGATCGAGTCCTTTCCCAAGGAAACACTCGATGCGATTTACGCCTCCTTGGCAAAGTTGGCCCCGGTTCGCGTTTTGATGAAGATAGCGGAACCAAAAGAATTGCCACCTGGTCTCCCAAGTAACGTGCTCACTCGGCCTTGGATTTCCCAATTTTCTGTACTCAGTAAGTTTCAAACTGGCGTCGTGTAAGCATTATGGTATCGGAAGGAAACCCTTAACGGCCGAAAGCTACATCACAGAGATGTAATATCTCAGTTCACAAATATAAATTGGATTATCACCATTGACGAACTGTTCTCAGATCACAAGCACGCCCGGGCCTTTATGACGCACGGTGGACTTATGGGAACCCAAGAGAGCATTTATTGCGGCATACCCATGATAGGCGTACCTCTTTTTGGCGATCAAGTTCAGAACGTGGAGCTCTACGTGCAAAAGCACATAGCTGTAGCTCTCGATCCTGATCAGTTAACAGAGGAGAAGTTGGATGCTGCGTTTGAATCAATATTGGGCGACCCATCGTACATGTAACTCAATTTCCGATTCGTACATCTGTGATTAATAAAAATCATGATAATCAAATTCAATTCCTGAGTAATGTACACTAGGGTGGTCCTTATGTGGGGGTCGGTTGAATTTTGTGCGTGCCGAACCTAGATTGGTTCGAAATAAATTCAAAAAAACCTTGGCAAAACTTGAGCTTTCTAGCTTAACGGGAAAGCGTGCCGGTAAACCCGTACATTTTCCCATTTGAATAACATGGGATTTTGAACCAACTGAATACATTTTTTTTACGAGCCCATCGTTCATCGGAAAAATCTGACACTTCGTCACTTTATAGTATCATATTGTATGAGTTGGTACAAATTTTTCACAAACTATAGGAAATGATGATCAAAAGATGATACGAGCCGATACGAGCCCTTTCAGATGGATAAAGTTGTAATTTTTCGAAATCGTCGGCTGTGAAACATGATTTGAGGTGACCTAAAAAATGTGCACCAACTGACACACTATAATACTATAAAGTGACGGAGTAACAGATTTTTACAATCAACGATGGGCTCCTAAAAAAAAAACGTATTCAGTTGATTCAAAATCCCATGTTATTCAAACGGGAAAAAAGTACGGGCTTAGGGGAGAGCGGGGTAAAGCCGGACACTTTTATATTTCTCAACGTCTAGGCCAAAATCATTTTTTAAATGGAAAGACAAAGATACCCTCTGAAAATACGTACTTTATTCTTTGATAATCTGAAAACATAACATTTAAAATTTTTTTTTGAAAGCCAACATAAATATTTGAATGGTTGATTGCGCGATGGGGTAACTTCGGACAAAGGCGGGTAATGCCGGACACTCCATGGGGCAATGCTGGCCATGTATTTCAGTTGAAGTTTTAGCTATTTTCCTTGCATTTGAGCTTCTCTCAGTTTCACGGACGTATTGCCGTACCATTTTACTCTGCAATTGGAGCAGTTACACTTTAATTTGCGCTAAAGATTAACCAGACATACGATTTTAACAATTACATAGAGATAGGGTATCGGGGGTAATGCCGGACACCAGGAACAATGTGTTCGGAACTGTCCGGAATTGCCCCATACTACAGTTTCACAATAAATTAAAAATATAGCTTTCGACAAATAGTAAATTGATTAGACTCACATGGCGTTCGAAAGATTACACTTAGTTCTTCAGCTCAGCGTATTTAGATGTATGCTATCTAGTACGGTCTGATAGCTACACGTTGGAATATAACCACTAAAAATTGAATCTAAACCAGTGAATCTTGATACCCGTCAAACAAAAGCTTTCCAGGCACTATTTTCGATGTCAGTCATTGGACCATGTCAAATGATGTACGTCCCACGTGACAAACGATTTTTAACTTGTAACCCGGTCTTGAGAAATCGTGTCCGGAATTACCCGCCGTCCGGCGTTACCCCGCTCTTCCCTACCGGCACGCTTTCCCGTTGATCTAGAAAGCTCAAGTTTTGCCAAGGTTTTTTTTTGTTTGAATTTACCTCGAACCAATCTAGGGCGCGGCACGGACAAAATTCCACCGACCCCCAAATAAGGACCACCCTAATGTACACCTCCCGCGACCATTTATCTAAACGTCACTCGTAATGACATTTCAGGAAAGCAGCAAAGAAATTATCCGCCGAATTCCGGGATCGTCCAATGACTCCACTGGCCACAGCAGTCTTTTGGGTGGAATACGTAGTCAGGCACGGAGGGACTAATCTCAGATCGCCTGCCATGGATCTAACGTGGTGGCAGCATGCGCTCCTGGATGTTTACGGAACTTTACTTTTGTCCACTGCTCTCACCGTATACTTGATAATACTTCTGATTAGGAAACTAATAACAGCAGTTTCAAGGCATAATACAACAAGTGTAAAACAGCATAAAAAAAGAGAATAAGAGGTGCAAACCTAATTAAAGCAATCGGCGATCAATAAACGTTGCACAATACTCAAATGTAACCTACTCAGTGAATTTTTCATCAGGTCATAAAATTTGGGGTCTCATTCGTAAATATTTATAAATTCCTAATTATCTCTAAAAATAGTTTTTTTTATGATCTGAGGACCTCATGTTTCTTTCTGTTCATATTTTATTTTTGTTATAGTTCTAATCATCTGCCATTATCTCTATTGTGTGCGTACCCATGTATATACATAGCTGCACAGATTTTTAAGACACTTTTCAGTATTTTGAAGAGGAGCTTTTCGAATCCCACTGTTCCAAGTGTTCTAGCAATAGAACCTTCATCGTTCTTAATAGCTGCTGCGTATCTATACAGCTCTGGCTTTACGTATGTACATCTTGGATCATCAGACAATCCTCGAAAATCAGAGCATGTCACGATAGAATAACATTACATTTTTTTTATATGTAATACATGACGGTCAGTTTTACATTTGCGCTGACAAGTGCTACATCATTAAAAAAATATTATGTGTAAACGTGTATCCAGCGAAACTATTCAGAGAAGAGAACACCGAGTTCAAGTCAATAAATCGAATAAAAGAGAGTGTAAAATGTAAACCTAAATGGCTGAAGATGAGTGCTTGCGTAATATGGGAATTATCTTCTATGTTGACTTCGTAGGTTCATACAAGTCTGCAAAAATGTTATTTCAACCCAAAACAAGCAGGTAAGTACGCTGGTTTCCGTGGACCGGACTTTGATATTGCATCATAAAAAGCTAACTCAAATTCGATCTTTCAATTTTTCTCGTAATCTGAGATGATTTCCACCACCACTGAAGTAGAACTGCAGTCCGGCGTCATGTGACGTTGATAACGAGTGCGAATAACGAGTTCATGTGTGAACGGTTCTACTTCAGTATAACAGTTTTCTCAAACCGATCAGGTCGTTCGCTTCCTAAGTCAGTACATCAATTTAATTGTGCGAGCATTCAAAAAATAATCGTATATGGAATAATATTTCGTCGTCTTAGATCTGAATCAATTTATGACTTATAATTATATTTTTCATCGACCAAGATAAGCGGAACACGTTGCCATGACAGTGTTTAATTTCACTATTTTGTTCGTGATTGTTTCAATCATATCGCCTGATGAAGCATACCGGATATTAGGTATATTTCCCCTTCATACGAAGAGCCACTTTATGATGTTTGAGCAGCTAATGAAGGGACTAGCAAAACGTGGTCACGATGTAGACGTCATAAGTCATTTTCCACTTAAGAAACCATTCTCCAAGTATAACGACATCATCAACTTAGCTGATAATGCGCTCGAAGCTTCCATGATAAATAACATGACGTATGAATTTGCAAAGATCAATTTGATGAACGCTGCAGCTCTACCTCATCTCATAGCGACCCGATATGGTGGGGACTTGTGTGATTATATGGACCTTCCACGATTCCAGGAGATCATCAAAAACCCTCCGAAAGATCCTCCATACGATATTATCATCACACAGGTAGGTTAACCGGCGATTCAAAAGTCACACATGAATACCACCATATCTTTCTGCAATGCCATATAGGCCTCTTGGATAACATACAGATACGCTACTAGTGCGCGTAAGAGATGTGTACGTGTATACGGCCGACAGCGCCACCTAACTTGGACGCCTGGCGAAACTTGGATGTCAATTTTATGCATGTATACGCCACACAAGCTTAGTTTACTTTGTCTGCATGTGCCGACCGTGTTATCCAAAAGGCCTATTATTTCCACTACTCTATCACCAATCGCAGATAATTTATTTGTGGAGACTATAAGTAGTACTAATTTGAAGGATTTTGGAAAGGTGGAGGGGTGCAGGAACTTGTGCAGTTAATTGGACGATTTTTGCGATTGGTTGATTATTGCGATTGATGGATTTTTGGAATCGGTCAAGAATTTCGGAGGGAGCGGTTAGTTAGGGTTAGTTGTAGGGGTATATGGGTAGAAACAATAGAGCAAAAATGTTTGCAAGTCACGTAGCTAGGGGTGTAAAAAAAAAAAAAAAGGAAATTTCGAGTTTCTGAATGCACATTTGGTCGCCAAACGTGCTCATCGAAAGAATAGAGAAATTGGTAAAAAGTTAGTTAAGGGTTTAGGGTCGACGTCCGACTCCTTGTACAATGCGTATATAGTATACCCTGCATTTTCGTGGAAGCGCACCATGTCTGATTGGCACTGATTGCCGAAGATATCTGAACGTACGCAAAGATAGCAGCAAACAGCTCGTCGTCAAGTCTCAGGATAACAAAAGCTGTAGAATGTATGTTTGTTTGCATGTAGGTATGTAGCGTACGTTGCGTACGTTCGGGTAACTTCGGCAATCAGGCATGGTTAGCGCTTCCACGAAAATGCACGGTATATTGTCCTCGAGCTTAGACTGGCCGAGCGTCTCCATAGAAATGATATGATTAAGAATACTTATAATATGTTGATTAGGATGCTTTTTTCGAAACGACTATTTTTTTTTTTTTTTTTTTTTTACAACTCCCCATTAAAAATCTTGTTGTAGACGTCGGAAGAGGAATCCTGTACAATTTTTAGCTCTTAATTCCGATTCTAGTACTCGCGCTTTTCGTTTTAAGTTTTTCCATGCTAAAAGCATGTGAACATTACGACTTTTTCTTTAGTCGCGCACAACTCAGCCGCATTTCAAGGGATTGTTCTCATCCAAGACTCATTTGACAGAGAATTTAGTGTTCTTCAAAAGTGCCCAAGATAGTTTGACTGACTTGAAAATATTGAACTTGACAATTTGTTGGAATTTTATATTTTAAAAAATCAAAGTCTTTATATCCTTTGAAATACTGGTTCGAGAGACTTTATGTACTGGACTTTTTTTGTAGAGAAATAAATTTCCTACAAAATTGTTCGGAAGTTTTCTTCTCCAAGTCCAACTGTTTATTCGCCCACAGCGAGAAAGAAGAATTATGCATAAAATCGACTTTGGAGGCTCACACAAGTGCGGCGGTTAAAACCACAACCAAACTACCAATGGCACTTTTGAAGAACACTAAATTCTCTGTAAAATGAATGTTGGATGAGAACAATCCATTGAAATGCGGCTGAGTTTTGCGCGGCGAAAGAAAAAGTCGTAATGTTTACATGCTTTTAGCATGGGAAAACTTGAAAAGAAGAGCGCGAGTGCTGGAATTGGAATGAAGAGCTGAAAATTGGACAGGATTTCCTTTTCGACGTCTACAACAAGATTTTCAATGGGGAGTTGCAAAAAAAAATAGTCGTTTCAAAAAAAAACACCCTAATGTTGATATTAAAAATTGCGTCTAGGCACGCAACAACGTATGTTCAATTCACGAAGAATATCGATTGCATTCTCTGCCCGTCTATCTGAACAGACAGAATGTGGTACCTTTTCTCAAACAATAAAATATACGAAACGTTATCCATCTTGAACTAGGAGTGAAACCATCATATACTGATGTAATTGTATGGTCTGATCTCACAGATGATTACGAAATCTACTAAACCGTATTGGTAACATTTTTTAGTAACTTTTGCATCACGGATAATATTTGAAAAGTAATGAAAAACAATTAATCTTTGCGCAGCTGTTCGGTGCCCAGTGTTACTTGGCCCTTGGACAGCATTTAGAGATTCCGGTTGTAGGTGCCTTATCGGCAGCAATGATGCCATGGACGCATGACATCTTTGCAAATCCTGAAGAGCTAGCCTATACTTACCATATTTTCTCGGACCGTGCCGGAGAAATGAATTTTTGGCAACGCATCAACAATGTCGTCACCGCGTTGAAATCAAAGTGGGAGTTCAACTACTATAAGCTTTATCAGGGAGACAAAATAAAGAAGTACATTGGCCCTAATGCACCAAGTCTCACAGAAGCTGAGAAAAGCGTATCTTTGCTTCTGGTCAATACTCACCACAGTGTACAGGGAGCAAAGCCCCACACTACTGCAGTCGTAGAAGTCGGAGGACTTCACATTCCGGAAGTCGTAGACCCGTTGCCAAACGTAAATCACGATTCATGTTACTGTAGCCGATTCAATATTCGTTCGTGAATTGTCTTAAGTACCTACAATAAGATGTGTAGAATCTGGTTGTTCCTGATCTAACGAATTCCTCCCACAGGATCTACAACAGTGGTTGGATGACAGCAAGGACGGTTTCGTCTATGTATCTTTCGGATCCATGGTGAAAATAGAATCCTTTCCCAAGGAAACGCTCCATGCGATTTACGCCTCCTTGGCAAAGTTGGCCCCGGTTCGCGTCTTGATGAAGATAGCCAAACCGGTGGAATTGCCACCTGGTCTACCAAACAACGTTCTCACTCTTTCGTGGGTTCCCCAATTTCCTGTACTCAGTAAGTCTTGAATAGAATTACGTGTGCGAACTATAGTATTGGAAGGAAACCAAGAACAGGCCATAGCTGCATCACAGAGTTGAGCCTTACTTAATTCGCAATTATAAAATAGATTATAAGGATTGACTAACTATTCTCAGAGCATAAACACGCCCGGGCCTTCATGACGCACGGTGGACTTATGGGAACCCAAGAGAGCATCTATTGCGGCGTACCCATGATAGGCGTACCTATTTTCGCAGATCAAACACAAAACGTAGATCTATACGTTCATAAGAAGGTGGCCGTGGCTCTCGATCCTGATCATCTAACAGAGGAGAAGTTAGACTCTGCCTTTAGAGCAGTGTTAGGTGATCCATCGTACATGTAAGTAAATTTCCGATTCACACATCTGTGATAACGTCTAATTTCAATTAAAATCATGCTCATCAAATTCATATTCTGAGTGATGTACACATCCGTGGCCCTTCATCCGACTGCACGGAGAAAATTTTATAGGAGAGATTCCCATACTACGTATAGTTGCGGTGGGATATACTTGTAATATGGCGATCGTTCCTATACTGTATACCAAACATCACCACGAATATAGGAATGTCTTTCTTATTTTCATGGAAAATTAAGTAAAAGTATCGGAACCATCGCCATATTACAAGTATATCCCACCGCAACTATACGTAGTATGGGAATCTCTCCTATAAAATTTTCTCCGTGTGTCGTTTCTACCGACATTTCAGGAGAGCAGCAAAGAGATTATCCGCCGAATTTCGGGATCGTCCAATGACTCCACTGGACACAGCAGTCTTTTGGGTGGAATACGTGGTCAGACATGGGGGGACTAATCTCAGATCACCTGCCATGGATCTAACGTGGTGGCAGCATTCGCTCCTTGATGTTTACGGAACTTTACTTTTGTCTGCCGCTCTTAGCATATACTTGATGATACTTGTCATAAATAAACTGATAACAGCAGTTCTGAATAGTAATACAAGAAATGTAATACAGTGTAAAAAGAATAACTAACACCTGCGGAACTAATGTTAGCTATCGCTGAGAATTTCGCAGAAGTTTGTCAAGGCTTCTAATGCGATTAGAAAACTGGACATGGTATATTTATCAAGTTTATGTATATTGATAACGTTTTGACCTTACTCGAAGTTCTCTTAGTTTTATTTTGTATTTCAATTCTCGTCAGAATTTAAAATTGTATGTAATACATTGGAAAATAATAATAATAATAATCATCATTTGGGAAAATGGTTTAGTATTTGAAAAATATACAATATAATGGACCTGTTGTGTGGGGACGGGTTTATAACAATTTAATTGGTTTTGAAGACAAATTTGAATGAGCTTTATTATTGATACAAGCTGTTTGGCGGTTAGAATAAGAGTAAAGTCCGAATGTGGCAACTTACGTTGCTACCCATCGTCAGCGAGATGCTGACGCAAGGTATTTTAGCATAGGCGTATAGGACGCCGTTAAAGTGTCTCAAAGGCATGAGCGCAAAAGGCAAGGTGTATAATCTTGAACTACTCTCCACTGTAGTTCGCAGAAACTGAAGATTAATAAGAATAATGAAATGGAGAATTATTGGTATCGCGATGTTTTGTCTTCGGTAGAAGGCGAGACATCCCGATCTTGTCTAAAATTTTAGTATTTGAATTTATCGTTAAATAGCAATGATTTGATTATAACACCTTCCCCCTTAAGAATGAATGTGAAGCGAAGCAAAATATTCATCGGTAAAAATCAATATTCTAGGTGAGGATTACAAACCTTTCCTCAGCTATTATATAGCCATATAACTATTCTTAATAAGAACGCTTACAATATTATTTTGTGCGGATGAGAATTTATAAAAGCTTTTCTCAGCCGTTTATTTGATTACATATAGTTATTCTAAATATTAATTGTTCTTAATAAGAACGCTTACAATATTATTCTGTGCGGATGAGAATTTATAAAAGCTTTTCTCAGCCGTTTACTTGATTACACATAGTTATTCTTAATATTAAAAATCAATATTCCAGGTGAGGATTACAAAGCTTTCCTCAGCTGTTATATAGCCACATAATTGTTCCTAATAAGAACGAATAGAGTGCACTGAAAGAAATTCCCATGGTTGAACAGCAATATTTTGTTGAGTTCCATGTAAATTTCTTCGAGTGTGTAACGTATGTTTATTCTCTATGACCCCTATCCATATTCTATTTGAATCGGTTCTATTGGATCAGTTGACTTGTGGTATGGTTTCAATCTGTTTGCATGCACTATTTTGTTCTTCCCTTTGATTTTTACCTCATAGTTCACTTCATTAATTTGATCAGTAATGGGGTATGGCCCCAGAAATTTTGGGTCTAATGGTCCGGCAGTTTCGTTACTCATCAGTACTAAGTCCCCAATTTCGAAATTTTGTGGTCGAGTAATTTGGTCATAATAGGCCTTGGATTTTTCTTTGGATTTATCTATGTTCTGTTTCGCGAGGGCTTGGCTGTTCATCAATTTTTCTGAGAGTCTTTGAGCATATTCTTTATATGTTTCGTCCTTAGGATCGTGAGGCACACTACAAGGTACTCTGGCTACCTGTCCGAATATAAGTTCGTAAGGTGATATTTTAGTGGTAGTATGAGGTGTTGTGTTGTACGCGAGGATATAAATTGGGAGTGTTTCGTTCCAGTCGTTTGTAGTAGACATACACCTAAGGTAATCTTTTAACGTGCCGTGGCTGCGTTCGAGCGCCCCGTTGGTTTGCGGGTGGTATGCAGTACTGTTTAACTTTTTTATTTTTAGTATTTTTGTGACTTGGGTGAACAGGTCACTCATAAAATTTGTGCCTTGGTCTGTGAGGATTGATAGTGGTACTCCGTAGTTAGATATGAAATTTCGTATGAAAGCTTCTGCGGTATGTTCAGCGGTGGCAGCTCGGAGTGGGTAGGCTTGGGAATATTTTGTTAGGTCGTCTTGTAGTGTCAGTATGTAACTATGACCTGACTTTGTAGTCGGTAAGGGCCCAACTATGTCTAAGAAAACCTTTTCAAATGGTTTGCTACTGCTGGTCGTAATCTTCATTGGCATTTTGGTCTTTAGTCGATCGGTTTTATTCTTTTGGCAAGTCGTGCAATTACGAATATATGTTTTTACATCGTTTTTCATTGAATCCCAGTGGTATCTTTCTTTAAGTCGCGTCATAGTGCGACTCACCCCTTGGTGTCCACCTGAAGGGCTGTCGTGAAATTCTTTGATAACGTCTTGAATGTGGTCTTGATTGAGATCGGTTTTTATGTTCGTACAAACAGTTATTTTAATTCCCGATCCTTTAAATATGAATCGTAACATCGTCCGAACATTATGCCATTTTAAATTATCGATCCCGCAACCGATCCTGGGTATGGAAACTGTTTTGATCGAGTCTATTTCTAATTTTTCTTTGAATTTTATCAAACTTATGTATAAATCCTCATATGTAGGCTTATCCCAGAAGTTTTTCTTTGTCATTATGTAATAAACGTTACGGTCTCGTAAGGTGAGTTTACCAGTCGTGTATAGTTCAGCTGATTCTTTCAAGTTCTCAACATTGCCGTATCTAGTTTTGAATTCTAATGCTATTCCCTGACTCATTTCCAGGTCGGTGGAAACAGTGTGTGCGTAGTTATCGATTCGATTGAAAAGGTCATCGTGGATTTCTACGATGCTTGAGTTTTGCACTATCGTTGTTTTTATGAGTTTAAGGTATTCAGGGTACGACGGGAGAGAGTTCGTCACTCTGATAGGACATATTTTGAACACGTGATTAGTTGGTGGATCAATAGGATTTCTACTAAGCGCATCTGCGTTCTGATTTTTTATTCCGGGTTTGAAACAAATCTCGTAGTCGAATTCCGAGATTTTTAATTGCCATCTGACTAATTTACTATTTGGATCTTTGATGTTAAACAGCCAAGTCAGGGGCCTATGATCGGTAAATATCTTGAATTTCCTCCCGAACAGGTATGGTCTGAAATGTTGGGTCGCCCATACTATTGCCAGCAGCTCGCGTTCGATTGTGGAGTAGTTACTTTCTGCTTTGTTTAGAGTTCGCGAGGCATATGCAACAGGCCTATCGTCACCTGGGACACCTTGAGATAAGATGGCCCCTAGAGCAGTGTTACTGGCATCTGTCGTTAGATTAAATGTCTGTGTATAGTCAGGGTATATTAAGACTGAGTCGGATATTAGGGCATTCTTTAGTTCTTCGAAAGAATTTTGCTGTAATGACGTCCATTCGAATGGTACGTTTTTCCGCAAAAGTTCTGTCAATGGCTTAGCTATCATCGAGAAATTATTTATGAAACGTCTATAGTAACCTACAAGCCCGAGAAATGATTTTATTTTCGTAGGTGTGTTGGGTGTAGGAAATTCCTTGACTGCTCTGGCTTTGTCTGGGTCAGGTTTAACTCCGTCTTTTGATATTATGTGTCCTAAGTAAGCAACCTCTTTTCTCAAGAACTCACATTTATTTGGTTGTAATCGTAAGTTATATTCTTTCAATTTCAGTAATAACCCCCAAAGTTTTTCTGTATGGGTTTGAAGTGAGTCGGCGTAAATTATTAGGTCGTCTAGGTACACTAAACATTTCAATCCTTGTAACCCCGATAGAACGGTATTTGCTAATCTCTGGAATGTAGCTGGGGCGTTTTTGAGCCCAAATGGCATGAATGCGAATTCGAAATGTCCCTTATGGGTGGAAAACGCGGTTTTATGCATATCGTCGGGATTCATTGGAATTTGGTGAAACCCGCTGGCCATGTCGAGTACGGTGAAGTATTTAGAGCTTCCTAACTGGTCTAGGATATCTACTATATTCGGTAGCGGGTAAGCATCCCCTATTGTTTTATCATTCAATTTTCGGTAGTCTACGACTATTCTCCACTTCTTAATCCCCGATGAGTCTAGTTTCTTTGGTACCACCCAGATGGGTGAGTTCCATGGTGAGTTTGAATTTCGAATTGTTCCTTTATTTAGGAGATCTTCCATTTGTCTATCTATTTCTGTTTTGTGGATTTCAGGGTACCGGTATTGTCTAACATGAACCGGTGTGTCATCGGTAGTTTTAATTTTGTGGGTACAGGCTTGCGTACCTGGTAATGTGTCCCCATCTAAATAGAAGAGTTCGTTAAACTTGGTACAAGCTTCTACTATACTTTCCTTTTCTTCTAAATTTAAATGGTCTAATCTTAATGCGTCTTTTAATTTTTTGATTCTGTCAGCTGAAGTATTTTCGTTTATACAATTAACTGAATGTATCTCGTCAGTTTCAGAATCTAGAATTCTGTAAACTCTTTGTGGTTCGATATGGATAGTATGGTCCGTGTCTGTTAGATTGATGATGCTTGTGATAGCCGTGTTATCGGGTCTAATTGTCACGTAGCTTTCGCTTATTACGACTCCCGGTTGTAACTCGACCCTATACATTGAGCCTTCTTTTAAGGAATCTTCGGCGATGGTTGGGATGTCTGTTAAAATTTCTGTCCTGGCGGGAATCGTGAATTGTTTTTGATTTTGCAATTTGTATTTGAGGCTACCTAATAGCAACTCGGGCTTATCCATGCCTCTGCATCTATAACTGATCAGCACATTATTGAATTGGGTTAAGAGGTGGTTGCCTATTAAACCATCTTGCGTTATGTCTAAGGAATCGTCTACTACGTGAAATTTGATCGGCCTAACTTCGTCTCCTCCATCGAGTGTAAGTTCAATGGTTCCTAATGTATATGCTTGTGAGTCACTAGCTAGACCCTTTAATTTAATCCGCTCTTGTGGGTTTATCTGTGATGAATTTATAATAAATTTCTTCTTGATCAAACATGGGTAGGCTCCAGTGTCTAACATCAACAAGGTTTTAGGTTGATTCAACTCGGGTATTGACAAAATTACGTTATTTGGTGACCCGATTAAATTTATCTTATGTTCTGGTATTTCTATTTTTCCGCCGTTTGTGTTGAGCGGTTTTCTATTACGGACTTCGTTCCGCTCGTCGACGCAGTCCGTTCCCCAAAATTCGAGGTTCCTACATGGTTTTGATTAGTTTTCGCGGCTAACATAGCTTTCTTTTTGAAACACTTGTTTTCTATATGGCCGGGCTTTTTACAAAAGAAGCACTTAATTCTGGAACTATCGATAGGATAGATTCGTTGGCATTCGTCGCATGTAATCTCTTCTGTTATAGAGTCATAGCCATTTATGATTTCGGAACAGTTTTGTGAGCAGCTGTTTTCTGATTGGTGGTCTAAGTCTGCGTACTGATCGGATTCTGAACTATAACCTGCTTCAATGGTATTTATTGGTTCGGACCTCTGTTTCTTAAAACAGGTTTTTGCTGTGTGCCCGATCTTATTGCAATTTTGGCAAACGAGATCAGTTCTACTAGTAGTAGCGGTTTTTGCAAGATAAGTTATTTGATTTTCGGTTGCCCTCAATTTTTCTTCTTCTGTGGCCCAATTGTAAGCTTGAAGTAAGTCTTTAGGGTTTTTTAATCTTAGGATGTCACGTAGTTTTTCGTTAAGTCCGTAAATGAAACAGTCTCGTGCTTTTGTCGTAATGTTTTTCTCGTAAAATACAGTCTCTTCCTTAGTTCTTACCGGACCAGATTCTACTACTCTTATGCACAGATTTTCTATTCTTTGATAGAAGGAATCGACAGATTCCCCGGGGCGTTGCCTACAGATACTTAGTTCCAATTCCCATTGTCTATTTGTTCCCTTGGCTCCATAAAACAGTAGTAACTCCTTTTTCAGAGTATCGTAGTCTTTAATTTCCCTATTTTGAATCCTTTCATATGCCTTACCAGTGATTTTGATACGTATATATTCGTAAAGTTCTTCTGATTCTGTAGTAATGCATTGTTTGATCGCGCGATCGCATTTGTCAATAAATTCTCTGACGTTAATATCTTTTCCAGTAAATACGGGAAGGAGTTTGGCTAATTTTTCAGCTGATACTGGCATTTTCTAGGATTTCAATTACAAATTTCGAATATTATTTACAAATTACTATTGCTAGTTCGTAAGACTTACAGTAACAGTAGGGTGAGCCAATACATAACGTTATCAGTGTTGAAAGCTCGAGTTCGCTGTACCGTCGGATCCGTAGTTGGTTGCTTTGGTGTTGGTTTACTGGAATCCTCTTGCGTTTATGTCTTGACGGATCTTGAGGTTTCTTGAGCGCCTCTTCATATAGGGCACGTAATGTAACTTCGGTATACTTTGGTTTGTTGGTCACTTCACAGGGTTTTGTTAACGTTGATTTATAACAACGAATAGGGTTTTGGTAACGTTGATTTCGTACAACGGTGAATTATGTGTTAATCCACGCACAGTGATTTTTGTTAACGTTGATGTATAACAACGAATAGGGTTTTGTTAACGTTGATTTCGTACAACGGTGTATTATGTGTTAATCCACGCACAGTGATTTTTGTTAGCGTTGATGTATAACAACGATTAACGAATAGGGTTTTGTTAACGTTGATTTCGTACAACGGTGAATTATGTGTTAATCCACGCACAGTGATTTTTGTTAACGTTGATTTATTACAACGGCCTCTGTTTTCTAATTATTGTCTTCAATCCAATATCTCGCTTCTGACACCACTGTTGTGTGGGGACGGGTTTATAACAATTTAATTGGTTTTGAAGACAAATTTGAATGAGCTTTATTATTGATACAAGCTGTTTGGCGGTTAGAATAAGAGTAAAGTCCGAATGTGGCAACTTACGTTGCTACCCATCGTCAGCGAGATGCTGACGCAAGGTATTTTAGCATAGGCGTATAGGACGCCGTTAAAGTGTCTCAAAGGCATGAGCGCAAAAGGCAAGGTGTATAATCTTGAACTACTCTCCACTGTAGTTCGCAGAAACTGAAGATTAATAAGAATAATGAAATGGAGAATTATTGGTATCGCGATGTTTTGTCTTCGGTAGAAGGCGAGACATCCCGATCTTGTCTAAAATTTTAGTATTTGAATTTATCGTTAAATAGCAATGATTTGATTATAACAGACCGAATGCTATTTCGGAATACGGGAAAGCTGGGAAATTTTTTCGAAGGTTTCTTTCACCGCAATAAACATACACCTAAGTTTTCCACTTCGGCTGGGGTTCGAGTTTAGCAGTAAAAAATGTTGAACGGTTGAAAACCCACTTTTTCCTTTTGATATTTTTGTCAATTGGTATTTCAAAGAATTTCTTTGATCAAAAGTGGCCCGTTTCATCGCATTTTAAAAAATGAACCCTCTCAAAGTAATCTATCGTTGTTGAGTTAACGTTCGATTTGCAAGAAACCACGTGATTTCCTGCTTTCCTGTGTTCATTGCAAGTTATTCGCTGAAATTTCATACACGCTGTTTCCTATACGAAAAAAGCTGCGAGCTCGACCTTGTTATATCATAAAATTTATTTTAACATTATCACAAACGATTTTTGCGAGAGTCCGTAAATTCGCTGTGACTTCATCGGGATGACAATAATAATGACAATAATAATGACAATAATAATGGCAATAATAATGACAAAAAGAAGGAGAGAAAAAAACAAGAAACTTATTTGACGGCAATAAATGCATGGACTTAACATATTTATCTACTACACATGTATACAGGGTGTAAATCTTAACTCTGTACATACTTATAGGGTGTGTAGGGGCTGCCAATAGAAGCATTTTGAGGTATGACACCCATGGTCGGAAACTCATCCTAACCACTATGGAGGGTTTTGAAGGATATCGTACCGCACGCTTGATCGTAGTGTAATGAATCAGATGTGATCACTTTCGACCCAACATTTTATTCAGCCGTAGACAACAGTAGGTACAAATGTTTTGGCGTGAAATTAACAAAACGACAAACATAGCAATTAAAAAAATTACAAAACAATTTCCGGTGCTTATAAACAAGATTTGAAAAATTAGAGAGATTTGAAAGATTAGAGTCACTATATACAAGATTTGAAAATGTTATGCAGGAAAACGAAAAGCCCAAGTGTGCAAAACCCCAATTCGTTTTCCATAACTTTTTCAAATTCTGTTCATAAGCACGGGAAATTGTTTCGTTTATTTTTTTAATGCCAAGTTTATCGTTTTGTTGATTTCACGCAAGAACATTTATGTACTGTTGTCTACGGCTGAATAAAATGTTGGGTCGAAAATGATCACATCTGATTCATTACACTACAAAAAGCGCGTGGTACCAGAACCTTCAAAGCCCTCCATAGTGGTTAGGATGAGTTTCCGACCATGGGTGTCATACCTCAAAATGCTTGTATTGGCAGCCCCTACACACCCTATAAGTATGTACAGAGTTAAGATTTACACCCTGTATATGTATATATGGGGAATTCCACGTCAGACCAGCAAACCCAAAACCCTCACTATTTTAGATTGACCTAATTATCATATATGATGCTTGTTAGGGTTCAAAATGATCAAATTAATTTTTTTAATTTTTTATCATTCATCATTCCTTCACGATAAGGAAAAAAACAAATTTGCCAATGGGACCCGATTTAAAATTACCAAAAAAATCATACGCACTCTGTGACAACCTAGAAACATTCTCCATCAAAGATCAGAGTGGAACTACGATCAACGACCGAGACAAAAATTAATTATTAAAATTAATAATTCGGATGATTTTGTGATTTTTTTAATTTTTAACAATTAATTTTTTGTCTCGGTCGTTGATCGTAGTTCCACTTTGATCTTTGGTGGAAAATGTTTCTAGGTCGTCACAGAGTGCGTATGATTTTTTTGGCAATTTTAAATCGGGTCCCATTGGCAAATTTGTTTTTTCCTTATCGTGAAGGAATGATAAATGATAAAAAATTGAAAAAATTAATTTGATCATTTTGAACCCTAACAAGCATCATATATGATAATTAAGGCAATCTAAAATAGTGAGGGTTTTGGGTTTGCTGGTCTGACGTGAAATATTCCCCGTTATCAATCCTGCAAATATCGAATTATGAAATGGTGTTCGCGTGACCCTGTTTGAAAATTGTAATAATTCTGAATTCCATTTTTCTCTATCAAAAAATCGCTCTGGCTTTTCCAATTGTTGAGACTATAATACCTGATAATAGTTCAAATAATAGTCATATGCAACCAGTAAACCACACATCCTGGATACAAAATATGTATATCCAAGAGCATCATGCCCTCCGTGCACTTTTTCTGCATTACCGATATCAATTTTACATCGATCGGATGTGTTTTAGCTGGGAAACGGGCTGCCAAACATTTGAGGTGTATAATAATTTCGCCCCTAAGGCCACTGATCTACGACAGCTTATTCTTATATAGTACCCAAGTCAAGGCCGTCTTAAGCCATGCAGGGGCCCCTGGGCACACAGAGTTTGGGGCCTTCTCAGAAAGCCAAAAAAACGTGAGTGAAAAAATCAAAATGTACTTTTGCTTAGTGACTTCATTGGTTTCGGGGCCCCAATCAGGCCGGGGGCCCTGGGCACGTGCCCCACGTGCCCTTATGGAAAAGACGGAACTGACCTAAGTTCAACTTACTCGGCCAACGTGCCAACAGGTATGAAGGAATCAATGCCTGTGATCACGTGGAGTCGAACCACGTGTCGAAGGAATCGAACCTTCTAATTACTATGCGTTTGTTTGCGTTTCGTCCTGGTGTGCTCGGCGGACTCGTCAGTAGGGCTAAGGCTGGGTTCCCATGGGGCCCGAATTCACGGAATCGGAACGGAATTCTAGTGACTTTTTCTATGTATTGCGTGTATGTATACATCTACACATAGAAAAAGTCACTAGAATTCCGTTCCGATTCCGTGAATTCGGGCCCCATGGGAATCCAGCCTAAAGTTGGAGACACACAGGAGTCCGTAAGCCATAAGCAGAAAGCATAAGCCATAGCGCATGCGCGTCACTTCTTTTTTACTGCAGATCTTATATCTATATCTATGGCTATGCATTCTGCTTATGGCTTATGGACTTCTGTGTGCTTCCACCTTAAGCCTAACACACCATGCCCTAGACGCGCATGTTGTCTAGTGGACAATAAAAGTTACTAGATGCTCGTATATATACGGAAGCATTGTCCAGTATAGCGCTAGTGAGATAGTAATTCTGCTTGTGCGCCGCGTAGTGGGCATGCACGAAGGTGTTATGACGCCACAGGTAGACAAATGGTATCGCCATCTCGCGGCCTAACCTACGAACTACTTTTGCTGCAAAGCCGATGCGCCGTGTCGCATACAACCCGCATGGCATTGTTGTGATTCTTTACCCACAGTTGCATACAGTAAGGCGCACCCAATCATTATTACAGATACCCTTTGCAACGCC